>CM038346.1:4891231-5491231 GCA_021464625.1 Proterorhinus semilunaris
TGAGTGCTGCAACTCTATGGGAGATTCTGTGGGTGACCTGAACGTGCCCACCAACATGCAAACTATTGTAAAAAAACTGCCTTACAAGCTGCGTGATCGGTGGAGATGTGTGGCCTGCGACCTGCAGGAAAGATTGAATCGTAGAGTAACGTTTTATGACATTGTTGAGTTTGTTGAGAGGCAAGTTAAGATCGCAAGTGATCCTCTCTTTGGAGATATACAAGATTCACCTGGAGCTGGAAGAAAGGAGTCTAAAGCTGGTACGTTCCGGACTGGTACAAAACCTAGAGGCAATAGTTTTGCCACCAATGTAGCACCTGCTGAGAAGAAAGTGGAGCCTGTAAATAAAAGAGAAAAGAACTTAACTGAAAGGTCATGCTTGTTCTGTGGGGCTGGACACTCTTTGGATGTTTGCCTTCTGTTGGATAAAAAGACACAAGATGAAAAGATGTCTTTTCTGAAGGAAAACAGGATGTGCTTCGGTTGTTTGTACATTGGGCACAGAAGCAGAGATTGCAAAAGGCGTCTCACGTGCAGAGTATGCAACCTGAAGCATCCTACATTGTTGCATATCCACTCCAAAACAAAGCAAATAAGTTCTACACAGGCTAATGATGACTCACAAAGGACCAGAGAAGGTGCCGTGGTGTCTGTTCAGTCCAGTGGATTAACTGGGGCCGGCAAGCAGGACTGTACGCTGTCAATACTGCCCGTGCAGGTGAAGTCCAAAAGGGGACAAGAGACTCTGGTCACTTACGCGTTCTTGGATCCAGGGAGCACTGCCTCGTTTTGCACTGAACGACTAATGAATCGACTCAACCTCACAGGAAGGAAGCTCGGGATTCTCCTTAGAACGATGGGACAAGAGAAAGTAGTGGACAGCTACATGTTGACAGATATGGAAGTGGCTGGTCTGGAATCGGACAACTTTTGTGACTTGCCAGAGATCTTCACACAAAGGAGCATGCCTGTCCACCGAGGAAATATTCCACAGGCAAAGGATCTTCAACGCTGGCCGCATCTGAGGCACATAAAAATACCAGAGGTGGAAGCAGATGTGGATCTCCTTATTGGCACCAACGTACCACAGGCACTGGAGCCCTGGGAGGTGATTCGTGCGGTGGACGGGGGCCCTTATGCCATCAAGACCATCCTGGGTTGGACGGTGAATGGTCCGCTCAGAGGAGATTGCCAAGTGGACAACCAGTACAGGCAGCCTGACGTCACAGTAAATCGTATCTCAGTGGCAAGGTTGGATGAGCTGTGGGAGAAGCAGCTGAAAGTCGATTTCCCTGAAACCCAACAAGATGAACAACATGGATTATCAAAGGAGGATGAACGCTTCATGGAGTCGGTCTCGCATTCAGTCAAACTGATCGATGGACACTATAGTATTGGATTGCCAGTAAAACAAAGATGCCTCAAATTGCCAAACAATAAGACAGTTGCAGTACAAAGAACGTTCAGTCTCAAAAGGCACTTGTCTAAAGATCCGTCCTTTCGCGCTGATTACGTCAAGTTCATGTCAGAGATGTTGGAGAAAGGCTACGCAGAGAGCGTTCCATCTGAGCAGTTGACCCGATGTGATGGAAGAGTGTGGTATATACCCCACCACGGTGTGTACCACCCTACAAAGAATAAACTGCGTATGGTCTTTGATGGTGGGACCACATTCCAGGGGACCTCCTTGAACTCACAGCTTCTTCAAGGACCATATCTTACAGGTCAGCTCGTTGGTGTTCTGACCAGATTCTGTAAAGAACTAGCAGTGCTCATGGCAGACGTCGAGGCTATGTTTCTTCAGGTCAGAGTGCCGCCTGAAGATTGCGACCTGCTAAGATTCTTGTGGTGGCCTGACAGAAACTCTGAAAGGGAAACGCTGGTTGAAGGAGTATCTTCCAGGATTACAAGAGCGCCAAAAATGGAACCGTGCTCAAAGGAACTTTGTGTCTGGAAACGTCGTCATGCTCGTGGATGAAATGTCACCGCGTAATTCATGGATTACAGCAAGAGTTTTGGATACAGTTTCGGACAAAAATGGGCTAGTACGTACAGTGAGGATTAAAACGAAATCGAGCACTTTGGACCGTCCGATTACTAAGGTCTGCCTTCTGCAGGAAGCAGATGAGCAATGAAGATCTTGTGGATTATAAACTGAACTTTTTCGATATGGATTACCTGAATGAACATTTCCAGACTATGGACTATGACTTTCCTACAAGTGGACTCTAAAGGACTTAATAATGTCACTTTTGCTCTTGGTTATGGTTCTGTCTCCTGCATGTTAATGGTGGTGGGTAATTATTGCCATACTATAATTAGGGGCCGGAATGTAGGAGCCATTCAGGGTTTTGTAGGTTTCTCGCTTTTTGTGAATGAATGTGGGTGGGTACGTGCACGCGCTAATTGTGTCACGCGCTTTTGTACCACGGTGATTGGTGGCACCGTGGGAGTGTTTTCTATTTAGTGCGCGCTCACCTGGGTGCGGTGTGTGTTTTGTGCTGGGCCTGCATCATGTCGGTGGGGTGAGCTTGGGGGAGAAACTTTTTGTTGACCGTATTTTACACGAAAAAGAAAGATTTGCACTGTTTATAACGTTATCATTTGGCATCCTCTAAACATCTCTCTAAGTAAGTGCCTGATTTCTCATATGTTACTATGTGGAGAAATAAACCTACGTAAAACTGTGCAATTGTTCTGTCTGCGCGTCATCAGTGTTCAACCCCCCCTTGCCTTATACTCCAACACGCCACGGTAGGCTAAGTTTTTGAGTCATACGCCACAATTGATGATGATGATGATGATGATGATGATGATTAATAAACATGTTTGTACTCGGATACTATTCTTTGACTGCGTGAACACAATCACACAGCAAGTCTCTGTGTTTATTCACTACTGTTAGTTTCCCCAGAGCTCAAATAAAACACTCGTCTCCTCTTGACTCCTGCGGGAGCTCTTCATGATCCCGGTTTCAAATCCAGGTTCCTCATTATCGGGAAACCATGTTTAAATGGACAAAGACAAAACTAGAACATTCAAAACTCCCGATAACAACCAGGATCAGAGATTAAGAAAACATTTTGAATCTTTGAGAGAATAATCATCATCATCATCTATGAGAAAACGAGCTCTTGATAATAAAGTTACACAAAACACCAAACCCACACATTCTTTCATCGTTGATTCTTTTCTTGTTCGGAGGTTCTCGGTGCAGGTGCAGCCCCGAGGCGGCAGGTGCAGCCCCGAGGCGGCAGGTGCAGCCCCGAGGCGGCAGGTGCACAGACCACGTTGTGTAGAAAAGAGAAGTGACACCGGCCCGGGTTATGTGCACTTCCCTGGTTGGGCCAGTAGAGGGCGGTCCTGCAGCGCGCGGTGAAGCAGAAGACGCTTTAACCGCTTAACCCCCACATGAACGAGCACATTCTCTCCAGTTCGGCCTGACCCAAATCTAAACGCAAAAAAATACAAATACAAAAGGGTCAAAAACACGACTAAAGAGCAATGAAAAAGCGACAAAGAAAGAAAGCCACGAAAGAGCGACATAAAGGCAAGCACGACAAAAAAAACCCCGAAGAAAACACAACACGGGGGCTTTACAATCAGTTTTGTGGGTCTTAGCTTTCAAATGAGGCGTTACCCTGGCCTTTAGGCTGTGAACTCCTGTCGAGAAGCTTTTAGATTTGGGTAAAGCTGAACTGGAGAAAATGTGCCCGGTTAAGAGGAGAGGTTAAAACTTTATTTATAAAGGGTTACGTTCACGTGACATCACAACATTCTTAATTGTGTTGGTGGTGCAGGTGCGATAAGATCCATGAGGGTAACCATGGTAACTGTCAAAATGATGATGACGTCTCTGATGTTACTGGATAATCCACATGAAACAAAAATGGCCAACCAAGGTCCAGTTACCGGTATATTCTTATAAAGGCCAAAAGTGGAGACAATATTCAGGAACATAAGCGTGATGTTCAGGAAAAAGGAGTTTCAGCCATAAGACTAAAGTGAATCCGATCACTGTTAAATAAAGTGTCAGTGAATCTGATCACTGTTAAATAAAGTGTCAGGTGAATCTGATCACTGTAAAATAAAGTGTCAGTGAATCCAATCATTGTAAAATAAAGTGTCAGTGAATCCGATCACTGTTAAATAATGATCAGGGGAAACATCTGGACTTTTTCCTTTTGGGGTTTTCTTTCCAGAACTGTGTCTGAATCAATTGGTTCCTCCATAGAAATCACAGAAATGCCTTTCGCTCCGAGCCGGTTCTCCCAGTGAGTGAGGAAAGTCCTTCTCTTTGGTCCTCATGGAGCTGACGCCCCCTGGTGGCCAGGGGCGACTCCAAAACACACTTTGTAAACAGGATTCTTATGTAGACTTTGACCTCGTTTGTACCACGGAAAAGAGTTTTTCTTTTTTTATAAAAATCACTATGTCCCGTGTGACCACGCGGGCTCATATTTTTAACCACACTGTTTTTGTACAAATAAAAAGTGGAAGCTTAAGCCTGTGTGTGATTGACAGGTGGAGGCTCCGCCCGGCGGAGGCGGGGCTTCCACTCTTCTTCCCCTTATAAGGAACAGAATAAGTAGGAGGAGTCACTCGGGATCATTAAATGAAGCTGAATGGATATTCATCGATCTCTCGTGGCGTGTTTACATGCATGAGTCACATGTATGTTTATTAACATGCACTGTCCCGACCAAATAAGCAAATAAATAAAAACAAAGAGATTATATCTACGGTTCCTACTCAAACTGAGTGTCCATGTCCAAACAAACACTAACGTACGGTGAGGTTTGTTTGTCATTTAAATATATTTCTTTATCATTAATCATTTATCACGTGAGCCACGAGAAGCAGAAACGTGAGTGAATCTGAGGTCTCCTTCAGCTCAGACATATTTATAGTATCTAAAGTCAAACCTGCAAAGGTCGGCACATCTGTTCATGAGGCTCTGACCTGAATGTGGAAAACAGCTGCAAACATCTGGATCGTTCATGATTCCTTTTTCAGTCACTGCTGTAGCGCTTTTTCACCACCAGATGGCGCCTTTACAATGTAGCCAAACAACACAGTGAGACACAGTGAGACACAGTGAGACACAGTGAGACACAGTGAGACACAGTGAGACACACACCATCACCAGCGAAGTCAAGATTCGGTTTTGGGATGTTTTAAATACGTCCAAACATTGTGAAATGGATAAACCTATATAAACATATAAACCTAAAATAAAATACTTTTTTGAATGAAAGTAACATTTCTGCGGTTCTGCCAGGATTGTCTCCTCTGTCGACTTTGAACTCGTTTGTTTGGTTGGGACACGTTCACAAACACTGGCCTTGGCCCCAGATAAGACCCTATTGTACATGTTTTCAGTGGTGGGATGAAACTGGGAAACTCCTCACACACAGTAAGACCGTTCAGCAGGAATCCTCGTGACTCTGTTTAACCTCTTAACCCCCGCCTTAACCGAGGGCATTTCCTACAGTCCAGCTTTACCCAAATCTAAAAGCTCACAGCCTATAGGCCAGAGTCACGCCTCATTCGAAACACAAGAAAAACTCACCTCACGTTGTTGCTTCATTGTCACTTTTTAAACTTGAAAAAAAAAAATAGCTTTTTCATCAAATTTTTCGACACATTTTTAAATTCTTTTTTCAAGTAGCTTTTAGATTTGGGTAAAGCCAAACCTGAGGACATGTGCTGGGTTCAGGCGGGGGTTAAGAGGATCTCTGTGGTCCCGCCTCAGCTCCACAAACACCGTGACATCATCAAAGAAACACAAGGCGCCGCTTCATCTCTGTATTTGAAAACAGGACCATCATGTTCAAGTGGTTTAAGTGCTCGCATTGTTCAAACTTCTGGTGTCGGTCTGAGGAAACGCAGAAACCATAAAGTGCTTACCGACACGGACAAAGGAGAAATACAGAAACCACAAATCAAACAACTGAAGCGTGAGCACCGCGGGTAAAGGTTCAAAGTGTTTCTGAAGACGCCACTGACATGAACGCTTTCACACAAACATCAGGGTCTCCATGTTTTTGAAAACCATCACAAAGATCTAAAAACGTGCAGCAAACATCTGCATTTACATCTCAAAGATATCAGGGTCCTGAACAGACAGAAAAACGCTCTTTATTCACAATTTCATTTCCTATTTCTGCCTTATTTTTGTATTTATTTTTTTCCCCATTTTCCCCATTTTAAAACAATAAATCAATCAAAAATGTTGCCTATTTTTTTTAAAGATTTGTTTTCTCTGTTTCCCCCCAATTTTTTCAAATTTGAAATGTATTTTTCCAATTTGTTTTATTAATTAACTGATTTTTCTTTTTCTTTACAATTTTTGTTCCAGGCCGTTACTGGTTTTAATGTAAAAAAAAAAAAAACTGGACTAAAATCTGGAAAATTGAAAAGATTTTCTGGAAATGTCTCCCAAAATAAATAAAATAAATAAAATAAATAAAATAAATAAAATAAATAAATATGAATCTAAAGGTGAGACGCTGCAGGTGAACAGGGAAACTTTTTCAGAGACTTTATCAGGTCCAAAGCGCTTTACACGATATAAATATGAGGAAAACATGAAGTGCAAGTTTTCTGTCATTTAATATTTTTGTATATTTACAGAGCCTCTCGAAAGTACTAATACACCTTTAACTTTTGCACATTTTGTCATGTTTACAAACATAAACGTAAAGATTTGATTTGGATTTTTTTACTGAAAGTTCACACACGAGTAACAGACAACTGTGAAGTGAAAGCAAAATGATACATGATTCTGTTATTTTACAAAAAATAGAAAAGTGAAAAGTGGGGCGTGCATAAGTATTCATACAGCATGACTTAATACTTTGTGGAACCCCCTTTTTCTGTAATAACAGCAGCAAGTCTTCTGGGGTTTGACTCTACAAGGTTTGCACATGTAGAGACTGACATTTTAGCCCATTCCTCTTTACAAAACAACTCAAGCTCTGTCACATTAGAAGGAGAGCGTTTGTGAACAGCAGTTTTCAGGTCTTTCCACGGATTTTCAATAGGATTTAGGTCCGGACTTTGACTGGGCCATTCTAACACATTAATATGTTTGTTTTTAAACCATTCCATTGTAGATGTTTGTGTTTAGGGTCATTGTCCTGCTGGAAGGTGAATCTCCGCCCCAGCCTCAATTCTCTTGCTGACTCCAGCAGGTTTTCCTCCAAAATGTCTCTGTATTTGGCTCCATCCATCTTCCCAACTATTCTTACAATCTTCCCAGTCCCCGCTGAGGAAAAGCAGCCCCATAGCATGATGCTCCCCCACCATATCTGACCCTGGGGATGGTGCACTCAGGACGATGAGCAGTGTTAGGTTTGCTCCATACATAACGTTTTGCATTTGGGCCAAAAAGTTCAATTTTTGTCTCATCTGACCAAAGCACCTTCTTCCACATGGTAGCTGTGTCCTCCATATGACTTCTAGCAAACTTCAAACGGGATTTCTTATGGCCTCCTTTCAATAATGGCTTTCTTCTTGCCACTCGTCCATAAAGGCCAGATTTGAGTACGACTTATAGTTGTCCCATGTACAGATTCCCCCAGCTCAGCGGCAGGACGTCCCAGCTCCTCCAGAGTTATCTTGGGGCACTTGGTTGCATTTCTGACCAGTGCTCTCCTTGTTCGGTCTGTTAGTTTAGGTGGACGCCCGTGTCTTGGTAAGTTCGCAGTGGTGATATACTCTTTCCATTTCCGAATGATGGATTGAACAGTGCTCCGTGAGATGTTCAAATTCTCCACAGCTTTATCCCTGACCTCTCTGGTGAGCTCCTTGGCCTTCATGATGTTGCTTAGTGACCAATACACTCTGACCATAGCTCTGAGGCCCTCACAGAACAGCTGGAATTATACTGAGAGTAGATTACACACAGGTGGCCTCTATTTAATGGTTAGGGCAAAGTGTGAACTTTCTGCAGTCATTAGGAATGTTATAAAGACAATTTAATGCACTCAGAAAATGCTGTATGAATACTTATACACGCCCCACTTTTCACTTTTCTATTTTTTGACAAATAACAGAATCATGTTTCATTTTGCTTTCACTTCACAGGTGTCTGTTACTCGTGTGTGAACTTTCAGTAAAAAATTCAAAATAAAATCTTTACGTTTAGGGTTGTAAACATGACAAAATGTGCAAAAGTTCAAGGTGTATTAGTACTTTCGAGAGGCTCTGTATATATATATATATATATATAGAAAAATCTATACTGTCAGATTTGGCCTTTTTATATTTAATTTGTTTTACTTTCATTTTCCATTGCATTTTTGGTCATGTTTTTGTTGCACTCTTGTTTCTATTTTGACACTTTTTTCAAGACGTTTTTTAGATTTGGGTAAAGCCAAACTGGAGAAAATGTGCTCTGTTCAGGCGAGGTACATGTTCTTCCTGCAGAATCTCCCTGTGAAAGAACAATGACCTCGAATAACACACTTGGATAAATGTGGCCTTTCCTGACCGCTCTCTGCTAAAGCGTCACGTCAGCGGCGCCTCGGAAGCTTCTGGACGAAGCTTCTGGACGAAGTTTCTGGATGAAGTTTCTGGACGAAGTTTCTGGATGAAGCTTCTGGACGAAGCCTCTGGACGAAGCTTCTGGACGAAGCTTTTGGACGAAGCTTCTGGATGAAGCCTCTGGACGAAGCTTCTGGATGAAGCCTCTGGACGAAGCTTCTGGACGAAGCCCCTGATCCTTTACCCGCGGCGTGACCCAAACTATAAACACGTCTATCATTGCACATGTGATATACTCAGATATAGAGTGTTCGAAAAGCAGTTCAGTTCAGCAGAAGGTTCTCCTCAGCGTGGGCCGGCCTCCCAAAGCTCCCACAGAGTCCTGGAGTCAGAGGTGGGGCGTGGTCGGGGCAGCAGGGGGCGCTGTCTAAGGGGGCAGCAGGGGGGGTTTGAAGGTGCACGCTCCGCTGCACTGTCGAGGGCCCAGCATCTTACAGGAGAAATGCTGCAGGGCGTCGTGAGCTTCTGGAACAGAGGGCCACGGTTACAACAGGAACACGCTCGTTCACAGCAGTATTATTATGAAGCATCTTCTCCGGTTTGGCTTTACCCAAATCGGAAAACTTCTTGGAAAAAGCGTCGAAATAGTCACAAAAACTAAAAAAGTGACAAAAACATGACAAAATCGCTTGAAAAATGTGACCAAAAAAAGTCACAATCAGTTTTGTAGGTCTTAGCTTTCAAATGGCCTATAGGCTGAGAGCTCCGGTCGAGACGCTTTTAGATTTGGGTAAAGCTGAACCGGAGAAAATGCACTCGGTTAAGGTGGGGGGTAAGAGAATAAACACTGCCCGTGTCCCGTTCTGCGTTAACGTGACCCAAACAAAAGCTCGCGTTCCCAATGTCAAGACATGTGAGGGAAGTGGGAAAATACGGGAAAATTGTTTAAAAAAATTCAGAAAAATTAGGAAACGAGATTTGTTTTTGCTAAAAAACAGTGGAGAAAAATCTGAACAAATGGGAGGGGGGTTTGGGAAATAGAAAAAATATTAGTCATAAAATGTTGGCAATAATAAGGAATAAAGGGGAAAACATTGTGGGAAAATTAGAAGAAATAGTGGCAAAAAATGTATGTAAAAAAAGAAAATAATCAGACAAAATCAGTAAAAAATGGGGGAGGGGTGGGAAATAATAGATATAATATTAGTGATAAAAATTGGCAAAAATTTGTAAAAAAATATAAAAATATTGTGTAAAAAAGGAAAATAGAGAAAATATTAGTCATAAAAAAATGGCAATAATAAGGAATAAAGGGGAAAACATTGTGGGAAAATTGGAAGAAATAGTGGCAAAAAATGTATGTAAAAAAAGAATAAAATCTGAAAAAAATGGGGGAGGGGTGGGAAATAATGGATATAATATTAGTCATAAAAATGGGCAGAAATGTGTAAAAAAATATTGTGGGGAAATTGGCGAAAAAGAGAAATATATTGTGTAAAAAAAAAGGAAAGAGAAAATATAGAGAAAATAAATAGAGAAAATATTAGTCATAAAAATTGGCTAAAATTACTAAAATAATTGGTTCTTTCAGCTCAAATAAATGATTTTTTTCTCCAAGTCACTTCCTGTAAGGCTGGCCCTGGACCAACAGCATCAAAACTGTCCTTTTCTTTTCGGTTCCTGCTTTTGATCCTTTCATTTCTTCAATACCGGTTGAACCTAAACTTATTTTCAAAACCACACTGGTATCGTTTAACGGTACCGATACGTGACCCCCCCGTGCCCCCCCCCCCCCCCCCCCCCGTCCACCCGAGCCTTATTTAAAGTGAGGAAACCCCACACCGGTCCGTTAAAGGTCCCCATTAGGTGCAGTCGTCTCCGTGTAAGCGATACGGCCCGCGCTCCGCGACGCTCCGGTTTCCCCGAGACAGGAAGTGCGTCTCAACACGAGGGACACGTACCTCGGACGATCTGCAGCTGCTGGACCATCTCCTCTCTGTAGGAAAGCTCCCGTTTCATCTGGTCCTGGAAATTATCTGGGAAACAGAACGTAGACATGTGGCACTGACGTTTCCAAACTCATCACATGACCTCTTAAACATCTCAAACATCTTAAACATCTTAAACATCTTAAACATCTTAAACATCTGAAACATCTGAAACATCTTAAAGCTTCAAGAAAAAGCCTCAAAAACAAGACACAGCTCGTTTCAAATGAGGCGTTACTCTGGCCTATAGGCTTGTGAGCTCCAGAAACTTTTAGATCTGGTTAGAACCTGAGTCCATGTTCACGTGGAACGAGACAAACAGGCATTGGATTGATGGAAACAAAAAGAAACTCCTCGGAGAGTAGTGACATCCTTCTTAAGTTCATTTAAGAACATATTTTAGAGGTTAATTCGGTTCCTGTCTGTGACTGGAGGGACTTGGAGATGCGATTGGCTGTTGGCAAAGAGCCAGGCTTTGGAACGGCTCTTTTTAACAAACAGATCCCAAAGAACTGGATTTTCCCGTCACTGTGCTGTCGCCTTTGAGCTTTTAAGAGAGACAAACATCTACACACGGCCCATTTTGGAGTCGCTTTAGTCCTGACCTTGACCTGGGCCTAGTTAGATCTGGATCTGGGCCTGGTTATATCTCGGCCTGGTTAGACCTGGGCCTGGTTAAACCTGGGCCTGGTTTGACCTGGGCCTGGTGGGTCTCGTTCTGGGCCTGGTTAGATCTGGGCCTGGTTAGACCTGGGCCTGATGGGTCTCGTTCTGGGCCTGGGCCTGGTTAGATCTGGGCCTGGTTATATCTCAGCCTGGTTTGACCTGGGCCTGGTTAGACCTGGGCCTGGTGGGTCTCGTTCTGGGCCTGGTTAGATCTGGGCCTGGGCCTGGTTAGACCTGGGCCTAGTGGGTCTCGTTCTGGGCCTGGTTAGATCTGGGCCTGGTTAGATCTGGACCTGGGCCTGGTTAGATCTGGGCCTGGTGGGTCTCGTTCTGGGCCTGGTTAGATCTGGGCCTGGTGGGTCTCGTTCTGGGCCTGGTTAGATCTGGGCCTGGGCCTGGTTAGACCTGGGCCTAGTGGGTCTCGTTCTGGGCCTGGTTAGATCTGGGCCTGGGCCTGGTTAGACCTGGGCCTAGTGGGTCTCGTTCTGGGCCTGGTTAGATCTGGGCCTGGGCCTGGTTAGATCTGGACCTGGGCCTGGTTAGACCTGGGCCTAGTGGGTCTCGTTCTGAGCCTGGTTAGATCTGGGCCTGGTGGGTCTCGGGACGTCAGGTTTTGGAGCTGACGTACCTTTCAGATGCTGAAACTCTTTCTCCAGCTTCTTCCTCAGCTCCACCTGCTCCACCAGCTGCTTCTGGAGCTCCTCTGTGGAACAAACACGTGTCAGAGCAAACGTCACATGACACACGCAGCGCCCCCTAGAGGCCGCTGGGGCTCAGGCACAGATTTACTATCTGTCATTGATATACATGATCATATTCAAATAAAGTAATAAATATATGAATAAACATTCATCACATGTCAACGGGTTTCAGGCTCTGGCCTCACAGTAAGAAGGTCCCTTGTAGAGTCTGTTCCAGTTTTCCACTAAAAACATGCACAACGGGGTCAGAAGGCAATCCTCCAAGTATTAACACAAACTCTGAAGCTGGAGCTGACGTTTTGACCTTGGTGGATTCAGCCATGACGGCTTTAACGTCCGAGCATGTGTCATAACGCGGTCATGTGACGCGGTCATGTGACGCGGTCATGTGACGCGGTCATGTCACGCGGTCATGTGACGCGGTCATGTGACACGGTCAGATGCAGGAGGAGCTGATGGCCATGTGAGCGCGGCGGTGGCACAGCGGTTAGCTTTTGGACAGACATACATCATGACAAATTAAGGAAAACATATGATTACCGCCACGTTGTCGGCCATATTAAATATAGACCATTTTGGATGAAAGTCTGCGAAGCAGGAATGCGGACTTTTTTACTCTTTTTTACCCAGGGTTGGGTCTACTTTTTTACCTCAAAAGTCTTCCAGGGGGTTTATCGGCATGAGCTCATTTTGAGGAGAAATCATCTCAGACGAGGAATTTCAAAAACGATCCAAATGATTTGAGTGAAGTCGCGATTCTTCGTCCCAGTCGCCATCGGGGCTGAAGGAGCTTTTATTATCGTACAGCAGAGAAACACACACTAACACACTCCGCTAAAAGCAACAGCGTAAATGTACAGAGCCCGATGGGCGACTGAGAGCCCTGGGTCACTGACCACACTTTGTTTTTACATTGGACCAGGTCGCGCCTCAGGACAAACATCTGAGCTCCACAATTCTGACACTAAAGTTCATTCATTCAAATGATTCAGATTTATGAAGCGACGTCAGCACAAAGCACTTCACTGTCGTCATTACTCATTCACTCCAGCTGCCCCGGGGCAGACTGATGGAAGCGAGGCCACCAGCCTGTGCCATTGGCCCCTCCCACCACCACCAACCAACCACTCGCTACATTCACTCTGGCCTGTTGTACATGTTTTTAGTGGCAGGAGAAACATAAGCAGACACAGACACAGGGGGGATAAACTCCACAGAAATGGCCCCGTCCAGGTGGGAATCGAACCCGGGACCTTCAGTCTGTGAAGCACGAGTGAGTTTCTACAAACGATCTTTAACGTTACTGAACATCGAATAACGAGGGACTTTCGTTTCTGAACATGTTGTCCTTTTCTCTTCGACTTTATCCGTTTTATTAAAAAAAAAACGATATTGGCCGCGACTTTTCTTTGCACTTTTGTAAATCCCGGAGATTCATCTATTGCGTTCGATTTAATTGATTTCATTTTAAAAGCAAAAGCAGCCGATCGTTTTAGGAGATTTTAAAATCAGGCTGAATCGCGAATCAAAATAACGTTTTCATAATATGTGCCTAAAGTTTTCCGCTCGTGTGTCGTAAACTGGGATCTGTTTGAAGAGTATTTTTCTGAAGAGGAAACACTGCAGCAAAACATTATTATTATTATTCTTTTTTTTTTCCCCACAGATTTATTTGGGTCATTTTCTCCAAACGACATCGACATAAATATCACCTACAGACTTAACTACAGGGATGATTTCATCTCTAACACAAGGTGACAGCCAAAAAATGGTCAGGGGTTTCTCAACTGATTTAGGCTAATGTTGGTGTTCTGAGTCCAAATATCACGTGCATTTTGCTCTATCAGGTCAACTTTTTGAGATACAGCCATAGTGTTACGGATTACGTACGACTACGTTATTATGAATTCTGCTTATCAAAGTTGATGGAGTAAATAAAAACTGAATGACTTTGGATACTTTGACTTTTATTTCTTGAGGAAAACGGAAAAAACGTCAAGGGTTTCTCAGCTGATGATCCGCGGAATTTTGTTTTTGACGCAAAATCGATTTTTAAAGCATTTCAAAAAATCCTGACCTGATTGAGCAAAACCAAGGACATTTTCGGACTCGGAGCATCAACATTAGTCTAATTCAGCTGGAAAACCCTGGACTATTTTCAAAAAATATTGTTTTGTTACCCAGTGAATCCTTAACATGATTTATTGAGCCTCGAATCCACAGAGCGAGACAAACATTTAATTTTTTTCCACTGTTAAACTAAAAAACAAAACACGATCCAAAATCCGTCTGAAAAAGTCGATATGTCACAAAATAAACCCATAAATTTAAACCTGGGTCGATCTATTAATTAGATGTTAAATATTTTAAATATGTTTTAAAACCTGCGGGTGAACAGGGAACATTTTTAACATTTCAAGATTTAAATTTGAAACGTTTCCCGTAGAGACGGAAATACGAGGGAAAAAATGCACTGCAAGTTTTCCGTCATTTTATGTTTTCATATCGAGAAAATCTGTAAAAAAAAAAAAAAAAAAAATCACCTTGTTTTAAAAAATTCAAAACTCAATAAATCAGGTTAGGAATGAGATATTAATGAATCTCTCTCCTGGCCTTGAAATAACGATTTAAAAATCTATAGAGAAACATTAAATCAGTGTTTAAACATGTTATTGTGAAGATCTCGTATATTTTTGTTTCCAGGTGAAACTTTTCATGTTAAAGACCCCAAACCTGAAAATCGAAAAATACAAGTTCTGCCCAAAGTGTCTCCTCTTAAATCAGAGAAAGCTTGATTTAGCCTCACACGTGTCTCCAGCTAAAGTATCAACATAAATATCTGTACATTTCTGACGTTGACCCGCGGCGCCGCTTTCATCGTAAACCTTCGCGCAAAGCGTTAAATGATCTTTACTCATCATTAAAACAATTAGCAGTAATTCTCCTTTTTATTTAACGAAGCTGCACAAACGCCGTGACGTCTCCCCTTTATTTCTATCGGAGGTTTTAATTACATTTAAATGTCGCGGCGTCCTCCGCGCGCTGCACCAAAGCCGCCCGCGAGAGTCGGGCCATTTTACGCAGCGTAATGAGCGCGTAAACCCGACCACGCGCTCCATTGTCCGGTGGTTTATTCGGTTAAAGCCGCCGCTGCGTCTCCGCTCACAGATCTCTCTCCCCTGTCCTCCTCCCCCCCCCTCTCTCCCCCCTCTCTCCCCCCTCTCTCCCCCTCCGCGGTAATTGCCTCGCATAGCCTCGAGCGGCGGCGCATAATAACGGAGTCCCGGGGTTTTTCCAAGCGTTGTAAAATAATTAGCTGGCGCGCCTCGGGCTTACGGCTGTGTTCGTTAAAATATTAATAGCCTCTAAACGATTTGCGCGTTACAATAACAAGTCAAAACTCCCACATCTCGTGATTAAGTGGTTTGACAACAAGGAAACACTCCGGGCCCGCGGAAACACGGAAACACGGAAACACGCGCGGCTCGAGCCACGGCGGGTTTCGGCCGGGTAGTTAGCGGGCCGCGCGTAAAGGAGACGTGGCACGGGCGCACACATCCAACAGAGCCTCTCCAAATGAACCGAGGGCTGAGTGTTTTAGTTTGATTTGACTGACGCACGCGAGGCCACACACACATCACAGACAGTATTTCAGTACTTTATATAATTCAAATATTATAAATACCCTTCTTGTTGGTGTCTTGAATCGTACCTTTCGCCATGTTTTCCAGGTCTCGCTCGTGCACGCTGATGTCGATGCGTAAAGCGCCGTCTACGGAAACACGGACACGAGCGTCATTTAGTACAGGGTCGTGCGCGTGCGTGTGCGTGCGCGTGTCTCACCTGCTCTGCTGTTGGGCTCCTCGTGCGGCGCGGGGCTGCGCTGGGGCTGAGGCTCGGGCACGTGAACCCCTAAATAAAAGCACAAAGATCACTTGACCCGTCATCATAAACATAGGCTGTATATAAATATATATTAATATATATTAATATATATATATATATATATATATATATATATATATATATATATATATGTATGTATACATGTATATATATATATATATATATATATATATATATATGTATGTATACATTTATATATATATATTATTATATTACTATATATTATTATACATATATAATAATAATAATAATAATATTTAATGTACATATATATTATATTATATTATACATATATATAATATAATAATTATGTATAATATTATTCATTATAGAGAGAATAGTCACCGTTGGGTCTGGGTTGTTTCGGGGGCTCGTAGGGTGCGGGGCCGTCCTGTTCGTGCACCTGTAAAAGCACAAAGAGCCGTAATTATGGATCACGAGGATCTTCACGTAATTGAGCCGATTCAGACTCAGATGAAAGTCCTGCTCAAGAGGCTCCGGGTTTGACACAAATATCTCCAGGTTAAAGCTCTTTGTTCCGAACAGAAGCAGCGGCGTGCGTGTGTGTGTGTGTGTGTGTGTGTGCACGTGTGCGTCTGTGCGTGCTGATTGGGCTTGGATGGCGGCCCCCGGGGGCCATTTGTAATGTGCTTTACGGTGGCCCTACCTCAGTGCACGTGAGTCTGTCCTCCGGGCACTCGCTCGTGCACGCCGCCGCGGGGCTACGTGCACGCTCCGGCAGGGCCTCCAGTCCCGGGGACAGTCTGTCGTCCATATCCGGGGACTCGTCCACGTCCACGTCCGGGTCCTCGTCCTCCGTGTCCCTCTCGGGGGACGCGGACCTCAGGCTGGAGCCCTCGCTGATGAAGTCCGGGGACACGGGCCCGGGGCGGGCGCCGTACAGTTTGGCGATGCTCTCGGCGTCCCGCACCACGGGCCGGAAGGCGGACACGTAGCTCATCTTTCGCGGCACGCCCTCGTCCCCGGAGCGGTCGTCGTCCGTGCGCGTGCACGAGGAGTGCGCGCTGGAGCAACGCTCCTCGTGCACGGGGCCGATGTTGAGGGGGGGGCTCCGGTGGCTCCGGTCTGCGGGCTCCTCCAGCTCCACGGGAGGCTTGTGTGGGGAGGCGAGGTATGGCGGCACAGGAAGTCCCCCGGGCCCGGGCCAGAACACCGGGAAGGCCGGGTACAGCTCCTTGGTCCCGGGCCACAGGAGCCCGGACACGGCTTTGGGCTCGTCGCTCTTCTTAGGGCACAGGCCGTAGCTGGGGAAGGGGTACGGCGGGGGGAACAGGGGGGGCGGGAGCTTCTGCAGCTGCAGGCTGAAGCTTTTACTGGGCACGGGGATCACGGGGTAACTGCGCCCCGGGCCCGACTCGTCCTCGCAGCGCATGCTCTTGTGAGGAACGTCGGGCCTCCGCTCCACCCCGGAGGAGGCCTGGGCCTTCATGGGGGACGGGGGCAGAGTTCTCTTCCGGCTGCCTCCGTTAAACATGGCTTTGACGTCCTCCCACGCGTGGCTGATGTCGTCCGCCGCCTTCTTCTCCGTGAGGCGCAGGTGGCGGCGCCACGAGTTGAAGTTGGCGGCGTCCGGCTGCAGGTAGCGGGCCTCGGGGCTGCGGTGCGAGTGGAAGATGAACTTGTTGGGGGAGAAGTACAGGCTGCACAGGCTGCACTTGATGCATTTGGCTCTGGAGCTGTTGTAACGGGCCGGGATGAAGCTGCCCCTGCACCCCCACGCGCAGTCATGGGACACGTCGAAGGCGAAGTTCTCCGGGAGCTTCGGGGGGCTGTGCTCCCCCAGGAACGACTTACACAGGCGCTCGGCCTCACGTTTGGTGATCATCCCGCAGCGGCGGGACGAGATGGGCATGGCCCCCGCGCGCCGCAGGAGCTCCAGCTGGACGGGGGTGCACTGGACACACGTGATGCCCAGAGCCACGCGCCGGTTATGGATCTCATTGTAGCTGTAGTTCTTCAGCAGCGTGTTGGAGATCTGCGCCAGGCACAGGCGCTCCTTCCCGTCGATCACCAGCGACACGATGGGGACGCCGTACAGGGACGTCTCGCTCACCGTGTTCGGCCTCAGCCCCGAGTCTTTGAGCGGCGGAGACGAGTCTCTAGAGGAGTCTCTGCCGAGAGGACGTCCCATCGGCTCCATCTCAGACCTGCAGCAGAGCACGGGGTCAGTCACAGAGGGACAGCTGGAGCCTTCAGAGGGGCATTACAGTGATGTCACAGAGGGGCATTACAGTGATGTCACAGAGGGGCATTACAGTGATGTCACAGAGGGGCATTACAGTGATGTCACAGAGGGGCATTACAGTGATGTCACAGAGGGGCATTACAGTGATGTCACAGGAGACATAACCACTGCACCAACAAATAAACCGGACGGAGAATCAAACGGGACACAGTGACCCAACATCTGATCTAATGACGTTACAAATGTATAATAGAGTTCTTCTTCATCGTCTCAGCAGGACGGGCCCGGCGGGACTCGGACGGGACACGGTTTGGGAAACAACAGGACGCCCGGGTGAAGGTAGTGAGGGGTCACTGATGGCTCAGACTGGTTTCCTCACTCACCATCACCGAGTCTGGAGTGAATGCATCTGGAAAAGCGCTGTATCAGACTAATGCGTTATTATTGTTATTGTTATTATTGTTATTAATATTATTGTTATTATTATTATTATTGTTATTATTGTTATTATTATTATTATTATTGTTATTATTATTATTATTATTTTAAACGCACGTCACTGACTCCGTGTTCCCGGCCTTGCACAAACGCCTCTCACACTCCCGGTAAAGTGAGGTCAGCCCGGTGCGCCCGGTGAGTGGATCAGCCCCGGTAGATCCCGCCGCTTACCGAGCCTAAGACGCTTGTCGCGCGATGGACAGACGGAAGCAGCGGCTGAGCTGCGCCAATGCGCTTAACGGAGAGGAGCCCCGTAAGCCGCTTTCCTGGTAATTACACAGATCTGAGCGCGCGCCTTTCACGTAGTTCATAAAAGCCCTGTTTATAATTAAAGCGGCGGACCGCGCGAGCCTCGGCGAACGGGCCGGCCCGCGGTAGGACCTCAGACTCTTACCGCGCGCGTGATGACCCGAACACTGTTACCCCTTCACGGAAACATGAAAAACACGTACAGCTAAAATAATCACGGATATGTGGCGGTTTGAGCGGCGGAGGAGACGCGTTATTTCCGCGCGTAACGGCGCGGTGTGTTTCATCATCAAGGCCTAAGAACTCACCCATTTTAACGGAAGTCTTTGTAAATATTGAACATTTTAAAGGGGGATATTTTAAGTGACAAAACTTACACTAAAAAAAGAAGACACGTTTTTTTTTTACTATTAAAGTGTACAATTATTTTTAATACAATTTATGACGAATCACGGTTATTATGATTAAATATCGGCCCATTTTAAAATGTATTTTTGAATTGTAGAGAAATGATGTGTTTGATACAAAAACGAACAGAAAAGAATTATAAATATATTACGATTTACGGAGACCCCGTTCAACCTCTGACCGTAACCGAGCGCATTTTCTCCACTTTGACTTTAAAAAGCTTTAAAACGAGGAAGAAGAAAAAAAAACCCGCAACAAAAGAGTCAAAAAAGTGAGAAGAAGGCGAAACAACGGGAGGAAAAAAGATCGATTTCGATGAGTTTTGTCGGTCTCAGCTTCGGCGTTTCTCCGGCCTATAGACTGTGAGCCTTTAGATTTGGGTAAAGGAGGAATGTGCTCGGTTCAGGCGGGAGGTAAGAGGTTAAATAAACGTTGCGTGTGTGTGTGTGTGTGTGTGTGTGTTTGATAAACGCGTTGTGGAGAGATTTTCAGCCATTGGAGCCAAACACGAACGCCGAGGCCGTGTTTGTCTTTTCCGACGGCGATTAAACGCAGCAGCGCGCGTTATTTCTCTTCTAATTCCTGAAAACATCTTTTCTTTTGCTATTTCCGAATCGCTCCTGCTGCGCGCGTGACACCTCCGGGCCTCCGCGTAAAGCGCCGCGCACGCACCTGTCCGTGGCCCCGAGTCCGTCCGCGGCTCCGCGCGACTCCCGAAGAGTTCACCAAGAAGAGTCTCCAAAAAGAAACGCGGTTAATCCTCAGAGCAGCAGCGGGACCTCCATCCTGCCGGGGCGCGCGGAGGTGAATGGTGCGCGCACGGGAGGCACGCGCCACCTCTCTCCTCCCTCTCTCTCCCCTCCCTCTCTCTCTCTCTCTCTCTCCGGTGTCATCAGAGCCTGTTCCGCTCACTGTAGGGCCCGCGGCAAAAGAGACGACAAACAAGAGGCTTCTCGTGTTTCAGGGCTTACGCGCGTGCGGGGTTTTGTGCTTTAAAAAAAAAAAAAAAAAAAAAAAAAAGGTTTTATGGTTTTACAATTAAGAAAAGGCACTGCAGGCGGAACGAGTTTGTTTTTATTCCCAATCACACGTTTTTGTGTCTTTTATTTAACAATATTTTAAAAGATTTTTTGATTTAACGGCGGCCGAGAGCTAAAATCCTGCTTTTTCAGGATTTTAAATTTTTTTATTTTTTTTTCATCAATATTGACATTTTTTAACAATGTGACAAAGATCAGCTCGAAGTGGAGAAAGAGTTGTTTCTGTGGTTTATTCACAGAAACAACTCTCTCGACTAAAGAAACCAGGGCTCTCGCTGGAAAAATGCATCTGAACAAAATGGCTTGAATTAAGAGTCAACGGAACAAGGATTAAATAAAATAAAATAAAATCAACCAACGAGCCAAACATTTGAAATGAGACAAAAAAGGTGAAAAAAAATAAATCATTCTTTAATAAAAATCCAAATACAATCACAAAGAGCATTAATCCCAATGACATTATTATTATTCTTTTTTGTCTAAGAAAAGATTTTGCATTTTTTCCGGCGTCCGTGATCCAGATTGTGTCGACGCGAAAAACAAACACATTTTAACCAAATAGAAAAAGTGAAACCACTGAGGAAATGAGCAAATAAAGCTTCAACAAAGACTTTTAATCTGTAATTCTCACATTTGTGACGCTGGAGGGAAAGAAAACGTTTGGCTTCCTGTGTCGTTTCTCATTAAAAAAAAGAAAAACCTTTGATTTCAAGTTGTGCAGGAAATGAGGACGTCACAATAAAATAAAAATATTGGGCCTCACTCGATTTATTGAGGCGGGAAAATATCGCGATAAACGATATTTTTCAAGACATTTAAACGCAACAGAAACAAACACAGAAGCTAAAATGGCGTCACAAAAAATACTTGATCCTAAAAAAAAAAAAATTCCAGCGATAAATAAAAAGCGTTTCGTTGATGTGTATCTAGAATGTGATGATGTCACAGTGGGGGGGGGGGGGGGGGGGGGGGGCGGGCGGAGCCAGTTTTTTCTATTAACTGCATTACACTAGAAAATGTATGAATTACAAAACTGATCATTAGTATCAGTCACTGGGTCCGTGATCTCTCTGTACAAGACCAAACATTTCCTCAAAAACTAAATAATGTTTCCTCTATATAATAGTATCGGCCTTTAGAGCGCTGTGACGTGACCTGAAACCCAGCTATAGGACGATAAGCCCATTAAAACATGGTGAAATCGATGGCTCCGCCCTCGACTCGAGCCAGAGCAAAAGGGGGGCGGGACATGGGAGGCGGGGCCAGAGCCGGTACTATGAGGGAGGCAAACCAGGGCAATGCCTCAGGGGCCCAGGCTCAGGGGGCCCCCCCACATGCTGCCCTCACCGATGCATTTGTAAACTGTTGAGAAAATCGAAATAAATTTGTATTATTTATTTTTTCATAAATATAATAAATAAATGAGTTTTCTTTCATTTCATATTTTTTATGTGTGGAATTTTAAATAGCCAATAATACATTTCCCAGCTGTGTTGCGCCCCTCCTCTGCCCCTCCTCCGCCCGGCCCGGGCCTCATCCTCACCACCACCAGTGTCCACTCATTCATCACCGCTGTGTATTTCATATCGTTAACCTCTTACCCCCTCCTTCTTCAGCTCAGCTTTACCCAAATCGAAAAGCTTCTCACCTGGACCTCACAGCCTATAGGCCAGTGTAACGCCTCATTTGAAAGCTAAGACCTACAAAACTGATCCATGGATGTCACTTTTTCATCATATTTTCTGTCACTTTTTGATGCTTTTTTCAAGAAGCTTTTAGATTTGGGTAAAGCCGAAGTGGAGAAAATGAGCTCGGTCCATGCGGGGGTAAAGAGGTTCGGTTGGAGACGGCGGGCCACAGTCGTCCCGCTGCCCCTGAACGCCCCGCGTGTCCCTGTACTTAACGCTTTACCGTAAACGCCGGCGCTTTTGTTCTTCATTTAGCTCCGAGCTTCGCCATTAACGTCACCTGATCCCTCGCCGCGCTCAGCGCCGCCGCCCGTCTCCACGCCGCGCCCCGGCCCGTCTCCACGCGGCCCGGCTCCGCTTACGCCCGTCTTTACCTCGCTGTAATATTGATGGACAGAACCTGATCCCCCCCCCCCCCCCCCCCCCCTCCTCCTCCCCCCACGCGCTGCAATAATTACAATCTCATACTGTAATTATTCGGCTCCTTGAATTATTTACGGCGCGGCCTCGGCGCCCGGTCGTCCGCGGCGGCGCCGAAACGTGAGCGCCGCACGCCGGGGTTTAATTAAAGCGCTCATTGTGCGGCCCCGTTATTGTTGGGAGTTCAGACAAAGCAGGGGCTGAAATATTGATGCGAGGTTTAAGTCTTTAGGACAATCCTCCACGAGAGACAAGTGTGCCCCGCGGTGACGCACGGGCGGGTGAGCGAGTGTCCCGGGTCAGTCGGGTGAACGAGTGTCCCGGGTCAGTCGGGTGAGCGAGTGTCCCGGGTGAGTCGGGTGAGCGAGTGTCCCGGGTGAGTCGGGTGAACGAGTGTCCCGGGTCAGTCGGGTGAGCGAGTGTCCGGGTCAGTCGGGTGAACGAGTGTCCCGGGTGAGTCGGGTGAACGAGTGTCCCGGGTGAGTTTCTCCGCATTGTATTACCATTTTCTTCCACTGGTCCGTTGCCGGGTCGTGGGGCCAGCTATTGCACCAGCCCCTGTGGCGCCCCCTGCAGGTGGTGGGTCCACAGAAGGACGGCCTCATGGTTCTAACCGGGCCTGTTGGTCTCTCATAAGGGGCTTCTGAACCGCTCTTTGTCTGACCCGTCACCTAGGACCTGTTTGCCCTGGGAGACCCTACCAGGGGCACGAAGCCCCCGACAACAGAGCTCCAGGATCATTCAGGTCAAACCCTCCCCCACGTTAAGGGGGCGGCTCCAGGAGGGTCCGTTATTAAATTACATGTGTAATTTCTTTCTTGTTACCTTTAGCTACAATATTACTCAAGTAGAAGGAAAAAGTACAGAAGGATAGAACTACTCGAATAAACAAAAGTCCATTAATGTTTTTCTGAATGTTTGACCAATTTCTCCCAATTTACTTTTACACATTTTTCATAATTTTAGCCAATTTTTGATCACTAATGTTTTCCCTATTTCCCATCCACTTTTGATTCCTGAATTGTTTCCCGTTTTAATTCCCCCTCTTATTATTCCCATAAAAAAAATAAAACATTTTGCCCAATGTTTGCTCCATTTTTTAAAACAATTTTTTTCTTATTTTACTGATATTTTCCCTATTGCCCCCCATTTTTCCCTATTTTTATTTGTTCCCCCCCCACATTTCTTGCCGTGAGAGATGATCGGAGAGAGTATCGTCCAGGTATCGGAGAGAGTATCGTCCAGGTATCGTCCAGGTATCGGAGAGAGAATCGTCCTGGTATCGGAGAGAGAATCGTCCAGGTATCGGAGAGAGAATCGTCCAGGTATCGGAGAGAGAATCGTCCAGGTATCGTCCAGGTATCGGAGAGAGAATCGTCCAGGTATCGGAGAGAGAATCGTCCAGGTATCGGAGAGAGTATCGTCCAGGTATCGTCCAGGTATCGGAGAGAGAATCGTCCAGGTATCGGAGAGAGAATCGTCCAGGTATCGGAGAGAGAATCGTCCAGGTATCGGAGAGAGAATCGTCCTGGTATCGGAGAGAGTATCGTCCAGGTATCGGAGAGAGTATCGTCCAGGTATCGGAGAGAGTATCGTCCAGGTATCGGAGAGAGTATCGTCCAGGTATCGGAGAGAGAATCGTCCAGGTATCGGAGAAAGAATCGTCCAGGTATCGGAGAGAGAATTGTCCAGGTATCGGAGAGAGAATTGTCCAGGTATCGGAGAGAGTATCGTCCAGGTATCGGAGAGAGAATCGTCCAGGTATCGGAGAGAGAATTGTCCAGGTATCGGAGAGAGTATCGTCCAGGTATCTGAGAGAGAATCGTCCTGGTATCGGAGAGAGTATCGTCCAGGTATCGGAGAGAGAATCGTCCTGGTATCGGAGAGAGAATCGTCCAGGTATCGGAGAGAGTATCGTCCAGGTATCGGAGAGAGTATCGTCCAGGTATCGGAGAGAGTATCGTCCAGGTATCGGAGAGAGTATCGTCCAGGTATCGGAGAGAGTATCGTCCAGGTATCGGAGAGAGAATCGTCCTGGTATCGGAGAGAGAATCGTCCAGGTATCGGAGAGAGAATCGTCCAGGTATCGGAGAGAGAATCGTCCAGGTATCGGAGAGAGTATCGTCCAGGTATCGTCCAGGTATCGGAGAGAGAATTGTCCAGGTATCGGAGAGAGAATTGTCCAGGTATCGGAGAGAGTATCGTCCAGGTATCGGAGAGAGAATCGTCCAGGTATCGGAGAGAGAATTGTCCAGGTATCGGAGAGAGTATCGTCCAGGTATCGGAGAGAGAATCGTCCTGGTATCGGAGAGAGAATCGTCCAGGTATCGGAGAGAGAATCGTCCAGGTATCGGAGAGAGTAGCGTCCAGGTATCGGAGAGAGAATCGTCCAGGTATCAGAGAGAGTATCGTCCAGGTATCGGAGAGAGAATCGTCCAGGTATCGGAGAGAGAATCGCCCAGGTATCAGAGAGAGTATCGTCCAGGTATCGGAGAGAGTATCGTCCAGGTATCGGAGAGAGAATCGTCCAAGTATCGGAGAGAGAATCGCCCAGGTATCAGAGAGAGTATCGTCCAGGTATCGGAGAGAGAATCGTCCAGGTATCGGAGAGAGAATCGTCCAGGTATCGGAGAGAGTATCGTCCAGGTATCGGCGAGAGAATCGTCCAGGTATCGGAGAGAGTATCGTCCAGGTATCGGCGAGAGAATCGTCCAGGTATCGGAGAGAGTATCGTCCAGGTATCGGCGAGAGAATCGTCCAGGTATCGGAGAGAGTATCGTCCAGGTATCGGAGAGAGAATCGTCCAGGTATCGGAGAGAGAATCGTCCTGGTATCGGAGAGAGAATCGTCCAGGTAACGGAGAGAGTATCGTCCAGGTATCGGAGAGAGTATCGTCCAGGTATCGGAGAGAGAATCGTCCAGGTATCGGAGAGAGAATCGTCCAGGTATCGGAGAGAGAATCGCCCAGGTATCGGTATCGTTTCCCTAAAGTCTGCACACCCACATGTTTGGGCTGTGTCTGATCATTACCAGTGGCGTGAGTGTCCCGTACGGCGCTGACCCCCATAAATCCCATTTCAGAGGCGATCGATGCCCCTTCAGGACGGCCCGTATTGATCCCCCGCCCCGGCCCGGAGAGAGCGCTTCGATCGCACTTTTCCCGCCGCAGCGTCCCCCAAATGAAGCTGTGACATTATAATTACAGGACATTGATAAAGGGAGCGGGCTAATGGCACTAAGCAGAGAGTCGCGCCGCGCGCTAATCTACCGGGACGTCCGGGGAAAGGTCACGGAGCGACGAGGGGAGGGGGGGACGAAGACACAAACAAAGACACGAGCCTGGGTAACGTGTTTGATATTCAGCCGTCGGACCCGAACACTGTTTCTGCTCACACACACACACATACGTGGTTTTATGGTTTATGTTGACCTTTTGGAAAAACCAACCCTGGTGTGGTTTAAGAGGACTATGGTTTCCCAAGGTCCTAGAGAGATAAGCTCTGGATAGACTAACTGTAAAAAATCTGAAAAAAATTTAGGTCTATTTAACATCCTTGTATCAGCTACGGTTGTCTATACACAGCCACCGACCAGAAGGTGGTTCATGAGGACCAAAGATGAATTATGAGGACTTTAAACATAACTGAACCACAATTCCCCTATGAGAGACCAACAGGCCCGTTTGGAACCATGAGGCCGTCCTTCCGTGGACCCACCACCTGCAGGAGGAGCCATAGGGGACTGGTGCTATGTGATTTGGGCAGCTCCAACGGCTGCCTCCACGACCCGGCAACGGACAAGTGGGAGAAAATGGATGGATGGATGAACCACAATTAGAGGCTGGAAAAGTTTTAATGTTCTTCATACATACACTCCATGCTTATCCATCTTTTACCTTTAGTTGTCTTTTATGTGCTAGTCCACGATTTCTCACAAAGTCTCTTATATTCTGCAGTGTTCTCTGACTTAAGGCCATTTCTGCTTGCTTACACTGAGTTACTTCATTTTTTGTGGCCAGTTTTCCTCTCTTGATGTGTTTTTTAAAATGCCGCATTACAGCTGCTTCTTCAGTCTTTGACCATGCTCTTTTTGTCACTCTGCGTTTTGGTCCAGGTTGCTTTGCAGGCCTCTGTGCTGCCTCTGAAAAGGAAAATTAGGAATTAATTTAAACAAAACAATGTGAATAAGTCAGAGCAAGACTACTACAAGAGTAAACAGAAGAACTTGCCTTCAAAATCAGAGGTATCTCCATCAGCTATGTCGATCGGGTCATCATCTATAACCACAGTTGCCGCTTGTTTCTCAGCAGAGTCCCCCGAGTCACTGTGACTCTCCTCTTCGGCCTCATCTGCACTGA
Source organism: Proterorhinus semilunaris (assembly GCA_021464625.1). Taxonomy (NCBI): domain Eukaryota; kingdom Metazoa; phylum Chordata; class Actinopteri; order Gobiiformes; family Gobiidae; genus Proterorhinus; species Proterorhinus semilunaris. The sequence continues at coordinate 4,917,849 of CM038346.1, forward strand.
TGGGAATTTCATCTAAAAACAAAAGGGGGATTCAATTCAATCAGCCCGCTCCTAAAGCCACCAGGCCTGGGAAAACTCACCAAGGCTGGGGCTAAGATCCCCAGCCGGCTCCTAAAGCTACCAGCCCCGCACCGACATCCACCACAATGACCCACCCTCTACTCCACTTACACTACCCGGCTCAGGGCACTCCTACCCCGGCCTACGTGCACACACTCGCCCCCCTGGCTCCTCTGGACCTCCTCTGACCAGCCTGCTCCTAAAGCTACCAGCTCCGCACCGGCATCCACCACAATGACCCACCCTCTACTCCACTTACACTACCCGGCTCAGGGCACTCCTACCCCGGCCCTACATGCACACCCAGATAAGAGATACATTTAACAAACCTTCAAGTTCAATCTCCTCCAGCGTCTTTCCTTTTAGCGAGGAAATGGATCCCTTCTCCATTAAAAGCAATACTTTGGATATCTTTGCAAGTTGTGTTGTTGGAACAGGCAGTCTGTAGAATTCCCTGTGTACGCGGATATCATGTCCAAGGAAGTCTGCCACCTGATCCAGCTCATTCTCCTGGAGGTTTAAGACTTGAGATAGCGTGGCCACATGTTTCCTGAGACCCGTCGACCGGAGGTGCTCGGGGTACTTTGTGTCGCACTGTGTGGAGAAACGTCTCAGGCAGTCACTTCCTCTATAATGGGTTGGTGCTTTGGGTCGTGCAAATAAGAATGGGTTTGAGGGAGACACACCACATTCTTTCCTCTTATTTGTGAGTAGTGTAAGACCATTGACAACAGGTCGGGGGAGAAGAACTGCAACTTTTCTCCCTCTTTTACCCATAATTTCCACGCGACTTAGATACCGGCAGAGCTTCTTTTCTGTGTCCGATAAACCAAGGCTTACATCCGCATGAAGTTGTTGATTATCCCTCTCCAGAAAATGTTTCAGAGGCATTTTGGAAACCTCTCCAGCTCGCCGACGGTTGAACACAATGATTTGTGTGAGCAACACCATGGCAAGACGGGCATAAGTTTGAGCATCATCTGTTTCTTGCAGTTTGCTTGTGGCCTCTTCTGCTGCCTTTTCCAAAAACTTGTGAAGTTTCACAACATCTTCAGTGAATGGTAAGGTTAACGGTTTATTAAACTTGGCATCACTCAGTGTGTTAAGGGCATTGTGAGATACATATTCTTTCCACTTGGTACTGAGCAACTTCTTAAATGTTTCAGTATACTTCACCAGCTTCTCATCTTCTGCCATCAAGCCCCGGCAGTGGATGATGTCGCAGATCTTATTCAGTGTGTGGCCGAGTTTAAGAGCAAGGCTCGGGGTTTTGTACGAAAGATTGTCATCATTAAAACCTGCTACCTTTTTGACCGCTTGTACCACTTTCTCAAAGTTTGCAGGCCTAACAGCATCTTCCAGGGTCGGCACAGAGAAATCTGTCCGCAAGCACAGCAGCAGACGTCCCACTTCTCTCAGTTTTTGTCTTATGTATTCATACTTTGTTGTATCCTGTCCATGAATGTTGTAAAGTGACTGGGCAAACTGGAGAATACAGAAGTCATTTCGCACAACTGATCCAACTTCATCCACGTTCATAACACTGAGAAGCTTCCAAACCCCACCCGAGATTTGCGCACATAAGGCGGCATCCTGAGCTGATGCAGAGCCGAGGATCCTTCTCCTTCCAGACGTCTCTTCTTGGTTTGCATCTTCGGGTTTGTGAGGGCACCTGCGAGTATGCCTCCATAGTTCTTTGCGGAGAAACATGCCTTGACAATACATGCAGTGAATAAACTTTCCATCCAAAGCTTTTTTTTTTGCATCGTCGCTTCACTTTCAATTGCCCTTTCCCACTTTGTAATACTGCTTGATTATGTAAAAAGTTCCCTTTATTCCTAATTTTTTCAATCCGTTTGTTGCGCTCCTTGACATCAGTAAGGGAAAAGACTTGTACAATCTCTGCATTGGTCTTGTGTGTTTTAAGATGTCTCGATATTTTCTTCTGGGGCTTACCGCAGACAAAGCAGTAATTTATGGAACTTGTCCGCTGTGGGTCTCCTCTTCGTGGACCATTCTCTGAATGCAACTCTGAGGTGTATGAAGAACTACCTTGCTGGCTGGTTCCCGGTGCACTAGAAGCAGGAGCAAGACTTGTATCCGACTTTTGTGTCAGCCATATATTTGGATGGGGGAGCTCATCTAAATCTTCATCACCCACATAGTCTGGGTCTGAGTCTGGGTTGTTTTTTTCTTGTGCCATCTCCTGCCTTTGGTCCTTCCCAGTGTCACTCTGAAAGATAAACAGACAATACTTGAACCTACAAAGAACCACCCAGGCTGGGGCTAAGTTCCACAGCCAGCTCCTAAACCCAATACCCCGGTCCCCAACTCATCAGGGCCGGGGAAAACTCACCAAGGCTGGGGCTAAGTTCCACAGCCTGCTCCTAAAGCTACCAGCCCCGCACCGACATCCACCACAATGACCCACCCTCTACTCCACTTACACTACCCGGCTCAGGGCACTCCTACCCCGGCCCTACTTGCACACACTCGCCCCCCTGACTCCTCTGGACCTCCGGGGACACACAGCCCACATCTCGGACCCACTCTTAAGCACCCCTCCTCGGACTACACCCCCCAACTCATCCAGGCCGGGGAAAACTCACCAAGGCTGGGGCTAAGTTCCACAGCCAGCTCCAAAACCCAATAGCCCGGTCCCCATATCATCCAGCCCGGGGATAAATCCTCCAGGCCGGGGCTAAGTTCCATTCAGAAAATACTTGATAACGTATATTTAACAAGGACTAGATACTTACCAATATATTTTCTTGTCTTCTTTGGAGTGAACTTTCTCTTGGTCCTTCTTCTTCGCATTACCATTAGATGTCTTCCGAAATCACTCAACATGCCCGGACACATATCCCGCACGTGTCCCCATAAAGAACCAATCACAATGGAGCCTTCAATACCGCCAGAGTAGGGTAGGGGGAGCACATCATACACTCCATACACAAGAAGTCAGGTTGGGGTATTATATGGACGTCAAATAAACTTTCAATTTATGGTCTTTAAAAGCTAAGAATTTAAAAAAACTTGATATGTGCATGATATATTATCATTGAGCATTAAAAGGACTTCAGAAAAACAATGAAATTATGCTCTTTATATGCTAAAAATTAAAATACAAAATCTTGGTTTATGAGGACCGTAGCATAGTCCTGCTAATCCCCTTAGGTTCTCGTAGTGCTGGTGAGTAGTCAGGTCAATTGGCTCCATAAACCATATATACAGACACACCACCTCCAGCACCTAACCAACAGCTCCAGCCCGGTCAGTACAGCTCCAGGCCTTGTCTAAGACCTACAGCCCGGTCATGACAGCTCCAAGCCGGGTCTACCACCTCCAGCACCTAACCAACAGCTCCAGCCCGGTCAGTACAGCTCCAGGCCTTGTCTAAGACCTACAGCCCGGTCATGACAGCTCCAAGCCGGGTCTACCACCTCCAGCACCTAACCAACAGCTCCAGCCCGGTTATGACAGCTCCAGGCCTTGTCTAAGACCTACAGCCCGGTCATGACAGCTCCAAGCCGGGTCTACCACCTCCAGCACCTAACCAACAGCTCCAGCCCGGTCATGAAAGCTCCAGGCCTTGTCTAAGACCTGCAGCCCGGTCATGACAGCTCCAAGCCGGGTCTACCACCTCCAGCACCTAACCAACAGCTCCAGCCCGGTCAGTACAGCTCCAGGCCTTGTCTAAGACCTACAGCCCGGTCATGACAGCTCCAAGCCGGGTCTACCACCTCCAGCACCTAACCAACAGCTCCAGCCCGGTCAGTACAGCTCCAGGCCTTGTCTAAGACCTACAGCCCGGTCATGACAGCTCCAAGCCGGGTCTACCACCTCCAGCACCTAACCAACAGCTCCAGCCCGGTCAGTACAGCTCCAGGCCTTGTCTAAGACCTACAGCCCGGTCATGACAGCTCCAAGCCGGGTCTACCACCTCCAGCACCTAACCAACAGCTCCAGCCCGGTCATGACAGCTCCAGGCCTTGTCTAAGACCTGCAGCCCAGTCAGGGAAGCTCCAAGCCGGGTCTACAACCTCCAGCACCTAACCAAAAGCTCCAGGCAGCTGGGTCTGAGACCTACAGCCCAGTCAGGGCAGCTCCAAGCTGGGTCTACCACCTCCAGCACCTAACCAACAGCTCCAGGCAGCTGGGTCTGAGACCTACAGCCCAGTCAGGGATGGGATCCCGACCTGCAATGCAACCATGAGCGAGATAGGCCAGAGGCCAGTGGTTGAAATCAGGAATTAAACCTGAAAATGCATCACCTAACCAACAGCTCCAGCCCAGCCCCCAGTCATGACAGCTCCAGGCCTGGTCTAACACCTCCAGCCTGCTTCCATGACGCCTTCGTCCGGGTCTAACACCTCCAGCCAGGCCCCCCAAAAACTTCAACCCAGTCCCAACACCTACAGGCCCATACACACAACCACAGCACCGGAACAACACCCACCACCGCTCTCATCCACTAACCCTACCCCGCTAAGGGCTCCCCCAACACCGCCTACCTGCACAACCTCGGCCGCATGGCTCCTATGGACCTCCGGGGACACCCGGCGCACCTTTCGGACCCGGGTACCCACTCTTAAGCACCCCTCCTCGGACTACACCCCAAGACCCGGCCCGGAGGAAGTCCGTGACCCTGATACTCTGAGCCACTTTGGACATTTTTTCTAAGTGCTGAGCCACTTAGAAAAAATGTCCAAAGAGTATCAGGGTCACTTGGAAAAATTTCTAAGTGCTGAGCCACTTAGAAACTTTTCCATGTTACCCTGATACTCTTTGGACATTTTTTCTAAGTGGCTCAGCACTTAGAAACTTTTCCAAGTGACCCTGATACTCTGTCATACACATAACACATAGAAACCTGGGTAAAACCAACTCCCACACCTCCCCTGGTACTCTCTACCCAGGGGAGGAGGGAGGGACCCGGAGGCCGGCCGACAAAAGCTTGGATCAAGGGCCTGACTTTCAATAGAGCGCAGCGACGGAGCTGCTCTGCTACGTACGAAACAACTTTAATATACGCTATTGTAGTTTGAATTACCGCTTCAATTACAGGCCCTCAATATTCCTTCCTTGGATGTGGTCGCCAGTTGCCTTCCTTGGATGTAGTTGCCATTTCTCATGTTCCCTCTCCGGAATCGAACCCTGATTCCCTGTTACCCGTGGTCACCATGGTAGGCACAGAAAGTACCATCGAAAGTTGATAGGGCAGAGTTGTCTCCGCCACGAGGGCCAGTGATCGGCTCGAGGTTATCTAGAGTCACCAAAGCGCGCGGGGAGCCCCGAGGGGCGACCCCGCATGGGTTTTGGGTCTGATAAATGCACGCATCCCCGGAGGTCAGCGCTCGTTGGCATGTATTAGCTCTAGAATTGCCACAGTTATCCAAGTAACGGTAGAGCGATCAAAGGAACCATAACTGATTTAATGAGCCATTCGCAGTTTCACTGTACCGGCCGTGTGTACTTAGACTTGCATGGCTTAATCTTTGAGACAAGCATATGTTACTGGCAGGATCAACCAGGTAGCCCAGAGTGGCTGCGGTTCGGGAAGAACCGCGTCGGCCGTGGCCAGGGCTGGCCGTGGGCCGAAAACGGGGCCCCGCGCCCCGTGGTTGGGCACGCGGGGCCGTGGAGGCGAAGCGTACGCTCTCCTGGAGGCGAGCTCCCCGGGCGTGGGAGTCTCTGTGCGGAGGTTTCGAGAAAATGCGTTAAACGGCCGCAAATACCCCCGCTCTGGAACGGAGAGGGCCCGCGGGCCGGCTCTACCGTGGCGGGGGGCGGCCGTCGTAAGGCCCCTGGGTCAGACGGGTCGTCTCGGTCTCGCTTCCGAAAGGACCGGGCGGCGGGGCTCCGTTCAGCCCCGGCCCGAGTGCGCTCATGTCCGCAGTGCTCCGGAGCCGACCGCGCTGGAATAGAACCAGCCAGAGGCCCGGAGGTGGCGGATTTTGCATGCCCACAGGTCGAGCTGGGATCCCGGATCAAAAAGAACCAGGATTCTGACCATTTTCGATTTTGAAAAACGTCATTCCCAAAAACCGCCCGACTGTCCCTTGGCTCTGGGGGTGTATAGCCAATCCGCCCGGAGCAGCGTCAAATGCCCGGAGATCGTCCCGGGCTTCCGCGCTGAAAACACTTAGTGCAAAAACCAGATCCGTGACCCTGATACTCAAAGAGTATCAGGGTCACGGAATCGACTTTTGAGATTTGCACATCCACGGGTCCGGGCGGTCACCCTCTACCCGCCGGTACCACTCTTTCCGGGATTAAAAGCGTTTTTCTATTTTTTGGCATTTTTTTTCTCCGCGGGTGCTGTACGCCTATAACTCCGCGGGGGTGCGAGCCACCGCGCGGACACGCACATCAGCGTGACCGGGGGACTCTCCCGGACCGGCCCGTGTCCACCTTTTGAAAGAATAACCCAGGACTCGGCGTCTGCTGCCGCGGGAAGGGCGAGAACCTAGCGCTACGGAACTTTGAACCGTTAAAAGGGGCCTTTAACGGTGTCCCACCGGCCCAATTCCAGCACAGGCGTGTTCGGGAGGCTCGGCTCTATAACCCTGGATACTTTTAGTGTGGATTGAAAGTCGTTTTTTGGGGGGGGGGGGTTGGTTTGTTCCTGGGCTGTCCGAGGTGCTGAAGCCGAGCGCCTGTCTTAACCTCTTAACCCCCGCCTCCGCCGAGCGCTATTATACACGGTTTTACCCCGAAATAAAGCTCCAGGAAGCTCCAGGAAGCTCCAGGAAGCCCCGCCACTGGACACCGAATACAGGACAGTGTTACAGGCCGGGTTGGACAACTCCAGCCCGGTCCCCAACTCAGTCAGGCCGGGGAGAACTCATCCACGCCGGGGATAAGTCCTCCGGACTGGGGACTCCGGAGCTAATAACTCCGCGGGGAAATGAGCCACCGCGCGGACACGCACATCTACGTGTCCGGGAGACTCTCCCGGACCGGACCGTGTCCACCTTTCGAAAGAATAACCCAGGACTAGGCGTCTGCTGCCGCGGGAAGGGCGAGAACCGTTAAACGGGGCCGTTAACGGGCTCGCATCGGCCCGGTTCCGGTACCAGCGTGTGCGCAAGGGTCGACTCTATAACCCTGGATACTTTTGGTGTGGATTTAAGGGCGTTTTGGGGTGTGCTTTTGCCTCGCTCCGGCTGGCGCTTAGTCCTGGCGACGGTCCTAACCGCTTAACCCCCGCCTCCGCCGAGCGCTATTATACACGGTTTTACCCCGAAATAAAGCTCCAGGAAGCTCCAGGAAGCTCCAGGAAGCCCCGCCACTGGACACCGAATACAGGACAGTGTTACAGGCCGGGTTGGACAACTCCAGCCCGGTCCCCAACTCAGTCAGGCCGGGGAGAACTCATCCACGCCGGGGATAAGTCCTCCGGACTGGGGACTCCGGAGCTAATAACTCCGCGGGGAAATGAGCCACCGCGCGGACACGCACATCTACGTGTCCGGGAGACTCTCCCGGACCGGACCGTGTCCACCTTTCGAAAGAATAACCCAGGACTAGGCGTCTGCTGCCGCGGGAAGGGCGAGAACCGTTAAACGGGGCCGTTAACGGGCTCGCATCGGCCCGGTTCCGGTACCAGCGTGTGCGCAAGGGTCGACTCTATAACCCTGGATACTTTTGGTGTGGATTTAAGGGCGTTTTGGGGTGTGCTTTTGCCTCGCTCCGGCTGGCGCTTAGTCCTGGCGACGGTCCTAACCGCTTAACCCCCGCCTCCGCCGAGCGCTATTATACACGGTTTTACCCCGAAATAAAGCTCCAGGAAGCTCCAGGAAGCTCCAGGAAGCCCCGCCACTGGACACCGAATACAGGACAGTGTTACAGGCCGGGTTGGACAACTCCAGCCCGGTCCCCAACTCAGTCAGGCCGGGGAGAACTCATCCACGCCGGGGATAAGTCCTCCGGACTGGGGACTCCGGAGCTAATAACTCCGCGGGGAAATGAGCCACCGCGCGGACACGCACATCTACGTGTCCGGGAGACTCTCCCGGACCGGACCGTGTCCACCTTTCGAAAGAATAACCCAGGACTAGGCGTCTGCTGCCGCGGGAAGGGCGAGAACCGTTAAACGGGGCCGTTAACGGGCTCGCATCGGCCCGGTTCCGGTACCAGCGTGTGCGCAAGGGTCGACTCTATAACCCTGGATACTTTTGGTGTGGATTTAAGGGCGTTTTGGGGTGTGCTTTGCCTCGCTCCGGCTGGCGCTTAGTCCTGGCGACGGTCCTAACCGCTTAACCCCCGCCTCCGCCGAGCGCTATTATACACGGTTTTACCCCGAAATAAAGCTCCAGGAAGCTCCAGGAAGCTCCAGGAAGCCCCGCCACTGGACACCGAATACAGGACAGTGTTACAGGCCGGGTTGGACAACTCCAGCCCGGTCACCAACTCAGTCAGGCCGGGGAGAACTCATCCACGCCGGGGATAAGTCCTCCGGACTGGGGACTCCGGAGCTAATAACTCCGCGGGGAAATGAGCCACCGCGCGGACACGCACATCTACGTGTCCGGGAGACTCTCCCGGACCGGACCGTGTCCACCTTTCGAAAGAATAACCCAGGACTAGGCGTCTGCTGCCGCGGGAAGGGCGAGAACCGTTAAACGGGGCCGTTAACGGGCTCGCATCGGCCCGGTTCCGGTACCAGCGTGTGCGCAAGGGTCGACTCTATAACCCTGGATACTTTTGGTGTGGATTTAAGGGCGTTTTGGGGTGTGCTTTTGCCTCGCTCCGGCTGGCGCTTAGTCCTGGCGACGGTCCTAACCGCTTAACCCCCGCCTCCGCCGAGCGCTATTATACACGGTTTTACCCCGAAATAAAGCTCCAGGAAGCTCCAGGAAGCTCCAGGAAGCCCCGCCACTGGACACCGAATACAGGACAGTGTTACAGGCCGGGTTGGACAACTCCAGCCCGGTCCCCAACTCAGTCAGGCCGGGGAGAACTCATCCACGCCGGGGATAAGTCCTCCGGACTGGGGACTCCGGAGCTAATAACTCCGCGGGGAAATGAGCCACCGCGCGGACACGCACATCTACGTGTCCGGGAGACTCTCCCGGACCGGACCGTGTCCACCTTTCGAAAGAATAACCCAGGACTAGGCATCTGCTGCCGCGGGAAGGGCGAGAACCGCTTAACCCCCGCGAGCTGTCCGAGGTGCTGATGCCGAGCGCCTGCCTTAACCGCCTAACCCCCGCGGCCCCCGAGCGCATTTATCCACAGTTTAAGCCCGAAATAAAGCTCTATGGAGCTCCACGGAGCTCCACGAAGCTCCAAGAAGCTCCACCACTGGTCTAACACCTCCAGCCCACTTCCCAGACGCCTTCGTCCGGGTCTAACAACTCCAGCCGGGCCCCCAAAACCTTCAACACAGTCCCAACACCTACATGCACCCACACATACGTGGTTTTATGGTTTATGTTGACCTTTTGGAAAAACCAACCCTGGTGTGGTTTAAGAGGACTATGGTTTCCCAAGGTCCTAGAGAGATAAGCTCTGGATAGACTAACTGTAAAAAATCTGAAAAAAATTTAGGTCTATTTAACATCCTTGTATCAGCTACGGTTGTCTATACACAGCCACCGACCAGAAGGTGGTTCATGAGGACCAAAGATGAATTATGAGGACTTTAAACATAACTGAACCACAATTCCCCTATGAGAGACCAACAGGCCCGTTTGGAACCATGAGGCCGTCCTTCCGTGGACCCACCACCTGCAGGAGGAGCCATAGGGGACTGGTGCTATGTGATTTGGGCAGCTCCAACGGCTGCCTCCACGACCCGGCAACGGACAAGTGGGAGAAAATGGATGGATGGATGAACCACAATTAGAGGCTGGAAAAGTTTTAATGTTCTTCATACATACACTCCATGCTTATCCATCTTTTACCTTTAGTTGTCTTTTATGTGCTAGTCCACGATTTCTCACAAAGTCTCTTATATTCTGCAGTGTTCTCTGACTTAAGGCCATTTCTGCTTGCTTACACTGAGTTACTTCATTTTTTGTGGCCAGTTTTCCTCTCTTGATGTGTTTTTTAAAATGCCGCATTACAGCTGCTTCTTCAGTCTTTGACCATGCTCTTTTTGTCACTCTGCGTTTTGGTCCAGGTTGCTTTGCAGGCCTCTGTGCTGCCTCTGAAAAGGAAAATTAGGAATTAATTTAAACAAAACAATGTGAATAAGTCAGAGCAAGACTACTACAAGAGTAAACAGAAGAACTTGCCTTCAAAATCAGAGGTATCTCCATCAGCTATGTCGATCGGGTCATCATCTATAACCACAGTTGCCGCTTGTTTCTCAGCAGAGTCCCCCGAGTCACTGTGACTCTCCTCTTCGGCCTCATCTGCACTGATGGGAATTTCATCTAAAAACAAAAGGGGGATTCAATTCAATCAGCCCGCTCCTAAAGCCACCAGGCCTGGGAAAACTCACCAAGGCTGGGGCTAAGATCCCCAGCCGGCTCCTAAAGCTACCAGCCCCGCACCGACATCCACCACAATGACCCACCCTCTACTCCACTTACACTACCCGGCTCAGGGCACTCCTACCCCGGCCTACGTGCACACACTCGCCCCCCTGGCTCCTCTGGACCTCCTCTGACCAGCCTGCTCCTAAAGCTACCAGCTCCGCACCGACATCCACCACAATGACCCACCCTCTACTCCACTTACACTACCCGGCTCAGGGCACTCCTACCCCGGCCCTACATGCACACCCAGATAAGAGATACATTTAACAAACCTTCAAGTTCAATCTCCTCCAGCGTCTTTCCTTTTAGCGAGGAAATGGATCCCTTCTCCATTAAAAGCAATACTTTGGATATCTTTGCAAGTTGTGTTGTTGGAACAGGCAGTCTGTAGAATTCCCTGTGTACGCGGATATCATGTCCAAGGAAGTCTGCCACCTGATCCAGCTCATTCTCCTGGAGGTTTAAGACTTGAGATAGCGTGGCCACATGTTTCCTGAGACCCGTCGACCGGAGGTGCTCGGGGTACTTTGTGTCGCACTGTGTGGAGAAACGTCTCAGGCAGTCACTTCCTCTATAATGGGTTGGTGCTTTGGGTCGTGCAAATAAGAATGGGTTTGAGGGAGACACACCACATTCTTTCCTCTTATTTGTGAGTAGTGTAAGACCATTGACAACAGGTCGGGGGAGAAGAACTGCAACTTTTCTCCCTCTTTTACCCATAATTTCCACGCGACTTAGATACCGGCAGAGCTTCTTTTCTGTGTCCGATAAACCAAGGCTTACATCCGCATGAAGTTGTTGATTATCCCTCTCCAGAAAATGTTTCAGAGGCATTTTGGAAACCTCTCCAGCTCGCCGACGGTTGAACACAATGATTTGTGTGAGCAACACCATGGCAAGACGGGCATAAGTTTGAGCATCATCTGTTTCTTGCAGTTTGCTTGTGGCCTCTTCTGCTGCCTTTTCCAAAAACTTGTGAAGTTTCACAACATCTTCAGTGAATGGTAAGGTTAACGGTTTATTAAACTTGGCATCACTCAGTGTGTTAAGGGCATTGTGAGATACATATTCTTTCCACTTGGTACTGAGCAACTTCTTAAATGTTTCAGTATACTTCACCAGCTTCTCATCTTCTGCCATCAAGCCCCGGCAGTGGATGATGTCGCAGATCTTATTCAGTGTGTGGCCGAGTTTAAGAGCAAGGCTCGGGGTTTTGTACGAAAGATTGTCATCATTAAAACCTGCTACCTTTTTGACCGCTTGTACCACTTTCTCAAAGTTTGCAGGCCTAACAGCATCTTCCAGGGTCGGCACAGAGAAATCTGTCCGCAAGCACAGCAGCAGACGTCCCACTTCTCTCAGTTTTTGTCTTATGTATTCATACTTTGTTGTATCCTGTCCATGAATGTTGTAAAGTGACTGGGCAAACTGGAGAATACAGAAGTCATTTCGCACAACTGATCCAACTTCATCCACGTTCATAACACTGAGAAGCTTCCAAACCCCACCCGAGATTTGCGCACATAAGGCGGCATCCTGAGCTGATGCAGAGCCGAGGATCCTTCTCCTTCCAGACGTCTCTTCTTGGTTTGCATCTTCGGGTTTGTGAGGGCACCTGCGAGTATGCCTCCATAGTTCTTTGCGGAGAAACATGCCTTGACAATACATGCAGTGAATAAACTTTCCATCCAAAGCTTTTTTTTTGCATCGTCGCTTCACTTTCAATTGCCCTTTCCCACTTTGTAATACTGCTTGATTATGTAAAAAGTTCCCTTTATTCCTAATTTTTTCAATCCGTTTGTTGCGCTCCTTGACATCAGTAAGGGAAAAGACTTGTACAATCTCTGCATTGGTCTTGTGTGTTTTAAGATGTCTCGATATTTTCTTCTGGGGCTTACCGCAGACAAAGCAGTAATTTATGGAACTTGTCCGCTGTGGGTCTCCTCTTCGTGGACCATTCTCTGAATGCAACTCTGAGGTGTATGAAGAACTACCTTGCTGGCTGGTTCCCGGTGCACTAGAAGCAGGAGCAAGACTTGTATCCGACTTTTGTGTCAGCCATATATTTGGATGGGGGAGCTCATCTAAATCTTCATCACCCACATAGTCTGGGTCTGAGTCTGGGTTGTTTTTTTCTTGTGCCATCTCCTGCCTTTGGTCCTTCCCAGTGTCACTCTGAAAGATAAACAGACAATACTTGAACCTACAAAGAACCACCCAGGCTGGGGCTAAGTTCCACAGCCAGCTCCTAAACCCAATACCCCGGTCCCCAACTCATCAGGGCCGGGGAAAACTCACCAAGGCTGGGGCTAAGTTCCACAGCCTGCTCCTAAAGCTACCAGCCCCGCACCGACATCCACCACAATGACCCACCCTCTACTCCACTTACACTACCCGGCTCAGGGCACTCCTACCCCGGCCCTACTTGCACACACTCGCCCCCCTGACTCCTCTGGACCTCCGGGGACACACAGCCCACATCTCGGACCCACTCTTAAGCACCCCTCCTCGGACTACACCCCCCAACTCATCCAGGCCGGGGAAAACTCACCAAGGCTGGGGCTAAGTTCCACAGCCAGCTCCAAAACCCAATAGCCCGGTCCCCATATCATCCAGCCCGGGGATAAATCCTCCAGGCCGGGGCTAAGTTCCATTCAGAAAATACTTGATAACGTATATTTAACAAGGACTAGATACTTACCAATATATTTTCTTGTCTTCTTTGGAGTGAACTTTCTCTTGGTCCTTCTTCTTCGCATTACCATTAGATGTCTTCCGAAATCACTCAACATGCCCGGACACATATCCCGCACGTGTCCCCATAAAGAACCAATCACAATGGAGCCTTCAATACCGCCAGAGTAGGGTAGGGGGAGCACATCATACACTCCATACACAAGAAGTCAGGTTGGGGTATTATATGGACGTCAAATAAACTTTCAATTTATGGTCTTTAAAAGCTAAGAATTTAAAAAAACTTGATATGTGCATGATATATTATCATTGAGCATTAAAAGGACTTCAGAAAAACAATGAAATTATGCTCTTTATATGCTAAAAATTAAAATACAAAATCTTGGTTTATGAGGACCGTAGCATAGTCCTGCTAATCCCCTTAGGTTCTCGTAGTGCTGGTGAGTAGTCAGGTCAATTGGCTCCATAAACCATATATACAGACACACACACACACACACACACACACACACACACAGACACACACACACACACACACACACACACACACACAGAAACATTTAGACGCCGGAGCAGCTTCGTCTTCATTTAGAACCAAAGACAGCAACGCAAGGAATAAAGATCAATTTATTTGAGTTTTGAAGGTCTTAGCTTTCAAATTATGCATCGCACAGGCCTACAGCATTTGGGTAAAGCTGAACTGGAGAAAAGGCACTCAGTAAAGGTGTTAAGAGGTTAAATATATGTTTTTTTCTTCCAGAAGCTTTTAGGATTTGGAAGTGCTCGGTTCAGGTGGGGGTGAAGAGGGGCCTCAGTATCGAGCTCGTGTGACGGTCATTTGTTTGTGAATCATAAATCTCTCCAACATCGTTTTATCTTCTGTATTAAATAATTCTGTTTGACCCCCGGGCCGTCCCGGGTCTGGATCGTGTTCCCTGAGCTGCTGCTGAGGTCTGTGTGTTGTGAGTGAGGAGGACACGCCGCTCGATACGGGACGCTCCCACACGGATCAGCGTCATAATCAAAGAGGCCGAGGCTGACAGCTCTGGGACCGGTGTAACCGATACACCCCGGGTCAAACAGACGGTCAGAGAGACGGTCAGAGGGACGGTCAGGGAGACGGTCAGGGAGACGGTCAGAGAGACGGTCAGAGAGACGGTCAGGGAGACGGTCAGAGAGACGGTCAGAGAGACGGTCAGAGAGACGGTCAGAGGGACGGTCAGGGAGACGGTCAGAGAGACGGTCAGAGAGACGGTCAGAGAGACGGTCAGAGAGACGGTCAGGGAGACGGTCAGAGAGACGGTCAGAGAGACATTCAGAGAGACGGTCAGAGAGACGGTCAGAGAGACGGTCAGAGAGACATTCAGAGAGACGGTCAGAGAGACGGTCAGGGAGACGGTCAGAGAGACGGTCAGAGAGACGGTCAGGGAGACGGTCAGAGAGACGGTCAGAGAGACGGTCAGAGAGACGGTCAGAGGGACGGTCAGGGAGACGGTCAGAGAGACGGTCAGGGAGACGGTCAGAGAGACGGTCAGGGAGACGGTCAGAGAGACGGTCAGAGAGACGGTCAGGGAGACGGTCAGAGAGACGGTCAGGGAGACGGTCAGAGAGACGGTCAGAGAGACGGTCAGGGAGACGGTCAGAGAGACATTCAGAGAGACGGTCAGAGAGACGGTCAGGGAGAAGGTCAGAGAGACGGTCAGGGAGACGGTCAGAGAGACGGTCAGAGAGACGGTCAGGGAGACGGTCAGAGAGACGGTCAGAGAGACGGTCAGAGAGACGGTCAGAGAGACGGTCAGAGGGACGGTCAGGGAGACGGTCAGAGAGACGGTCAGAGAGACGGTCAGAGAGACGGTCAGAGAGACGGTCAGGGAGACGGTCAGAGAGACGGTCAGAGAGACATTCAGAGAGACGGTCAGAGAGACGGTCAGAGAGACGGTCAGAGAGACATTCAGAGAGACGGTCAGAGAGACGGTCAGGGAGACGGTCAGAGAGACGGTCAGAGAGACGGTCAGGGAGACGGTCAGAGAGACGGTCAGAGAGACGGTCAGAGAGACGGTCAGAGGGACGGTCAGGGAGACGGTCAGAGAGACGGTCAGGGAGACGGTCAGAGAGACGGTCAGGGAGACGGTCAGAGAGACGGTCAGAGAGACGGTCAGGGAGACGGTCAGAGAGACGGTCAGGGAGACGGTCAGAGAGACGGTCAGAGAGACGGTCAGGGAGACGGTCAGAGAGACATTCAGAGAGACGGTCAGAGAGACGGTCAGGGAGAAGGTCAGAGAGACGGTCAGAGAGACATTCAGAGAGACGGTCAGAGAGACGGTCAGAGAGACGGTCAGAGAGACATTCAGAGAGACGGTCAGAGAGACGGTCAGGGAGACGGTCAGAGAGACGGTCAGAGAGACGGTCAGGGAGACGGTCAGGGAGACGGTCAGAGAGACGGTCAGAGAGACGGTCAGGGAGACGGTCAGAGAGACGGTCAGAGAGACGGTCAGAGAGACGGTCAGAGGGACGGTCAGGGAGACGGTCAGAGAGACGGTCAGAGAGACGGTCAGAGAGACGGTCAGAGAGACGGTCAGGGAGACGGTCAGAGAGACGGTCAGAGAGACATTCAGAGAGACGGTCAGAGAGACGGTCAGAGAGACGGTCAGAGAGACATTCAGAGAGACGGTCAGAGAGACGGTCAGGGAGACGGTCAGAGAGACGGTCAGAGAGACGGTCAGGGAGACGGTCAGAGAGACGGTCAGAGAGACGGTCAGAGAGACGGTCAGAGGGACGGTCAGGGAGACGGTCAGAGAGACGGTCAGGGAGACGGTCAGAGAGACGGTCAGGGAGACGGTCAGAGAGACGGTCAGAGAGACGGTCAGGGAGACGGTCAGAGAGACGGTCAGGGAGACGGTCAGAGAGACGGTCAGAGAGACGGTCAGGGAGACGGTCAGAGAGACATTCAGAGAGACGGTCAGAGAGACGGTCAGGGAGAAGGTCAGAGAGACGGTCAGAGAGACATTCAGAGAGACGGTCAGAGAGACGGTCAGAGAGACGGTCAGAGAGACATTCAGAGAGACGGTCAGAGAGACGGTCAGGGAGACGGTCAGAGAGACGGTCAGAGAGACGGTCAGGGAGACGGTCAGAGACGGTCAGAGAGACATTCAGAGAGACGGTCAGAGAGACGGTCAGGGAGACGGTCAGAGAGACGGTCAGAGAGACGGTCAGAGAGACGGTCAGAGAGACGGTCAGAGAGAAGGTCAGAGAGACGGTCAGGGAGAAGGTCAGAGAGACGGTCAAAGAGACGGTCAAACAGACGGTCAGAGGGACGGTCAAACAGACGGTCAGAGAGAAGGTCAGAGAGAAGGTCAGGGAGAAGGTCAAACAGACGGTCAAACAGACGGTCAGAGAGACGGTCAAACAGACGGTCAGAGAGAAGGTCAGAGAGAAGGTCAGAGAGAAGGTCAGAGAGACGGTCAAACAGACGGTCAAACAGACGGTCAGAGAGACGGTCAAACAGACGGTCAGAGAGACGGTCAGAGAGACGGTCAGAGAGACGGTCAGAGAGAAGGTCAAACAGACGGTCAAACAGACGGTCAGAGAGACGGTCAGAGAGACGGTCAAACAGACGGTCAGAGAGACGGTCAGAGAGAAGGTCAGAGAGACGGTCAGAGAGACGGTCAGAGGTCAGAGAGACGGTCAGAGAGACGGTCAGAGAGGCGGTCAGAGAGACGGTCAGAGAGACGGTCAGGGAGACGGTTTTTAAACAAAATGTTTTGTTAGTGTTTTTCAAAAGAACCTTTTAGACCATTTTTTAAACAAGACATAATGAAAGTAATAAAGATAAACTTATTCTTTTCTCACGACTGTTTGTGACACACTTTGAGCATAAAGACACGCACACATATACGTCACATATCTAACATACATTATATATATATATATATATATATATATATATATACACGTTAGATATGTGACTCTTTAAAGGAGTGATCAGGATCTGTAATCGTTTTCAATAAGGGAAGTTGAAAGTGTAAAACTGATAAAGACCGAAGTGTGTTTCCTTTCGTGCTGCGTTCATGGACTCGTTCTTAATCAGACGTTAATGTTCTGCATTAATATTCAGCTAAAACGCTGCTCTTAATTAAAAAGCCGTCGCAGATTAATTATGAAACGTAAATGGATGTTTAAAGCGAGTGACACTGACGGCGGGAGGTCACGGCGAGGGCGACGCCCAAATGTCGCGTCTTCGTGAAGAAACCGCTCTGATCCTTTAGAGCAGCGGCTCCAGTTTGAGGATCATTACATCGCCAAAGGAAGAGTCCCAAAAGAACCACGTTTGTCCTGGTAAAACCCAAACACAAGGATAAAGACGCCACGCGCTGAACAAATTAGGTTTCCATTTCAAAACAGCCCTTAAATATACAAACGTACACGTTCCTGTTTGGTTGGACCGTGGGATAATCCGTCATATATCGGATCAAATATCGTATTTCCACAGGTTTTTATTGAACAAACCGTAGATTTGCCTTTAAGACTGAAACAACCCAATAACACTGTGATTCTGTGGAAGTTTAGTTTCTGTGGAAACTAAACTTGTTTTTGGCCCACGGACACAAAGAGTCTCTCGCTCTGAAACCAAGAAATCTCAGAGTAACCATGGACTCAGACTCATCAGAGAAACATTAAGATCAGAGGAATAGTGTCAAAACCAGACTTGGAGACACTCATCCATGCGTTTGTCTCCAACAGGTTAGACGACTGTAACGGCTGCTCACTGGCCTTTCTAAACGAGCTGTTAGAGCTGCAGAACATCCAGAACCAGGAAATGCCACCATATTAGTCCAGTGCTCCGGTCTCTGCACTGGCTTCCTGTCACTCAGAGAATAGAATTTAAAACAGCTCTGCTTGTTACAAGTGTTTTCATGGTTTAGCACCAAAGTCCATCTCTGACATGTTAGAGCCGTATGAAGCATCTCGGGCCCTGAGAACTTCAGGGAGGGGTCTCCTGGTGGTTCCCAGAGTCAGGACTAAACACGCTGAGGCTAAAGCTCAAATCTGGAACAGTCTTCATGAGGATGTGAGACAGGCCTCAACTCTGACAATGTTCAAATCCAGGCTGAAAACAGCTCTTTTTACCCGAGCAGATGAAAACTGAAAGTATTTTATCTGCACTCTTGCCTTTTACTGTCATTGATTTTTATGTTGATGTTTTATTGATTTGATCTTTTCCAAACCCAGGGGGCGCTGCACCGTTTCAGAGGAGTTTCCCCGACCTCCAAAAACATGCTCCGGACTCACCCGACACCGGAAGGACGTACGATACTACAGAGACTTACCTTCACCCAGAGCTCCACGAACGAACACAAGAATCAGCTCTCTGGAATGAACGGCTCCCAAAGACTCGGCTCCAGAAAAGAGCCGTGAATCCCATCGCCGCTGAAAACGATTTCAGAAATGCTCAATATTTTCCTCAAAATCCAGAATCACGACGTTTCTAAATTAAATGTTTACCACCAAAATAAAACCAGACCAGGGCTCAGTGTGGGTTAAATACTTTTATTGTGCATCACGGATTATGTGCCGACGTACGATAAAAGCAGCTCACAGGAACTTTCAAAGTAAAAATAATAAATATGACCTGTCAACATAAAACACGCTTTGGTCGAAAGAATCAAAATTCAAATTTATCAAAACCATAAAAAATAAGTGTTTAAAGGAAGGACAGAGGACTGGGACGCTCCGATACAAAACAAGTGTAATAAATAGTAACAAATGTGAAAAGTCCAGATTTGGCTCATGTTTCTGCTTTACCTCAACGGCTCCTGTTTTAATGAAGACACGACTCCTCACTTCTGAAACTCCGGGTCGATGTTGAGTCGAGTTACGCAAACACGGGACAAATATCTCAAGTCGAGAAATAAATATAAAGTATTTCCAGTATTTAAGGCCGTTTAATGCAGGGTTCTAAAGTTCTAAAGCCATTATACTGTATGTTATTAGGGGAAATAGGGGGAAAATGAGGGGGAATTGAAAAAATGGGAATAGGAATTTGGGAAAAACACGGGATTTTTTTTTAACAATTTTGAAGAAGAAAAAAGGGAAAACTGGGGGAATATTTTGAAAAAAATTGGAAAATTCTTTACATTTTCTTTTGGAAAAATTTGGGGAAAAGTTAAGAAAATGGGGAAAGAAATTTGGGAAAAATTTGATTAGATTTTTTTTCAAATGGGGGAAAAACTGGAAAAAATGGGAAATACATTTTGGCAAAATTGGAAAAAAATTGGAAAAAGTATTTGAAAAACATTAGGAAACTGGGGAAAAATTTGGAACAAAATGGTAATTTTTTTCCTTAAAGTTGGTAAAAAAAATGAACAGAAAAAAATAGTGAAGAAATTCGCAAAAAATTTAAAAATGTAGAATTTCTTTTAGAAAAAATTTAAAGCAAACAAAATGGGAAAATTCTTTTAATTTTCTTTTGAAAAAATTGGGGGCAAAATTAAGAAAATTGGGAAAGAAATTTAGGAAAAATTACATTAAATTTTTTTTAAATGGAAGAAAAACTGAAAAAAATGGCAAATACATTTTGGCAAAATTGGAAAAAAAATTGAAAAAGTATTTGAAAAACATTAGGAAACTGGGGAAATTTTGTTTTGGTAAAAGTTGGTAAAAAAATTATAAATAGAAAAAAATTGCTAAAGAAATTTGGAAAAAATTTGAAAAAATAGTTTTTTTAAAAATAAATAAAAAAGGAACAAAATGGAAACAGAAATTTGGGAAAAACCTTTAAAAACAATCTTTTGAGCGACAAAACGATGCCAGCACATTTGAACATATTTCTGTTGGTTTGAAAATCACTTGATCGTCGTCATCGGTGCCTTTAAGTCCCTTTAACTTTGTAACACTGATGAATTACTGTCGATCTCTCCCAGCGCTTCTGCATCACTTACGCTGACGTTTAACTCAGACTCTCCCGTGTTTGCGCCGCTCGCCCTCACGTTGACCTCGCACGTATTTGGTAAAGGACTGAAGTTACTCGCGTGCTCTCGGCCACAGAGCGAGCGCTACAGAGAGCTTTACATTCCTCTCTCTTTTGTGGCGGAAACATTTAATTGCACTTGAGCGCGGCACAGTTCATTCCGCGGTGAAAAGCTCACACCGAAGCAATTCATTTAGTCACTTAGCGCGAGGCTGGAGCGGCTGCGGTGAGGCGCTCTCTCCGAAGGCAAACGCCGGCGTTCAAAACACAATCAAGAGGACACTTCCACTTCCACACGGGACGACGAGGCGAAGGAATATAAACGCCCTCGTCCCGAGACATGACGGGCCCGGTACACACAGTACATTAACAGCTCCATCCTCATCCAAAAACAGACCCGCAGGCATGTTCTGTTCCAACGCCAGCCCGCACTGCGCTGCACGTCACAAGGAGATGTCCATGTCCTGGAGTATTCCGGTTACCCGCCGTAATCCGGCTCTGGCACTTTTGTTGATATGTGATCAAATAACGGATCCACTTCTCATTATGAGGTTTAATTTTGTTGGGAAAATGTAGAAAAATATGGGGAAAACTGGGGAAAAGTTTGGAAAAAAATGGGAAATAATAACTATTTTTTCAAATAGGGGGAAAATTATTTGAAAAAATTGGGAAACTGGGGGGAAATTGGAACAAAATGGGAAAGAAATTTGGGAAAAGTTGTTAGAAAAAAAAAAATATTGGGGATTTATTATTTTCCCATAATAAATAGGGCAACAATTGAAGAAAAAAAAAAAAAGTGAACGTTACACAGTTCCATCCACGTTTGTCGCCGTTTTGCTCTGAACCCCAGCCCGCACTGCGCTGCACGTCACACGGAGCAGAGCTGGAGGACGACAAAACTAAAACGCTTTTGAAAACTCCATGGCTTATTAAGAAGTTTTTGAGAGCAGACAAAGAATATTTAAAACAGAAAATAACCTTTTTGAATGGGCCTAATTGTGGCTTTATTATGAATCTTAATATATTATTGAGCAGAACTCTGAGCAGAAATATCAGGAGTGATTTTTAAGTTTATTCCCAATAAAATCGTTTAAAATTGAAATCGTCCAAAGTAAAAAAATTAATTATTGTATTTTATTTTCTGGCCCAGCCCTAGTTATACGGTCGAAGACAAAACTGCAATATTAAAACCTCCCGATTATAAGTCCCGGGAAAGTCAAGTGCATGTGAAGTTTCGTGTCCAGTGGTTTTGTTGGTACTTCAGGCAAAGCAGAAGCTGAAATGTTTAGACTCAGACTTAGAGTCAGGAATGATCTAAACACAGGTGTTCAAAGGTTTCCTGGACTGATGAGATTCAATTCATTAATCGACCAAAATTAGGGGAGTAACGGTGCCGTTTCGGTACAATTAACCTCCAGTCCGGCTTTACCCAAATCTAAAAGCTTCTCGACTGGAGAGGAACAGTGTAACAGAAGAGAAGAAGAAACCGGAGGGAACAGAAGAGAAGAAGAAACCGGAGGGAACAGCAGATTAGAAGAAACCGGAGAGAACAGAAGAGAAGAAGAAACCGGAGGGAAAAGAAGAGAAGAAGAAACCGGAGGGAAAAGAAGAGAAGAAGAAACCAGAGAGACCAGAAGAGAAGAAGAAACCGGAGGCAACATTTTCTTATCTTTTTTGTCATTTTTTTGTTGTTTCTTTGTTGCATTTTTCATAACTTTTCATCAAATTTCAAAATTTGACTGGTTTATTTTTTGTTTATTTTCTTCCAAACCGTGCTCTACACCCGTAACCAAAACCTGAACGAATCTGAATTAAACCTAATCAGTCCTAAATATGGTCCGGTTCTGCATCAGCAACAGATCCTGCTTTGGGAGGTTTTTGTTTCTGTCTCGTGTTTGTTCATAAAAGCTACGATCACTTATCGAGGAAATCAAAACGACGAGTCTCTTCTCGCCCGAGAGCGTCTGGAACGACAGCGACGCCGTCTGTGGGACGAAGCGCTCGGGTTTTGGCTCGTGAGGCTCCTGTCCCGGGTCTTTGGTCCCGATCCCCGTCAGACCTGCAGCCGCCTGCGCTCCTCCAGACTGTGCCTCACCCACTGGGAGACCACCTCAGCGCTGCCGTCGTTGTGCTGCGCGATGAACGGGTGCTCCTGCGGGACACACACACACAGACACAGGGTTTACACAACTACACAACGAACTCTACAAAGCACACCTGACTATGGGCGGAGCCAACCTTTGGACCGGAGGGAACAGAAGAGAAGAAGAAACCGGAGGGAGAAGAAGAGAAGAAGAAACCGGAGGGAACAGAAGAGAAGAAGAAACCGGAGGGAACAGAAGAGAAGAAGAGAAGAAGAAACCGGAGAGAACAGAAGAGAAGCAGAGACCAGAGGGAACAGAAGAGAAGAAGAAACCAGAGGGAACAGCAGAGAAGAAGAGAAGAAGAAACCGGAGGGAACAGAAGAGAAGAAGAAACCGGAGAGAACAGAAGAGAAGAAGAGACCGGAGGGAACAGAAGAGAAGAAGAAACCAGAGGGAGAAGAAGAGAAGAAGAGAAGAAGAAACCGGAGAGAACAGAAGAGAAGAAGAGACCGGAGGGAACAGAAGAGAAGAAGAAACCAGAGGGAGAAGAAGAGAAGAAGAAACCGGAGGGAACAGAAGAGAAGAAGAAACCGGAGGGAACAGAAGAGAAGAAGAGAAGAAGAAACCGGAGAGAACAGAAGAGAAGAAGAGACCAGAGGGAACAGCAGAGAAGAAGAGAAGAAGAAACCGGAGGGAACAGAAGAGAAGAAGAAACCGGAGAGAACAGAAGAGAAGCAGAGACCAGAGGGAACAGAAGAGAAGAAGAAACCAGAGGGAACAGCAGAGAAGAAGAGAAGAAGAAACCGGAGGGAACAGAAGAGAAGAAGAAACCGGAGAGAACAGAAGAGAAGAAGAGACCGGAGGGAACAGAAGAGAAGAAGAAACCAGAGGGAGAAGAAGAGAAGAAGAGAAGAAGAAACCGGAGAGAACAGAAGAGAAGAAGAGACCGGAGGGAACAGAAGAGAAGAAGAAACCAGAGGGAGAAGAAGAGAAGAAGAAACCGGAGGGAACAGAAGAGAAGAAGAAACCGGAGGGAACAGAAGAGAAGAAGAGAAGAAGAAACCGGAGAGAACAGAAGAGAAGAAGAGACCAGAGGGAACAGCAGAGAAGAAGAGAAGAAGAAACCGGAGGGAACAGAAGAGAAGAAGAAACCGGAGAGAACAGAAGAGAAGAAGAGACCGGAGGGAACAGAAGAGAAGAAGAAACCAGAGGGAGAAGAAGAGAAGAAGAAACCAGAGGGAACAGAAGGGAAGAAGAAACCAGAGGGAACAGCAGAGAAGAAGAAACCGGAGGGAACAGAAGAGAAGAAGAGAAGAAGAAACCGGAGGGAACAGAAGAGAAGAAGAAACCGGAGAGAACAGAAGAGAAGAAGAGACCGGAGGGAACAGAAGAGAAGAAGAAACCAGAGGGAGAAGAAGAGAAGAAGAAACCAGAGGGAACAGAAGGGAAGAAGAAACCAGAGGGAACAGCAGAGAAGAAGAAACCAGAGGGAACAGCAGAGAAGAAGAAACCGGAGGGAACAGAAGAGAAGAAGAAACCGGAGGGAACAGCAGAGAAGAAGAAACCGGAGAGAACAGAACAGAAGAAGAAACCAGAGGGAACAGAACAGAAGAAGAAATCAGAGGGAACAGCAGAGAAGAAGAAACCGGAGGGAACAGAAGAGAAGAAGAAACCGGAGGGAACAGCAGAGAAGAAGAAACCAGAGGGAACAGAACAGAAGAAGAAACCGGAGAGAACAGGCCTTATCCCCATTGAGGATGTTTGGGATGTGCTGGAGAAGGCTTGGCGCAGGGGGTCACACTCTCCCACCATCAATACACAGCTATTTAAAGAACCCTAAAAAGTTGACAAAGCTAATCAAAGTGTCCACAATCTACAGCGCTTAAATACGGAAGAACGAGACGTCGTTAAAGGGCGATAAAACCGATATGACCTTCTCATAAAAGTGCCATTTAACGAGACGATCGTCGATGGTTCGCACTCGGGTTTTATGACCGACAGACTGACGGAAGCGCGGCCGCTCCACATGTGCCGTTATTACACAACATTACTCAAGAAATAATCATAAAAGACCCATAAATTAAAATGGGAGTTCTATGGAAGGCCCCTTAATATTTACGCCCAACAGATTTGGTTTTAAAGGCGAAAGCGGCGCCGGGGCCGATCGGCGGCGTGCGGCGGCGTGCGCGCAGGTAGACGGATCATAACAGGTTGTAAAGTAGGCGTTGTAATAAAAGTTGTCATAAAAGTTAACAGCGGCAGATATGAGCGCCGCCCCGGAACAAACGCTGCCAGACAACGTCAATCTGGACAATACCGGAGGATTCAAATCACACTTTTTACAACGAACGCCGACAGTGGGAGGAGGAGCGGATTTGACGCTGATGCCAGAGATGTTCCAGGTATGGGAAATGTTTCAGGTATGGGAAATGTTCCAGGTATGGGTAATGTTCCAGGTATGGGAAATGTTCCAGGTATGGGGAAATGTTCCAGGTATGGGAAATGTTCCAGGTATGGGAAATGTTCCAGGTATGGGAGATGTTTCAGGTATGGGAAATGTTCCAGGTATGGGAAATGTTCCAGGTATGGGTAATGTTCCAGGTATGGGAAATGTTCCAGGTATGGGAAATGTTCCAGGTATGGGTAATGTTCCAGGTATGGGAAATGTTCCAGGTATGGGAAATGTTCCAGGTATGGGAGATGTTTCAGGTATGGGAAATGTTTCAGGTATGGGAAATGTTCCAGGTATGGGAAATGTTCCAGGTATGGGTAATGTTCCAGGTATGGGAAATGTTCCAGGTATGGGAAATGTTCCAGGTATGGGAGATGTTTCAGGTATGGGAAATGTTTCAGGTATGGGAAATGTTCCAGGTATGGGAAATGTTCCAGGTATGGGAAATGTTCCAGGTATGGGTAATGTTCCAGGTATGGGAAATGTTCCAGGTATGGGAGATGTTTCAGGTATGGGAAATGTTCCAGGTATGGGAAATGTTCCAGGTATGGGTAATGTTCCAGGTATGGGAAATGTTCCAGGTATGGGAAAGTTACTGTGCCGTGATCTGGGGCGTCACGATTCTTGTGAGAGGAAATATGGTGATTTAACCAAAGCCACAGAAGCTTCGATCCTACTATCGTTCTGGCTAATGTTCGCTCACTGGAGAATAAAACAGATTGGATTAACCTTTTACCCCGCCTTAACCGAGTGCATTTTCTCCAGTTCAGCTTTACCCAAATCTAAAAGCTTCTAGACTGGAGTTTACAGGCTATAGGCCACTGTAACGGCTCATTTGTTGTTTTTGTCGCTCTTTCGTGGCTTTCTTGTTGATTTTGTTGTTGCTTTTTCAAATAGATATAATTTGTTTAGTTTAGTTGTTTATTTGAGCAGTTATTCGGCTCAAAAGGAGTGGGCCGAAGAAAAAGGCTTGTGTATTTTTGTCGCTTTTGTTGTTGTGCTATTGTTACTTTTCCAGCAAGTGTCTCATCTTTTTTTTTATCGCTTTTTTGTCGGGTTTTTGTCTTTTTTTTTTTGCTTCTTCCGATGCGTTTTCCTCTAATATTTGTCACTTTTTTGTGGCTTTTCATCACTCTTAAGTCGCTTTTTTATTGCGTTACTGCTGCTTTTCAGACACGTTTTTGTCACTGTTTTACTTTTAGATTTGGGTAAAGTCAAACAGGAGAAAATGTGCTTGGTTCATGTGGGGGCTAAGAGGTTAAACTCATATACAACGGTTTGTTTTCCTGCCTCATTCTGATAATGGTGAATAAGCGGATCTGGCCTTTGCAGCTGACGGGCGGACACGTCTAACAGAGACGTCACATGTGATATTTCAATGACCCGCCTCCAATCACGCCGGAGGTGGTGACCCGCGCAGAGGTCAGAGGTCAGCAGGGGGGGGGGGGGGGGGGTAAATGGGACGAGCGCGGAGGAGCTGACCACGACTTTGATTTGTTCGTCTCCACGTTCAATTAGACGCACGGGAGAGAGGCTTTAAATGG
The DNA here is from genome assembly GCA_021464625.1 of Proterorhinus semilunaris. Classification (NCBI taxonomy): domain Eukaryota; kingdom Metazoa; phylum Chordata; class Actinopteri; order Gobiiformes; family Gobiidae; genus Proterorhinus; species Proterorhinus semilunaris. The sequence goes on from CM038346.1 coordinate 4,944,140, forward strand.
AGCTATAGACCTGTCAGCTGTGATTTCAGACGACGAGTCTATCGACGAGAGAGTCACATCTCACCGACAACAACAACAAACCAACAACAACAGACCAACAACAACAACAACAACAAAACAACAACAACAGACCAGGAACCGACGTAGCAGAGAGACAACTTTCCACTGCAGAGAACGGTGTCAACACGGCGTTTCTCTCTAGTGACGTTCATGACTGAGCGGCTCAAACTCAGGATGAAAACGCAACAAATATGTCCAATAAAATTACTAAAGCCTAACAAAAAACTCACAAAAACGTGACAAAAAACTCACAAAAACGTGACAAAAACGTAACAAAAACTCACAAAAACATGACAAAAACTCAGAAAAACATGACAAAAAACTCAGAAAAACATGACAAAAACCTCATAAAAACATGACAAAAACTCATAAAAACATGACAAAAAACTCACAAAAACATGACAAAAAAACTCACAAAAACATGACAAAAAACTCACAAAAACATGACAAAAAACTCACAAAAACATGACAAAAACCTCAAAAAAACATGACAAAAACCTCAAAAAAACATGACAAAAAACTCATAAAAACATGACAAAAACTCAAAAAAACATGACAAAAACTCACAAAAACATGACAAAAACCTCAAAAAAACATGACAAAAAACTCATAAAAACATGACAAAAACTCATAAAAACATGACAAAAACCTCATAAAAACATGACAAAAACTCATAAAAACATGACAAAAACCTCAAAAAAACATGACAAAAACTCACAAAAACATGACAAAAACCTCAAAAAAACATGACAAAAAACTCATAAAAACATGACAAAAACTCATAAAAACATGACAAAAACCTCATAAAAACATGACAAAAACTCATAAAAACATGACAAAAACCTCAAAAAAACATGACAAAAACTCACAAAAACGTAACAAAAACTCATAAAAACATGACAAAAACCTCAAAAAAACGTGACAAAAACGTGACAAAAACTCACAAAAACGTAACAAAAACTCATAAAAACATGACAAAAACCTCAAAAAAACGTGACAAAAACATGACAAAAACTCACAAAAACGTGACAAAAATACAACGAAAAAGTGACGGCAACAACATGAGGAAAAATCTTAGATCAGTATTGTAGGTCTTAGCGTTCAAATCAGGAGTTACACTGGGCTAAATGTAAGCTCCAGTCGAGAAGCTTTTAGATTTGGGTAAAGCCAAACTGGAGAAAATGTGCGCGGTTAAAGTGGGGGGTAAGAGGTTAAGGTTCTCGGTTCTCAGATCTCGATTGTGAAAAGAGACGGATCTTTTTAACCCAGAACGAACACAAGAATCAGCCCCACAGCGGAGCCGCACAAGTGAAGCTTTAGCTCTAAAGTCAAAGCTAAAGGCTCTAAACGAGTTACTGCCTCTTTGCGGCCTGTGATACAGTATCAGGCCCCAAATCTGAAATGGAAATAAGCCAATGCTGAGTAAAAAATGCATAAACGACTCAAATGACGAGCACATTTTTGGTAAATGACCTCCGAGCTCTTTTGGCAAAAACTACATTTGGTTTTAGGCTATTCTACTGCTCCTGGGGTAAATTCAGATAATTTCCATCTATTGTCCCTCACTCATCCTGACCTTTTGCTGGGTTTCAGTGACATCACAGCGTTCTAAAGGCCTATAATATTATATAGAGGTAAAATTATTTAGTTTTTGAGGAAATGTTTGGTCTTGTACAGAGAGATCTTGGACCCAGTGACTGATATTAATGATCATTTTTGTTATTCATACATTTTCTTTTTAGCAGTTAATAGGAAAAAAAACTGGAGGAAACCTACGCAGAGATGTACCCCTGGGTCCTGACCCTGTGGAGACGACATTTTCAAAGAAATTGCAAACTTTTGTCGTAAACCTCGCGACTCCGCCCACATCCCGATCCAACGGCCGCTGGCTCCGGAATGTCGTGAACAAACGCTTTTTTTTTCCAGCTCCGTCCGAATCCGTGACACCAAACCTTCAAACCTGTAATGTATCGCCCTGAACGCAGACGGCTAAAAACAGAGCGGCTTTATTAATTACCCGATAACGGCCTCGCGCAGATTAATAACCGGACATGGGACGTGCGGCGAGAGATGCGCCACGTTCCCTCCTCCTGGGAAACTTCAGGGCCTATTTTCAGACGCATCAAAACCTGCGGCGTTACGGCGACGCCTTAATTTAAAAAGAGGAACACGGGGCACCTTCGCTAATCCGGCAGACACGGTCCAGAACCGGAGGGGACTCCATCAATCGCGTCGTCCTTCTCACGCGCAGGAGCCCGGTCCGAGGTTAATTACTCCGCGTTCCGGCGCCGGCGTGGACGGTGCGCTGCCGGCCGGACGGGCTGCGGACTCATCCATCACGAGTTCTTCCCTCCGCAGACGCGCGGGTCCGCGGGTGGAAGGAGAGGCCCGGGGTGATGGCGCCCAGAACGCAGAGACCGACCTTTTGGGGAGCGCGAATTAACCCGGACGCACAGGACGCCGACGGGAGAACGAGAGCCGGTCACGAAGTTCTCCAAGAAGATCCGAACGAGAGCATGAGATGGTTCAACAACGAGGGGAACGGTTCCTTAAAGGCTTCTGGTTAGGGCTGGGCGATATGACGATATTAGACCGTCTTACGATCTCCAGAGTAGACGATCTGTTATTGTTGTGGGATGGTTTTATCACGGTTCTAAGCACTTCAGCACAGTTGACTCTTTTCACCGTCAGTGAAGGAATCCCAAGCCAAACCTTCTGCGACGCAATGTCAGACGCTAATGGGAGCATTTAGCCGAGAGACGCTCCTCTCCAGGGCGCATACAAGACCAGGCTCCTCAATCTGGAGCTTTAAAATGTTTTAAACCCGGCGTTCTGTCTCTGTTTCAGTGTCATGTCCGTGTCTTTTTCCCCTAACGCCCCTGCTCTGCGTAGATCGCAGCGTGTGTTTATTTACCTGGCACATGTGTGAAGAAGCGAGCGTGTCCTTCGTCCTCACAGTTCTGTAGGCGCCACAACCTTCTCATTTGTTTAATTTAAATCCTGCTCCGCGTTCACAAATGCGCTGTTTATCCAGGTCTTTGAAAGTATAAAAGTTCCACAAAAACACCGTGACTACACTGGGTAACAAAAAAATATTTTTTGAAAATAGTCCAGGGTTTTCCAGCTGAATTAGACTAATTTTGATGCTCTGAGTCCGAAAATGACCTTGGTTTTGCTCAACCAGGTCAGGATTTTTTGCTACAGAAATGCTTTAAAAATCGATTTTGCGTTAAAAACAATTTTTTTCCGTTTTCCTCAAGAAATAAAAGTCAGCGTATCCAAAGTCATTCAGATTTATTTACTCCATCAAATTTGATATGCAGAATTCATAATAACGTAGTCGTACGTAATCCGTAACACTATGGCTGTATCTCAAAAAGTTGACCCGATAGAGCAAAATGCGTGTGATATTCGGACTCAGAACACCAACATTAGTCTAAATCAGTTGAGAAACCCCTGACCATTTTTTGGCTGTCACCTTGTGTTATTGTCAAATCACCTAACAGTGACAAACCCTTTTCCTGTTTGAGTTTTACACAATAAAAGTCACTGCATGTTATTGGTTCAGTAAGACTCTTATTGTGAAAGGGTGCGACAGCGACGGAGTGTTACATTTACATCAGCTCGATGTCATGAGAGCGACGTCTCAGAAAAGATGCCAAACAGCAACAAGCATTTACCAAACTATTTTACTTACTTCAACCTAATTTTATTATCTGGAATTTTATTGTGTTTATGATTGCTGTGTTGATTATCACAAAGTTGAATAAATTAGTATAGTATTTTTCTTCTTCTGTGTGTAATTTCAGTTATTTTTGTCATTATAAAAAAATCGTGATAAAATCGAAATCGTAAGTTTATCATTAAAAAATCGTGATATTCTATTTTTGCCATATCGCCCACCCCTAGTTCTGTGCGATACGATTCAGAACACCCGCCACGATCCGATCCCTTTGAGATACACCTGGTGACGCCACAGATTTGTTTTATCCTACTTATATTCCATGGGTTTGAAGTGGATTTTTGACTCTTTCTGGACTATCGACGCTTGTAAGTGGATGTAACGACTTGAGGCGAATGAAGATGGCTGATTATAGCGATGTTTGGAATGTTTATCTGCCTCTGGCGTCCTGGCACACGGGACGTCCTTCATTCAACACAGCGGCCAACACGGATTCAAGAGTTTCTGTTCTTCTGTCGCTCTGAGTCTGAAGTTTACACACAAACAAAACGTGATCGGCGGCTAAAGGGGCTTTGCAGACGTAAAGTATTTTTACAGTCTATGGACGTGTCGAGATCAAACCGATATGAGCGCTGCATCGTGTTTATCCTCGAAACTGCATCGATCTGTGGCCTCTCTGGTTCATCGGTCATTCGTCCCATCCCTGCTCTGAAGACGTCCCCGTGCTAAGATTCTTACACTTGTATTACGTAGCTAACCCTAACTACGACTTTGGATCATTCTCAAATAAATCTCGCACTTTCTCCCTCCCTGTGCAGCAACATCATCATGTCTGTGTTTACCAGAAACTAACTCATCGATGAGTGAAATAGGGCTGAAAGAACAATGTGAGTAATGTATAATTACAGGAATGTCCTGGTAAAGTGGGGCCGTGAGCAGGAGTTCATCAAACTGAGGACGAACGTCCCTTTGGGGAAAGTAAAGTCTACGCAGCATTAGTGATCAGTTACTGTCCATCCTTCTGTCAGATCTCCTTGGTCTCTGACAGGTCTCGGAGACATTGCAGGGACGTCACGGAGACATCTCACAGGTTGAGGACAACAAATAGTGTTTGCGACACAACAGCTGGAGACATCGTACACCTCTCAGAGACCATGCGGAGACGCTGGAATCAAACCTGATCGTTTTCACAGAGACGACACGACCGCTCAAAAGTCAGGGGACATTTAAAATGTCCTTATTTTGAAAGAAAAGCTCAGATTTCATGAGGATAAAATTAAATGAATCATAAATACAGTCGAGACATTATTAATGGTAAATGGTCTACACTTATACAGCGCTTTTCCACCTCCATTAGGCACTTAAAGCACTTTACATCAAGGATCCTCTCACCCATTCACTCTCATTCATACATCAGTGTATGCAGACACTGGGGGCAAGGAGGGGGAAGTGTCTTGCCCAAGGACACAACGACAGGGTGCACCTTCAGGAGGCGGGATACGAACCACCAACCTTCCAATCATGAATGTCTATTCTAGATGGAAACAGGTGAAGTTTAATGGGAAACCGACACAGGTGTGCAGAGGTTCTAATGGCACATTGTGTTAATCGTGTCTTTGATGATTAGAAAACCCTCGTGTATTTGCTAGCACTGCTGAAAACGGCCGATTACACTGGGTAACAAAAAAATATTTTTTGAAAATAGTCCAGGGTTTTCCAGCTGAATTAGACTAATTTTGATGCTCTGAGTCCGAAAATGACCTTGGTTTTGCTCAATCAGGTCAGGATTTTTTGCTACAGAAATGCTTTAAAAATCGATTTTGCGTCAAAAACTAATTTCTGCGGATCATCGGCTGAGAAACCCTTGACGTTTTTTCCGTTTTCCTCAAGAAATAAAAGTCAACGTATCCAAAGTCATTCAGTTTTTATTTACTCCATCAAATTTGATAAGCAGAATTCATAATAACGTAGTCGTACGTAATCCGTAACACTATGGCTGTATCTCAAAAAGTTGACCTGATAGAGCAAAATGCATGTGATATTCGGACTCAGAACACCAAAATCAGTTGAGAAACCCCTGACCATTTTTTGGCTGTCAACTTGTGTTAGAGAAGCTCTAGAACCGACCTGTGAGACCCCAAACTTTGGAACGGAGTGTATCTGGAGACTCGCCTCATCACCAGGAGACGTCTCAGAGACATGTCTGTGACCAACGGCAACTTGAGTCTCCAACTGGTCTCCAGGCCGGTGAGACAGGCCGTTTATGCACAATCAGTCCAGTGAGATCGATCCTTTAGAGGTATAAATAAAGCAATAAAAAGTGTGCCATCCTTTACTGGCGTATTATTGGCTGAAGTTTTTGTCCAGATGTTCAAAATGTCAATAGGAACGAGGTTGTTTGGAAAACCTTTACTTCAGCGTCAGGAGCAGTGGCCCCGTCAGGAGCAGTGGCCCCAGAGCGGGAGGTGCATGGACTGTCTGAGGTTCTGGAGCTGTTACTCATTTGTATTTGTACAGAGTCTATAATCACCTGAGTGCGTCTCATTAAAGCGGCGCTGGGCGTGTCCTCCTTAGCTGGGCCGTTGAAGGTGCCCTGGCGCGGGGCTAATGCGGGGGCTACGGGGGCAGAGCAGGGGACGCGCTGCTTTTAAAGTTTCATTAATCACCGCGTGGACACATCAGAAGACGATAATCACCTGAGTGCGGCTCGTAGAAATAGCTCGCTCTCGGGGGAAATACTACCTCGCTCTTTAATTGTTTGAAGGCTCTATTTAATCTAAGATTAATTTATGCCATTTTAAATAACTCTATGTATGATTAATATGCTGAGGAGAAATTAAAAGGAGTTAGAGGCAATTACAAGAGGAGAGCGGCCGTCAGCGCCGTAGATTAGTGTTGTCGAAGCGAGATTTGAAGCATAATCGCCGGCTCCCATTGGACGCCGCCGCCACTGGACTGGACGGACACACGGGGACTTTCCCTTTAAACTTAATGACCCACAAGTCTTAATACAAAACTCTCTGATATGAGAGCTGTGAGCGGACATTCGCCGAGTAATGAGCCACAACACTAACTGTTGTCCAGTGGAATGGATAATAGAAGAGCAGGGTGTAAGGCCTGCTGCGGCGCCGCCATGGAGAAAATCGAAGGACGAACCATCACGGGACACGGAGTCGCTGCTTTTACCGTCTCTACAGCCGGAGCAAAGTCTGCGGCAACAATGAGCACAGGTTCCAGTAAAACGTCTCTCCCAGGGCTGGGGACACTGTGCAACTCTTTTGTCTTAAAGGTTTTTAGACGTGGGGACGGTAGTGAGCTGCCCTCGTCTCCGCTGTGCGATGGTTCGTAGAGAATATCAGGCTGCAGTGTTAATATTTAGTCTTAATTTTAGTCAAAGTGATTTTTTGACGACTAAAAATTGACTAAAACTAAATAAAACGTTTTTTTCATGCGACTAAAACATGACTAAAATGTCCAGATATTTTAGTCGAATAAAATAAGACTAAATAAAAATGAAAGGGAGAGACTAAAATCATCCAAACTTCTATTGACCGTCTGAAAGAGCCTCGTATCATGTAAATCCACTGCCAAAGGAGCAGCTCCATGAAGCAGAGGACCTTATTAACCCTCGTGTGGTCCTTACATTTTTCACCCTTTAAAGACCCTTAATGTAAAAAAACTTGCACTTCAAAAAAGAGCCTGAACATTACCACTTTCATATTTTTTTCTGCTTCTTTTTACAAAAATCCTCCAGTGGCTTTTGGGCCATTTGGACGGGCTGCGGCTCCAGTGGCTTTCGGGTCAAAATGACCCAAGGACCACACGAGGGTTAAATATGATTATAATGAATATTATGAATGCAAAGTCGACTAAATTTACTTGCAATTTTAGTCGACTAAAACTAGACTGAAATTTGACTAAATCTGGACTAAAATTGAATTAGATTTTCGTCAAAAGACTAAGACTAAAACTAAATTAAAATATGTTGTCAAAATGAACACTGTCAGGCTGCAGAGGCGTGTGTTCATCTGAGGTCAGTGTGAGCGGTGTTTAGTGCAGGGAAAGTCCTGTAACATGTGGAGTCAGACCCGCTCAGACCCGCTGGCAGCTTTGACCAGACACTGACAGATCCTCTCTGCAGCGAGAGGAGGCTCACTCTGAGACTGTACCAACATATCAGACTCGACCTGCAACGGTTTTATTTTAAATCTTGTAAATGTGACTTGACTCTCTTCACACTTCACTTTTGGCCCAATCTTTCGACTGGCGCAACAACAGCATTGCTCAAGACGAAGTAGGAATCCTGTTACAAACAACGGTTTAAGCCCCACGCGGTCTGTCGTCGTCTAAAGCTGTAACGATTTTACGGATATATTTCATTATTTGACGACCCGTCTGCAGCGATGTGGGAAAGAGCAGAGATGTTTCTTTACTTTGCTCTTCATGTCGTAGTTTACACACAGCGACCGGCGCTGCCATTAGCCTGGAAGATTCATGTCCTGATATCTCTGTATGTTCAGGAAATGTCAGATCAATTGTTTTACTGCAGGTCGTTCTTGTAGCTGTTTCCTCTCAGTTTGCCGTTTGAGCGCTTTGTCTGGCAGTTTATTGTAACTCAGTATTTTCTTTGTCCATTAACGAGTTACCAACGCAGTTACTTTTTACAGTCATCTTCCCAACACTGAAAACCTCATTTGGGGAAAACGGCCCTAAAGTTTAGTCCCTTTGTCTGCACATGCACGCTTTAGCCGCTGCTGTCTCCCACAAAGGAAATGACCATATTTGGATTACAGCGTCATCTCGGTCACAGCCTCTCCTGCTACACGTGGATACCAAACATGGCAGTACTTGTGAATGAGTACGCGTGGGAAAGACCAGCCATGTTGGAGTCACTTCCTGGATAAAACGTCAGAGAAGAAACATCGTACGAGGACAGTTTAGTCTTTTTTTATACTTAACCCCCACATTTTCTCCAGTTCGGCTTTACCCAAATCTAAAAGCTTCTCGACTGGAGCAACGCCTCATTTAAAAGCTAAGACCTACTGAACGGATCTAAACTCTTTTGCGTTGCGTTTATGTGACGTTTTTGTCGCATTTTTAGCTGTGTTTTAGTAGCTTTTTTATTGCATTATTGTTGCTTTTCCGTCACGTCTTTCTTGTTTCTTCTTCTTCTTCTGTTGTTTCTGTTTCTTCTTCTTCTTCTGTTGTTTCGGTTTCTTCTTCTTCTGTTGTTTCTGTTTCTTCTGTTGTTTCTTCTTCTTCTGTTGTTTCTGTTTCTTCTTCTTCTGTTGTTTCTTCTTCTTCTGTTGTTTCTGTTTCTTCTTCTTCTGTTTCTTCTTCTTCTGTTTCTTCTTTTTCTGTTTCTTCTTCTGTTTCTGTTTCTTCTTCTTCTTCTGTTTCTGTTGCTTCTTCTTCTTCTGTTTCTGTTGCTTCTTCTTCTTCTGTTTCTGTTGCTTCTTCTTCTGTTTCTTCTTCTGTTTCTGTTGCTTCTTCTTCTGTTGCTTCTTCTTCTTCTTCTGTTTCTTTTTCTTCTTCTTCTGTTTCTTCTTCTGTTTCTTCTTCTTCTTCTGTTTCTTCTTCTTCTTCTGTTTCTTCTTCTTCTTCTTCTGTTTCTTCTTCTGTTTCTTCTTCTTCTTCTTCTGTTTCTTCTTCTTCTTCTTCTTCTTCTGTTTCTTCTTCTGTTTCTTCTTCTGTTTCTTCTTCTTCTTCTTCTTCTTCTGTTTCTTCTTCTGTTTCTTCTTCTGTTTCTTCTTCTTCTTCTTCTTCTGTTTCTTCTTCTTCTGTTTCTGTTGCTTCTTCTTCTGTTTCTGTTTCTTCTTCTTCTTCTGTTTCTGTTTCTTCTTCTTCTTCCGCAGAAGAAATCACCAAAGTCTTTATTGAAGCTACATTTAAAAGCGCGGCACAAAGCGTAGAAGAAGCTGCATTTGTCCGACGGTTAATAGCGTTCCTCCACGTCCTTGTAGGCGCGGCGGCGTTTTGTGCCGTAAATGGTTTCCTGCATATTTGCCGTGTCTCAGTATGATGTGATTCTCCGTAAGAGCGCGGGTCGGCGGGTGAGGGCCGGGAGGGAGAGGGGGCCGGGGCCCTTTTGTCCCGGGGCTGGGGCTCATCTGTCTGAAACGACAAGGGCGCTAAAAGGCTGATGAAGGCTGCCGTCTGGGGAGCGGGGAGGGGAGCGGCGTCCGTCAGTCAAGGCGCTCGGAGAAGGAATATCAATGGGGGACTTTTTCTTCACGCGAACGTGCGGCGAGATTTACATCGGGTTTCCTTTGTCGTGAGAGGATACTGTCCGTGTAGATTTAAAGTGACAATAATGGATCAGACGGTTTATTTTGTTGACGTGTGTTGATTTTATCTGGGTTCCGCGTGATTTTTTAGAGCAACTGAACTCTCTCCCCTCCCTTTGATCACAGTTGATTGCACCTCTATATTTGGTCAAGCTGCTCCTTGTGTTTGAAACAGCACAGGTTCAAAGGAAACTGCATTATTTTCTTCAGTAATTGCAGTCTTCAGCTACTATTAAAAATGATGAAAAGGAGGTGATTCAGTGAATAATCCGAGCTGGGACTTTGTTTTTAATCGACAAAGACAATAAAGCGTTGATTGATTGAACTCACAGCCCTGACGATGGAACCGTGTTCTGCTCACGTGCAGAAGCTCTGTGTTTTATTACATGCGTCGCTTTTATACAGTGGTCTGCAAACGTTTGTTCAGGATTTTCCTTTATAAATCATTGGTTGTCTGGATAAGACACTAAGGAGACAAACACAGTGATATCTGAGAAGTGAAATAAAGTGTATTTGATTTGTGGAAAGTGTGCAATTTAGGCATCACAAAAGAAACATGAACTTAACATTTTCTGTATGCTCCTTTTGCAGCAATAACAGCCTCTGGAGATGTTCTGTAAGGAAGAAAGATCCACAATACCAGAATCCAGACTCTAATTGGAAGCTTAGAAAGTGTTTAGAGGCTGTTATTTCTGCAAAAGGAGGAGGCACAAAATATTGAGTTCATTTTTCTTTTGTGGTGCCTAAATTTATGCACATGCCTAATTATGTTTAAATAATTCTTGCACACTTTCCATAAATCATATACACTTTATTTCACTTCTCAAATATCACTGTGTCACCTTTATGATATATTTAACTGTAAACTTTGAAAAGTCTAACCAGGGACAGGGCTCAATGCTATATGTGCATATATCGGCCTGCTGATATATTGGTATTTTTGATCGGGGTGCAAAATGCTGCGTCTAGCAACAGCATGCTAATGCTAACGGTAGCTAATCAAAGCCGAGACAGAAACTATGATTAAATCACCTACAATAAAATAAAAAAGTGTTTATGTTTTTACAGGTTTATAGACCAGACATTTGGCCAAAAATGTCGGCCGAGAAAAACCCACATCAGCCTCTTACTGTCCCTGACAAATAAACGGGCGGCACGGTAGCACAGCGGTTAGCGCTCGTGCTTCACAGCTAGAAGGTCCCGGGTTCGATTCCCACCTTGACGGGGCCTTTCTGTGTGGAGTTTGCATGTTCTCCCTGTGTCTGCGTAGGTTTCCTCCGGGTACTCCGGTTTCCCCTACCACTAAAAACATGTACAATAGGCCCAGGGACTGCAGGTGGAAATGAGCACAAGTGCTACAACCTGGTACAATGCATCTCTCCTTTCTGAGGCTAATGTAGATTGTACACTGTCCCTGTTCAAATAAAAAAAAAGAAATAAACAAATGACATCAAATAAATGAAATAAAGCCTTCAAGTGCATTTGCCTTAATCCAGCACATTTTCTCCAGTTCGACTTTACCCAAATCTAAAAGCATCTTGAAAAAAGCGTTAAAATAGCGACAGAGATTAAATGTAAATGAGGAGCGACAAAAACGCAGCAAAAAAACAGCAAAAACAACAAAACAGGAGAGAAAAAGTGGTGAAAAAGCAGCCGCTGACCACACACGAGGTTTACAGCGACCGGACAAGTGAACCGAGACCAGCGACACTTTACGGGCGAAAGGGGGAAACCTCAGACAGCGGCGGTAACGTCCTGGAGTCGGGCCAGTGGAAAGTCTGTGGAGGACGGGGTAGAGTGACTCGATCAAACATGTATTAGGGGAATGCTCACTTTCTGCACTAACGCTCAGAACCAGGACAGCGGGGCGGGGCGCCGTTAACGATACCAGTCCGGCATCGGGGAAACGTTAAGGTTCTACTGCAGAGAAAGTATCGAAAGAAATATCTTCAGATCCAAGTTCTGATGCTGTTGGTCCAGCGACAAGATTAAAGGGAGTGACTCGGTTGTTTCAGCTCAAATAAATGTTTTTCCCCCCAATTTTTATTTATTTTTTTCACAGATTTTTTTTCTTATTTTTACCCCAATAATTTCTCATTTTCGCTAAATATTTATTACTAATATTTTGCATATTTCCCACATTTTTTTCACCCAACTTTTACTATTAAAAAAAGGAAAATGAACCCACATTTTCCTTATTTTTGCCACAATATCACCAAATTTTCCTCAATGTTTATTTTTTTTTCCACATTTTTTCCTCAATGTTTCCCAGTTTTTTGTTTGTTTTGTTTTTACAAAATTCTCTCCGTATTTTTGCCACAATTTCTCCCAATCCCCCCCCAGTTTTTCACCAAACCATTCCTCATTTTTTACACATTTCTTGACTTTGGAGACGAACCCGATAATGTAAATTAATAATGTAATTAATGTAATATACTGTAAATCTCAGGCATTGGTATCGAAAATGAAATATCGTTAAAGTGCTGGTATCGATGAAAATCGGTGTCACGGCACCCAGCGCTACGTGTGAACAGTCCCACTGCAAAGGAGGATCTTCGTGTTTGTTTCAGGCTGGAATGTCCGACATCTAGAACAATATACGATTATAGTTCAAACCTCTTACCACCCGCCTTAACCGGCTTTATCCGTGCAGCTCGGACACTTCCTCACGCGCTGCTGCAGCTGCTGGTGGAACTAGACTTTTATCGAGTGGTTGGTGTGAGACTGAGAACATGATGCATTTAGCAGATTCACAGCATCAGTCAATAAGCTCTTCTCGACTGAGAAACATGTCTGGACTCTTAAAAAGCTGTCAGAGCTCACGCAGACACGTCGGTCAATTCAACCCACATTCTCAAGATTCAAGATTTTTTATTTGTCAAACCATGTGAATGGTTTGAAATTTGATTTCTCTCATCCTTGATTGTGGAGCGGGGGGTGGGGGAAGAGGGGCGGATCCGAAGGATCCTGGAGCTCTGTTGTCGGGGGCTTCGTGCCCCTGGTAGGGTCTCCCATGGCAAACCGTCCTGGGTGACGGGTCAGACAAAGAGCGGTTCAGAAGCCCCTTATGAGAGACCAACAGGCCCGGTTAGAACCATGAGGCCGTCCTTCTGTGGACCCACCACCTGCAGGGGGCGCTATAGGGGCTGGTGCAATGTGATTTGGGCAACTCCAACAGCTGCCCCCACGACCCGGCAACGGAAAAGTAGAAGAAGATGGATGGATGGATGCAAGGCTATATAAACAACACTATAAACTCTTTACAGACTGGATTTGGCCCCAAGCGTCAGGTTAAACTCTGTGTCGCCTTCATGAACAGAGCACCCACTCGAAGCACCAAACAATTCAACAAAAATGTGACAAAAATGTCCCGGAAAAGCAACAATAACATGACGAACCCCCCAAAAAAGCTATGAAAAACCCAGGCCATGCCTCTGCCTCCTGACCCAACCCTAACCCACACCACCTGTGACACTGTACCTCATGACTGTGAGTCTTACTGTGGTGCTTCTTTTATTGCAACAGTTAATGAGCTGCTGAGATTATGGGAGTCATTTATCTAAATTGAAAAATAAAATCTTCTATTGTGTTGCCATGTTGCCCTTAATTTACCATTTGATGTTGCCGGTATTAAAGTATTAAGGTCCTAAATCTGATATGTAAATGAGAGAATGCTACGTGTGTAAAAAAATGCATAAATGACTGAGCTGCTGATCCACTTTTGCACGTGAGCAAACGCTTGGTAAATGACCCCCTAAGTTTGCAACGGTCCTTGTAAACACACGATGCTCCTCAGACTCGTTGTTCCTCTTATCTTTGGATGATCTGCATTAGGGATGGGCCGGTTTGAGGAAGAAAGAGGTCAGTCTAACTCTGTTTAATGTTTAAAGCTTCTTGTGAGTAGGGGTGGGCGATATGGCGAAAATAGAATATCACGATTTTTGAATTATAAACTTACGATTTCGATTTTATCCCGATTTTTTATAATGACTTAAAAATTACGCACTGAAGAAGAAAAATACTAAACTAATTTATTCAACTTTGTGATAATCAACACAGCAATAATAGACTTGGACCTAAAGCAAACTCACTTTATAAATGAAAAACAAAATAAAACTCCAGATAATAAAGTTAAGAAGAAGTAAGTTAAAGAGTAAGTTTGGCAAATGCTTGTTGTTAGTGTCTGTTTGGCATTTTTTCTGAGACGTCGTAAATATAACGCTCTGTCGCTGTCGACCCTTTCACAATAAGAGTCTTATTAAAGCGATAACATGCAATGACTTTTATTGTGTAAAACTCAAACAGGAAAATGTCTGTCACTGTTAGGTGAATTTACAATAATGAACTCAGAATGACTGTGTTTTTGGGGAACCTTTATATTTTCAAAGACGTGGATAAACAGCGCATTTGTGAACACGGTCCAGGAATAAAATTAAACAAATGAGAAGGATGCGGCGCCTACAGAACTGTGAGGACGAAGGAAACGCTCGCTTCTCCTCACATGTGTCGCCAGGTAAATAAATAAACACACGCTGCGATCTACGCAGAGCAGTGGTGGGGGAAGACACGGCCATAAATAGCGCTGAAATAGAGACAGAACGCTGGGTTTAAAGCTCCAGATTGAGGAGCCTGGTCGTGTATTCGCACTGTAGAGGAGCGGCTCGCTGCCAAACGCTCACATTAGCATCTGACATTAGCGTAGCAGAAAGTGGGTTTACGTCACTGACGGTGAAAAGAGTCAACTTTGCTGAAGTGCATAAAACCGTGATAAAACGATCCCACAAAAATGACAGATCGTCAGCTCTGGAGATCGTGAGACGGTCTAATATCGTCAAATCGCCCAGACCTACTTGTGCGTCAGTGTCTGGCACAAAGGCCACTTCTACCTCCTCCTGAAATCAACTTTTACAAATTCTGTTTTAATTATTCATGATTACAGTCGCTATAGGAAACTTAATCAGAATACACCTTTCCTTCAAAGGAGCCACATTGATCAGCCTCTGATGACGTTGATCACATTTATACAGAGCCTTTCTACCTGCTTTAGGCCCAAAGGGAACACTTACCTTCAGACACCAGTGTACACAGACACTGGAGGGGGAAGTTAATCCAGACGACCATCGCAATATCATCCCATCCTTTGTTCATTTGTTACAAACACAGTCAGGGCTTGACGTGAACCGTTTTTGTCACCGGTCACCGTGGCGAGTGGTTTTCTAAAGTCACTAACCAGCAGCTCATCTCACGACAGCCAAAACTAAAACATATATAAAACTCTAATGTTAACGTGATCAGATTAACACAGAAAACCCAATAAGAAACGAACCAAAAATAGAACTTGTGTTACATGTATTGCTGTTGTAGTCGGGTTATTGTAAGTTTATTGATAATCTCTCCCTTTTACATGAGCAGGACTGAGCCAGAGCCACGGAGAATAAGAGCAGCTGGAGCTTTATGGGCTCCTCTTCAAGTCATTTCCACCAGGGCTAAAGCACGACGAGGCGATTATTCCTCCTCCTGCTACAAGAAAGCTGAGCAATATGAGAAATGTTCAACTTGTGCCGACGATACAACCATTCGGCCAGGGTTTGACTGATGAAATAACGATGTGAGAGGGTCAGACTCTTATAAACAGCCCGACATTACTCAAGTCTGTTTAAAAAAACGGACTATCCAGACAAATCGTTTCAGCGCTCGCCTCCCTACACTGCGCCTCTTCTTTCCCTCATCGCGTTCATTAACTGTGTGCACTTTCATCCATTGTTTTCTGCGCTCATCTTCTTTTTCTTCTTCTTCTTCATCCATCAGGTCGACTCTGACTCCTGGCATCTCCATCTCGTCCTGTCTCTTGCCGTAACAAGACAGTTCTTCAGAGTCATTTCCAGTTTTTCCAGCACATTGTCCATCCATCTTGTTTTAGATCTTCCTCAGCCTCTCTTTCCCTCCATGGACCCTTGCATGAGGACTTTCTCCAAACTGATTACATGTCCAAAGAAAGACAGTCTGTTCCTCTCTACTATGTTCATCAGAGACATTTGCACTTGGATTTCTTTCAGGACCCATTGGTTTGCTGGTCCAACGGTCGCCACTGGAAAAAACATTGTTTGGAGTAACCTGATCTTGACTGATTTCGATACATTTTTCTCTTTAAATATGTCGGTAAATTAACTTAAATTTGTTCCCGCCATTCCGATTCTTCTTTGTATTTCTCCATCACAGTTTGAATTGTGAACGATCATAATGCAGAGGAAATTAAAGTTCTCAACAATTTAAAGACTCTCATCTCCCAATTTGAAGTCCTCGATGCCGTCGGCCTGCGCTCGTACCACATACAGAGAGTCTACATGTGCAGACGCAGACCCCACAACGAGCTGCAGTAGAGGCCGACCAATATGGGTTTTTCTAAGGCCGATGCCGATATGCTCGGCCGATATTGTTGGCCGATATTTTTGGCCAATTTTTCCAAATGTCTGGTCTATAATCCTGTAAAAACAAATACAGCACTGGACGATTTTATTTAATTACTTTATCATTGTTTCTGTCCCAGCTTTGATTAGTTGTCGTTAGCATTAGCATATTGTTGCTAGCCGTGGCATTTTGCGCAGCGAACAAAAATACAATAGTGGAGGTTAAAACTAACTCAGCGATTGAATTCTCCAGGTTCTGCACTTCAGAATGACCTGCAGCAGGTCCACACTGACGGAGGTTTAGTGAAACTCGTGTTTTAACTTGAAGCTGGACAATTTTCATTGCGATGTTTCTCAGCTCCCCTGAGGCCGAGGGAGTTGTGGGAGGACTCGTTTTAAAGCCCTGACTTTGCTCTTTCCAATGCCAGAAACGGGAAGCAGATACTGTGAAATCTCCAAATATCGGCCCGATATATCGGTCGACCTCTAGTAGAGAGTATCTAAACGCTGCAGGGGAGTTGTAGCTCAGTAGAATGATGTTCAGATGTTGATGAGGAGACACTGAAGGGAAGTCCGACCCGCCGCCGCTTGTAGTAGATTTTAAAAAACTTTAACCAATGCTCCCGCACATTTGCCATTGAAATCACGATCAATGGCACGAATTAAAATTCCAAAATGATGCATGAAAGGCGAGTTCACGCGGGGCCGCTCTTCAGCCGTGTGTTTTTGTGCCGTTCTCATTGTGCCTCCAGTCGAGTTAACGACACCTTCATGATGTTCATAAACACAGGTTGAAGTAGTTCTGAAAACACAGCCAAGGCCGTTCTATGTTCGACTTACCATGAGGTTATTGGGGGCAGGTCGCTCTTTGGGCTGCCGCTTCATACTAAAACAAAAGACACACGTCGTCAGTGTTCGCGCTTTGTGCTGCGTCTCGTTCAAACCTGTCGTGTCCTTAATGAAAAATTACAAATCTAAAAAAAAAAAACCTGTCGCTGGCGTTTGTCGAAAACCTCGTGGGCGAAAACACAAAGCGTTGATTTAACTTAATTATCGAAACAGGTTCACAGCCTTCCTGCTTTGATCAAAGTCTGTCTAACTTTTACAGACTGCAAGTGAATCAGGGAAAGGTCTGAATGTAGAGACATGCATCGTTTTTCTGTTTTCATATAAAAATAAGGCGTTTTGTGAATCAAAATGGCCAGAATTGCTGATATTTTCAGCGACAAAGTCTAAATAATGGCCAGAGCCAAGTTTAAACGCTTTATGCCCGCGGGCCCGGGTCGGGTGGGATTTTTTTTGGGCCTGATCTAAACTCTAGGCCAGAGCACATACAGCGGGAACCAGATGTTTACATACACTTTATAAAAAGACACATCACACAACATTTATATTTGTCAAATTCCAGATATTTTTTACACAATTCTATATTACTTTTTGGATTTCCTCCCACAAGCTTCTCACAATAGTTGGATGAATTTTGGTCCATTCCTCCAAACAGAACTGGTGAAACTGAGACACATCTGGCCTTTCTAAACGAGCTGTTAGAGCTGCAGAACATCCAGAACGCTGCTGCTCGAGTCCTGACAAGAACCAGGAAATATGACCATATTAGTCCAGTGCTCCGGTCTCTGCACTGGCTTCCTGTCACTCAGAGAATAGAATTTAAAACAGCTCTGCTTGTGTACAAGTCTTTTCATGGTTTAGCACCAAAGTCCATCTCTGACATGTTAGAGCCGTATGAACCATCTCGGGCCCTGAGAACTTCAGGGAGGGGTCTCCTGGTGGTTCCCAGAGTCAGGACTAAACACGGTGAGGCTGCGTTTCAGTTTCATGCAGCTAAAATCTGGAACAGTCTTCATGAGGATGTGAGACAGGCCTCAACTCTGACAATGTTCAAATCCAGGCTGAAAACAGCTCTTTTTACCCGAGCAGATGAAAACTGAAAGTATTTTATCTGCACTCTTGCCTTTTACTGTAATTGATTAATTTTTATGTTGATGTTTTATTGATTTAATCTGCTTTCTAGTAATTTTATGCAACTGTGAAGCACTTTGAATTGCCTTGTGTATGAACTGTGCTCTACAAATAAACTCGCCTTTTCACCTGCAGGGTCTCGCCTTAAAACACAAAAGGACCGATGGTGATTTATTTAAAAAGTTACAACAAAGACCATAATTCAGGCCGTTCTTTTGAATCTCCTGATGCTTCTCTGACCGTGAGCCGAGTGTCCCGACCGACCTGTTGACCTGGACGGGACAAACGCGAGGATTATCTCCGTGGCTTAACTCTCCGTTGTTTACAGCACAACTTTCTGAAACTGTGCAGGGCCCCGGGAGCGGCAGCGCGGCCGAATGCTGAGCAAACACCGTCTAATAAATGATTTCTGAAAGGAGCGTTGGAAAGAGCCGCGTAACCACAGCGCATTAACGCACAAAGGCGCGCGCACTTGACTCGATCCGCCGCCGCCTTTTATTTCTGACAATAATAGCGTCAGCTCATGTAACCCCGGCATTATTTATCAATTATTTAGGCTGAATGTGGAGCCGACGGGGCCGTCCTCAAAAGTCTTTCCAGAGAATAAAGAACAGACGTGATCTTATGGAGGAGGCAAAACCATTAGCATTGTTCACGCCACAATCACTGTTAGCTTCATTGTGACGCTCCGATGTTAAGTATTCGACCAGACAATAAGTCACTTAAAATACAGTTGTGTGTTCGTGGAGAGTAAATATGCTCCTTTTCATTCGTTTGATTTATGAACAATGAACAAAAGATAAACTGGTTTTAGCAAAGATTCAAGTTTCCACCTGCAGGATCTGGGCAGGTTCATATTTAGCTGTATTTATTAGTGTGTGGTAAGACTTTTCCAAAACACCAAAGAACTACACGTTTGTAAGTAATAATAATTATAATACTTAATAATAAGTTGGTGTTCATGAATGAGGCCCATTGGCCTTAAAGGGATATTTCAGGATTTTTTACACAGGGCCTCATTTCCTAGTTATCCAGAGCGTTGTTGATTTCTGGAGATGTATATTTTTTAATTCATGCAGTCCTTATATTTGAAGAGTTTCGTGGCGCTAGGCTAGGGCTAGGCTAGTGCATGTCTATGGTAACTAGTAGCATTAAAAACAGTCTGACCCAAGCACAGTGCACCTGAGGCAAATCACTTATAACACCAGACTAACGATATAAATGTCCGTTAATAGAGTAATGTTTGAAATATAACTGCCCTTGCATCACATGAATTATCGCATTTTGAGGGACTATTTTCTCGCAGATCACTCCGCTGCTGCGCATCTTACAAGCAGGAAGCTGATGCTGCTCAAATATAAGTTATTTTAAATGCAAAATGGTAATAATTATTCTATCGACAGTCACGCACAAACGGGGCTGAAGTTAGAAGCGACCGAGCTCTTCCACGTTTTCCCAATTTAAACAGTCACTTCGACTTTACTGCGCGGACGTGGAAGAGCTCCCGAAGTTTTTATTATGCCTTATAATTAGGGCCGGGACTCGATTAAAAAAATTTATCTAATTAATTAGAGGCTTTGTAATTAATTAATCGAAATTAATCGCATATAAATATTTGACCTGAGAACAGTGAGAAGTAAGGATTTTTAGTATACCATTGAATAATGACTGAATACATATTAAGCTTAAGCAACAAAATATTGTTTATTTTTGTTCAGCCAAGTCCAACAGACCAGTGCAATATTGCCATTAATTGTGCGTCTGCAGGAAAAAAGGAAACTGAAGTGTGGAAAGCAAAGTGTGATTAATTTCGATTCATATTTTTAATTGCACTAAACCTCATGTAATTAATTAATCGCAATTAATCGAAAAAAGTCCCGGCCCTACTTATAATATAGTTCCCCTTTTTATCCACTAACCGTATTTAAATAGTGAAATCGTGGAAGAGCTCGGTCGCTTCTAACTTCACCCCTGTTTGGCCACATAGAGGAGAGGAGGAGAGGCTAAATGGAGGAGAGGCTAAACATCTTTGGTCAGACAGGTACGCATCAACTCGTCTAAGCTCAGGTAAGAACAGATCTCAGATGGAAAAACCCGGCCTGTTCCTTCAAAGACAGATCTGCCCCTAACTGCACACACAAAGTCAAAGGTCTTACCACTGAGTCACGAAGTGAACAAACGTCTCAGTAAACTGTCCCACAGGAAGAACCGGAGGGTCCTGTCAAAGACAAAACACACAAACACATTAAAACCACCACCACATACTTTAATGACTTTACGTCGTTTCTAAAGGAACTTTTGTGGAGCCGTTTCTCATCAAGGACCAACAAACTCATGTTTACAAAGGGAAAATAAAATCCATTATGGGACGTGTATAAAAACGCCCTTGTCCTTTAGTCTGGGAGGAAAACACATTTAACAAAACAACATTCAGCCACTTCCTTTCCGACAATAATCCAGGCAAAGATGAATCGTTTGGCAGTTCATTCACTAATTAACGAGTTTAACCCTTGTGTCGTCCTTTAATTTTCTTACGTTATCCTAGTGTATAAAAATGTACACGCTTTTCAAACTGCTATAAAAACCACATACTTTCATCTTTTTCCAAAATGTTTTCACAAATCACCTCTCACCTTCTAAAAACTACCAAACATGTTTATTTGGATTTTTTAGCCCTTTTCAAAACAAAAACTTTGAGGTTTGTGTTACAGAACTAAATAAAAACCTCATTACCTTTATAATAATGAATAGTACAGAGCTCGGGCTTTGGTGGATTTTAGGGCCTTGGATGCGTCAAAAAATGGATTTGAATCATTTGAAGTTTTTCTGTAGTGGACGATTCTTTATGTAAAAATGTTCTCGTCTCCATTGACTTCCATTATAAAGAAATTCATGACTTCATGACTCTCCTATCACCATATAAAAGTCATATATTTTATAATGTCAGCATTTCATTTTGATACAACAAGATTTGATATTTTGACTGTTTTCTTCAGTTTGGACTTTGTTCCTATTGTCGGCAGATTAATTGAATTGTGGTATTTTCCCGCTAGAATATAATGGGGTCTTAGCAGAACCTGGGACTTTTCTGCCATAAAACTTCAGATTTTAAATCTCACTGCAATACAGGAAAAAAGTAACATATCTGTGATGTCAGCGTTTCATTTTGAAGAAAAGGAGTTTGACATTTTCACTGCATTTCAGAATGTTCCACTTTGCTAACATTGTAACAGATGAATCTTCAGTCAGATTATACTGGAGCTGTGGCCTTTGTATTTCCTATAAAATATATGAATAATTTTTAAATTAACAAGTGATTTATCGACAATAATGTTTAGTGTGAAGATTTTAACAGTTTAGAAATCTTAGACACTAAAAAAGCTCAGTGGGAGCGTCACAATCAGTGGTTAGTTTTGAAGCAGAAAACGAGGCCATGTTTGTAAACCTGAGGGAAACGCGTGAATAAATCCAGACTGCAGCTCTTTGTCCAAGTTTTTTTGTGTGTTGAGGTCACGTTGAGCTGCTAATTCATATTTTTATACACACACAAAAATGAGTTTGTGTAAGTTGAAATGATGTCAAATGAGTGATTTTATGCCGTATTTCATTGAGATTTAAAAATGGAAGTTTTCAGGTGTACAGTCTATTGGAAATGCATTATTTCCATTATATTCAATAGGACAAGTGATTTTATTCATGTGCCAACAATGGGAATGAGGTCCAAACTGATGAAAATCAGGAAACATTTTCAAATTCATTATTTTTCTTCCACATGAAATGCTGACATTGTAAAAAGTGAAGTTTCAAACGGCTCTGGAAGAGCAAAGAAAAACATTTGTTTATAATGGAAGTCAAAGGGGCGGTTTCAGCCGCTGCCATTTTCAAATAAAGAATCATCCGCTACAGAAAAACTATAAATGCATCAAATCCATTTCACACAAACAACGCTCTGGAAACAGACAAAGCCTCAGCTCTTTACATTTTATTATTCTAAATATAATCCCACTTTTGTGTTTTTGTGTAGCAATTTTTTTCAGTTTTAAGTTTTGAAACTGGGATTTTTAGGGTTAAAATCCAGAACATTATGACATGTTTGGTAGTTTTGGAAAAGTTTCCAGTAGTTCATGTGATTTATGCAAAAAGAAGTGGAAAAAAATATTGAAAAATTCATATTTTATGGCTGTTTTTAGGCGTGTACATTTTTGTAAACTATGGAAAGTTGTAAATGTCTCAAAAACTACAAATGCTTCAAATACATTTTTGGCTCATCTTTGACCCTAAAATCCACCAAAGCCCGGCTCTAAAAATAATGAGGTTTTTATGTTGTTCTGTAACACAAACTTCAACGCTTTTGTTTTGAAACTGGCATATAAAGGATTAAAACCCCAAAAGCTGCAACACAGACAAAATGGTCAGGAATGTACAGAGGATTCCATAAGGGTTAAATCATGTAACGCCTGCTTGTTTAAAGATGATTATGTCCGTTATTACTGCCTGGGGAAAGCCGAGTCCTTCTCTGTGGTCAGAGACAGGATGTAGATGCAGATCTGCTCATAAAGTGCCGGGCGCTGCATTTCGCCTCGTCAGATCAATACAAAGTCAATTAAGCGTGTCCTGTTAACAGATGCGCCACATTGACCCTCTTCTGCCGCTAATGTTATTGGAAAAGAAACACTGGTCTTAACATTCTTTGGACGACAATAACCTTAATGAGAATAACCGCGGAACAATACGACGATCAGAAAACAGAAAACACGAAAAATAATCGTTACAACAAAGAAAGACAAAACCCAGTCGAGGTTCAAGACACTGATAAATGTTATTGGAGTGAACTTCACAGATGTTAAACCATTTCAAGGACCTTATGAAGCTCATGGAGAAAGGGCCAAGAATAAAGAGAATTTAAAATATGAAACGGATTTGGAGTTGTTTTCTTCATAATCCCACGTGTTCATTCAGAGTTTAACGTCTTCGATGAGAAATGGAAAAAGCATAAATGTGTTTCTAAACTTTTTCTTTTTCATTCAGGGTTAGCAGGTATAAGAGACAGCTCCATGTTTCGTAAAAGACGGCGAGTAAAGGTTTGGATGTGACTGAATGAGCCTCGGCCTGTACTTAGTTTTACCCCCGGCTCACATCAACTCCGGTCCGGGTTCGGTCCCGATCCGGTCCGGGTTTGCCCCAAACTCGCTGACGCTGTGGCCCCGCCGGCTCCTTTTTGAAATGCACCAGATCTTCTTTAACCACGAGACCCGACTTCCTGTTTGGCTCGTGTTTTTCCGGCAGTTTGATCCGCGGGGCTCCGGCAAAAATCGACTTCCGCCGGACGGCCTCGGTACCTGGACCCGGGTCTCGCAGAGCAGCAACATTGGTTTGAATGACTTTCTATGATCGCGGAGGCCGTACCGGACCTTAAACCGATTTACCGGGTAAATGTTACTGAGTTGTTTACATGTTATATTGTCATTATTTAACACTAGCCTTCAGCTCCAAGATTAAAGCTCCGCCTTTAACCACCTGGGCTGCGTTTAATTCATCGATTTAGATAGCTTTGAATAGCCCAATATCGATAAAAAAAAAAACTTAAATCGATTCTTTTAAAACGTCTTTTTCCCATAATAAGGCCATGTGACTGGTTGCATTTTTGGTCAGGTCATGTTAAATACCACTTTTAGTATCGATTTAGTATCGAAGAATCATTTTTTTTATTTTTTTGACAACCCTAATTAAATATTTTTATTTTAGTATGAAAAAGAAAATCTGAAAGAAAATCGTGATTGATCAATATGAGAGAAAAAAAAATCATTATTCATAACCCTAATCTGCATTTGTCTGTATGTGTATGTATTTGTATGTATTTGTCTGTACGTGTATGTATGTGTCTGTATTTGTCTGTATGTGTATGTATGTGTATGTATGTGTATGTATGTGTATGTGTATGTATGTGTATGTATGTGTATGTATGTATGTGTCTGCATGTGTATGTATGTGTATGTATTTGTCTGTATTTGTCTGTATTTGTATGTATTTGTCTGTATTTGTCTGTATTTGTATGTATTTGTATGTATTTGTCTGTATTTGTCTGTATTTGTATGTATTTGTATCAAACATATGTATTTGTATGTATTTGTATTAAACATATGCATTTGTATTAAACGTATGTATTTGTATTAAACGTATGTATTTGTATTAAACGTACGTATGTATTTGTATTTGTATTAAACGTATGTATTTGTATTAAACGTATGTATGTGTATTAAACGTATGTATTTGTATTAAACGATCTGAAAGTTTCCTCCCGTCTGAAACCCTGGCGGAGCTTCTCGCTCTCAGACGCATAAAGAAGTAAATCATGTATAATGTCGCTATAATTCCTTGATGGAAACATATGCACTTCCCCGCCAAGCAGAAAATCGGGATCTGCGGAGCCAAAGCTTTATTCAAATGGCGGTGGAAATGAGGCCTCTGTATGTGCGGCGCCCCGCTGTGCCATTAAAAACACCTCTGGGCAGTATTCGCCATTCCTTAATGCTCTGATCGGCAGCGTCCCGCAAAGCATGATGCATGACGCCGTTTAAATTAACAAAGAAATAGGCCCTTCTAATCTGGCTGCACTTGAGCGTGCCGCCGCCGCCGCCGCGATGAGCTATACATCATAGAGGCCGCAGACGAACACATGCCCCGGAGCGCCACACACACACACAACCTCACACAGCACCGCCCCCACACACAACCTCACACACACACACACACAACCTCACACAGCACCACACACACACAGACGCACACAGCACTAGGGGCGGGAACCTCTGGGTAGCTCACGATTCGATACGATACGCGATACATGGCTCACGATAACGATTATCTCACGAGACGCCGATACTGCGATAATCGATATATTGCACAAAAACATGCTACGATGCATCACGATAAAAAAAAAACATGCTACTTTTAACCTTTATTTTAACATACTACATATTATTCATCATTTACATTTCTTTTCATGTGCTTTGTACCACTTTTATAAATGATCCCTGACTTACTCACTGGAAATGGGTCTATAGATCTGTCAGCGACTTATTTACATTTAAATGAAAAAGAAACCACAGTCCTATTTAAAAAGTAATAAATTAACCCCAAATTAATCTTCTTTAAAATTATAAAAACATTTTAAGTAATTTATTTGTGTGACAGTGTTTGGTCCAAGTGCTCGAATCTGTAGCGCTGCCCCCTGCTGTCCTGACTGAATTCTTGATCATTGTTGGCCTCTATTGACCGTGAAAACAGTGGAGCACTTCTGCCTCATTAGTATGCATGACGTCGCTCATTAATATGCATGACGTCATCAAAAGTATCGATATCGGCATAAAAAGTATCGGTATTGTACCGTCCCGCAAAATATCGCGATATATCGGAAAATCGATATGTTGTCACACTCCTACACAGCATCACACACAGACACACACACACACAGCACCACAATCATCAGCCCAGTCCCTCTCCCCGCTCGAGGAATGAGAGGATTGTTTTGTCTGTTGAAGAACGTACTGTATATTCAGCCACTGTGAAATGGCCAATCAGGCTGCGGCCGCCGAGGACACGATCCAGACGCAAATTTAAAACTGCACAGGCCACGGAGCGAGCGCCTACAGCACAAAGACCAGCTCCGTTCAATCTGTTTAGCACGAGAGGAAGAAAAGCAAAACGGCTAAATGATACAACCCCAACGACAATAATGATCACAATAGAGTTCGGGAATGTGATGTCATGTCGCTAAGCACTATGGGATTAGCAGCAATAGTAAACTAATCACGTTAAGATGCAAAGATGGCGGATCTCCATGGTAACTTCCTGAACTCTATTGCTTTCACCCGACGTCACCAGCTTCTACAGAGCCTATGGTTTAAAGATGAGGCGGTAACTATGGTAACTGTCTTTATGCAGATCTCTAGTCTTAGTGGCTAATTTTTCCCGAGGCCAAATTCACATGAAATAAAAACCGTCCCAAAGTTCAAAGTCCTTCCATTCCAGCCCGTGTGAACTGTGGTCTTATCATTGAAGCGGAGACGATCTTCAGAAACACGAGCGTGATGTTGGTCAGTAGAATCAGAATGATGTGGCCGGTTTGTGAATCCGATCACTGGCAAATAATGATCACGGGGAAACGTTTGGATATTTTCTGTTTCTCTCCCGTAGAGTCGTATCGGCACCTGAACATGAACAAAACCTATTGTTACTAATGCTGGTCTTACTATGGCTCGGTTAAAGCACATACATCACATACAAGCGTTTCAGCGTGTGTGTAGCATGTGGAGGACAATGCATTAGGTCTAAATACGGTTTATCCACAACTTTTACAAGTCTTTATTATTATTACAATTTACATTTTAATTTTATTGTGATCAATCTTTCAGTCTGAAGCAGTGTTAATTTCGTCGACTAAAATATTTAGTCTTAATTTTAGTCAAAGTGATTTTTCTGACGACTAAAATTGGACTAAAACTAAATTTTAAGTTTTTCATGCGACTAAAACTATGACTAAAATGTCCAGATATTTTAGTCGACTAAAATGAGACTAAATAAAAATGGAAAGGAGAGACTAAAATCATCCAAACTTCTACTGACCGTCTGAAAGAGCCTCATATCATGTAAATCCACTGCCAAAGGAACAGCTCTGAGCTTTGTTCATGAGGAGCAGCTCCATGAAGCAGGACCTCCATTAAATATGATTATAATGAATATTATAAATACAAAGTCGACTAAATTTGTCCTAAATTTAGTCGACTAAATCTCGACTAAAATTTAAGATATTTTTTTGACTAAATCTCGACTAAAATTGAATTACATTTTCGTCAAAAGACTAAAACTAAATTAAAATATCTTGTCAAAATTAACACTGGTCTGAAGCTGCATTTCCTCCAGGAGCCCCGACTCACTCACGTCCAGAAGCCTAAAGTTACACATACGGCGTCAGAGCTAAAGCTCGTGTTCGAGCTCGTCCCCAAACACACCGCACTATATACGCTTCAATTAGAACGTAGGCGATAACGCGAGTTAAAATGTTACAGGCAGAGCGTCGGCCAAAATGGCATTACGATAAAAGCAAATTGGGCTGCCAGTTGGGGGGGGGGGGGGGGCTCATCAGCTTCTTGCTTCAGCTCACTCCTTTTGAGCAGAATGTATACAGCTCAAAATAAACAAATAAACTAAACTAAATGACCAAATATTAGCTTTAGACCAAAAAATGGCAACTCAAAGAGCACACACACACACACACACAAGGACACACACACACACAACCACAAGGTCTGAATGTGTGTGTGTGTGTGTGGAGGAACGGTGGCACAGTGGTTAGCGCTCGTGCTTCACAGCTAAAAGGTCCCGGGTTTGATTCCCACCTGGACGTGGCCTTTCTGTTTGCATGTTCTCCCCGTGTCTGCGTAGGTTTCCTCCGGGTGCTCCGGTTTCCCCCACCACTAAAAACATGCACAATAGGTGAATCCTCCAGCCAGGTGATTCTGACCACCAGCCTGGCTCACTGCTCCGACAGGTCCCAGCGGCGTCGAGGACAAGTCAAAAGCAGAGAACACATTTAATGAAGTATAACTTAACTTAAACTGGAAACAATCAGGCATTAATCAGCATTTAGATCAAGTTCTTACTGAATGCATTTGTTCACTGATAGAGCAAAACATCGGGGTCGCTATTGTGGGTTTCGTCTCAAAAGAAACATGATATTTTATAAGAAATGTAGATTTAATGCCAGTTTGATTCTGATTTAATGTTTTTTAATGAATTTTAAGGCCTTTATTTTGACATAATGTAATGCCCTGTGGAAACCCTGGTTATTCACAAACTGTGCCGTTTAAAGTCAGTATTTATTGCTAACTCACATGTTGAACATTGTGAGACCCAACAGCTCAAATAAAAGCTCCTGATGCTGCTCCTGTCTGCCGCTCGGACACATATTTGCATGTGCGCCTCTGCGAGCGTATTCACGCGGCGCCAGCTCTTTGAAGCACAAAAGACGAGGCCGCTGATGAAAGTGACCGAGCTGCGGCGCCGCGCTCTACGGGTAAATATACATGTGATTGCCATGGAGCGGTTATTAGGCTAAATTAGATCAGTAATTACAGGCTCCGGAATAAAGTGGGACTTCTTTATTAGCGGAGCCGCTCGCTCTTCGGCGGCGCGCGGGGGAGAGGGCGCATTAATGAGAGTGGGCAGCGAGCAGATGGCAGCGCGCAGGAGATCCAAGATGGAGTCCAAACGATTAATGTAGCGCTGTCTGTTTCCAGCAAACACAGGAAACACACTGGCACTGGATCCACGTCCCTATGATTTATATCGCCGCCGTGCGCTGGCGTGTCTGAGCGCACACTCGGGCCTAATGTGTTTATTTTAATATAAATAGGTAGATGCATTTTGATGAAGCCCACACTGGTCGCTGCTCGGAGAGTAGAAACACGTTCGAGTCCAGTGGGGGAATCTGTGCTGCTGTTGGGGGCTGGTAACCTTGGTGTTATTTTCATACGAGACGTTTGGAACATATTTCATTTTGTGTGACAACAGTCGAGGGCTGAAAATGAGCCACATCGGTGAAACAGTTCAGATCTGATTTTCAGAAACTACAAGGTCTTAGCTTTCAAATGAGGCACTGCACTGGCCCATAGGCTGCAAAAAAACACACAAAAAATAAAAATAAAAATAATTAAAGCCGCAAGCGGCGATGTAGGCCCTCGCCCCTGGCGCAGCCCCCCCTTGCGACCGCCTCCTTTGCAACCGCCCCCGCTCTCGCCCAAGCCTGCTCTCCCCTCGGCCTCACACACAACCTGTGTGCTCTCTGTCTACTAACTCTTGCTCTTTGCAGCAGGGGGCGCTATAGCATGGATCATTTTTGTGTTCATGTAAAAAGATTCAGGGCCATCTGGTGTATACGTGATTACATTTAAAACTCAAAGGGACAAAGAATGCATAATAATGATGCTCTCAGGAACACGTTTACACTGGCCACGCCCACATCTTACACAATATGATGTATATGTAATATCATTTTTTGTTTGGTTTATTGTGTAGAATATACCGGCAAAGTGGGAGATAAATAATCCAGACTGCAATATTCAAGGTATAGATAGGAGGCGCTATAGTGTTGAGCACTGTGCAGTTATTGAGCTCTACCTGTTCAGACCGTGAGTTGCCTTATGTCAGCCAAATATGATCCAGATTGGATAGAGCGCATGCCTGCGAGGGGTTGTGAAATGTACTGCAAAAAGGCATTTTTTCTGTGGGGGTGCCATTTTAATCTGTTAACCCCCACTTTAACCGAGCACATTTTCGCCAGTTCGTCTTGACCCATATCTTAAAGCTTCTTGAAAAAAAGCGTCAAAAACAGTTACAGAAATGAGACGTAAGTGCAGGTGAAAACACAGCACACAAAGAAGTGTACTTGGTTCAGGTGGGAGTTAAGAGGTTGAAAGTGAAAATGGCCGACTTCCTGTGCGTCATTGCCACGCCCACACCTTCGAAAATATAAAACACATGTAATATATTTTTGTGTTCGATTTAATGTGTAGAATATACCTGCAACGTTTCATATAAATTGTACAAACTAAATGTTTCAAGGTATAGATAGGTGGCGCTATAGTGGTGAGCACCGTGCAGTTATTGAGCTCTATGGATCCATACCATAAGAGGCCTCATGTCAACCAAATATGATCCAGATTGGATAGAGCGCATGCCTGCGAGGGGTTGTCGAAGGTACGGGAAAAAAGCATGTTTTTTGTGGGGGCGCTATGTGAAAACTGTAAACGTTATCAAAAAAAGCTGGCTTGAAAATGTAGCTCCATTTCTCTAGATTCTATTGAGCCATGTTTGAGCTTATTCTGCTGAAAAACCAAGGAGTAGTACATTGAAACATCTGGTGAGAGATTTCTTCTCCAGGATTTCAATCCAAGATGGCCGACTTCCTGTTGGTCAGAGGGCGGAGCTATAATTATGTTTTGTGACTCTCTCCATGTGCTCTATCACTGTGCCAAAGGGGATTGGCCTACACCAAAAATGACTGTCCCCAAAAGAATGGGGGTCAACTTTGAGGGGGCGCTGTGGAGCCATTTTGTTTAGGGCGTGTGCATGTCGCCCACTGACACGCAATTTTTGCCGACTCTGATTCACTTTGCCCATTTCTGCGTGTACTTTTACACGGGAAGGCACTGAAAAACAGGATCTTAGAGGCGGAATAATAATAATATTAAAGCCGCAAGCGGCGATGTAGGCCCTCGCCCCTGGCGCAGCCCCCCTTGCGACCGCCTCCTTTGCTTCCGCCCCCGCTCTCGCCCAAACCTGCTCTCCCCTCGGCCTCACACACAACCTGTGTGCTCTCTGTCTACTAACTCTTGCTCTTTGCAGCAGGGGGCGCTATAGCATGGATCATTTTTGTGTTCATGTAAAAAGATTCAGGGCCATCTGGTGTATACGTGATTACATTTAAAACTCAAAGGGACAAAGAATGCATAATAATGATGCTCTCAGGAACACGTTTACACTGGCCACGCCCACATCTTACACAATATGATGTATATGTAATATCATTTTTTGTTTGGTTTATTGTGTAGAATATACCGGCAAAGTGGGAGATAAATAATCCAGACTGCAATATTCAAGGTATAGATAGGAGGCGCTATAGTGTTGAGCACTGTGCAGTTATTGAGCTCTACCTGTTCAGACCGTGAGTTGCCTTATGTCAGCCAAATATGATCCAGATTGGATAGAGCGCATGCCTGCGAGGGGTTGTGAAATGTACTGCAAAAAGGCATTTTTTCTGTGGGGGTGCCATTTTAATCTGTTAACCCCCACTTTAACCGAGCACATTTTCGCCAGTTCGTCTTGACCCATATCTTAAAGCTTCTTGAAAAAAAGCGTCAAAAACAGTTACAGAAATGAGACGTAAGTGCAGGTGAAAACACAGCACACAAAGAAGTGTACTTGGTTCAGGTGGGAGTTAAGAGGTTGAAAGTGAAAATGGCCGACTTCCTGTGCGTCATTGCCACGCCCACACCTTCGAAAATATAAAACACATGTAATATATTTTTGTGTTCGATTTAATGTGTAGAATATACCTGCAACGTTTCATATAAATTGTACAAACTAAATGTTTCAAGGTATAGATAGGTGGCGCTATAGTGGTGAGCACCGTGCAGTTATTGAGCTCTATGGATCCATACCATAAGAGGCCTCATGTCAACCAAATATGATCCAGATTGGATAGAGCGCATGCCTGCGAGGGGTTGTCGAAGGTACGGGAAAAAAGCATGTTTTTTGTGGGGGCGCTATGTGAAAAGTGTAAACGTTATCAAAAAAAGCTGGCTTGAAAATGTAGCTCCATTTCTCTAGATTCTATTGAGCCATGTTTGAGCTTATTCTGCTGAAAAACCAAGGAGTAGTACATTGAAACATCTGGTGAGAGATTTCTTCTCCAGGATTTCAATCCAAGATGGCCGACTTCCTGTTGGTCAGAGGGCGGAGCTATAATTATGTTTTGTGACTCTCTCCATGTGCTCTATCACTGTGCCAAAGGGGATTGGCCTACACCAAAAATGACTGTCCCCAAAAGAATGGGGGTCAACTTTGAGGGGGCGCTGTGGAGCCATTTTGTTTAGGGCGTGTGCATGTCGCCCACTGACACGCAATTTTTGCCGACTCTGATTCACTTTGCCCATTTCTGCGTGTACTTTTACACGGGAAGGCACTGAAAAACAGGATCTTAGAGGCGGAATAATAATAATATTAAAGCCGCAAGCGGCGATGTAGGCCCTCGCCCCTGGCGCAGCCCCCCTTGCGACCGCCTCCTTTGCTTCCGCCCCCGCTCTCGCCCAAACCTGCTCTCCCCTCGGCCTCACACACAACCTGTGTGCTCTCTGTCTACTAACTCTTGCTCTTTGCAGCAGGGGGCGCTATAGCATGGATCATTTTTGTGTTCATGTAAAAAGATTCAGGGCCATCTGGTGTATACGTGATTACATTTAAAACTCAAAGGGACAAAGAATGCATAATAATGATGCTCTCAGGAACACGTTTACACTGGCCACGCCCACATCTTACACAATATGATGTATATGTAATATCATTTTTTGTTTGGTTTATTGTGTAGAATATACCGGCAAAGTGGGAGATAAATAATCCAGACTGCAATATTCAAGGTATAGATAGGAGGCGCTATAGTGTTGAGCACTGTGCAGTTATTGAGCTCTACCTGTTCAGACCGTGAGTTGCCTTATGTCAGCCAAATATGATCCAGATTGGATAGAGCGCATGCCTGCGAGGGGTTGTGAAATGTACTGCAAAAAGGCATTTTTTCTGTGGGGGTGCCATTTTAATCTGTTAACCCCCACTTTAACCGAGCACATTTTCGCCAGTTCGTCTTGACCCATATCTTAAAGCTTCTTGAAAAAAAGCGTCAAAAACAGTTACAGAAATGAGACGTAAGTGCAGGTGAAAACACAGCACACAAAGAAGTGTACTTGGTTCAGGTGGGAGTTAAGAGGTTGAAAGTGAAAATGGCCGACTTCCTGTGCGTCATTGCCACGCCCACACCTTCGAAAATATAAAACACATGTAATATATTTTTGTGTTCGATTTAATGTGTAGAATATACCTGCAACGTTTCATATAAATTGTACAAACTAAATGTTTCAAGGTATAGATAGGTGGCGCTATAGTGGCGAGCACCGTGCAGTTATTGAGCTCTATGGATCCATACCATAAGAGGCCTCATGTCAACCAAATATGATCCAGATTGGATAGAGCGCATGCCTGCGAGGGGTTGTCGAAGGTACGGGAAAAAAGCATGTTTTTTGTGGGGGCGCTATGTGAAAACTGTAAACGTTATCAAAAAAAGCTGGCTTGAAAATGTAGCTCCATTTCTCTAGATTCTATTGAGCCATGTTTGAGCTTATTCTGCAGAAAAACCAAGGAGTAGTACATTTAAACATCTGGTGAGAGATTTCTTCTCCAGGATTTCAATCCAAGATGGCCGACTTCCTGTTGGTCAGAGGGCGGAGCTATAATTATGTTTTGTGACTCTCTCCATGTGCTCTATCACTGTGCCAAAGGGGATTGGCCTACACCAAAAATGACTGTCCCCAAAAGAATGGGGGTCAACTTTGAGGGGGCGCTGTGGAGCCATTTTGTTTTGGGCGTGTGCATGTCGCCCACTGACACGCAATTTTTGCCGACTCTGATCACTGTGCCAATTTCTGCGTGTACTTTTACACGGGAAGGCACTGAAAAACAGGATCTTAGAGGCGTAACTATAATAATAATAATAATAATAATAATAATAATAATAATAATAATAACAAGAAACCGGGGGAGAACAATAGTCCCTTACCAGGACAAAGTCCTGGCTCGGGCCTAAATAATAATAATAATAACAAGAAACCGGGGGAGAACAATAGTCCCTTACCAGGACAAAGTCCTGGCTCGGGCCTAAAAATTTGACCAAAAAAGCGATAAAAACTGTGATTCGGTGATGACGCAACAAAAACAAAATATTTTATAGGTCTTAGCTTTCAAATGAGTTGTTACACTGAGGTATGTTTTTGTCCTTTTCGGGGCATTATATAACTTCTGTGGTTTCTTTATCATTACCATTTTATAAGATGATGTGAATCTGAGCCACAAAAAGAATCTGTGTTAGAGTTCAGAAACTGAAAAGTGGACAACAGCTGAAAATATCTGGATTGGTCCTAATCTGCGATGTTTGGAGGCTAATGCTAACGGCTATAAGAAAGGTATATGGGGCAGGCGAATACGAACGGACTCTGAAAAGTTTCCCTGACGTGCCGACTCCAACTGTCCGCATACGTTAGGATCAAACACCGCTTCTCTTTTTTATTTCTATGGCTGTGTCCGAATGTCCACCCTCGTCCCTAACCCCTCATTCACTACATAGGCCCGCACTATATAGTAGACTATATAAACTGATTCTGTTGTCTATTCGGACAGAAGCCACTACTTTCTCCGAGCTGCGTGACGTCACGTGTGCAGATTTTTTTTTGGCACTTTTACAGGCGTTTTATTTGATATTTGTATTAAAATGAAAACTATCATAAAAAAAATCACTCCAGCGTTAGCTCAAAGACGTGCAGAAAGTAGGTCAGAGCCCGGTGTCCGAAGCACCAGCAGAATGAGCGACTACATCTGCTAAAAGTTCGCTAAACTCTGGAAATAATGTATTTCTGCGATAAAGATCAACCAAACTAATGAGACAGTGGAGTATTTATGGATAAATACGAGTCAGATATATTTAACATGGATTTTACATGAATGGCTTGGATTATTCGAGAGGAAGCTATCGGTCATTTAACAGCTTGAGCTAAAGGTTAGCAGCTAACGCTAGCATTTTTTCACCGTAACCGTTTATATCCAAGTCATTTATCATGATAAATACGTAACACACGATTGAAACAGCTGATTTCATTCAGTCGTGTTCTTGTTTAGATCAAAGACCTGTGGCTGTCGTCTGTTATTCTCCGACTCTTGCAATGCATTGTGGTCTATATTGACCCGCTTAGTGACCGGTGCTGCTCACTACTTTTCAGAATGCATTCTGGGAAATTTTGAGTGCACTACTTTTTTCTCTCTGGACATTCGGACACCCCTACACAATCCAATGGCTGTAACCATAGTGACGCTCAAAATGCAGATTTCTAGTCTTAAATCATTGCTCATTTCTCTGTAATTCCTGAGGCCAATTCACATGAAACAAAACCTGTCACAAAGTTCAAAGTCATATCTTCCAGCACATATGAACATGTGTCTAATTATTTCTTCACAAAGGCGTCCAGAAGTGGAGACAATATTCAAAAACATGTGCTTGATGTTGGCCAGTAGAAAGGACTTTCAGCCATAACATTCACATGTCAGGTTTGTGAATCCAATCACTGTCATGTGATGATCAGAGAAAACATTTGGACATTTTCTTTCAAAAACCTTTTCTCTCCCATAGAGTTGTATCGGCACCTGCCCTCACACTGAAATAGAATTCTATAACGTGAATGCAAACTATTATAGATACAGACGGCATCTCTGGAATGTTTGAAAACAATTGGGAGAAAAATCTACACTTTCTCTAATTATTCAAAAACTAAGTAAGTAAGTGCTTTATTGTCATTGTACAACGAAATAGTGTTCAGGTGTTAGTCCTGAGCTGCTGCGGCTGAGCCGCGCTGCCACTGTGTCAACCTGACCCGCATGACCTTGGACGTCGGGGAAACTGTAGCACTCGGAAGAAACCTGGCTGCCCTCTGTCTCCTCTGATCCTCTGAAATGGTGCAGCGCCTCCTGGGTTTGTCCCTGTTTCAGAGCGTGGTGTCCTGCACTGGTCAGCTCCACCTCCTCTTCCTCCCTCCGCTTCACAACAGTCTTTCACCATTTCTCTTTTTCACCTTTTTTGTTTCCTATAGCTCCTCTTGTGACGCCTCCTCTGTGCTGCAGCTGTGGAGGCTCTTGGAGCCTCTTCAGTGTCTCAGAAGAAGAAATGTGTAGGTCTCAAATGGGTTTAGCTGATAAGCTAGCATTTTGTTTACCTTTAAAGAGCTGCTTTCTTCAGGACCATTTTAGACTCTCAAAGTAAACAAATCCACCAAACCTCCACAAAAACACGGCAAAGACGAACAAAAGTATCCAGAAAAACAATGTGGAACACATTGACTTCATTTATGTGATAAATAAGTTATTTAGAAAGAAAACGGCTAAAAAGAGTGGAACATTTTTTCCCCAAAGATTCTGTTTTCCCCATAGACCGTTAAAAATAATAGACAACTCCTCCTCACTCCTCCCCGTTTACCATAATAAATACGTTTGAGGGGGAAATCATGGCGGATTTACAGACTCCTCCCCTGCTCTGACGAAGCATGTTCCTAATAAGGGCATAAGGGCGGGATCTTCACTGTAGACTCGGCCCTTGCGTGACGTGTAGCTCCAATGCTAACAGTCCGACCCTCATTAGTATGAGATTATAAATTTTTTTTTTTCGAAAACCAGGCTGGTTTCTTTCATTGTGACAAACCCAGCGTTATCTCAGGAGGAATATGTAGCCCTAGAAAGTGTTTAAAAAACAGGAACCAGGCGATAAAGTTGTTTTTTAACGCGTCTAAAGTCCAATGCTTTTTAATGGGAGACTAGCGACTATATGGAGGTACTACAGCAATGCGCCTTTTTCACATTTCACATTTTCACATTTCACAATCTTACAGACTGTCACTTTAACTTCTTACCCCCCGCCTGAACTGAGCGCATTTTCTCCAGTTCGGCTTTAACCAAATCTAAAAGCTCCTAGACTGGACAGCAACAGTGTAACGCCTCATTTGAAAGCTAAGACCTACAAAAGTGATCATAACTTTTTTGTCACATTTTTAAAGCATTGTGTTTTCGTCATTTTTTATAGTTTTTTCATCGCTTTTTTCATAGTTTATTCGTCACGTTTTCATCCTCGTGTTCATCGCTATTTTTATGCTTTTCTTTTTTTTTAAGCTTTTAGATTTGGGTAAGGTTCCGGTGGGGGCTAAGAGGTTAAAGGTTCATTCCAGTCTTTTTGTCCTGTTTCCTGTGCAGCATTAGCAAAGCCTTGAGAAGAGAATCGTCCTGCTAACCTCGTCCGACATGCGCCTCCTCTCACTAAGAAACTCTGTCGTTCCCGCACTCACTGATCCTGTGGACGAACTGCGCTGCAGAGGAGGATCACAGGGACCAGCCGGTGCTCAGGCGCCCGGGGGGGGTGTGGGGGGGGGGGGGAGACGGCAGAGGGCGCGGGGAAAGGAGTCTGACTGATGCCTCTGTCTGCTTGACTAATGAACAGTTCAGCCGGGGTCAATCCATTACAACCAAAAGCATTTAATTATTAATTAGGCCCAATCTATAGGCAGTTAAGGACAAGTGACACTGTATGTTTAATGTGCAACACGGACCACGATGAGGAGGGGCTCGTGCTGTCGTTTGTGCGTGTCAGCAAAGACCTGCGGCGGCCGAGGAGAG
The DNA here is from genome assembly GCA_021464625.1 of Proterorhinus semilunaris. Classification (NCBI taxonomy): domain Eukaryota; kingdom Metazoa; phylum Chordata; class Actinopteri; order Gobiiformes; family Gobiidae; genus Proterorhinus; species Proterorhinus semilunaris. The sequence goes on from CM038346.1 coordinate 4,981,585, forward strand.
GGGTCTGGGATCAGGACAAACATTAGCATCAGCTTCATCAACATTAGCATCAGCTTCATCAACACAGGACGCATCAACGCAGCCATTTGTCACATTTTAAATCGAAACTGAAGGAAGGTGTGAGCGGAACCACCTGTGCTTGAACATCAGTAAGATGAAGGAGATGGTGATCGACATCAGGAGGAAGTCACCACCGCACACGCCGCTGAACATCCAGGGGGAGGACATCGAGGTGGTGGACAGTTTCAAGTACCTGGGTGTTCACCTCAACAATAAACTGGACCAACGCCCTGTACAAGAAGGGCCAAAGTCGCCTCCACCTTCTGAGGAGACTGAGGTCCTTCAGAGTGAGCAGGCCACTACTCAGGACCTTTTATGACTCTGTGGAGCCTCTGCTCTCCACTACGCTGCCGTGTGCTGGGCCCCGCACAGAGCGGGACAAGAACAGACTGAACAAGCTGGTCAGGAGGGCCAGCTCCAGGAGGGTATTAGCCAAGCTCACCTCCATCATGGACAACACCTCCCACCCACTGCACGGGACTGTTGAGGAGCTGAGCAGCTCTTTCAGTGGAAGACTGAGACACCGTCAGTGCAAGAAGGAGCAGGTTCTTCATCCCCACTGCTGTCAGACTGAACAAGACTCTAAAGTAACATGTGCAAGAACCCTGTATTTACATCACTGACCTGCTTCACTTTATCAATGATCATCTATGATGTAAACCTGCACTGCTGATACCGACTATAACTTTTTTGTTTGTTTATTATTTACTGTTTACACTTTTTGTCCCCACAAAGTCCTTGGTAGTCATTGTATATAAGATACCACTATTTACTATTAAATTGTTGTTGTTTATGTCACATTTCCTGCCTATTTGCACACCCTGTTTCTAAGAGCTGAATGTAACAAGTACAGTTCTCCATTGTGAGATCAATAAAGGCTATTTTATCTTATCTTAGAAACGACCAACTAGAGCGGCACAATTAACCTCTTAACCCCCGCCTGAACCGAGCACATTTTCTCCAGTTTGGCTTTACCCAAATCTAAAACCTTCTTGAACAAAGTGTCAAAAAGTGAGAAAAACGTGGCAACAACGCGACAAGAAATCAATGGGGAAGAAAATGATGAAAAAGCAAAAAAAAAAAAGCCACAAAAACACGACAAAATCATCACTGGAGAAAATGCACTCGGTTCAGGCGGGGAGTAAGGGGTTAACCCTTATCACATCGAAACTGAGGTTTGAGCTGCTGCAGTGACTGAACCACAAGGGGCTGGGGTTTGGGTGAACAGACATGTTCTCCAATCAGAATGATCGAGCCTCACTTTCATTTGCTGCGGCTGATCAGAAGTCACTGCAGGAGAATCAAGTTTGTCTGATCTGCAGTCGTTATAAAATAATAAAATAAATATAAACAAACTCCATGTGTGTCAGTGAGCAAACGACAAACTATTCTCACACTAGAAACAAACGAGTGTCTCGCAACCCGAGAGTCGGATTAAGTCATAATTCATGGCTGAGCGGGTTGTTGAGGTAAAAAAAAAAAAATCTCATATTTGTAACTAGGGTTGTCAAAATAAATTGATTCCTCGAGAGCGGCTCATGCAGCGTCTAGTTTTAGTCGACTAAATCTAAGATTAATGTAGCAAACTTTGCATTCATAATATTTCTTATAACCATATTTAATTGAGGTTTTCTGCTTCATGTTGGTTCTCCCACATGAACCAAGAGTTTTACTTTGAGAATACTCAAGAGTAAAAGTAGTTTTCTGACTTTGTCGTGTGTTTCCATTGTACTGATTTGAAGCGGCTGAACCGACCCGTCTAGTTTAAACACTTCTCGCTCTGACACTCGGCTCCTCCCTGTCAATACGATTGGGCACAAGTGTCGCCTGCAAACTGTTAGACATTAACTGTGGCCTTAATGTTTCTAAAGATCATTGTTAATTTAAAAGTGACTTTTCACACAAGTCGATCTGTCAAGTTTTCTGCAGTGATCTCAGATAAAGCTGTACTTTTAGTAGAAAGTAGACTTTGCCTTAAGTTTATTTGGAGATTTGTTTCCACGAGATATAATAAACATGTTTGAGCGGTGACTCAGCCGTTTTCTGCCACTCCCTCTGTCACTCTCAGCCTCGCTCTGAGCTTCCTGGTTCCTCCTCCCTCTCACACATTCTCTAAAGTCAGACTCGCTGTTGTCGAGAGAGAAATGGCGCAGAAAGCCGTGGACCAAGACGACTTTACGTGACCTTACGTGAAGTGTGTGAAAAAACACTGGGACCAAGAGGATGAGAAGCATGTTTACAGCTGTCCTGAATGCAGCTGAGAGCTTCAGCTCCAGGCCAGTGCTGGTCAAAAACATCATGTTAGCAGGTTTAGTGGAGCAGCTGAAGAGGCCTGGCCTCACAGCGCCCCCTGCTGACCGCTGCTATGCTGGAGCTCAGGATGTGCCCTGTGATGTCTGCACTGGGAGGAAGCTGAAAGCCGTCAAGTCCTGTCTGCAGTGTGAGGCCTCATACTGTGAGAGCCACCTCCAGCCTCATTATGAAGCTGTGCTTCAGAAACACCAGCTGGTGGCGCCCTCTAACAAACTGCAGGAAAACATCTGCTCTCAACACGACGAAGTGAAGAAGATGTTCTGCCGCACTGACCAGCAGCTCATCTGCTACCTCTGCTCTGTGTAGCAACACAAGGGCCACGACATGATGTCCTCAGCCCAGAGAGCCCAGAGGCAGGAACAGCTGCTCAAGAGCCTCCAGCTCAAAGAGACAGACCTGAAGAGGCTCCAGCAGGAGGCCCAGGACATCAGCCGCTCTGCCCATACAGCAGTGCAGCGCAGTGGGGACAGCTTCACAGAGATGGCCCTTCTTCTGGAGAAAAGACGCTCTGAAGTGGAGCAGCAGATCCGCTCCGAGGAGAAAACCCAACTTAAAAAAGTCCAAGAGCTTCAGGACCAACTGCAGCGGGACGTGACTGAGCTGAAGAGGAACATCTCAGAGCTGGACCAGTTTCTACAGCTCTGTCCTTCACTGTCCACAGACTCACAGAGGACAGAGATTCAGAAGGTTGTGCCTTGAGAGCCATGTTTTCTGTTAGGGTTAGGGTTAGAGAACTTCAGGACTTAACCGGAAAAGAGGTATTTTACTTTTTTCAGGAATCTGTCAAAGGTGATTCATGCACTTACGGCAAGAGTTAAATACCCACAAGCACGGTTTGGACCAGTCTATTGTGCATGTTTTAGGTCAGTGCAAGCGATCCACACATTCACTGCGCAAAGTTCTGAATCGATCAAACACCTAGGGCTGAGTACTGTTCATTTTTTTCAATACCGATACCTGAACGAAACCTTTGTCGATACCTATACATATTGAACCATAAAACAGATTAATAATGTTTTATTTATTTGAACAGGGACAGTGTACAATATACATTAGCCTCATAAAGTAGAGATGCATTGTACCAGGTTATAGCACTTGTGCTAATTTCCACCTGCAGTCCCTGGGCCTATTGTACATGTTTTTAGTGGTAGGGGAAACCGGAGTACCCGGAGGAAACCTACGCATACACGGGGAGAACATGCAAACTCCACACAGAAAGGCCCCGTCCAGGTGGGAATCGAACCCCGGACCTTCTAGCTGTGAAGCACGAGCGCTAACCGCTGTGCTACCGTGCCGTTCATTTATTCCTTTTCCGTCCATTTAATGTATTTTACATTTGTATCATTTGTTTGAGGTAAAACAACCAAGAAATGTCCTTTAAGGAGAGAGGTGGAACGGCTGGCGTCCTGGTGCAGCCACAACAACCTGGAGCTGAACGCCCAGAAGACAGTGGAGATGATCGTGGACTTTAGGAAAGACACAGCCCCACCGTCCCCCCTCGCCCTGACAGACTCTCCCACCCCCATCTCCATCGTGGACTCCTTCCGTTTCCTGGGCACCACCATCACCCAGGACGTCAGATGGGAGCCAACCATCAGCTCCCTCATCAAGAAGGCCCAGCAGAGGATGTTCTTCCTGCGGCAGCTGAGGAAACTCAAGCTGCCAACCAAGATGCTGGTGCAGTTCTACACGGCCATCATCGAGTCCATCCTCACCTCCTCCATCACCGTGTGGTTCCCCGGCGCTACAGAACGGGACAAGCACCGACTGCAGCGCATTGTGCTGCTGCAGAGAAGGTGAGTGGCTGTGAGCTCCCATCTCTCCAGGACCTGTTCACCTCCAGGACCTGTTCACCTCCAGGACCCGGAGGCATGTGGGTCGGATCACAGCTGACCCTTCTCACCCTGGACACGGACTATTCACCCCTCTCCCCTCAGGCAGGAGGCTACGGTCCATCCAGACCCATACCTCCCGCCACTTGAACAGTTTTTCCCTCCGCCATCAGACTCATGAACAATAACAAGTCTCTGTAGCTCAGTCACAGAGTCACGGATGTATCTGCACTTGCAGTGTGCGGTGTGTCCCCACTTAGACCCGCTGCTATCACTTTATAACACTTAATACCACTTTATATGCCAACACATCTGTATATACAATCCCGCTGTTGTTCATTGTCAAATTGTTGTTGTCTTACCATATGTCACTTTATTTTATCTTATTTATTTAATATTTTTTATGCATGCCCCCATAGCCTTATAGTTTAACGTTCTTAGCTTATTTTTTATCTTAATTCTGTGTTATATGTTCGATGTCGCACGTTTGCACCGAGACAAATTCCTAGTTTGTAAACCTTGTTCACAAACCTTGGCAATAAACTTATTCTGATTCTGATTCACGACAAATAGGCGAAAAAAAAACCATCTTATATTTTCATCCCACTTTGTTTTTTTTCACGTTTCCCAAAAATTTCCCCCCCAATTTTGTCTAAAAGTTTCTTCCCCATTTTTCCCCATTTTTCCCCCTTTTATTCGTTTTTTTTCTCTTCAACTTTCCCCAAAATGTTAATGTTTTTCCCATTTTTATAAAAAAATCTCAAATGTTGCCCCACATTTTTCAATTTTATCCAATAATTTTTTTTTTTTTACTTGTGTTTTACTTTTTTTTTTCCGACACCAGTAGAACCAAAATACCAGACCGGTGTTGTTCTACGGCGCCCTGCCCTACAAACACCCAGCTCCGTGTGTATATCGTTTCCTATGAGTACATGACTCGGGGCTGCGCCGGGTCCCACCTCCGCAGCGCCGCGTGCGTGTGCTGCGCGTGGAGCCCCGGGGCGTGTGCAGGGGGGACACGGGTTGCGTGAGCGTGTGTGTGTGTGTGTGGGGGGAGGGGGACAAAGCAAAGCCGCCTGAGTGGTTCGCTTCATTAGGAAACAAAATATAAGCTTTCCGGGCCATTAGCGCTGACTTTAGATGCAAAAGCACATAAGACGGCGACTCACCTCATCAACGATGCATTGGAGTAACTGGAGAGGCTGCGGAAAACACACAAACACAAGGGTTTACGTCACGCGGGGGGGGGGGGGCGGGCCATTTCACACGGGCGCACCGAGGCCTGGGCGAACCCGATCGAATCTGAAACGTTATTATTATTTTATTATGCCGTCTAATGTAATGGCGGCTGTTTAGGGACGATCTAATATTTGCCTGGGTGTAAAAAAGATGGGATTACATGGCTGCACTCACCATTAAAGATCCCTGGTTCTTCTGGATCTGTAAAAGGCACAGAGAGAAGAGGCGGCGTGTAATTAGCGTGTCATAATCAAGGCCATAAAGTCGGACACGTGACGATCACTGGGAGGAAAAACGATGGCTCTCCCCGTCGGCAATCTGCGGCTACGCGTTAGCGCCATTTACATAATGAAAACACACAAATGTTAATGGACTCGCGCTCATTTGGAGGAGATGGGGCTAAATGCTGATTTCCGAGCGCCGCTTTATTGCTGCCCTCCAGGTTGTGTCGAAGAGGAGGAGGCGGAGGAGGCGGGATCTGTTTTTACAGCGGGCCGCCATGTCGGATTCACAGGTACAAGAGGGAGACGCTGATTAGAGCGGAGGCGACAGCGGGACCGTCGGATTAGGACGGCAACCCCTAAGCAATAAGTACACGAGCGCAAATCACCTGGGTGTGAGTTCAAAAAAGCATCGTAATCCCAATATCTGCAGAGTAAATCTAAACAACAGCGAGTACGAGATTACACTTGATCATATAGAATCCACATTATCTGTATACATGAGTTTCCAATGTCATCGCGCATAGTTCCGGTGGCCATTTTGAATACTGAAGTAGAATTATGCAGTACTACAACATATAACCTCTACTCAGGAAGAAAATGAAAGACGACGGATTAACAGTGGCATTTGTATGTACTAGTGATCACTGCCCATGAAGATAACAGTAAAAACACGGCCCCAGCAGTAATCAGATTACCTTTTCAAGGTAACCGTGGCGACACTAGACAGGACAAAGTGCGGAAGAGGAAGGACTCATAACACATGTGTAACCAAAGATGGTGAAAGGGCTGTGAAAGTTTAAAGGGATATGTCAGGATTTTTGACATAGGGCCTCATTTCCTAGTTATCCAGAGTGTTGTTGATGTCTGGAGATATTTTTTTTTCCTAAATTCATGCAGTTCTTTTATTTGAACAGTTTCGTGGTGCTGGGCTAGTGCATGTTTATTGTAACTAGTAGCCTGCATTAAAAACAGTCTGACCCGCTCCACAGTGCACCTGAGGTAAATCACTTATAACACCAGACTAACCATATAAATGTCTGTGTTAATAGAATCATTTTAACCATATTGCATTTAAAATAACTTATATTTGAGCAGCATCAGCTTCGTGGCTGTAAGCTAACGCAGTGTGATCTGCTAGAAAATAGTCCCTCAAATAATTCATGTGATGGAAGGTCAGTTATATTTCAAACATTATTCTATTAACACAGATATTTATATCGTTAGTCTGGCGTTACAAGGGATTTGCCTCAGGTGCACTGTGGAGCGGGTCAGACTGTTTTTAATGCAGGCTACTAGTTACCATAGAAATGCATTAGCCTAGCATTAGCCTAGCGCCACTAGACTCTTCAAATATAAGAACTGCATGAATTAAAAATCTAAATATATCTCCAGAAATCAACAACACTCTGGAAAACTAGGAAATGAGGCCCTATGTCAAAAACCCTGAAATATCCCTTTAAATCACAGTTTACAGCGGCGTGTGTTCGATTATCGGCCTGTACTTCTGCTGTTGGGTTATCTGGATGCAGCCGGGTACATGTGCACAGAGTGGACCCGACTCAAGGTAAACAGGCACTGACTACGTTTACATGGCCAGACAAATCAGATATGTGGAGTAATCAGATTACCCAATAATCAGATCTGATGCGTTTATATTCACTTTAGGAGTCGGATTATCCAAAACTCTGGATTTACATGAGCCAGGGCAGATTTGTATTTATAGAGCAACTGAACTCTCTCCCCTCCCTTCAGGCCCAGCTGCAGAACCAGGTGTAGCTGGCGTTACCTCCTGACCATGAGCCCGGTGGAGACAGCACAGGTTAAGAAACTCAAAGGTTAAATACAGACTACGCTTTAATTTTTAATAAGGACGTAAGGGAAGAGCTTAGAGAAAGGTAATTAATATTTCAAACTGGGACTCGAACCTCGACATTAGTTTGGTCTTTATACGTTCCTGGTTAGTTTATGCACAAGAGTAAAAGATCAGAGATTCGTCCTCTGTAGAACTGTCGTAACATCCCAATGAATAAATAGGCTAATGCTAATGCGGCTAATGCTAACATGACTGTATAACATAGACGGTGCGGTCTCACAGCATGACCCGATATGATAAACTGACGCTTTTAGAGTCACGCAGATATTTCTACAGTTCTGGCTCATTTACACCTGCTCCGCCATTGCTGTAGTACCTCCATAGAGCCACTAGGCCCCATTGGAAACCATTGCACTTCCGACATGTTAAACTTTAATGCCCGGTGCCTAATTTTTCCTCCTGTGATTACGCTGGGTTAGACACAATCAGAGGCACCGGGCTGGTTATCGTAGGAGACATTTTAGAAATCTCGTACTTAACGAGGGTCGGGCTGTTAGCATCGGAGCTGCGCGAGCTACACGTCACGCAAGGGCCGAGTCTACAGGCTGGTAAACGGGGAGGAGCGAGGAATGACGGTCTATTAATAATATGTCTATGGTTCACGCTTGTTTGAGGCTCGCTGCGTTAAGTCACTGAACACGTATTTCGGAAAAGAGGAATTGTCTCTCCTCGTTCAATCATCGTCAATCCACAATTGACTCATGTGGGAGCCGGTGTTTTGGATGATCAGATTTCTGAGGTGAATCTAAACTTTTCACTCACTCCCGCGCTCAGACTGTGCAGAGCTCAGCACGGGCCCCGGAGTTCAAGACCCGGCCTTCACTTTGTGTGGTAAATAAATTGCACGTTTTCCCCCGGCCGCTTTGACAGTGCATTAAAGCGCTTATTGATTCACTCAATTAAATACAGGTTTGCATACTCTGTAAACACCAGCAGACACTCAGGGCTCCTCCTGATTCAGACGCATTAGAGGCCACTATAGAAAACTCATTTGTTCAGAAATAATTACTCGGACCAAATTGCAAGCTGTTCAAGTTGAAATTGGATAGTGGGAGAACAAGTTATTCAAGCATAATTGAGTAGTTTTTCTTCTTGTAGGAGGCTTAGTTAGACATCAGAGCGTTAACTGTTTCTGCGCACTCCCCTCGCGGTTTATATACGAGTAACACGATACAGTCGCACTAAAGAGCCGAGCTACACCTGACACTGAGCTCTCAATAGGAGAGGAACAAAGGGCGTGGAAATCTATGGTAAAATTAATCAGTGACGGAACATGACGGAGACAAACGTGTTTTAATCTGGAGTCTCTCACCGACTGTAGCTCTTTAGCCCTGCCCAAAGAACCCTAAAGTTTACTTGGAAACGGCTAAACAGCATTCATTCATTTCCTTTAGAGGCGAAAACAAGCAAATAAAGTATTAAAGGAGAAAAGACACGTTGAGAGCGGCGTGAGGGAGGCTACCTTTGTATCACCGAGCGGAATCCAAACACATTTACTCAAGAGCCACGTCACAACAACAACGAGGCCATGGTCGAGCAAATGAGCCGTACAGTGGTTAATGCTGCTGCACATATGCAGTTCTGAGAGTCTAAGCTCTGAGCGGCGCTCGTGCTTCACAGCTAGAAGGTCCCAGGTTCGATTTCCTTCTGGACGGGGCCTTTCTGTGGAGTTTGCATGTTCCTCCCGTGTCTGCGTAGGTTTACTCCAGTTTCCACTACCACTAAAACATGTACATGGGATTAATCCTCCAGGTGTTTCTGACCCCCCTCCTGGAACCGCCACCTTAACGTGGTGGAGGGGTTTGAGCACTCGAATGATCCTGGAGCTCTGTTGTCGGGGGCTTCGTGCCCCTGGTAGGGTCTCCGAGGGCAAACAGGTCCTTGTGACGGGTCAGACAAAGAGCGGTTCAGAAGCCCCTTATGAGAGACCAACAGGCCCGGTTAGAACCATGAGGCCATCCTTCTGTGGACCCACCACCTGCAGGGGGCACTATAGGGGCTGGTGCAGCTCCAACAGCTGCCCCCACGACCCGGCAACGGACAAGTGGAAGAAAATGGATGGATGGATGGTGTTTCTGACCATCAGCCTGGCTCCACATCTGGAGATGAGCCCCTGAACGCCGGCCTAGGCTGGAGCTCACTGCTCCTACAGGTCGCCCCAGTGGCTTTGAGGATGCGTCATGCAGAGAACGTCTTTCCCTACGAGGATTACTTAAGTGTAAGTGTTGTTTGTCTATCTGGACTTTGCTCGGCCCGGATGTGCATCATCAGGAGGTCTGTGAGGCCCTTATGGATTTTATGTTTGTTACTGGACAATGCAATTCGAAAGTGTGAAGGTGAAGTAATCCTTAATCACCAGAGATCGGCGTGCAGTCGGAACAAGAAAAAACCTTAATTCAATTTACTGAATTGTCTTTCTTTATCCGTCCATATTTAATACAATTACTAGAAAAAAATAATAGTTTTCTAGGTTGACCTTTGAATTATTCACCCCGCGTTGTATCCACTAAGCACCAAACTCAAGACGCTGATGTTACTTAGAGCACTTTGACTCTAAGTCTAAATATGAAAGTGCAATCATCTCCACCTGGTTCTGCAGGAGGGTCTGCAGAGGATTCACGGCCAGTTGAATTCATTTCAACTATCGTGCCGCTCTCGTTTGTATTTCCGGTTCCAGTTGCCAGCCAGCGTTGGGAATTGACTGAAGGGAGGGGAGAGAGTTCAGTGGCTCATGTAGAACCCGGAGTTTTGGATTCTCCGATTTCTGAAGTGACTATAAACGCATCAGATCAGATTTCTGGGTAATTTGATAACTCCAGTGATCTGATTACACACTATATCCCAAAGGACCTCTCGGATGATAGAGAATAGTTTAGGCAGAGGTGGAATGTATTGGCTCATAGGTTTCACATGTGCTCCACCAATGTCAACATTGTATTGTTTAAAAGTTTCTTTGTATGCAGCTACAAGAAGAAGAGCATGCAGGCCCTGACAGTGGCTTACCATGACTCTCTGAGAATGCTATTGAAAGTACCGAGGCACAGCAGTGCGAGGGAGATGTTTGCTAACTGTGGAGCAAGATCTTGTGCAGCTGCATAAGGCATTGCATCTATACACAATAATGCGTAGAGCCCTGAATCAGTGTAACTGTATTACACAAGCTTTGCTCTGCCCGAAAAAAGCTCCGTCAGGTTTACTTCAAGAATTTGGAAGCACTGGTGCCAGCGCCGGCTCCAGAAAAAACTGACTGAGGTGCATTTGCGTTTCAAAAGGGTGCAAATAGAGTTTCTCGCCATTAAAATACATTGTGATGCCATTAAAACTGAGGGGGCAAACATTTCAAAATGAGGTTGCAATGCACCCTCTTGCACCCCCGTAGATCCGGGCCTGACTGATGCTCCTGCCTATTTATGCAAATTATGTATGATGTAACTTTTATTAACATATTTTTTTTCTTTTAATACTATGGACCAGGATTCTGTGTCCTTAATAAAGCTTGAATGAATAAATGTGACCGTGTAAACCAGTGTAGACTAAATCATTGAGCCTCTTCAATTCTTTTAGTCAAGATTAGGGTCAGATTAACAGGGAATTTTGAGGCTGACGTCGATGCAGTATTATGGAAAATAGCCATAACATACCCTAGTCCAGACGATTGTTTTGCTACGATTATTGCTTCTGAATCCAACAAACAAACTTCCGCCCACAGAACAAATCCGCAGAATCAAAGAAACGTTGGTGGTAAACTTTACTTTCGAGATCCTTTTAGAAGCAAAAAAAGAACTAAAGATCAACATTATGATGCAGTGAATAAATTAAAGTGTAATGGGGTTTGATGAACCTTACTGTGTTTTAAGACTCGCTTGTGAATTTAAGAAAGTGTGACAAAATGAGGAGCCGCGAAAAACACGGAGAAAACAAACGGCATCGAATCAATCAGAGGGAAAAGCGCTGGCGGCTGTATACACATCACACTGCTCTGAAGTCTTCAAAGACTTTCCGAGCGAGCCGCGCCAGAACTCCATTAACTCCTGACAAAGTATGCAAATGAATGGCAGCATGTGGCGCCGAGGAATTAAAGGCGCGAGCTCTAATCATGACAAACGCGAGAGGACGGCGCTCAAAACAACATCAACACGGCTCTGTCACACTCCCATCAAAAGGAACAATACAAACAAACATGCTCGAGCAGGAGCGAGAACAGGCCTGAGAATCCAGAGGTAATATTGTTTAAGGAACATCGTCTTTAAAGTCTTTAGTCACAAAGGGAAGAGTATCAGCACTCACGTCCAAGGAAAAAGTATGGTGTGAAAAAACTACTGCTGCAGAAAATCTGACGATAAACGATTGAAGACCTTTTAGCGCCGCGGTAATGCTAAAGCCTGATCCCGTCAGATCTCAGAAGCAGGAAGGGCCTGGTCTTTACTTGGATCGGAGACCGTTTGGGAAACAGCAGGAAGCCTGGGGTGAATGTAGTGAATGGTGGTGGTCTGTGGTTGCCTCGCTTCCATCAGTCTACCCCAGGGCAGCTGTGGCTACAACAGTAGCTTACCATCACCAAGTATGGCGTAAATGAATAATGACGACAGTGTGGCACTTAGAGAAACTTGGTAATTTGGCTTGTAAAGCGCAATACAAGTGTAAGGCATTGTTAATATTATTTGCATTATTTCCGTTTTTCCAAATCGTTTTGGATATTTGTTACTGTCCTCGACAGATGCCACACTAAGTCGTGTGAGTAATGTTCAAGCATATGTCGAGTTTTCTTAAATGGTACTTTTATAAAATATAGAAAGTGCACTTTCGGTAATGTTAACTATGTTTGGCAAGAAATATTTGAATGATCACCTTTTGTTACTTGCTTTGTAGTTGTTCTTACATGAAACGAGACCGTTGTAGTTGTGCTTTGTTTCTGTTAATTATATGAACATTTCAAACAGTGCTTTGTAAGTTTGGTCTGTGTTAAAAAGCCGCTTTAAAGTGTAATGAAGCAAATAAAAATATGACGCTGCTAATTGTATGATTAATAATGTAATTACGATAGGATAAAGGTAAATCATAAACAGGTGTGTTGTGTTGTGCTGGGTATTTATGATTTGAAGTTTTTGCTCATATATATATATAATGTAGCCAATTTTCTTTAGTTTAACATTTTTGTGATGTTTATAGTTTCACTTCCTCATTGGACACCGACAGGAAGTGACATAGATAGAGGACAACCATTTTAAACTATTGCCGGGCAGACCATGTTATGTCAATGGGAAACGAGTCAATCTGAACTTAACCTTTATCGATGTCACTTCCTGTCAGTAGCTGAAAAATTACATTTCTTCATTAACATTTCTGCTTCACTGAAATAAAATAATAATTTCCTTACAACTGATGTTATTCATCTAAATAAGTCTTAATTATGTTCAAAAGCATTTAAACTTGTCATATGCACTTTAAACATCTTTGCCCCTCCCCCTCCCTGCGAAACATGACCATATATGGTCGAACTTTAAAATGATGTGTCCGGAATGATGTCATCTATATGCAGATCCGTTTCCGTAGCGACAGGGCCAGCGTTCAGAACATTCCGTTTGGTTGCCCCTAGCAAACGTCAAAGCCAGCAGAACACTTTGAAAGCTGGTTTCGAACCAAGCAGTCACATTTTGACTTCACTGTGCGTTAGTGCTTAGAAAGACTGCTATTTCACAGTTAACACTTACATTTGACAGGCCAACACTTATAAAACACTAGTATTTCACAGTTAATAGCTAGACTCACACCGTTTGCAAAATGGAAACCGTGAGGAACATTTTCAACGTCCATAGACTTGGTCGTGAGAGAAGATGTTTGTCTGAAAGCCATAGCGTTGCTCCAGGGCGATCCGTGGGTTATGAACTGAAAGACAGAGACCTGGGAAAGATCCACAAAGCTGCATCAGTGGGAGATCTGGCCAAATTAAAACAGCTGATGAAACAGGGAAAAGACATCAACCAGACGGATAAGAAACTCCGGACAGCTCTGCACGTGGCCTGCGCTCTCGGCTGTGTCGACGTGGTGCAGTTTCTCGTTAAATCTGACGCAGAACTGAACCTTTTGGACGGAGAAGGCAGAACGGCACTGATGAAAGCAGTTCAAAGTCAGCACGAAGCCTGTGTCCGCATTCTCCTTGAGAAGGACCCTGAAGCAGACCTAGCAGACAGTGACGGAAACACAGCTTTACATTTCAGCGCTACCCTCCCGTCTGTGACCATCACACAGCTGCTCCTGACGTATGGCGTTGACCTCAACGCCTCCAACCAGGAGGGACAGACCTCTCTGAGCCTGGCCACCCGAGGAGGTCACAAGGAGATAGTCCAGCTTCTGCTGAAAGAAGGAGCTGACGTTAATGTCATTGATTGCGAGAACAGGACTCCGCTGATGATCGCAGAAGCACAAGGCCTGACCGCCATGCCACAGCTTCTTCTAAAGCAGAACAAAAAACTGTGTGCAGAAGCCAGTTTCTCTGTCGACGACAACAAACCCCTCGCAGATGAGTCCGGCTCTTCAGACGATGAACCCCTTGAGTCTCACTCACCCAGACACTCACCTGATGACAACTCTATCGAGGAACAACTCACTCCTCACACTCAAAAGTTTCCAAAAATCTCGATGGACAAGGATGAAACTGAGGAGATCCCTGAATCCAACGCCTCCATAAACAAGACAAGGGATTTTATGTCTGAGTTGGGTTTGGACGATGAAGAATTTGCGCAGTGGTCGTGTGAATCTGAAAGCGAATCTGACTACGACAATGTTCCTCAAGACAAAACAGTTTGTGAGGAAGAAAAACCTGACGCAGAAGGTGAGACAGAGTGGGAATATGAAGACTCTCTTCAAGTGTTTCCCGAAACCGCAGAGCCTCCAGTCGAGGATCCAGCCTCAGGAAGCTGTGACGGACAGCCGCCCATGGAGAAAAAGGACAGACTAGATCCTGACCCTCTGATCGCCATGACAAATACTCCCTCCACACCCCAGGGGCGTCGCGACTCCGGTCCACTCCCACGGGAAGAAACGCAAAGCTACAACGACTCTGACGAAGACTCTGACGTTGATGACAGAGCAGAAGATGACCTCATATTGCCAGAGCCAGACGCAGCTACATCCTCTATCTTTGAGGAGTCTGAAGAGGAACCAGAGGGAATTAACTCAAAAACTGACAGCGACTCAGACTGGACTCTAAGTGACAACGACTTTTCTCCAGAGCAGACAGACTCTGAGGAGTTTGAAGAGGAACCAGAGGGAATTAGCGACGACAAAGAGATTTTAGAAGAAACCGCGCCATTGAGGTTTAACTCCAGTTCACTGCCGTCGCCAGAACCTCAACGCCACGATGACTCAGACCTGGAAAGTGACAATGACGCTTATGAGTGGCCACAAGATGAGCCTGTTTCCCCAGAGCCAAACGCTGCCACAACCTCTGACACTGAGGAGTTTGAAGAGGACCCAAAGGGTATTAGCGCTGATGAAGAGAGTCTAGGAGAAGAGAAGGAAACAATCGACGAAACATTCAACTCCAGTCCACTGTTGTCACCAAAACCTCAAATCCATGAAGACCTAGATGTCGACTCAGGCCGGGAAAGTGACAATGACATTCATGAGTGGGCCGAAGATGAGCCTGTTTCCTCAGAGCCAAATGCAGACAGAGCTTCCGAATCTGAGCCTGAAGCGAAACCAGAGGAAGTTGGCGACAACGTGGAGGACATTTATGACGGCGCACAAGACCTCGTATTCCCAGAGCCAGACGCTGCCACATCCTCTGACTCTGAGGAGTTTGAGTTTCAAGAGGAACCAGAGGGAATTAGCGACGATGAAGAGATTCTAGGAGAAGAGAAGGAAACAATCGACAAAACAGCCCCATCGAGCGTCAACTCCAGCCCACTGCCCTCACCAAAACCTCAAATCCACAAAGACCTAGACGACGACTCAGACCTGGAAAGTGACAATAACATTCATGAGCGTGCAGAAGATGAGTCCATTTCCCCAGAGGCAAACACAGACAGAACCTCCGAGTCTGAGCCTGAAGTGGAACCAGAGAAACTTAACGACGTGGAGTACATTTATGAGCAAACAAAAGCTGACCACGTTTCTCCAGAGCGGACAGAATCTGATGAGTTCAAACTTATAGAGAAACCAGTGGAAGTTAAAAGCCATGAAGACTCAGACCTGGAAAGTGACAATGAAGTCTATGATGGAGTAGAAGATTACCTCGTATTCCCAGAGCCAGACGCTGCCACATCCTTTGACTCTGAGGAGTTTGAAGAGGAACCAGAGGGAAGTAGCGACGATGAAGAGATTCTAGGAGTAGAGAAGGAAACAATCGACGAAACAGCCCCATCGAGCTTCAACTCTAGCCCACCGCCCTCACCAAAACCTCAAATCCATGCAGACCCAGACTACGAGTCAGACTGGGACAGTGACAATGACGTTTATGAGTGGGTAGAACATGAGCCCGTTTCCCCAGAGCCAAACGCAGACAGAACCTCAGAGTCTGAGCTTGAAGAGGAACCAGAGGAAGTTGACAATAGTGCGGAGGATATTTACGAGGGAGTACACAATCACCTTGTGTCTCCAGAGCAGAAAGACTCTGAGGAGTTTGAACTTGAAGAGGAACCAGAGGAACTTAATTCAAAAACTGACTGCGACTCAGACTCGAGTCTAAGTGACAACAACGTGGAGGACGTTTATGAGGGAGCACAAGATGACCTTGTTTCTCCAGAGGAGACAAACTCTGATGAGTTTGTTCTGGAAGAGGAATCAGAGGGAATTAACGATGAGGAAGAGATTCTTGAAGAAGATACAGCCCCATCGAGCTTAAACTCCAGCCCACTGCCCTCACCAAAACCTCAAATCCATGCAGACCCAGACTACGAGTCAGACCGGGACAGTGACAATGACGTTTATGAATGGGTAGAAGATGAGCCCGTTTCCCCAGAGCCAAACGCAGACAGAACCTCAGAGTCTGAGCTTGAAGAGGAACCCGAGGAAGTTGACAATAGTGCGGAGGATATTTACGAGGGAGCACACAATCACCTTGTTTCTCCAGAGCAGAAAGACTCTGAGGAGTTTGAACTTAAAGAGGAACCAGAAGAAATTAGCGACGAGGAAGAGATTCTAGAAAAAGAGAAGGAAACAATTGACAAAACACCACCATCGAGCTTCAACTCCAGCCCACTGTCCTCGCCAAAACCTCAAATCCATGAAGACCTAGACTACGAGTCAGACTGGGACAGTGAGAATAACGTTTATGACGGAGCACAAGATGAACACATATTCCCAGAGGCAGATGCTGCCACGATCTCTGACTCTGAGGAGCTTGAAGAGGAACCAGAGGGAATTAACTCAAAAACTGACTGCGACTCAGACTGGAGTCTAAGTGACAACGACATGGAGGACGTTTATGAGGGAGCACAAGATGACCTCGTTTCTCCAGAGGAGACAAACTCTGATGAGATTGTTCTGGAAGAGGAACCAGAGGGAATTAACGTTGAGGAAGAGATTCTAGAAGAAGATACAGCCCCATCAAGATTAAACTCCAATCCACTATCGTCTCCAAAACCTCAAAGCTATGAAGACCCAGACTACGAGCCGGGATCTGGACAGGATGAAGAACAAGAGGCATTTTGCGGCGACAATGGAGAGATGCTCGAAGAGAGCAAGGAAAAACAGAGTTTGGAGGCGCTGAACTTGTTTGAGGATTTGACCCAGTCCTCGGACACGGCCTCAGAGGACCTGGAGTCGTTCATGCAGGAGCTAGACTCGAGCTCTCTGGGCTCCAGGAGCAAAATGAACAGTTCAGTTCAGACACTGAAGAACAAGAACAGTTACCTGTCGAACAAAGTGAAGCAGCTGGAAACGGAGGAAGTGGAGCTGAACAACTTTCTGGATGAAGTCAGAGAAATCAAGCCGGAGTTGCAGTGCATTCAGCTGGAGTTACAGATGAAGGAGGATAATTTCAAACACCAGTTGAAGCAGGAAAAGGAAAACCAGCGCCAGGTCACAGCGTCGTACAACGCCACGAAAGACAAGCTCCAAAGGACTGAGGAGCAGCACCAGCTTCAGCTCCAGGAAAAACAGATGGAATTCACTTTGAGGAACCACGAGCTGGAAATGCAGACTCTGGTCGCCACCATGAAGTCGCTGGAGGAGGAGCACAGCGAGACACAGGAGCTGCTGGCTCAGGAGCGCAGTGCACGAGCGCTCCAGGACGAGCTGCTCCAAAAACAGCAGGAGGTGAATAACGAGAACGTTGACCTCCTGGAGAAGACATCCATACTACAAGAGCAGCTCCAAAGTCTGAGGGCAGAGCTACAGCGGCTCCAGTTCAACAGCAGCCTCAAAGAAAGTCTCCTTTTAGAAGAGAACGAGACTCTGAATGAGCAGCTGCAAAATGCAGAGACAGAAGCCAAGGCCAACAGCGACGCCCTCTCCCAAATCGCCTTTGACTGTAAACACCAGCTGGCGGCGCTCAAGTCCCAGCTGGACCTCATGACAAACAACTTTGACAACGAGAAAAAAGCCAGAGAGACGCTGGAGAAAAAGGCGGACTCCTGTAGCGCTCATTTGGCTGCAGCCAAAGCGGACGGAGAGAAAAGTCTGCTGCGAGAGATGGAGAAAAGCCAAAGACTTGAGGACAGACTCACTGCTGACGGCACCCGCCATCGTGAAGAAGTGAGCGCCCTCTCTCTGAAACTGTCCCGAGCAGAGGTTGAGAACAACCGTTTGGAGAATGAGAAGCAGCTGGTCGCACTGCACCTGGACCTGCAGCGGAAGGAGAAAGAGCGGCTGGAGGCGCAGGTGGAGAAGCAGTGCCTGGACTGTGGAGAAAGAGTCTCACAGGTGGAGGACAGGAACAAGGAGCTGACCAGGAAAACAGCTGAGCTCCGGGACCAGGTCTGCACTTTAGAAGTGCAGAAGGCCTGTGCGCTCAAGGACCTGGACCAGCTCAAAGAGAAACTCACACAGAGGGAAGATCAGTGTGTACAAGCGGAAAAGAGCTTAAATGGAAAGGAGGAGGAACTCGGCGTCTGTGTTCAGAGACTCCAGAAGGCGCAGTCGGCCTCGTCTGCCTCTGCTGCCTCCGTCAAATGCCTGGAAGAGGCTGTGCAGAGGCTGGAGACCGCAAAGTCCACAGCGGAGGCAGATCTGCAGATGCGGTATGAGAGACTAAAGAGAAAAGCTTTGAATATCAGAGAGCAGAAAAACGAGGCGGAAACCCGTCTGAAACAACTGGAAACTAGTCTGAACCAAGAGAGAAACGCAAACTCTGAGGTGCAGAGGAAGCTGGACAGTCTGCATACGATGGTGAAGACGACTGAGAAGAAGCTGCGTGGCCAAGACACGACAGGAGATTTTATCATGAACATGGACCTTCAGGAGCTGGTGGACCGAGAGACTCTCCGGTGCGGCCAGCTGGAGAAGGACAACGGCGAGCTGCGACAGGAGCTGTCGTCTCTGAAATGCTCTGAGAAGAGGCGTCTGGACGAGCTGCAGGAGCTGAGGAGGCAGATGGACTCTTCTCTGAAATGCTCTGAGAAGAGGCGTCTGGACGAGCTGCAGGAGCTGAGGAGGCAGATGGACTTCGCACAGAGAGAGCATTCTCTGACCGAGGAAAGGAGCAGAGACGAGCTCAAGCACAACCTGGAGCAGGTCAACCTCTTCCTCCGGACCCAGTCCCGACTGGAGCAGAGGATCCGAGAGCTGGAAAACGAGGCGTCCCGCGTTCAATCCACCACGACTGACATCATCGCCATCCGGACGGAGATGGACAAGTACAAGAGCATGTACTCAGAGGAGAACCTGCAGCGCAAATCCCTAGCTGCCAGACTGGAGCGGAATAACACTCGCCTGACGGACACCCAAACCCAACTGCTCACCTTACGCGCCAAGTGTCTGATCGGTCTGGACCCTTCTACAGGGGACTATCACACCAAGATCACAAGCTGTCTGGACATGACCGCCGATATATCGTCTACAAGATAATATGCAGAAATATGGCTTCATCATCGTTATCGTCCCAAACATATGGAGCGAGAGAAACTACCAGATCTAATTATCTCCAAAACCCAATAGAACAGAGAAAGAAAAAGCAGAAGAGGCGTTCGATCCATTTGCCTCAAACATCCGGTAAGACGGAACGGGCTCCGAGCAAAGTCATGTCTGCGATTGAGTAGAATTACAGACATGCTTTAAGTCTTCATGGGTTATATGCCCCGGGGTTTCCAGCTGGACAGCATCATCGGCGCTGTACTTCCTTTCTCTGATCTTTTACATTCACGATGAGCAGGTCCCACACAAATGAAGCGATAGCTCATGATTTGGTAAAGGACAGAGAGTAAATGTTTGGATGTGACTGGAGCAGGTTCAAAACATTACGTGAGGTGTAACGACTTCGCTGGAGGAAACCTCTGTGTTCATAACGGGGGGTGTTTTTGTCTTGAGGCTAAGGGCTAACACGAAATACAAATTAAAACTAGTTTTGAGCATCGGTCTGTAAGTAGTTTAAATTGTATTGAGTTGTTTCTGCTTTTAGCTCACAAGATAAAAGCTCCGGCCTTACGAGCACTGGTGTTTCCTTTGGGGGCTTCACATCGAACATGATGTTTGAACTCGCTACAGTGTCTGTCCATCTGAACTCTCTGTCCTTTAAACCCTGAGCCATCTCTTCATTTGTGTGGGACCTGCTAATCGTGAATGTAAAAGATCTGGGAGAGGAAGGACAGCAAAGATGTTACTGTGCAGGAAGAAAGAACATGGGGACACTGTGCATAGAGCCCATTGTTATTGATCAGAATCACACGCTTGTAGCTCCGCCTCTTGGATCAGCTTCACTGTTGTTTTGAATAAAAGCTTTACTCAAACCTTTTTGTCTCACTCCCTTTTCTTCTGGTTGCATATTGAAGTTATTCTTAGAACCTTGTTCAGATCCATCCATAAGACACGACAAGGCCCCTCGACCAATACCACTCACTCTCACACCCGTGAAGCGTGTGCATGTTGTGTTCCTTGTACTTAGTAAAATATGTTCCTTTGTACTATTGTGATATGAAAATGTTGTAATGATTTCGGGGGTGGGCGCTCAAAAGCTTTTTGCTAAGCTAAGCACAAGAAAACAACATTTTCTTAATTAAAAGGGTCTGTTGTTATGAACGTCGGTAACAACTGCACGTTGAATCTTTATCGCATGGAAATTGAGGTTTGAGCTGCTGCTGTAACCGAACCTCAATGGGCTGATGTTTGTTTCGTTTT
The DNA here is from genome assembly GCA_021464625.1 of Proterorhinus semilunaris. Taxonomy (NCBI): domain Eukaryota; kingdom Metazoa; phylum Chordata; class Actinopteri; order Gobiiformes; family Gobiidae; genus Proterorhinus; species Proterorhinus semilunaris. The sequence goes on from CM038346.1 coordinate 5,002,401, forward strand.
CCCCGACCTTGCACCATGTTCTCCAATCAGATCGAGCCTCCGTTAGCTGTTGGCCAATCAGAAGTCACTGCAGGAGAATCATGTTTGTCTGCTCTGCAGCCGCGCAAACTGCCAACTATTGTCACGTTCGTCATGAGGCAGGTCAGCGAGTCGGGTTGTGTCACGGAATCATCATGTCATGGCGGAGCAGGTCGGTGTGGTAAAAACAACCGCCATCGCCATACGTGCGCATCATTGTATGAAGCCGCTTCATCTTTACAGACGGTTTGTGACGTAAATATTAGACGTTTATTAGAGAAGATTCAAACTAAGGATGTTTTTCTGACAACTCCATGAAATGCCTCTTTGCATTTCAGCTTCATCAGCAACAAGAAGCAGAGAACCATGATGTTTAACAGCAGAGTTAGTTAAGTTTATCTGCGGCTCAAGAGGATAAAAAATTGCAATTAGACTCTTTTGGTCGAAATCGTGCAGCTTTAAACCCAAGTAAATCCAACAGACGATGTGCATAAACTAATATATAATAACGTGAGATCATCAAACTGGTGCCGTTACAGATCTCTCTTTGAATCCTGGCTCTAACGGTCCTCCCGGTGCGTACGGCGGCCCGGTTGTGAGTGGACAGTGTGCTCCTCCGCCTGGCGCTGGTGGAGAATGTGGAGCTCAGACAGCTGTGGAAGCGTCTGCAGCGATGACAGCTCCGCCTCGGGACGTTGGCTGCTGTGCCTGACGAGCGCGATGCGAACGCGGTGCTGCTGCCGCCGCTGCTGCTACCGCCTGCAGGTGAACTGTCTGCAGCGCCATATGGACCAGGGGGAAAATTAACACTGAGACGAGGACGGCGCTCTGCCAGCGCCCGCCACACCCGCTCAGACACAAGCATTAGTCCTGATTCAGAGGAACCGTAAAGTTACACTTTTGAAGACAACACTGGAACTAGAGCTGTTTGTGTTTGATCGTACTATTAAATGAATACGACTTCATCGAGCTCTAAACCATGATAAAACATTCCCTCATCAAAAACATGCCTGGAGAGGAGTTTAATCCTATTCACTGAGGCCGTTTAATCTTCTGCAGCATTAAGTACAGATTTGCTAGCATGCTGTTAGCAAAAAATTAAACTATGGCTGTGTCCGAATGTCCACCCTAGTCCCTCCCCCCTCATTCACTACATCGTCACCGATTCTCACAGAAGCCACTACTTCCTCCTCGCTGCGTGACGTCACACGGGCTGCAGATTTTTTTATTCTAAAAATATAACAAAAACAGAAAAAAAAGGCTAAAGTAGTTCAGCCCGGTGTCTGGAAACTGCAGAATGAGTGACTACGTCTGTTTAAAGTTAAACTCTGGGAAAAATGTATTTCTATAAAGACCGTCCAAACTCATGAGACAGTGGAATATTTATGGATAAATATGAATCAGACACATTTTATTTCTCATGGATTTTACATAAATGAAGCCTTTTTGTCTGAGAGAGGAAGCTAACGGTCATTTAGCAGCTCGAGCTAAAGGTTAGCAGCTAACGTTAGCATCTTTTCACCGGAACCGTTTATATTCAAGTCGTTTATTCATGAGAAATACACAACACGTGACTGAACAGTGCGGACATTCGGACACAGCCTGTGCATTTATTGTTTTCGGTTTCTCATTCCCACTTCTGCCTCTAGAGGGCGAACCAGGTCAATTCAAAATCCTGACCAACACAGTCCTCACGCATTGTACAGTCGACATTATTGTAAGTCCGTCTTTCCCAAAGTCCGGGACATCGCGGCCCCAATATCTATCTTAAAATCTTTTGGGGCCCGAAAATAATAATTATTTACTCCATTCTAAGGAATTTGATATTATTTTATAGCTAAAATTACATAAAAGGCAACATCTAGCGATGACTTTAAGGTAAGTTACGGTTTTAAGTTGTACATTTTAGTAAATAAATGTATTTTGTAAAGTGGGTAGGCGCCAACAAGCTTAAGCTCCTGCCTTCTCCGTTTGAGCATCATATCCATGTTATTTATGTACAGTGCTCCCTCACTATAATAAAGTTCACCTTTCATGGAGAAGAGGGGCCCTCCTCTCACTGCAGAGAGGAGGGCCTCCTCTCACTGCAGAGAGGGCCTCCTCTCTCTGCAGTGAGAGGATCTCTGTCACTGCACGCCGCAGAGTCACAGCAACACAGGGCAGGCATGAGCGGGTCCGACTCCGCGTTTAACAGGACGTTATTCTCCGTGTAAATGTGGCGCTCGCCTCAGAGACATCTCTGTGACCAGCGGCACCTCGAGTCTCCACTAGTCTCCAGGCCGGTGAGACGGGGCCTTAACTAGGGCTTAAACTGTTCAGCGATTCGGTGCAAGTGCGATATAATAATATGTTGTTTTGATATAAAATATCCTAAATGTTCATTATTAGGCGGTATTCAGAATTTCAGAATAAAACAAAGCTTTTCTAATTTTTCAAAGCTGCTTTAAAATAAAATGGAGGCTCACGATGCAAAAGTAAAGAGAAACTAAAAGGTCGTGTTCTAAAGTCTCGTGTCGTCCATGAGCTAGTGAAGTGTTTTTAGTTTCCGTTTCACACACGGAGCTAAAACTCGCACAGAATCGGAAGCGGAAAAACCTGGATCGTGGCGTCTCTAGAAAGAACCGGCAAAGCTGCGTTTACTAAATGCGCGTGTGGGAGTGAAATTAGGAGGATCAGGGGTAAAGCGAGGTAACTAGATGCAGATTGTCCAGCCGGGATTAGAGGGATAAGACCATCTTAAAGCCTCATTAAGACCTGATCGGATTGGTAAGCAACTTCTGTGGTCGGCAATTACATTTGAGCTGGATTTGAACTTTACCTAATCATGTTTAAAGTTGTCTAGCCGGGGAGGAAGAGAGCGGTGACCTGGTTTAGAGGAAAAGGACGTAAGTATAGAACAGTGATTAGAACTCACCTGTGGATATGGAAACATGCCCAGGGCCAGCTGTGGACACAAGGAAACAGGAGATCAGAGGAAAAACTAAATGTTCTGTGTCCCGTGTGTGACAGCGGGACGAAAACCATCCCATTATTAAAGGATTAAGCAGAGGAACATGTTACTTTAATATCAAGAATGATTCTGGTTTTGACTTCACACACTGAACTGAGCACATTTTCTCCAGTTTGCCTTTACCCAAATCTAAAAGCTTCTTGAAAACAGTGTCAAATATAATATTAATAATAATAATAATAGTAATCATTTGCATTATCTTTGACCCCTCCTGGAACCTCCACCTTAACGTGGGGGAGGGTTTGAGCCTGAATGATCCTGGAGCTCTGTTGTCGGGGGCTTCGTGCCCCTGGTAGGGTCTCCCAGGGCAAACAGGTCCTAGGTGACGGGTCAGACAAAGAGCGGTTCAGAAGCCCCTTATGAGAGACCAACAGGCCCGGTTAGAACCATGAGGCCGTCCTTCTGTGGACCCCTCCCCTCTCTGTTGTTCTACCATCTTTCTCTCCCTATCATTATTCATTTAAAGCTTACATGTATGTGTCTACTAGCTCATTTATTTGTTGTTTTTCGCTTCTGTACTTTGGCAATTTACTTAAAGTACCTATTTACCAATGTATTTCTGTATTTGTTTCCCTTTAACATTCTTTTACAGTTGCCTTGCCCCTCTATAGTGAGTCAAACCTAGCTGCCCATACTGTAAGAACTGCATTACTTAGGATTTCCACATGAATCAAATGCAGAAACACACTCCACACATGTCTTGTCAACTTAATGTTTGTTTTGTAATGTCATGTATGTTATATGTAAACGCAAATAAATAAAATAAATAAAAACATTAAACAAATTAAAGTGTCAAAATAGCGGGAAAAAATTGGATGAAAACGCAACAAAAAAACAATGAAAAAGATCAGTTAAGATGACTTTTGTAGGTCTTAGCTTTCAAATGAGGCGTTACTCTGGCCTATAGGCTGTGACCTTTTAGATTTGGGTAAGAAGAAGAAGAGCTTTATGTACATAGCGCCTTTCACAGACATGTATGGTGTTATTTTGTGACATATTAATAACAAAGATTTATTCAAAGGGATTTTGGATCTTGATTAGTCTTTGAAAAAGTTAATCACAAGTGAAAAAATCTGTAAAAGCTCAACGTTTCTTTGGACCTGTTCACCTCCAGGACACGGAGGCCTGTGGGTCGGGTCACAGCTGAACCTTCTCAAAAACCCAGAGCAGATTCCATCCATGAGTCTCTAACTCTGTGTGCTGCTTTCACTTTATCACTTTATGCTCCTGCACATCTGTAAATAGAATCCTGCTGTTGTTCTGTCAATTGTTGTTGTCCTATCATATGTTACTTTTTATTTTTTGATTATTTATTTTAATCTTTACACATGTCCTGATCGCTTTATAGTTTTAAAGTTTTCAGGCTGGGAATTAGAGGAAAAAATCTTCAAAATATCAAGTATAAGACTGGAAGATTTGACGTCTGTTGTGGAGATGTCGCCACGATGTGAAAAAAAATGCATTTTATACCTTTTGTTTTCGTCACACATTTTGTAGCTTGTTCATCACGTTTTTGTTGCTCTTTCCATCGTTTTCGTCTCATTTTTGACACTTTTTTCACATAGCTTTTAGCTTTGATACGGTAACTCCCTACTACTAAACTATATTGAATTAAGCCTTATTCCTAGAAAAGGGGGATTTAAACCGCAGGAACAAATGAAGTTGTGATTGTCTTTGAGGTCAGCTTAGTGCAGATCTTAGTCTCCCATCAAACGACTCCAGCTATTAGTTAATAAGCCCCGGAGTGAGCCCCCTGCAGGGAACAGAGCGCCCGGGGCCTGACGGGGCGGGGGGCGGGGCGGACTCTGCTCCCTGACATTTCTCTCGTGAGGTGGGCATTTTTCATCTCGGTCAAGGGCGGATTATTGGCAACTCCGCCTTATTAAAACGTCAAAAAGCCCGGGCCGTCTTCCCTTGAACGTAAAGAGATAAACCTGTGGGCTAAAAGATCACGTCTAATGGAGCGGGACGGAGCGCCATTTCATTTAGCTTAACACTGTGATGACAGGCGGAGAGAGACAGAACAGCTCCATGAACTAAACACAACACACACATACAGAGGACGATTTCACTGCTTTAAAACCTCTTACTTAAACCAAGCCCTTTTTCCTCCAGTTCGGCTTTACCCAAATCTAAAAGAGCAATCTATAGAGCTGGAAAGCAGAAGTGCGAGAATTTGCGAGATTTCCGTCCACTGATACAAACAATGTGTCATGGTTTCTTTTAGGGATAATATACAACTTTTTGTCATCTTTTTGTAAATTTTTTGTCATGTTTTTGTAAATTTTTTGTCATGTTTTTGTAAATTTTTCGTCACATTTTAGTCAATTTTTTGTCATGTTTTTGTCATTTTTTTGTCAATTTTTTGTAAATTTTTCGTCACATTTTAGTCAATTTTTTGTCATGTTTTTGTCTTTTTTTTTTGTCATGTTTTTGTCCATTTTTTGTCACGTTTTTGTCAATTTTTCGTCACATTTTAGTCAATTTTTTGTCATGTTTTTGTCTTTTTTTTTGTCATGTTTTTGTCCATTTTTTGTCATGTTTTTGTCACGTTTTTGTCCATTTTTTGTCAATTTTTTTTATGTTTTTGTAAATTTTTCGTCACATTTTTGTAAATTTTTTGTCACGTTTTTGTTGCCGTTTTGTTTTCATCCCATTTTTGTCATTGGAGAATTGGGGAAAAATATTGGAGAAAAATCGGGGGAACATGTGGGAAACAGAATTGTAGGATTTTCTTTTTTTACAACCTGTACCGTGTTGTTCTTTTCTGATGTAAAGGAAGATGTTTGCAGCACATTTCTACATATTTCTGATGTCATGGAGAACGTCCTCAAAAACACTGAGATCTTCCCTTTGGTCAGTATCGCTCAGCCCTACGTGAGAAAGCCCCTCGATGTTACGAAAGTCAATCTAAATCATGGAGGAATCATATCAATAATTGTGACACGTTATCTCTGCCCCGTCCTCATCCATTACGGGGATAATGGCGCAGATATGAGTTGGTATCGACGGGGGAGGGGGCTCGTTTGTTTCCCAGAGAAAGGACAGTTACAGATGGGGAATCAATGGAGTCGGCGGGAGGACAAGAGAGCAGCACAAATGAAAATGTGATTTGAAAACAGAGTGTCAGTCGGGTCTCTGGAGGGTTCGTGTTTATCTACAATCATTCATTCCTCCCGGCCGACCAACCGCAGCCGCGGCGACACAGACTCAAGGCTCTATCAGACAATCCTTTCAAAAGAGGAAACAGGTGCAAACACTCAATACTTCAGGCTCGTAAACCAGCTTCTCTCCCAACTCCACAGACAGCTGGGGGAAAAACCATGGTAAAAAAAATAAAATAAAAAAATAAATAAATAAAAAGATACAAGCCACCATTTTGGGCCATCGGCATGCTTATGAATGGATGGCACCCTGATAAACACAGGTTTGGGTGTGGCACAGGCAACGTATAATTTATGTTTAAAGTGATATTCTGTAGCCGTGGTTTTGATTTGATTGCGATTCTTTTGCAGCCATGTTTAAGTTTGACCCCAAAGTGAGTATTTATCCCAATGTATTATAATCCCATTAACCTCTTACCACCCGCCTTAACCAAGCACATTTTCTCCAGTTCGGCTTTGCCCAAACCTAAAAGCTTCTCGACTGGAGAGCAACAGTGTAACGCCTGATTTGAAAGCTAAGACCTACCAAACTGATCATACTTTTTTGTCGTGTTGTCGCCATTTTCGCTCCATTTTAAAGCGTTTTTTTCACCTTCTCTCATTATCTCGAATTTTTTTACATGTTTTCGCCCTTTTGTCACTTTTTTTTAATTACTTTTTCGTTGTGTTTTTGTCACTATTTTAACGCTTTTTTCAAGAAGCTTTTAGATTTGGGTAAAGCTGAACTAGAGAAAATGTGCTCGGTTTAGGTGGAGGTTAAGAGGTTGAAACATATGAGTAAAAGCATTGAAATAAAGCCGACTGTACCTCCATCAGAGAGATGCCCACGCTCCACACGTCTGCGTGGATGCCGTACTGCTCCCCGGATATTCTCTCAGGCTGTCGATCAAAGACACAGCGGCGGCGTCAGAGAAGTGCCACCATTATTGTGGCCATTAGCGCCTTTAACTGCAGCGCTAATCAACAACCTTTAAAACCAGCGTCTTTACCAAAGCCATTAGAACTCATGTGTCGGTGCAAATCCGCTCCATGTTTTCTGGCATACTTCACCTGCTTAATCCAGTAAAATCCAGTCCGTGTTTTGGTCCCGTTTGTTTGGGGCTCGCTGCGCCAGAAAACATCGGCGACAAAGAGGCAGAGACAAGAGCAAATGCTACAGCGCGAGTAACTTTAATAGTAAATAAACCGATCGATTTTTTGGGGGTTTGAGTATCGGTCGATATCCGATATTAACCAATACCAAGAGACTTCCTTAAAAGTGGCTGCTGTGCGAAAAGAGTGAATGGTCTTGTTCTCCATTCAATAAAGTCTGATCTGTTCTTGCAAATGAGACGTTGCAGATCAATGATTAATTATATATATATACAATTAAACTAATGACAAAACATTCCACAAGGATCACTGAACATATGACATTACATGAACTCACAGCAGTGGTTATATCATTTAAATAGATGATCCAATCAGAGTTTCTGTTCGAGCTTTGATTCGTTCCCGTTAGCATTAACATGCTGTTGCTAGCCGTGGCATCTTTCGCGATCATAAATACGTTTGCCGAAGTTAAAACTAACTCAGGGATTGAATAGTCCAGGTTCTGGCACGTCCATATTCCCTGAGGTGTAGTCGGTGAAAGTTGTGTTTTTAAAGTGGTGAGAGTTAAAGGGGGGTATTATGTAAAATCGACCTTTTCAAGCTTTATATCCTGTTATTATGTCATTCCCTCATTAAACACATGCCTGGAGTGTTGCCTTGGCTCATTCACATATTTTTGAGTAATCAGTAAAAACTTAGACGGCGGCCATTTTAGGTGTAGCTATGCCTCAGTCCTCCTAGGAACGCCCCCACCTCCTGGAGACGCCTCTGGACCTTTCGTCACCAGCCAAGCCACCAACCACTGCTCCTCAGCTCAGCAGAGCCCCCTCCCCGCACAGTGTTGTTGTTTAAATGCCACAGTAGTGTGCTGAAGGGGGCGTGTCGGAAAGCTTCTTAAAGAGACAGAGGCCTATTTCAAGACGTTCAGTACGGCCATTTTGAGAGAGCAATTTTATTCAAGGCAGTTATTTTAATTTACTGCATATACAGACCAACAGAAGGTTACATCATCATTGTAGTGCTATAGACTGGTGCTATGTGATTGAAAAAAGCATAATACCCCCTCTTTAAAACTGATGTCGGTTCAATATCGGATATTTGTAGCTGATTCTCAATATTTTTTGTTTTTTTGTTTACTTAGCCTCAAACGCCGATTTAGGCTCCTCCTGTTTTATGCAGAACACGGATCTATAACATGTGTCCTATTAGATCAGAAACTCACTGTTAAATATTCAAGCTAAATAAGAGGAAACTCCAAACTGAAATAATGGTACTTAAACCTAATAGTATTGTTGCTTACATAATTAAATTGTTTACTGTAATTAAAACCAAACCAGTAAACTTCAGGAAAACACTGAATACTATGATCAAAACTTACCGCCATATAAGCGTTTGTTCCCACGTATGTTTTGGCGATGGAGTTCACCAACTGCAAAAGAAAGAAACGGGTTCAGTCACACAAAGCTCCCGAAATATCTGTGACAAGGGCAAGAAAAAACAACAACACTCGGCCTCTAACGGCGTCCGGGACATGTTACTGTTGTTACTGTTCCTTTTAATTTGCTTTCAGATCAACGTTCTGCTCACGGTGCGGATTCTCAACACGTCCAGGAGAGGAGTGGAATAATAATCCACTTTTATTGTCCCTGACATCAAAAAGCCACTCACGCACCTTTGAGTAATCTTTGACGGGCTGCTCTTTTTTCATATTTATGTCATTTATTGGGGAAGGGAGGGGCTTTAACTTTTAAGGGAGTTTAACTGAGGGGGAATTTATGCAAGAAGTTTCGGATCGAAAAAAAGGACCGGCACCGAACAGCAGGTATCGTTAAAGTAGTGGTATCGGTAGCCATCTCTAACGATAAGTCGACGTAGTCAGTGCAATATAGAATGGTGCATTATGGGTCAGTGGAATATCAGGTCTGTCAGGGCATGTGCAATATTGGGGTTTGTGCAATACAGTTGATGCCTTTCCATTACTGTTTTCTCTATTGTCCTTTGCTGTCCACTCTTGCCATTGTTTGTTCTAAGAAGTGATCACTGTACTCGTCCTTGTCTCTCTGTACATAGTTTGTATGTAGTGTCTCTGTATGTTTTACTAACTTATGCTTAACATCAACCTGCCAGGGGGTCTGCAGATGGAAATTAGCCTAAGGCTATAATCTGGCATATTTACATTTGTGAAAATGTTCATTAATATGTCCCTCCTTTTCAAAAAAAAAAATGAAAAAAAACAACAACAAAAAAAAAAAAAAATTATCATGACAGCCCTTCCTGCAGTTGCTACAAACGAACTCCACGTGTGTCTGCAAACTATTCCCACACTCGAAACAAACAAGTGACTGGCGAGTCGGTCATGGAATCATCCTTTCATCGATGTATTAGACCGTGTGCAACTGTAACATCTTTACTTTTTAGACGTAAATACGAGGCGGATTCACGTTTCGCTTCTATGTCAAACTGGATTCCACTGAGGATGTTTGTTCTGACGACTCCATAAAACGCCTCTTTGCCTCTCACAGATTTGGATCTTGTTGCTGATGAAGCTGCAGTGTAATGTTTAAAGAGGGGGTATTATGCTTTTTTCAATCACATAGCACCAGTCTATAGCACTACAATGATGTTGTAACCTTCTGTTGGTCTGTATATGCAGTAAATTAAAATAACTGCCTTGAATAAAATTGCTCTCTCAAAATGGCTGCACTGAACGTCTTGAAATAGGCCTCTGTCTCTTTAAGAAGCTTTAACGACACGCCCCCTTCAGCGCACTACTGTGGCATTGAAACAACAACACTGTGTGGGGAGGGGGCTCTGCTGAGCTGAGGAGCAGTGGTTGGTGGCTCGGCTGGTGACGAAAGGTCCAGAGGCGTCTCCAGGAGGTGGGGGCGTTCCTAGGAGGACTGAGGCATAGCTACACCTAAAATGGCCGCCGTCTAAGTTTTTACTGATGACTCAAAAATATGTGAATGAGCCGAGGCAACACTCCAGGCATGTGTTTAATGAGGGAATGACATAATAACATGATATAAAGCTTGAAAAAGTCAATTTTACATAATACCCCCCCTTTAACAGTAGATCTCTGCAGCTCAAGAGCATGAAAAATAAAACGGTATATTACTGTAACTAAAGCTGTGTATAAAGAGTTAAAATATCCGTCTCCGTTCCGTTTTAGGTCAAACCGAAATAAACAGCGTGTCAGTTTGCCCTATTTCCCGCCTCACAAGGAGACATTAGCATTGTCTGTTCGCGCGGCTACGAAAACACGTCCCGTCAATGACAGCCCCTCGATAATGAGTCGGCGCTCCCCGATGTGTTCCCCCCGCCTGCCCCACAGACGAGTGTGTGTGTGTGATGGAGGGGGAGAAACGAGGACAAGTCAGAGCGTTTGGTTTACACGTCCCGCTCCGGCCGTCCAGAAGCAAATCACCTTGGAGACTGCGAGAAAGTGGAGGTTAAAAATGAATAACTATTTACCATATGGATGGAGTGTTTGGGGGAACGCGGGTCCCCGATGATTGCGTTACAAATAGCCCGGACGCCGTGGATGCCCATTGTCCGCCGCGCCGCCGCTCCGACCGCATACATATCAATGAGGCCGTAATTATGAGGTGGGATTTTTGTGGACGCGGCGGAACAATGGGGGGCCGTGTCGGAGGCGCCCCCGCGGGACCGTCCCGGGGTTTGGAAGGTGGAAATGAAAGCGCTGATTGACGGGACTGACCGAAGCAAAGCGCGCAGATCGAGGAAGTAAAACTAAAAAGACTTCGGAGCCTCTGCAGACACGTTCTGTACAAGGTTTCCACATGCTTTATAGCGGCATTACCTGAATCTAGGCCTGGGCGAGGATGACTAACATGAATGTCTTTCTCCATAATGATGATGAAGTAGTATTTTTGCAAATATCAGAAATATGTAAAACTGTGCTGCAAACATCTTAATTTACTTTGCATGTCGCTCCAAAAGATAAATGTCTTGTTTCACAGTTTACCCCATTTTTTTCCAGATTTTTCCCCTATTTTCTTTTTTTGCTTTTTTGCTTTTTCCCCTCTGTTTAAAAAAAAAATCTAAAGTTTTCCAATTATTTTGTTCTTATTTTTCCCAATTTTTCAGAAAAACATTATTTTCCCCTAATTTTCCAAATGTTTTCATTTTTTTTTCTATTTTTCCCAACCTTTCCCTATTCCCCCAATTTTACCCTTTTTAAAAAAAAATATACCCTATTTTTTGTTCCATTTCCACTTTTTCATTATTTCAAAAACTTTTCCCAAATGTTTCAAAAAAATAAAGTATATATTTTTTTACTTAAAAAATTAAAAATAATCTCAAATGTTTCCCTAATTTCCCCCAAATTTCCATATTCTCTGCCATATTTCCCTATCCTTTTTTCCCTATTTTATCCAATTTTTTCTCGAACATGTAGAACCCCTAAGTGTCCTCTGCATTTTTAAAGTGCCTCTTATAAAAGAGATTTTTCCTGGTTAAATAAAGGTTTGTATTGACCATTCTGAGCCCATCCACACTCAAACTGTGTCTCTCATGGCCATCAATTTTGTCAGCATGCCCTTAAACGCTGGCTTGTATCTTGTTCTGACTACAGTTAAAGGGGGGGTATTATGTCAAATCGACTTTTTCAAGCTTTATATCATGTCATTATGCCATTCCCTCATTAAACACACGCCTGGAGTGTTGCCTCGGCTCATTCACATATTTTTGAGTAATCAGTAAAAACTTAGACGGCGGCCATTTTAGGTGTAGCTATGCCTCAGTCCTCCTAGGAACGCCCCCACCTCCTGGAGACGCCTCTGGACCTTTCGTCACCAGCCGAGCCCCCAACCACTGCTCCTCAGCTCAGCAGAGCCCCCTCCCCGCACAGTGTTGTTGTTTCAATGCCACAGTAGTGTGCTGAAGGGGGCGTGTCGGAAAGCTTCTTAAAGAGACAGAGGCCTATTTCAAGACGTTCAGTACGGCCATTTTGAGAGAGCAATTTTATTCAAGGCAGTTATCTTAATTTACTGCATATACAGACCAACAGAAAGTCATCATTGTAGTGTGCTATGGTGCTATGTGATTGAAAAAAGCATAATACCCCCTCTTTAAATGAGCTGCAGATAGAGGGCGCTCCTAAAGAGTGTCCATTAAACACACAGGAGTATAAATGATTAAATATCAGCAGGGTTATGATGTTGATGGGATTGCCATTAATCTTGCGCCCGTGATGCAAAGTAAATTGTGTTTCGGTTGGCGCTGTAAAGAACACGAGCAGCTGTACCTGCGTGCTGACGCCGAAGTCGCAGAGCTTGACTTGTCCTCGGGTGTTCACCAGCATATTGGACGGCTTGACATCTGCGGAGACAAACGGCTTCAGAAACGCCGCACTCAGCACTCTGGAGCCGCCTTACTCACCTCTGTGAAGGATCTTTAGGCTCCACAGATACGTCAGGCCTTTGACGACCTGCAGGAGAGAAACAGAGTAAACCAAGAGTGCAGCTTTACCTAAATCTAAAGGGTCACAGCCTCTGGGCCAGGGGAACGCCTCATTTGAACGCCAAGACCTACAAAACTCATCTAATCAGATCTTTTTCCTCGCGTTATTGTCACTTTTTTTGGACTCCATTGCTTTTTGTTGTTTGTTTTGACACTTTTCCCAAGGAGCTTTTAGATTTGGGTAAAGCCAAACTGGAGAAAAATGTGCTCAGTTCAAGTGGGGGTTAAGAGGTTAAAGTCTGGGGTCACAGTTGGCACAAACATCGACTATGGTACGATAATCACTATATCGACTTATCGTTCAATAAATAAAAGAAAAAACATTTTCAGGCTCAATATTCATCGCATTTTCTTCCATATTTTTTCTTTGTAAAACTTTAATTTTAAACTCAAAATGGGTTACATTATATTTCATGTTTGTGTGGCGATTTAGGATTTAATTATGCCCTTTTAGAACAAAGGTTTACTGTAATCTCCATGCTTTAGAATTGGAAGTATCTTGTATTTTTAGAGTCAATATTATCATTTATCGCATTATTTTCCTCCTTAAATTAGGCCAAACATCAACAGCAGGTTTCCTCCGGGTACTCACTAAAACATGTACAATAGGCCAGGGTGAATGAGAGTGTGTTTGAGAGTGCAGACCAATCTCAGTCGGCAGCTGCTGAATGTAACTAATAAAGTAACGCGTAATCTAATTTAGTTACTTTTCAAATAAAGTAATCAGGTAAGTGGACTATGGACTTTTAAGGAAGATTTTCCCCAGTTCAACTTTACCCAAATCAAAAAGCTTCTCGACAGGAGCTCACAGCCTATAGGCCAGTGTAACGCCTCATTTGAAAGCTAAGACCTGGGAAAACTGACGCTAACGGATCTTGCGTTTTCACCCTTTCATCCTCCACCCAGTCTTGGAAAATTACATATTGAATATTTAAATATGTAAATATGGCGGCGCGGTAGCACAGCGGTTAGCGCTCGTGCTTCACAGCTAGAAGGTCCGGGTTCCATTCCCACCTGGACGGGGCCTTTCTGTGTGGAGTTTGAATGTTCTCCCCGTGTCTGCGTAGGTTTCCTCCGGGTACTCTGGTTTCCCCTACCACTAAAAACATGCACAATAGGCCCAGGGACTACAGGTGGAAATTAGCACAAGTGCTATAACCTGGTACAATGCATCTCTCCTTTCTGAGGCTAATGTAGATTGTACACTGTCCCTGTTCAAATAAATAAATACATAAAAAAATAATAATAATAAATAAATAATAATAATTAATTAAACTCAAAATGAAAATTATATTGAGGATGGTAATGACAGCTGGGAAGTAGTAAGATCTTGCAGAATAATAAGTATTAATGTTTTTTAATGCATTACACTATGTAGGGCTTTCATAATACATTATACATGAAAAAAATATAAAAATTATAATAATAATACAAAAAAAATAAAAGAGAAAATTGTACACAAATTGATATTATACTGAGGATGGTAATGACAACTGGGAAGTAGCAAGATAACAAAGTGTAATATAAACTGCTGCATAGTAACGTGCCTTTATAACATTAAAGTAGTGACTTACGGTAACGTTACACTAGTGATTTCAGTAATGTACCAATGTTTGGCATTGGTAACAATTTGTAAGAAATATATTAATGATCATTATTTGTTACTTGCTCTGTTCTAGACATTGTACACGAAATGAAACAGCTGTTGTTGTGTTTTGTGCTTTGATTGTTAAATGAAAATGTTATAGTTTTTATTTTGAGGGTGGAGCTTATAAGCCATTTGCTTCAGCCCACTCCTTTTGAGCCGACTAACTGCTCAAATAAACAAATAAACTAAATATTTCCTGAAAAACAAGATCCACGGCAACATTTAGGCCAAATTTGGGGCTAAATCCAGCACTGCTTTGCCCCGGAGTTATTTCCTGGACATCATTGTGACTTGGAGAAGACGTTTAACGAGCCGAAAGCCTAATAAAGGGCAGGGCCTTTAAAAGTGCTGGTGCAGGGACAGCAGCGGCCACACCCGCGCCGCCTCGCGTCCTCACGGGAGCTTTTGTTTCCCCCGATAATTAACAACTGTGGCCGCGCAGACGAGGGAGCCGCGAATTAGAATTAACACCGACTAAATTGCTGTCACGGTTTGATTACGGCCCGAGTCGAAAAAGAGGAGGAACGGGCACGACGTACAAAGTGCTTTGATCCAAACCCATCGCCGTGACTTTGACTTTGCCCGTAAGCCCCACGAAAACAGAGGCTAATTGAACGGTTCGCACCAATTTTCACCCGCTCAAATCATTAATAAAATTAGAGCTCTCCCTGCAGGACGGCGGGACAGAGGTCGCCGGCGCAGCGTAAACAGAGCCGAGGTGCGAACGCCGCCGCGCCAGATGGAGACGCTACTGTTAATTAAATGATTTTGCAGCGGCAGAGGAATGGGCCGAGGAAATTAGGTCTGCCAGACTGTCGGGAAGAGGTTCTGAAAGGTCCTATTCTATGACTTTGTATCGTTGGGTCTTGGGAATCTTTGCAATATATTATTAGAATGAAAACACACAGATTTATAATGATACACTACTTTCAGACCAGTAGAAAGATGGATGCAAAGGTGGATCTTACGTTTGTTGTGACCTCCTTTAATATATTGTAAACTCAGACATCTGTGGGAAAAAAAACACTGTATCTACCGTAATTTCGATATGTCGCCGCCAACAGGAACTAGCGGCGTCTCTAGCAGTAAACGCAAAAGTGAGTCGGGACTTCTAATCTGCGCTTGGCTGAGGAACGGTAGATGAGTAACTTTTAAAATGATGAAGGCTCAACTTTAGCCTAAATGTGGAAGGGCTTTGCTCGTCCCAACGCCATCAGACTCATGAACAATAACAAGTCTCTGTAGCTCAGTCACAGACTCATGGATGTATCTGCACTTGGACTGTGCGGTTTGTCCACACTTAGACCCGCTGCTGTCACTTTATATGCTACACATCTGTATATACAATCCCGCTGTTGTTCATTGTCAAATTGTTGTCGTCTTACCACACGTCACTTTATTTTATCTTATTTATTTAATATTTTTTATGCATGCCCTTATAGCCTTATAGTTTAACGTTCTTAGCTTATTTTTTATCTTAATTCTGTGTTATATGTTCTATGTCGCACGTTTGCACCGAGACAAATTCCTAGTTTGTAAACCTTGTTCACAAACCTTGGCAATAAACCTATTCTGATTCTGATTCTGATTCTGAAAAGAGCCGCTTCCTTTATTTTCTATGATGGAACGCTTACTGAGGCTGCAGTGATGCGCGGAGGAGAACACAGGCTTTTAACCTTCTGCAGAGGCACAGAGTCTGGCCATGACAGACAGGGGGCGCCGTGAACTTTGTTTGTTTGGACAAGAGAAGCCGCGGAGACAGAGAAACCATCGTCAGGGCTCAGGCATCAGGGGGAAAAACTGAATAAGGCTGTTTTTGTAGCTGATCAAACTTGTAGGACTCTCTTTTCATTGATGGGTTTCAGTGACATCACAGCGTTCTAAAGGCCTATAATATTATATAGAGGTACAATTATTTTTTTTTTGAGGAAATGTTTGATCTTGTACAGAGTGACTGATATTAATGATCATTTTTCTAATTCATACATTTTCTTTCTAGATGCGACTTGTGAAAGTGTGATGCAGTTAATAGGACAAACTGGCTCCTCCCCCCACTGTGACATCATCACATTCTAGAACCTGAAACCCAGTAATAGGGCTGGGTGGTTTTGAAGAAATAAAGAAATAAAAACAAATCACGATTATTTTCCCCATATTGATTGATCTTGATTTTCGATTCGATTTCATTTTTTCATAATAAATCGAATACATCTCGCTGATTCATAAAATTAGATGCATCTTTTATTCAAACAAATGCTTTCCTCCAGTTTCATTTGACGCACTTAAGCCTCCATTGTTTCCTCCAAACTCCCAAATAATAAAGTCTCATGACGATTATTGAGACTGACCAAAGTAGAGATTGTGATTGCGATTAATTGCCCAGCCCAATGTTTTCTTATAAAAATATGATATTTTATGCATAAAAACTGCCAAAATTGCAGACATTTTTCAGCGATGAAACTAATGGATGGAGGCTGTCTCTATGAGTGACACTGGCCTGTTTGTAAGTGGTTTGTGTGGCTGTTGCCCCATACGGGATAGATACAGCTGTCTGAATCTGAATCAGGCCCAGGTTTAAATGAGTGATTTTATTTTGTTGATACATCAGTAACAGACGGGTTTTGTTTAGTATTTGAATAAGCTAATCGCTGCATAATAAGTGAAAATTATCTGTGGAAATTCAAATCTCTCCTTGTTTTTTTAGGTTCAAAGCTCAATAAATCTGTCAGGAATCAGATCTGCAAAAATCCCTCTAAAAAAAAGCTTCCAAATGTAGTTGAGTCCAAGCCTGTAAAGCAGTCAACGTCAGGCCCATGGGCCAAATGCGGCCCCCCAGCATATCTTCTCTGGCCCCCCAAAATATTTTGGGAAAAATGACTGCACACAACAGAGATTTAAACGCCGTTAAATTACATACATTTTTAATTTTTTATTTATTTTTATTTCGAGCTACACACACAAGGCACAAAAGCCAAGAAAGAAGAACAGAAAATATATATACATAATAAAAGAGGAAAAAAAAAAAAAATTACATTTTAGCTCGAAAAGGAGTGGGAAGAAGACAAGCTTATTGACTCCCACCCCTGCTCATATTTGAAAACTTTCTTTGGAAGACCACATGACCACCCTTTTTGTTCTATGTTAGGAACACAATGACTATTTGCACAAGGGAACACCTGTGTTTGGAGGTTCAGCTCTCCATCTTTTATGACAAAAATCAGCCCTGGACTGAGCAACATGGCCTACGCCTGCAGTAAAGTGTGGAGTCTTATGGAGCGACTCAAGTTTAGTCCCTTTGTCTGCACGTGTGTCTATGTCTCCCGTCTTTAGCCGCTGCTGTCTCCCACAAAGGAAATGACCATATTTGGATTACAGTGTCATCTCGGTCACAGCCTTTCCTGCTACACGTGGATACCAAACCTGTCAGTATTTGTGAATGAATAAGCGTGGGAAAGACCAGGGAGCCACTTCCTGGATAAATCTCAGAGAATAAACATCATAAAGAGAGAGTTTGGGCTGATTTTCACTAAAACTAAGACGTGAAAAAGGAAACACGCCAAAAACGTAACATATTAAAGATAAATGAATGAAAAACGACTCACTGCCACGGCGATCCTCCCCAGAACATGCTCAGGAATCCTCTTGTACACGTCCAGAGACCCTCCTGCGACGACAAAGAGTTTCCCTGAAAAAGTTTTGTCGGAGGCGAAGTGTGGCGAGGTCAGCGATGTGCGACACACGGGAGGCGGCGCATTAAGCCACAGTCCAGCGAGCGCACGGCCCCGGAAAACGGCGTTCACACCGGGACGAACACGCCATCGCGCCCTTGTAGCTTTTAGCGCGGTTGACGCTCTTTTAAACTACACACGTGTAAATGGCCACCAGGGGGAGGAGTGTGTGCGGGAGGGGGGGGGGGGGGGGTTTGACCTCCAGAAACTCACCGTCCATGAACTCGGTGCAAATGGAGATCCGGTTCTCCACAAAGAAGGCGCCGAAGAAGGTGATGATGTACGGCGAATCGCACTGCGGGAAAGAAACACACGGATTACGACTGATAAAACAATTCTGATTCTGATTGTTGTTGGAAGTTTTTATTCAACACATAACAGAAAAATTATTAAATTAGACGTAAAGCTGTAAAACGACCTGAATTAACTTTTGTTGTGTTTTTTTATGTGGGACCAAAACTGCCAAAATAATAAATAAATCAATACTTTAATAAATACATATATCGGCAAATAAATGCAAATAAAGTCCTATAATAAATGTTTTGCTGCCTAAATGCTTAAGTAAAAATTAGGGCCGGGACTCGATTAAAAAAATTTATCTAATTAATTAGAGGCATTGTAAATAATTAATCAGAATTAATCGCATATAAATATTTGACCTGAGAACAGTGAGAAGTAAGTTTTTTCATATGGATTTTTAGTATACCATTGAATAATGACTGAATACATAAACTTAAGCAACAAAATATTGTTTATTTTTGTTCAACCAAGTCCAACAGACCAGTGCAATATTGCCATTAATTGTGCGTCTGCAGGAAAAAAGGAAACTGAAGTGTGGAAAGCAAAGTGTGATTAATTTCAATTAATATTTTTAATCGCACTAAACCTCATGTAATTAATTAATCGCAATTAATCGAAAAAAGTCCCGGCCCTAGTAAAAATATATATAATAGTTATTAAACTATTATATATTATAATAGTCATTTCTTTCTTTCCATTCAAATAAAAATAATATAGACATAAAAATATATATAATAAAACGTCTCTTTTTTGATGTTAATGAAGACGTATAATTATTGTCTGTCTGCATTTATTTATTAATGTATTTATTTATTTCCACTTTTATTTTTAGTCGACGCTTTTATTTGCACACCCCACATTATTCTTTTCTTGATTTCTCTCACCACATGCAAATGAAGGGGGCGGGATTAACCAATGACTATCCTGAGCCCGCCCCCTTCATTTGCATGAGGTGAGAGAGAAATCAAGAGAAGAATAATGTAGGGTGTGCAAATAAAAGCGTTGACTAAAAATAAAAGTGGAAATAAATAAATACATTAATAAATAAATGCAGACAGACAATAATTATACGTCTTCATTAACATAAAAAAGAGACGTTTTATTATGTATATTTTTACTTAAGCATTTAGGCAGCAAATTTGTTATAGGACTTTTATTTGTTAACGTTGATTAAAAATATAATAAATATATTTCAGTGTTTGCAGTGATATTAAAATCATTATTCGCCAATATATTTATTCATTAATTAATTGATTTATTTAATATTTTGGCAGTTTTGGTCCCCCATACTTTTTCGTCACGTTTAGCTTTTTTCATCAGGTTTTCGTCACATTTTTGCTGCTTTTTTGTTGTGTTTTTGTCGCTATTTTGCCACTTTATATGTTTCAAGAAGCTCTTAAAGAGGTTAAATGATATATAACAGAGGAATAGAAAACTGGGAAGAGTGAGGAGTTCTAGTGTTGGACAGAGATGGAGTGAAAATACCTTATACAGGATTTCTAACTCGGACATGATCTGTTTCTGTAACTCCACTGTGATGTCCAGAGGAATGACCTGCAACAAACCAGAGCATTAAACCAGCGATTAAAGATTTAATTTGAATATATCATCAACTCACGTACCTTGACAGCCAGAACACGCTTATACGACAGGTGATTTGCTCTGAAAGAAAAATAAAACACATTCAAACTTCCTGTGTGTTTTTAGGCTAAATAGGCGCTGTGTTTATGTAGAAAGTCAAGAGGAAAATGTCGCCTGAAAATATGTTCGTTTGAAAACAGGGAGCAGAAATATAACCTGAGAGGAGAGGCCATGTGCTGTTCATCAAAATGAACAGCATTTCCGTTAAAGGGGTCGACTTGAGGAATGGTCTCGCCAATGAGGTGTAATTCTATTCATTATTTCTTTAAAGCTTCCATTAGCTATCCCGTATCCTCATAAACATCTGAGCTGCTCTGATGCCTCAGTCTACTTGTTTAATAATCCAATATCTACTGTGAGCCGTCAGGTTTTTTTCCTCCTCATGATTACAGCAGCACCGGGAGGCTGTGAGGCGTTCAAGGGTTGTTCTAAATGGAAGTATTATGTTCTAAATGCCAAAAAACTCAGATTTACATGAAATGTGAAGTTCATCAAATAGATATAAGTCTCAAAATGTTTACTCTGCCTCATATCTTATTTATTCTGCTGATTAGTGTGTGTTGCACATAAGATTCATGAGAGTTATCTTATTGAATCCAGCGTGTGGAGGGGAGTGAGGGGCATATATTTGTTAAAGACAAAGCTTTAACAAATATATTAATTAATTTTAAGATAAATAGTTCTGTATAAACTGGAAACAAGGAAAGCAAAAACAAACATTTGTAATCGATCTTTGTTTTTTTTAACAAAACTGTTTATTTCTGTTTCCTCTTAGATGGGTAGATGCGGCGCTGTAACCTGGGTTGGCATAATACGCCTTCACCTTTTCGTTCCCTCCTTGTTGGTAATGAATACGCTGTATATCATTTGTCCCACGTTAATAACAGAAATAAACCTTCATTCGCTCAACTTTTTCTTTTGTGATTAAAATATTGATTTGTCTTAAAGCGCATTAGTCATTAACTGGCTGGTGAATCATTCAGAGGATTACAGGATTACAGCACATCACTTCAAAGTGCAGGGAAAGCTAAAAAGCGTGCAACGTTATCTCCGCTGGCTTCAGTCGTTTTTCCAGGAGGTCAGCGACGGTGAACCCTGAGTAGTTGTTCCAGACAGAGTTTTGAGTTGCATGTAACGCAGCAGCCTCCTGTAATGATTTAATTATCAAACTCCTTAATGCCAGCCGTCTTCTTTAGTTACAGCAGCTAAAGGTTAGCTTACAGCGCTAGTTACACAAGGCCCCGCAGCTGTCAGGTGTTGGCTACACTCTGGGGTCTGAGGAACAATGTGCAAGAAAAAACGACTAAAGCTACAAGAAACCATGTCTGCTGACGACCCCGCAATAATGAGACGAGATCAGTTTGAGGAAGAAGTCAGGACGACACGGACGACAATCCAGGAGACGCCAGGTTTGTTTCAAAAAGGGGGCTGCATAAAGAGAGACGCTACGATTGTTGAAAAGTCAGTGAAAAGTCTCGAAACACAATTCAAAGGAACAAACAAAATGAGAAATGGCGCCTACAGTATGTAACTATAAAGTATTATTGAAAGATGGTTTAAAAGTTGTACGTTACATTTATGAAGTGGGAAGTTAAGATTCATTCGTAAAGGGGCTATACGGAGTTTAAAAATGTTAAAAGTAAGTGTTTTCCTCCCCCTACATGTTCCAGCCTAATGTGTAGAATGACCTGTTCACCACTCCTGCTCAGATGGTTGTTACTTTGGGTCCGAAGTGCCGTCATGCACGAGCTTAAGGAGGGGGTATTATGCTTTTTTCAATCACATAGCACCAGTCTATTAGCACTACAATGATGACGTAACCTTCTGTTGGTCTGTATATGCAGTAAATTAAAATAACTGCCTTGAATAAAATTGCTCTCTCAAAATGGCCGCACTGAACGTCTTGAAATAGGCCTCTGTCTCTTTAAGAAGCTTTCCGACACGCCCCCTCCAGCACACTACTGTGGCATTTAAACAACAACACTGTGCGGGGAGGGGGCTCTGCTGAGCTGAGGAGCAGTGGTTGGTGGCTTGGCTGGTGACGAAAGGTCCAGAGGCGTCTCCAGGAGGTGGGGGCGTTCCTAGGAGGACTGAGGCATAGCTACACCTAAAATGGCCGCCGTCTAAGTTCTTACTGATTACTCAAAAATATGTGAATGATAAATAATAAATATTATTTGGACCGTACGAGAAACAAATGCTCCGACAGCGGCCATCTCACTCGACGCGGAAAAAGCTTTTGACCGCGTCGAGTGGAAGTACATGTTTCGGGTCCTGAATAGATTTGGATTTGGACCCATCTTTATGAGGTGGATTAAAATTCTCTATAAAAATCCTGTAGCAGCAGTACAAACAAATGGAATTATATCATCCTTCTTTAGACTAGGCAGAGGAACTCGACAAGGATCAAGTCTATCTCCAGCCTTGTTCAACCTCGCATTGGAACCTCTGGCACAGGCTATTCGTAAAAACTCACAATTCCCAGGAATAAAAATTGGTAACACTTCGCATAAATTGATTTTATATGCTGATGACATTTTATGTTTTGTCACTGATCCAATATCATCTATTCCTGTCCTTCTGAATATTATCAACACCTTCTCAAAGATTTCAGGGTATAAAGTTAATTGGAATAAATCTGAGGCTTTGCCCCTCACCCCATATTGCCCCAAAACATTATTTCAAATGGGACAGTTTCAATGGCCTAGGGAAGGTATTCGATACCTGGGAATCCTGTTTCCACCCAACTTGGATGAAATTATGGAGAAAAACTTGGACCCTCTCATAAAAAAACTAATTCTGGATACCGACAGGTGGTCACTACTTAATTTATCCCTATGGGGAAAAGTAAATATTATAAAAATGACCTGTATACCAAAATTTAATTACCTCTTTCAATCTCTCCCTCTACACATTCCAATGAAATACTTTAAAATGTTTGATGGAATGTGTAAAAAACTACTTTGGGGAAATAAACGCCCACGACTACGATTGGAAAAACTACAAGTCCCAGTAGATAAAGGAGGTATGGGCCTTCCAAAACTTTTATATTACTATTATGCATTTAATCTTAAACATTTAGCACATTGGTCTTTACCACCAGAAAGGGCACCTCCGTGGTTAGAAGTAGAAAGTGAAGCAAGTACGCCTCTCAATCCCTTAATGTGTATGACCACTCGTCTGACTCCTAAACTGAAATCTCACCCAGTCTTTACCCACTTACAAGATATATGGAAAAACATAGCAAAAATATTTAAAATTGATATCTTCTTAAATCCAGAAGCAAGTATATGGCAAAATCCAGCTCTCCGTATTAATAAGACGCCATTTACATGGAAAATCTGGTTAAATAGTGGAATTAAAACTCTTGGTGACCTATTTGAAGATGACACATTGAAGTCCTTTGAAAATTTAAAGCAGGAGTTTCACCTGCCCCAAAACTGCTTTTGGCAATACCTACAACTGAGACACTCCTTGAAATCTGTGTTAAGCCACCCATCTGGTATATTAGTCAAAACTACTCTGCTCAATGATATACTTAAAATGGCTCAATCCAACCATCTGGTCTCAATAATTCAACAAAATTGTAATTTACCAGTCATCCTGAAGAGTATTTGGGAGAAGGACTTAAAGATAACATTTTCTGAGTTGGACTGGAATAAAATTTGCCAAAATTTTAAAAAATTGTCTAGAGACGTGAGGGTTAAGTTGATACAATTTAAAATTATGAATCGATTTTATTGGACACCAAGGCGGTTGCATAAGCTTGGCCTTAAGAATACACCAAACTGTTGGAAATGCCAGAGTTTAGATGGCACATTGCTCCATGCATTGTGGCAGTGCCCCAAAATTCAGGACTATTGGAATAAAATTCATTGTTGCCTTGAGGAAATTACAGGAGATACATTTGAGCTTTCTCCTAGACTTTACGTGCTTGGAGATCCAG
This sequence comes from Proterorhinus semilunaris, assembly GCA_021464625.1. Lineage (NCBI taxonomy): Eukaryota > Metazoa > Chordata > Actinopteri > Gobiiformes > Gobiidae > Proterorhinus > Proterorhinus semilunaris. The sequence continues at coordinate 5,026,432 of CM038346.1, forward strand.
CCGTAGTACAGTCCTGCCAAAATGCACAATTTATACAGACGGCAATAATGATAGGTAGACAGGTTTTGTTAAGGGATTGGAAAAATCCCAGAACTTTACCCTTTAAAGATTGGTTTTCGGAACTAGGTCGTGTGGCTATATATGAACAACTTTTTTATAGGATAAATGATAAATGGAACAAATATGAGGACAAATGGAGAAAATACTATATATACATTGGACATCAGCAGTAAGTGAGCGCTCTTTAATATTTGTACGGGGCACCTGACTAGGGCTTGTCGGATGTTATATACGGGCTGTCAGTAGACTTATTGAAACCATATTTGGATAAACAATGCCTATTTCTATCTGGATTCATACCCCGACGATGGAATAATCATTAATGGTCGTTACTAAATCTAATCTGAGCTATAACATATGGATTATGCCTGTTGTTTTTCCAGATATTTTAACGAAGTAGTACTATTATTTTAAACTTTGGATATTCGTTATTATAATTATAATTATTATTACTTTTATTCTGTATTTTTATATATTTGTTTCTGTTTTTTCTGTATACTAATGGACTTATTTACTTAGCATTTGCTTGTTTGTGGTTTTGTTGTTTGTTTTTGTTGATCGTTCTGATTGCTCAATATTTTTTTGAAAATATTTATTGTTAGTATATGTCTGTGCTTGTGAATGTGCGTGTGTGTGTGGGTGTGTGTGTGTGTGTGTGTGTGTGTGTGTGTGTGAGCATTGTATTTGTGTTCCTGTTACCCCCCCTCCCCCCCTCCCCCTACCCCCTTCCCTTTTTTTGTTGTTGTTGTTGTTGGAAACCCATTCTAAAAATACAATTGAAAAGAAAAGCTAAATAAAAAATTGAGTCATAAAAAAAAAAAAAAATATGTGAATGAGCCGAGGCAACACTCCAGGCATGTGTTTAATGAGGGAATGGCATAATAACATGATATAAAGCTCGAAAAAGTCGATTTTTACATAATACCCCCCCTTTAATATAGAAGGTGCAGTTACACGTATGACCTGAGGTGGCAGTAGTGAGTATAAAATGGCCAACTTGCATCTAGCCCCTTTAAGATGTTTTAAAACACTTCAAAACACTTGTGAAATGTGTCTCAAATGGACGTTTTTGCAAAAGTGTGATATCCTCCACTTTTTGCCAAAAAATTATGGGAGTTTATTTGTAAATGCGCTTTTTACACGGAACAAGTCTAATGATGTGATGTTCCTGATCGAGCGGCTATTTTGAACGGCTCTTTAAGGTGAACCAGATCTCAACTCCCCCGAACAAACAAGAATCAGCCCAACAGCAGAGCCACACAAGAGAAAACTTTCTGCTCTAAACTCAAAGCAAAATGCACTAAACATGATCAGACAGTTACAGCCTCTTTTATTAGATATGATTCACAAACACGTTTTACAAAGCGTAAATCAGTCCATTTGTCATTTTAGAGGATTTAAATGTACATATTCTTCTTACATATTGTTGTAGATATTGCTTTATCTGGCTAGAGTTATTAACATCTTATATTAAAAAGAGCCCGTCTTTTGAATGAACGGATCCCAAAGACTCGGCTCCCAGAAAAGAGCCGTAAATCCCATCAAAGTTTTACACAGTGAGAGATTTGTCTCCTCACCGCACACTTTATACTTTTCTCACGAGTTCACACGGGTTCTCCTCATGCCTGGTAAACACTGTGTGATTTTTTTTTTATCGTAGCAGTTTCAGGCGTCAGAAGGCGAGTGTTTAGCTGAGGCGAGCGCCACATGCTAGCGGGGTTTATTTATGCGTAAAAGTTCAGAGAAAGTAAACACGGAGTCACGGAGTCATGCCCGGCCTGTGCTGCTGTGACTCTGTGATGTGTTTACGGGACACTGACAGAGATCCTCTCTGCAGCGAGAGGATGCTCACTCTGTGACTACCCAATCAGGACGCAGAACACAATGCGTGTATGGCGTTCATACGCTGTAAAAAACAAAATTGTACTAAAAATAAATCTGCAAAACAGCGAGGCCGCAAAAGGTGAACCACGTTATAGCGAGGGACCACTGTACTCACTTTAAAAACACAACTTTCTCCGACTACATCTCAGTCAATATAGACATGCTGCGTCTCACTTTGAAGCTCAGAACCTGGAGAATTCAAATGTAGTTTATATACTAAAGCTAGCGCAGTATGCTAATGCTAACATCAGCTAATCAAGGCTGGGACAGAAACTGTGATTGAATCACCTAAAATAGCCTAATAAAATACAATCAGCCACTGTAGTAAATGGCCAAGTGTTTTGTATTTTAGTTTATGAATAACTGATCTAACATATTAGTTAAGTTGTAATGATCAGCTCACTTCATGTGAGTTGGTGGTGTTAATGTAACCTAAATAGCCGGTCGTATATTTAGTGTACTAAAGTCCAGTTATTCTTGTTTAATGTTTTTCCATTGCCATTAACAGATAGCCATAATTGATAACAAAAAATAAGACTTTATTGACAATGGAGAAAAGAGGACTAATGTTTTCATTTACAGTAACTACTTTTAAGAGTCTCCTGGTATCAGTTAATATCGGATATCGGCAGATACTCAAACCCCCAGTATCGGTATCGGAAGCATAAAATGTTGGATCTGTGCATTTGTACAATTGAACTTGTTAATTTGTCTCTGACTTCCTGTACGGTCCATGTCTCGTCTGTCGGCCGGGTGCTGCCTTGGCCCGGTCTGGGCCCTGACGTGTTGAAAGAGTGGAGTATCTCACATTACTGTTGGTCCAGACAGTTCCACGTCAGTGCGGCTCTTTAATTAACAGCAGTCATTACACCCATGTGTTCGCTGACTGTCCACTTTACAACACGGATCCTCGCGCCACGAACGCAAACCAAACACATCAGCATTTGCGTTTAACTCTTTACTGCCGGTCCTTTCCTCGGAATCCTGTCAGGATTTCTGCTCATCTTCAACAATCTTCACTGTCCCACAGAACATGTTGTATAACTGAAAACCACAAGCTCTGAACCGACACAAAGATCTAAGTCTCTTCTTTGTTATAGGTTTATCGGTTATTTTGTAATTGGCAAATGAACAATTGTAGTTTGAATCAAAAACAGTCCTTTTTAGGCAAAAGGTGGAGGAAATCACACTTATGTAAAACAGTTCTTTTAAGCAGCATTTCATGACATTTGGTAGTGTTAAGACATCCCAAAAACAAATTGCAACTTCCCACTTCATTAATGTAACTGTGAAGAATATGTCCTTGTTTTATAGCTACAGTGGGAACCAGATGTTTACATACATTTAATAAAAAGACACATTTGCATTTTTCTTCTCACTGTCTGACATGAAAGACCCATCTGCGCCCAAGCTTTCACTTCCTGGCTCTTGAGATGTCCAATATTTCCACATAGACTTCTTTCTTCATGATGCAATCTATTTAGTGAAGTGCAGCAGTCCCTCCCGCAGCAAAACAACCCCACAGCATGATGCTGCCCCCCCCTCTCTGGGACACAGAACCTTCTTTCTGATCTGTATGATGACTGGACATTTCCATCATTGTTTTAACCAATGAACCTGAACCTTCAAGTGTCTGTAAATTACACCCGAGGATGAACCAGACTTGTGCATGCTTCCAAACTTCTGAACAATCATAAAACAAAAAGATCAGGCATTTAGCAAATAGAATAATTTTGAAAATTCAAATTGACCTAAAAAGTAAAGGTTAAATCTGGTGTCTTTTTATAAAGTGTATGTAAACATCAGGTTCCCACTGTAGATGGTCGGATCATTCAGCTGCACAAACCCGTTCGAGGAGGGGCTCTACGGATAATACATGGATGAAGTTGTATTAATAAGAACCAACATAGCGTATCATGAACACGCTATTATCCCATATCTAATGTTGGTTTAGCTCCGTACTGATGTATAATCTTCTGCAGGACAGGCCTTTGCCAGCAGCTCTGATAGCCTTGTTTTAATTTGATGTCTCAGTCTTCCTCTAAGCTACAATCAATATCAGTTAAGCATGACTGCAACCTCTTAATTAAGTGGAAGATGAGGCGATGTAGCAGAGGTAGCCATGTTAGACACGCACAGGGAATAGATCAGAACAAGCCGTCACTGTGCTAAACAACATGTAGGTGCGTGAGGCTGTTTAGGCGCGCTAATGGACCGGCCTGTGGCTACGAGCATCGACCACTCATTTAGAACAGAGACAGCACTTTGCACCGGCTACAAAACACGCATGTGTGTTTATTCACTGGTTATTGTTGACATGCATTACTTTATTAACCACTGGAATATCAGTAAACACTAAAGCGCTAACTGACCCGTGTCTACTGGGTTTGATTGTAGAAATAGAACATAATCCTTCAGTGCTCGGACATGTTGTGTCAATATAATTCACGCTGTGTTTTGTACATCGGCAATAAAAAGTTTAACTCTGAAGCTTTAAATGGGGGCTCCGCCCGCTTCCAACCTTTATGCCTTTTTAAAGGTGCAACTTTTTATGTGGAAATGTTGATATTTGTGTTTATTTGACCGTATAGTGACCCTTTGCTTTCCATCATGGTGATCTGCAGGACGCGCCAGGATCAATTGTTTGGACCTACAAACCAGTGGATCCTAGAGCGTCATACAGACCACCGTGATAAAACTTAAAGGCACCATGTTGAACACTCACACCGCTGGGTCACTATAAGGTCAAATAATATACATTTGTTTTGCATAAAAAGTTGCATAATGCACCTTTAAGGAACAGGTTTCATAGGAGGCGACTGAACAGGCACTCGGGATCATTACTATGGGGCTGAACTCTCTCTTGTCTATTATATCTACGGTTTAATGCATGTCCTGGTATCAGGCACAGAGGACGATTCCCGCGGGATGGGAGTGAATTTCACTATTGATCCCGTGACTGGGACGGGAGTATCACGTCCGCGCTGCAGAAGCGGCGACATGCTGCCGTCACTGACCACAGAACACAGGGAGGGACGGATCAATACCATAGTATCGATATATCATACCAAACGGCTACTTTTAAGTATCAATACTAATTTGCATTTGTAAAAAGAAGGATATTCAATGAAGGTACTTGAGTCATCTTCTGTACTCAGTAGTTGAAGTCTTCGAACGTTTCGCCTCTCATCCAAAAGGCTTCGTCAACGACAAAGGTCTCACTCTGGACGCAGCTGAATATATAGACCAACGGTCACCTCAGTATCGGTCTGTCCTGTCCTATTCATAGATGATCACTGCCCATTATCTGTCCTATTCATGGCTGATCATTGCTAATTACCTGCCTATTGTTCTTTTGTTGGCTGAGGTGCCGTCTCCTTGGGCTGGCCATGCCCTTTCGGTTTCTCCCGAAGGAGATTGGAGTAAAGTGACGGAAGATTAAATCTGAGCCACCATTCCGGTTCATGGAGGGATTTTCTTTCCTGACAAAAATAGCTTCTTTAACTCCTCTTTCAAGCCAACGTTCTTCTTTAGCTAAAATTTTTACCTCCCCGTCCTCAAAGGAGTGGTTGAAGGCTTTGAGATGGAGGTGCACCGCAGACTGAGGGCCACTTGTGCCTTCAGTAGATAGTGATTCTAAAAACAAAAGTCAGATTTACTTCAATATTCTGAGACAAAACGCTCCACAGCAGCAGAGGATTAGACTGAGCCGACCAGATCGGGTCTGTTTGGTTTGTCATGGAACTTGCTGCTTGTTCAGAGACATTACAGGACACTGGTCTGAACCCAGTTTGTTCAGAGACATTACGGGACACTGGTCTGATCCCAGTTTGTTCAGAGACATTACAGGACACTGGTCTGAACCCAGTTTGTTCAGAGACATTACGGGACACTGGTCTGAACCCAGTTTGTTCAGAGACATTACGGGACACTGGTCTGATCCCAGTTTGTTCAGAGACATTACAGGACACTGGTCTGAACCCAGTTTGTTCAGAGACATTACAGGACACTGGTCTGAACCCAGTTTGTTCAGAGACATTACAGGACACTGGTCTGAACCCAGTTTGTTCAGAGACATTACAGGACACTGGTCTGATCCGATGGCCCACATTGAGTCATTATTTCCACCCCGGCGTCTGCAGGTGGAGCGGGCGGAGCGGGGCGAGGCTCTGGCCCAGACTGTCCTTGAGCTCATGTATGAGTTACAGTGACAGACAGTGGGACAAGGTTACGGCGTCACCCCTCAGCACTTCCCCCTGATCTGACCCCAGTAAACGTAAGCCACCTCCTGGATCTTATTTACACTCCAGGCCGCGAGTAATAAAAGCTCCATCATGCAGTATTCATGCGGCCACTCTGTATGACTCTGGGACTGTGGCTAAAGCAGCAGACGCAGGACGTTTGCCCACGAGGCATTCAGACTCACTACTACGTCAGAGGAGCTTATGGAACATGAAGGTTACTTCAAATCAATACCAGGCCAGCAGGATATAGAAGTCCTGTACATACCAATACCTGAACAATACTTTCTCCAATACCTATACAAAAATATTTGTCATCTAGAACCAGAAAATAATAATGTGTGGAAGATCTGCAAATGTGCAATATCAGTGTCAAGAAACACTAATGTCAAGAAATTAGTGTAAAATTGTGTGGAAGAAAAAAATAAAAATAGGGGAAAAATTTTGAATCAAGTAAAAAATTAGACCAATGGGGAAACTAGGGAAAATGCTGATAAATGAGCAAAAATTAGGGAAATAAATTAGGAAAACGAGAAAAATTAGGGCAAAATAAGAAAAAAAAAGTGGGGAAAATGAGACAAACATTGTACAAAAAGAAAGAATTTTGAGGAAGAAAAAATTATTTGTTTCAGCACAATCAACCAAGTCTTAATTTAATTTATTTAGTTTATTTCAAGGACAATGTGCAGTTGCATTAAAAAGACGGCTGCACCAGATTTAGCTCTCTGCTATTTTCCATCTGTAGTCCAACACAATTAACCTGGACACACAGCATCAAAACTTGGATATAAAGGTGTAAGTTATATAAAGTGCTCAAAGAAACAAACTACGATACCAGACTGGTATTGTTTAACGGTTCATTTAAATACAAAACGCTTATTGTGTCTGAGCGAGGCCTCCTGACTCTCACTGTGGATTGAGGTAAAACTGAGGAAATGTAATTAATAAGCTTCAGTTTACATTTGTAACAGTGAATAAGTCCTCCTTTTTTTTTACACATTTTAGTTGCAACATTTATGTTCCGTGATTCTGTTCTGATCATGTTCAGTTTAAGGAAATCTCTGATTATTTCATAACATACATAACAGGTATATCTCTCTTTAAACACCTAAAAGAAATTCATATAATTAGACATTAATTAATGACAGATAAAAATAGCTCACAGTGGATTTTTGTATGACCCTGTGAATCAAAAGGACAGGGAGAAATTGAAGACGTAAATGAGAACACATTGTGTGACCATTGATTAACAAATTGTCATGGAAACCTCACGTCAGAGATATAAAAACAAAAACCTCCAAAAGCCTCTATTATAAATAAAGCCAAACCATACCTCACATACTGTGCTGAAGTGTGGGGGAAACATAGTTTCTTTCCATTTTGAGAGCGAGTGCATCATTTGAGAGGACATGGAGATTTTACATTGGGGAAGGTTTTAGTGTTTGTGTGCGGAGAACAACTGTGGAATAAACTGGATACACAACTCACGCAATGCCAAACTATCCACAGTTATTTAAACATCGGGTCTGGTCACTTTATAGAGAGAATGGGCCTGACATGTTACATCCAGATTTTGTCTCTGCTTTAGTAGTAGTAGTTTCGGTCATTTTCATTCTTTTAAACATAAAACAAGCATCTCCATAATCCATGAAGTAGAAACTTATTGTGCCTAACCCAATTTACAGACTTCCACGAGAAAACAAACACAAACATTAATAGTAAACAATATCAAGTGTCAAACAGAAGAGAAATAAGCATGTATTTAGAATTGATTTTATCATAAATTTCAACACTCCAATATATATGTAAATATACATTTTGTTTTACGTTAATTTATTTTAACTAAATCATGTCATGATTTAAATTCATTCATTATGGATCTATTAAAGTCTTTTCACTAGTTTCTTACTTTGTTCATCCTTAACTTATATATTTTTGAATGATAGTAGATTTATACAACTTTTTGAAAGCTTTGACTGTTTTCGACTGTTTTAAATGATCTTCCAAATCGTTCCACAGATTAACACCTCTTACAGAAATACATCGACTTTTTTTATTCTTATTAGCTTTTGCTTTTTTGAATATGGCAGTTCCTCGGAGGTTATACGGACTTTCCCTGTGTTCAAAAAGCTGCTGGATGTTTGGAGGGAGAAGATTTATTATGTGCTTTGTGCACTATTACTAAAGGATTTAGATCAACAAGGTCATGGATTTTCAATAGATTTAGCTCTACAAAAATGGGGGTTGATGGCGCATAGAAATCTGCTTTAGTGATGATTCTTATCCTATTTTCCTACTCCAAAAAAAGGCAATGAGTATTGGATTTGTAATTGTTTCCTTACCATTGTTGGCATAAAACTGTTGCCTTTTTTTCTTTGTGTTGAATGTAATTTTTTAAATATTTGCCTGAAATGTCTACAGACATTTCAAACCCACATTGGACTTTCGGGATCAGACGTCGGGATCGCAGAGAAGAGAAGCTAAACGTATACGACTCTGAACTGAAACGCAGCGGCTTCACACATTTCCCGCGCTCGCACTGAAATATTAAAGCCACCGGCGGAGCGTTGACCGGCCCGGTGCAGTGTTTAAGCACATGCGGGCGCCTCGTCTCGGATACGTTTGTTTTAAGTGCACCGGGGGAGTCATGAGTCACGGAAACAGCCCGAGTGTCCTTGTTATTGCGTTTATAAGCCGTCCAGGCAGGAGCTGTGAGAGTGTAATAAAAATACAAAGGCCGACAGTGATGGATGGCCGGGTCACGGCGCGGCTGCGGAGCGCCGAGGTGTTGGTAACATCCAATTGAGTCCAAATGGCTCTGGGTCATAAATGGGCTAAAAGGTTAAAAGGTGGGAAACCAATAGAGCCGCTTTCCTCCCGCGATTGGCTTATTATATCAGCGCGGGGAGAGGCGAGCGCTCGAGAGGGACCGCCGCCAAGAACGCTTCCTAAAAATACTCAAAGAGCGTTTGGGAACGACATATCGACACATTACTGTTCTTCAATATCAGGGAATATCCAGAAGAAGAAGAAGAAGAAGAAGATTTATCACGATCACTGAGGTCTTTAACCGGACGGAGATTTACACTTTGCTAACACAGAAAAACTAGGGATGCACAGGAATCAGATATCCGAGCCAATACTGGAGACAAGGCAATATCCGGTATCGATTCCTAATATCCGATACTGAACCGATACCCGAAACACAACTTTCACCATCTGCTGGAGGAGGCGACAAATCGTGTTTTTGAACCCCATGCGGTCCATGCTCTCGCCACCTACGACATCGCAGATTTCCGGACATAACTATTCACAGACATACCTTTGTCTTTTGTGCTGGAAACTAGAAATGTCGAGCTTTCAAACGAGCCGTCCCTGGTCCTTCCAAACCTCCGGGGAGCCGCGTAACATCGCCGTGAAAATGTGTCCATTTATATTTCAGAAGCTCAATATACAGCTGTGCACGTTTCATGATCACACATGGTCTGATTTCATTTTTTTATGGATTATCATAATAAAATTAAAATAAATCTAGCCTTTTCCGTATCCAAAGTGACGAAAAGGCTTGGGGAAAAAAAAGCAACAACAAAAATGCTATTTGGGTCAAGAAAATTCAGAAAAAGGCTTTGTGCGCTAGAGAAACACACAGAAATATAAATGGAAATTAATACTTTGGTATCAAAGTTTTTTTGATAAACATTTATCACATTTAAAAGATTATCCCTGTTTAAGGAGAGTGGTAATAATTTTCCTTTTTGTTTCCGTATTCGGACCCAAAATTAAAGCACAGCACAGCAAATAATGCCAGATAAATAAAACCAAAAGAAACAAGCCATGCAAAACAAACGTTAATAGGCAAAACAATTAATAATGCAAAGAACAAACAAAGCCGGTGAATAATGCAAGCAGTAATAAGAATAGAATCAAAATAAAATAACGTTTTATTTTTAAAGTGCCAAAATATCGGCCAGCAGATATAGACATATATTTATGTTGCAGACTTTTGCTTATAATTTCAGAACCATAAGAGACAGACTTGCCGTTCCCTCCGGAGAACCGACTATACATGAATGTCCTGAATAAACTAGCCCTATGCCTCTCATACGGCGCCCCCTGCTGTCACAGTTCAACACGGACACTTTAGAAGCTTAACATGTGGTTAACAGCTTTTTTTTGTGTGTGTTTCCGTCACGTTTTTGTGGCTTTTGTGTCGCTTATGTCATTGCTTTTATGTCGCCAATCTGAATCTAATTTATTGCTTTTTAATCACATTTAAGACCGTAATTTTGATGACCCTCGTGTGGTCCTTGGGTCACTTTGACCCGAAAGCCACTGGAGCCGCAGCCCGTCCACATGGCCCAAAAGCCACTGAAGTATTTTTGTAAAAAGAATCAGAATCTGTGGTCATTTTCAGGCTCTTATTTGAAGTGCACATTTTTTGACATTAAGGTCTTTAAAGGGTGAAAAATTGAAGGATCACACGAGGTCTGTGGAAACCCTCATTGTCACACCCCTTATCCGGTATTGTGTTTTCCCATAATCCTGCAGCATTGACCTCCAGAGACAATGAGCAGCGCCTCCTAACTCCTAACTAACCCGGGAGCCTAACCCAGAGGCCGGACCTTCTCCCCTGCACTAACCGCTGAGCCACGGTGCTGCCGGGCGTAAAGCACAGGCCCAGCGGAGGCCGGAGACATTGCTATGCATTGAGGTCAGAGTTCAGATGAACCGTTTAGAGCCGCCCGTATCGACCCCCGGAACATGTTACTCAATCTACTTGTTTCATTTTCTTCTCCCGACCATAAAGAAAAAAAAAAACACCGCCACCAAACCGTATGGATTTTCTGCCGCGCTCAATTGACTGAGAAGTTGTCGGTCTTGCAATATCGGCTTTTCCTCATTGCAGCGCGGCCAGAGCGATCAGCAAATCCCTCTCACCCGCGACTATGAAAGATCGGCCTTTAATGAAACCCTCCCGTAAAAAGAGAGGACACAAAGCAAACGTCCGTCCGAGAATTTACCGGTTTGGGCCGAAGGAACGCGCGGCGACGTCCGGCCAAGGTGAACCTGAGCAGTGATCAATACTTCCATCTCAATAAAGCGGCGGGACGGAGGCTGATGGATGGGGCAAAGTGGAGAAAGAGCAACACAAATGCCAGCCTTGTCATAACGTGATGCATCTAACTCCGGGGGAAGGCGCTTCGGAGTCAAGTCACGAGCTGTCACGCGGGAATCGATATCATATATGTTTGCAACCTTCAAAGGCAGGAGGAATAAATGACGACCTGAAGAGGCCGGAAAGACCGAGGTGTTGAAGAGGAACCTTTACGGTCGCAGTTGGGCTGTGGTTAAATCCGAAACCGGGTCATTTGCAAACAACTGATGAGTGATATGAATTAGTGGGTTCCAGGTATATCTAGTTTATCTCTAGTGTCAAGAAATGTGGGGAAAACATTTGGGAAAAAATTTCAAAACTGGTGGAAAATGGTGGAAAATTTTTGAATATTTCAAAGACAAAAAAAAAGGTTAAATATTGTGGGGGAAAAAAGGGAAAAGTGGAGGAAAATGGGAAACGTTGGTAAATATTGGGGGGAAAATTGGGGGCAATATGGTGAATAAAAAAAGTGGGGAAAACAATTTAATTTAAAAAAGTGTAAAAAATCTTGCGGGGAAAAAAACGGGGAAGTGGGGGGAAAAGATTGTAATATTGTGGAGAATTTTTTTTGGGGGGGATGGGGAAAATTGGGGGGGTGGGATTAGAATAACTGGGCCGGAAAAAAAAATTTATGGGAAAAACATTGTGGGGGAAAATGGTGGCAAAATTGTAAATATTATGGAAAGAATTGCGATAAATTGGAGAAAAAAGTGGGAAAAATTGGAGAAAAAAGTGTGTGTGTGTGGGGGGGGGGGGGGGGGGAATAGGCAAAACTGGAATAAATTGTGTTTAAAAAATGGAAAAAATTGGTAAAATGTGGAAAAAATAGGCAGACAGTGGGAAATTGGCAAAGAAATAGAGGGAAATGGGAATATCTGGCGTTAGCTGTTTGTTTACTAAAAAGTAGCTTCCTTCATGGCCAGCAGCGACTCTCTGCAGTAACCTGCAAATTTACAATATCAAGTTTAACTCCAGTGTCAAGAAATGTGGGGAAACGGTGGAAAAAATTTGGGGAAAAAGTGGAAAAAAATTGGGAAAACATTGAGGGGAAAACTGGGGCAAAATGGGGGAAATAATTGAAGAAATTGGGTAAAATGTCGGATAAACGTGACCCGTCATTCAGACTGAAGTCGTCTAGTAAAGACTCTCTCCAGTTAAAGACTCTCTCCAGTTAAAAATCTGCCACAAAAGCATCTCGTAAAACAATGTGGAACACAGAAACGCAAATGCCGTTTAAAAAAAAAAGAGGCAAAAACGCCTTAAAATAAAAAAAAGTCAGCTGTTCTTTAGTGATTTATTTTGTAAATGCCTATCATTTAATTTTAATAATGTAGTGACAAATGTTGAAACTCAAAAACCCTCCTGAACACTTCTGCACAATAAGGGAACGTTTAAAGAGTCTTCCAGCTTCACCTTTTGTAATGTGTAATAATCAAAGCTTCTTCTGCTAAAAGCTCCCGTTCCCGTGAGCAGATTTGGGAAACCCCTCTCAGACTGAAACGCATGTCCCGCTCATATTTCAGTCTCAAACTGAATGATAGTTTTAAAAGATTAATTGCAAATCAGATTCTAATTGCGATGCTGAAACAAATGAGTGCTTTTGAAAATCCCAAATGGAGCAGCTCGTGTGCAGAATCACTCCAGGCGTCATTGTGCCGCAGACAAAGAGTAAACGCTGAGATCTTGTTGCACTAATTTGATGTAATGATACATAATAGAGGTATGAGCTGTTCTCGAGAGACGAGCCCATTGTGTTCATGCAAATCAGCTCTGAAGCACCTACAGTGAGTGAACGCTCGCTCCACAGGCCGCACTCTGAAGCTAATAGTATTATTATCTAAGACGAGTGTATGAAAACAATCACCGCCATGTTTGCAGTTTAGGACGGGAGCAGGAAGTGGAAATTACAATTACTTCTTAAAAAGCATCAAAAACGAGGATGAAAACGCACCACACTAATCTGCTGATTACAACCTGTGCATTACAATCCACCATTTCATAACCTAAAGTACCTTCTATTGTGGACAATATTATTGTATTACTTTAGGTGATCCAGTCACATGCAAGGCAACTTTATTTATACCGCGCATTTCGTACACAAGGCAACTCAATGCGCCTTACAAAAGAAGAAATGCGAAATTACAATCAGAAAACTGCTGTCTTTTCAAATTTCCGATAATCCAGGGCAGTCCATCCAATAAGCAGGTACCCTGTTATCAAGAGTCCAAATGAGTAAATATCTTTGATGTCTCCGACCGACAGGACCGCTGGACAAACGACATTCATCGCAAACCGAGCTGTGAACATCCGGTCAGGGAAGACGACCTCCTCCGTGGCCTCACTTTGTGTGTGACAAACAGCCTTGATTAGCTGCAGCTAGCATTAGCATGCTGCTGCTAGCTGCGTTATTTTGCACGGCGATAAAACGTACATTCGTGGAGGTTAGAAGTAACTCGGCGATTAAATTCTTCAAAATGAGGTGCAGCATGTTTATATTCACTTAGATTAAGTCGGTGAAAGTTTTGTTTTAAAACGGTGAGAGCAAAAGCATCGGTTCAGTATCGGATAACTGGAATAGATATCCCATACTGGGTCAGTGCATCTCCACAATAAATGAAACAAGTATGTGTGAGTTAGACTACAGCTCTGTATTTACACGAGTATCTGTAATATTTAATATTTCAGCTCTTCTTCTATATCAGTACAAGAAGATTGTTAAATTATTAATGTTACATAAATATGACTCAACGTTATTTATGTGTTTTGTGTTTTGATGTCTTGAAATTGATAAGACGCTCAAAGTAACTTCTTTCTGCGCCTTTTCATTCATGTTAAATGCTGCATTTGCTTTTAAATGAATGAAATAAATAATAGAAAAATGAAATGAACTATAAAAACCCCTGACGTCACACAGGTGTTGAACTGTAGAGCACTTACTTGTAAACCGTGCCTCCGTTCCCGTGGCCGAGCTGCTCTTGATACTCGATGTCCTGAGCGTTTATCTGGAAGCAGCAGAGACACAAACGTAAGCGCCGTATTTTCACTCTGAGGCGGCAGAAACTCAAATGTTTTTAATCTCATTTTAATACCTAAAAACTATATTTTTAATGCCACACATGCAAAAAAAGTGGCATATTTCATTTCGTGTGATTTGTAAGAATTGAATAAAGCAGAGGAATGAGGGAAAATGTTCATATTCCAAACCAAATCGGACACAACGGGAAACTTGTGTCTGTTGTGTCTTTGAGCAGGTTCCGTCTCTGAGGAGAAACGATATTTGTTCAAGAGATGTTGATTTAAAGCAGTACTAAGTAACTCATGCCCCTAGAGGCCATACGCGGCACTGCAGGTGTCGTAGCATGTTGTGTTTTTTACTCATTAATTGTCCGTGAGAGTAAATACTACGCTGGCAGAAAAGACAAAGGGACAGAGGGATGTTGTTCATCCAATTACACAATGGAGATCATATTTTTTCACTCAAACTTGGCTGTAAATACTGTTTAAGTGGCGCTAGCCCGCAGTTAGCTTTGCCCGTTAGCCTGTTAGCTTCTTCTTCGTGATTCCATTAGTGTGTGTTGGGGAAAGTTGCAAGTGTGGTTTTCTGTCTCCAATCATCCCATTAACACTTGTAAAACCCCCAGAGGGACCACGGAAAGGATTTATTAAGGGAAACAAGTTACTTAGTTCTGCTTTAATGCCAATTTGAATCCAATTTAATGCTTTCTAATGCCCCGCGGAAACGCTCATCTGACTTCCTGACAAACAAACAGGTTGAATTTCCACAAGGTTCTACTGGTGTGGAAAAACATCTAAAGTAACTAAAGCAGGAACCAAAAAGAAATATAAAATCGTTATATTCAAGTATTGATGCTGTGGGTATTAAGAATTAAAAAAGTTGTTAAAGGAAGTTCCTTGGCTTTTTCACCTCAAACAAATGATACAAATGGAAAAAAATGCAAAAAATTATGAATCTGTTTTATGGTTCTATACGACAAATAATTTAGTATAGTTATCGAAAACCAAGTATCGTTAAAGTACCGGTATCGGAAAAAAATTAAACGGTGCTCAGCCCCATTAAAAACTATAATTAAAAGTTTTATTTTTTGTGTGACAGTGAAAACTGTGCAGCACTGATACCTCATTAATATGCATGAGGTCATCAAAAATATCGATATAGGAATAAAAAGTATTGTATCGTCCTGCAAAATATCGCGATATATCACAAAATCGATATATATTGTCACACCCCTTTTTGCAGTCCGTACTTTACCAAGTACGGACTATCCTTTACCTTTACCTTTACCAAGGATAGTCCCAGTTCTATCCTTGGAATATTTAATTCTCCTCCTTCCAAAAGTCCAAGAATCCATCGCTCCTCATCTTTTCATCATGAAGTCGCTGATGTAAACCTGATTGTTCCGAGAGGAGTTACACCGTCAAATCAGAAAATGAACAAGTCAAATGCACTTTAACGTAAACTCTGCCGCCCTGTGACAGCAGGCGTGAGGCGAGAAGAGAAACCTAAAACCTAACGCAGGACAGATCAATACGTATAAAAGCACTCCACGTCTGACGGAGAGCTAGAGTTTGACGCCCTCACTCATAAAACACGGACAACACGTTGTAAAATAAAGCCTGACACAGAGGCCAGTAAAACGCTTTAAAAGCCCTACATTGCGCTGTATGGGGGATTTTAAACGACTCCGGACACTTAGCCTCGGTATTTCCTGAACAACAAAAGAAGAGGCCGGACCATAGCGTGAACACCGGACCCTCAGATCTCAGACTTTACCAGAGATCTGATTTAGAGATTGTTTTGTACACGTTTGTACCAGGAATTAGCCATAACCCAAGAGCCTGTTGAGCTTAGAGCAGTGTGTATTGTGCTGCGTTCACGTGCTCCTCTGGAACTGGGGAAAACGTGTTCTCCAGTTGGAAAATGCACATGAACGCTGGGGAATACAACTGGGGAAAACGAGCTTATTGATTTCTGCACCCGACGACGTAAATCAGCTGTTCTTCTATCGCGTGAGCTTTTCTAATTGAAACCTCTCTCTTTCTTAAGTTTAGTGTGAACTGCAGTGTTAATTTTGACAACATATTTTAATTTTGTTTTTTATTCTTAGTCTTTTGACGAAAATGTAATTCAATTTTAGTCGAGTTTTAGTCAAAAAAATATCTTCAATTTTAGTCGAGATTTAGTCGACTAAAATTAAGACACATTTAGTCGACTTTGTATTAATAATATTCATTATAATCATATTTAATCCAGGTCCTGCTTCATGGAGCTGCTCCCTCATGAACAAAGCTCAGAGCTGTTCCTTTGGCAGTGAATCTACATGATATGAGGCTCTTTCAGACGATCAATAGAAGTTTGGATGATTTTAGTCTCTCCTTTTCATTTTTATTTAGTCTCATTTTAGTCGACTAAAATATCTGGACATTTTAGTCATAGTTTTAGTCGCATGAAAAACGTTTAATTTAGTTTTAGTCCAATTTTAGTCGTCAAAAAAATCACTGTGACGGGGCGCCAGTAACTCCCGCGTCACTCAGACCCCGTGTGCCTTTCTCTCTCCCATGGCCCGGGAGATCGCGCGCGCGGAGTGCGCTCACTCTTCCCCCTGACTGTCCCCCCCCCCTCTCGGGCTGCGCTCATGTCCCGCGGTTGTGCATTCACGAACTATCCCTCTGTTAAAGACTGGTTCTCCCCGTTGTAGCGCACGAGGGTGCAGACTCGTTGCCTACACACATCACATTCATACTGGACACTCCCACCTGTTGCTGCTGCTGTCTGCCCGTCTGCCTCTGGTAGTGTGACCAACCGAGGCGCTTCCTGGTTGCGTGTTAAATAGCACATTGTGGCGCGCTCTGGCAACCAGCTGGTCACGGACTGAACCATTGTGTTCATATTGTTTACTTGTCCTGATTTAGTGAGTTATTGTGGTTAATTTAGGTTGTCATATGTAGGGCATTGTTGGTCTCCTTATTTCTGTGTAAATGTTTCTATTGTTTGTTTGTGTTTGGTGAATGTTTAATACCCCCTTCAATTATTGTTGGTTTGCCCGGGGGAGGGGCTAGGGGGTATTAAAGGGGAGCATTTGGGCTCTGCGAGAGAGTTGGTTGTTGGGACTGGAGATGGCACTGTGTGGCTGCCGCAATTTCTGTAAATACTTTGGTTTCATTTCATTTATCACTGCACTGTATATATTCACGCACTGAAAAATAAAACACTGTGGAGCGAAACCTTCGACCTTGCCATCATTTTGAAGTGTCGAGAAACGAACCCGTGACATATGGTGTCAGAAGTGGGATGGCTGGTCGAAAAAAACGCCGGTCCATGCAGCGCAAGAGAGAAGAGGAGGAGGAGTTGGAATCCCTCAGAGCGGAAGCGGATGCCGCAGCCTCACAGCCATTGGGTGAGCTTCTTGGTCTAATGAAAGACTTTATGACGAGCCAGCAGAGCAGAGAAGAGGGGTTCATCGCAGAGTTGAGAGAACTCAGGGCGGTGCTGCCATCACCTCTCCCGGGTGGACAGGCTGAAGTGGCCGGGCAGGGAGCCGCAGCATTTCCCCTGGCACCTATGGAGTCTCTGTCGCCAGCGGAAGGGGTGTCCATGAGCCCTAGGGTGGGTCTGCCTACACCCGCTCCGCGACGGCTGCGCAGTCCACTGGCGGATTCTTCCAGGGTTCAGGATAGCAGTCGAGAGGACTCAAGGCTAGACGCCAGACCCTACGGAGACCCCAAGATCCCTCCATACGTTGCTGGGGAGGATATTGAGAACTACCTCCTACGCTTCGAGCGCATCGCCAAGACGTGGGGATGGCCACAGGGTGAGTGGGCCTGTCGCTTGGTGCCATTGCTCACTGGGAAGGCGCTGGAGGCCTACACGGCGATGGACGAGGAGAGGGCCCATCTGTATCCGGACCTGAGGGCGGCGCTCCTGGCTAAGTTTGACATCTCGCCGGAGACATATCGTCGGCAGTTCCGGTCCGGCATGGTTCCACCAGGAGAGAGCCCAACAGAGACGTACCACCGCCTGAAGGGGCTCTACCGTCGCTGGATTCGTCCAGAGCAGCACACGAAGGAGCAGATCGGGGAACAGGTCATCCTGGAGCAGCTCCTGCATGTCCTTCCTGCCGAGATCCGCACCTGGGTAAAGGAGCACGACCCGGTGGATGGGCTAGCCGCCGCTAGGCTAGCTCTGCAGCACATCAACGCCCGGAAAGGAGGCCCGGCTACAACCCCAGGCGGATCCAGTCGCCAGCCCTGGTCGCAACCCAGAACAACCGCTAGGACCAGCGACCAGCCGCCTGGGACCTTCAGCACCGCATTCAATCAGCGCAGCACCGGTATGGAGCTCATCTGTTTCTACTGTCAGCAGCCCGGACACAAGGCGGCCGTCTGCCCCATCAGAGGAGCTAAACTTACTGGTGCCTGTTATACTCCCCGCGCTGAGGATGTGAATGCTGTAGGGAGGCGGCAGCAGTTTAAGAATGTCACCATTAATGGCCAGCCTGTGACCGCGCTGGTAGACTCTGGCAGCTTTCTGACCCTAGTCCGGAGGGATTTAGTGTCAACTGGGTGGGTGGATTTTAGCAGGCAGGAAGACATTTTGTGTGTGCATGGGGACAGGCATTCTTACCCCACGGCTGATCTTACGGTGGTGGTGGATGAACAGCCGTATCTTTTGACAGTTGGGGTGGTGGAGAAGTTGCCTGTTGCTGCTATTCTGGGATGGGACTTGCCGGTGCTGCTGGATGTGCTGTTGGGAGAGGGGGACCAGGACAGTGACTGTGGCAAGAGTTTGTCAATTCCTGTGATCACCAGGGCTCAGGCAAGAGCAGGGGTGATGGCTGACTCAGTCCCAGACCCGTGTGCTGGACCCTTTTCTACCTTGGATAGCAGCTTGTTCGAGGGCGGTACCAAGGGCCCACGGAAATCGCGCAGCCAGCGGCGCTTTGAGAAAAGTCTGGTAGCCAGGGGGCCGGACTGTAAGGAGGGTATTACAAAGGGCATGTGGGAGGTACCAGAGGACATTGGGCCCTTACAGCAGGAGGATGGGTCTCTCAAACCTTTATTTCATAAGGTGGTTGGGGGACTGGACTTGGCAAAAGGGGACAAGGAATGTTTTATTACTGATAATGATGTCCTTTATGCAGTGGCTGACGGTGTCAAGCGCCTCGTGGTTCCTGTGCCCTGTCGCCAGATGATCCTGCACTTGGCACACACCTTGCCGTGGGCGGGTCATCTGGGTCGCAACAAAACATTTTTGCGTATAGCCTCCCGGTTCTATTGGCCTTCCGTGTATGCAGACGTTCAAGAGTACTGTAAGACCTGTCCAGTCTGCCAGAAAACGTCTCACGTGCGCAAGTCCGACCATGCCTATCTCCAACCGATGCCTGTGATCTCCACACCATTTCGGCGTATAGCCATGGACATTGTTGGCCCGTTGGTAAAGAGCAGTCGGGGCCACCAGTATATTTTGGTGCTCTCCGACTATGCCACCCGGTTCCCTGAGGCGTTCCCACTGCACACCATCACTGCCCCTGCGGTGCTGCGTTGCCTTGTACAGTTTTTTTCCAGGGTCGGTATCCCGGACGAGATTGTGACGGACCAGGGGACCAACTTCACCTCCCGACTCCTGCAGCTCTTCCATCGTCAGCTGGGGATCTCGCCGATCAAGACGACCCCGTACCATCCTCAGACGGACGGCCTGGTCGAGCGGTTCAACCAAACGCTGAAGAAGATGCTGCAGAAGTTCGTGGCGGACACTGGACGTGACTGGGATCGCTGGTTGCCCTTCTTGCTGTTCGCCTACCGTGAAGTCCCTCAGGCGTCCACCGGGTTTTCTCCGTTCGAGTTGCTGTATGGCTGGGACGTCCAGGGGCCGTTGGACCTGCTATTGAAGAGTTGGGAGGCGCCTTTGTCTGCGGCTAGTAATCGGGGTGTGGTGCAGTTTGTGCTCGAGATGCGGGACCGGTTGGCTCAGTATCGGGAGGAAGCGGAGGTCAACCTACGCGCAGCCCAACAGTCCCAGAAGGCTTGGTACGACCGCCAGGCCCGATATCGAGAATTTCAGCCTGGCCAAAAGGTTCTGCTGCTTCTGCCATCCTCCACCAGCAAGCTGCTCGCAAAGTGGCAGGGCCCTTACACAGTCCTCCGTAAGATGGGTCCGGTCACTTATGAGATCCACCATCCGGAGAAGAGGAAGGCTAAACAGACGTACCATGTAAATCTGCTGAAGGAGTGGAAGGAGGCTCCTGTCCCGGTTCCAGTGGTGTCCCTGTTGGTGACGGAGGTGGACAGCGAGGGGGAGGAGGAGGAGTCCTTTGTTCGCTACGAGCCTGCCGCACCTGCCCTTGACCATCTCTCCGCCGTCCAGTCCGGTCAGCTCAGCGAGGTGTTCCAGCGAGTGTCCAAGCTGTTTGCTGCCAACCCGGGGAAGACGGTCCTGGTGGAGCACGTCGTCCGCCTGAAGGAGAGGGGTCCCATCCGTCAGCGGTCCTACCGGGTTCCACAGCACCTGGTGGGGAAGCTCCTGACGGAAGTGGAGGAGATGCTGCGCCTGGGGGTGATCGAGCCATCTCAGTCGGAGTGGTGCAGTCCGGTGGTCATTGTGGTGAAGAAGGACGGTTCGCTTCGCATCTGCATCGACTTCCGGAAGCTCAACGCCATGTCGGAATTTGACGCCTACCCGATGCCCCGTATCGATGACCTGCTGGAGAAGATCGGCCGGGCCCGATTCATCACCACCCTCGACCTCTGCAAGGGCTACTGGCAGGTGCCTCTGGAAGCGGCCAGTCGCCCTTACACCGCTTTCCAGTCGCCTGCTGGTCTCTTCCAATTCACCGTGATGCCCTTCGGATTGCATGGAGCGCCGGCCACCTTCCAGAGGCTGATGGACCGTGTCTTGCGAGGGTGTGAGGACTGCAGCGCTGCCTACCTGGACGATGTGGTCATCTTTAGTGACATCTGGGAGGAGCACTTGCAGCATCTAGAGAGGGTCCTCAGCCAGATTCAGAACGCGGGACTAACCCTGAACCCTGCCAAGTGTCAGTGGGCCAAAGAGGAAGCGAGCTACTTGGGCTACCGACTGGGACGTGGCGAGGTGCGGCCGCAGATGGACAAGGTGGAGGCCATCCGCAGCTGCCCGCGCCCTCGCACCAAGAAGGAGGTGAGGTCCTTCCTGGGTCTTGCGGGTTGGTACAGGAGGTTTGTTCCGCAGTTCGCCACCATCGCCGCTCCCCTGACGGCTCTCACCGCGAAGGACCAGAGAAATCCTGTTGTCTGGAGTGAGGACTGCGAGACTGCGTTCCACACCTTGAAAACCTGCCTGTGTACTTCACCCGTGCTGAGGAGCCCCGACTTCACCCAGAAGTTCTTGGTCCAGACCGACGCATCTGCCGTGGGGCTGGGAGCTGTCCTGGCCCAGGGTGCTCCTGGAGAGGAACAGCCAGTGATGTACTTGAGTCGCAAGCTGCTGCCACGTGAGACCAGGTACTCCACTGTGGAGAAGGAGGGCCTGGCCATCAAGTGGTCCCTGGAGAGCTTGCGATACTACCTGCTGGGAAGGGAGTTCGATCTGGAGACCGACCACCGGGCTCTAACCTGGATGAACTCCATGAAAGACCACAACAGCCGTCTGACCCGCTGGTACCTCTCCCTTCAGCCGTTCCAGTTCCGGATCCGACACCGGGCCGGCAAGCTCAACGTGGTAGCGGATTATCTCTCGAGGTTGCCGCACATCGCCAACCTCAGGGAGGAGGGGGATAATGTGACGGGGCGCCAGTAACTCCCGCGTCACTCAGACCCCGTGTGCCTTTCTCTCTCCCATGGCCCGGGAGATCGCGCGCGCGGAGTGCGCTCACTCTTCCCCCTGACTGTCCCCCCCCCTCTCGGGCTGCGCTCATGTCCCGCGGTTGTGCATTCACGAACTATCCCTCTGTTAAAGACTGGTTCTCCCCGTTGTAGCGCACGAGGGTGCAGACTCGTTGCCTACACACATCACATTCATACTGGACACTCCCACCTGTTGCTGCTGCTGTCTGCCCGTCTGCCTCTGGTAGTGTGACCAACCGAGGCGCTTCCTGGTTGCGTGTTAAATAGCACATTGTGGCGCGCTCTGGCAACCAGCTGGTCACGGACTGAACCATTGTGTTCATATTGTTTACTTGTCCTGATTTAGTGAGTTATTGTGGTTAATTTAGGTTGTCATATGTAGGGCATTGTTGGTCTCCTTATTTCTGTGTAAATGTTTCTATTGTTTGTTTGTGTTTGGTGAATGTTTAATACCCCCTTCAATTATTGTTGGTTTGCCCGGGGGAGGGGCTAGGGGGTATTAAAGGGGAGCATTTGGGCTCTGCGAGAGAGTTGGTTGTTGGGACTGGAGATGGCACTGTGTGGCTGCCGCAATTTCTGTAAATACTTTGGTTTCATTTCATTTATCACTGCACTGTATATATTCACGCACTGAAAAATAAAACACTGTGGAGCGAAACCTTCGACCTTGCCATCATTTTGAAGTGTCGAGAAACGAACCCGTGACAATCACTGACTAAAATTAAGACTAAACATTTTAGTCGACGAAATTAACACTGGTGAACTGTCGTCCTTCAGAGTGAAACGCCCGACATCAAAGCTATAGCATAAAGTAAATTCACATCATGTTATTTAACTCACAAAATACCATTTAGCTTTTGAGATGCTAACAACAAATTAAAATGGTTAGCTACGCGTTGACCAGTGGGCACATGGGGACAATGACATCACACCTCGGGAAAACCAGCTCCTTCATATTTCATAAAAACATCTAAAAAAATGACTTGTTTTCTTTCACAACAGCTAAGGTCAACTTTTACGCCACGTTTCTGGCACTGGCTGTTTATGTTTTTCATTTATTTCACATTTTATTTACAATGTATCTTTCACTGAGCTACTTTTCTGGCGGCGTCTTTAGAGCAAACGCGAGTTGAGGAGACGGACGACGGCAGAGTTGCTGACAAAGCCGAGTCGTAGCGCAGGTGAATCTGACATAAAATGAAGAAGGCAGACATTTAGAGAGCAGGTTTTGGATGAGGGAACAAACTTAAAAGCTCTAATGTCAGTTTCGCTGAATGTAGAGCCTTTAAAGGGAAACACAGGCGTCGGACTTAACAAAGAGCTTCCTCTGATTCAGCTGAAGGGACAGTGAGGTGCAGTGAGTGGCTGGACGAGGCAGAGGACACAGCTCTATTAGCGGGCTGTGTTAGTGAGTAAACCCAGAGGCGGCTGGAGTAATTGTCTCCTGGACTTGTTAACTACTGAGTAAAATAGAGACCAGACCAGGCTCCATCTGCTCCCGCGCCCGAAACTAAAGGCAATTTCTATTGGGGCGCAGTCTGCCCTGGGAAAGTCAGGTCTAATTAGGGCTGGAGAACGGACTCTAAAGCAGTGCGAAGAGCAAAGCAGAGCCCCCTCAAACAAACAATAGGGATGGGAATCTTAGGCCTCTGTCCGATACGATTCACATGTCGATGCAGCTCATTCATGTAAGACACACCTGGTGAAACGCGAGATGTGATTCGAATGATCACCGTGGCCTCGATGCATCTGGATCCACACATCTGTAACCACCATAGACTGTATAAAGAATAGACAGCACCTCCTCACTCCTCCCCGTTTACCACAATGACCACGTTCGTGGGGGAAATCATGGCGGATTTACAGGCTCCTCCTCTCCAGCTCCTCCTCTCCATGTTCCTAAAAAGGGCATAAGGGCGGGATCTTGACTGTAGACCCGGCCCTGCTCGGCCCTCGCGGGGCGTGTAATGGGCGTGTATTTCTGTTGTAATCACGCCCATGGCCAGGCAGCGACGTAAACGGCCTGTCAATCAAAGTCAGGCCCGCATTAATTATGCAAGATTTCTAAAAATTTTTGTCTACGATAAAAAGCCCGGTGCCCCATATTGTTTTTAACCCAGCGTAATCACAGGAGGAATATCTAGCTCTAACCACTTCTAAACCATTAGGCACCGGGCATTAACGTTGTTTTTAACGTGTCTAAAGTCCAATGCATTCCAATGGGGGAATAGCGGTCATATGGAGGTACTACAGCAAAGGTGGAGCAATGGCGGCCTCCAGTGTCGTAGTCAAAAAGCAGAGCAGTCAGCGGCCATTGGTAGGGATGGGTACCGTTAAACGGTGCCTACTTGGTACCGACCGAAAAGCTCCGGTCGGGGGTGGTATCGAAAAACTAAAATTCTTTCGGTGCCAACTTTCGGTTCTTTTTCTCTCCAGAAGTCAATATATGACCCGCAGCGAGTCTAAAAAAAACATGAACGTGTGCGCAGATAATGAGCCGCTTCAGCGCAAATGGAGCGAAGCAAAACTATAACTTAAAACTATAACTTAAAGAGAAGCAAAGCTATAACGTACTAAACATTTGTAATAGAGACGGCTCAGCCGCGGTCTGCGCCAGGACTAAACCAGGACTTACACCGGTTGTAAAACCCAGAGTCAAACTAAACCAGTTATTATAAACCAGCTGCGGCCTGTGGAGCTTCTGTTTTGCGGTTTTAGGACTTTTTCCTTTTATACACGTTATTTTAATTGAATTAAAATGACATAGGTACCGAAAAAAGTACCGTTAAGGAACCGGCACCGAAAAGCAGGTACCGTTAAAGTAGTGGTATCGAAAAAAAACGAACGGTACCCATCCCTAGCCATTGGTAACCACCACCAGCGCAAAACCATTCGATTTAGGCCGATTCGTGCATCTCGATAGAACCAGCTCAAAGAGATTAAGATTTGATAAATATTCACAATTGTTGATGCCATGACATGATATTAGACAACTGTAAAGTTAACTACATACTTTCTTTTATATGGACAGCATATTTAACAAAAAAAATTAAATGTTCATCCAACTTATACGTTCAGTAGGTTTGGTTCTATTGTGAGACAATTGGTATTAATCTATGATAAGTACTGTTAAAATCATAAGAAACCTTGTCTGTTAATGCACCACTCAGCATAGGAACATCATCTACAAAATCAGCTGTTAGGGCAGCTGTGTGGGGGTTTGTTGATGGGGAGCTACTGCCCACTCCTTTTGAGCAGAATGTATACTGCTCAAATAAACAAATAATTATTTCCACATTAATAATGCACACATTGTTATGCTAATTAGTGGGCGGGGCTGAGTCTCACCTGATTCAAATGCAGTAAAGTGTTTTTTTGGACTCTTTCTGGACCTTGTAAGTGGACATAATGGCTTCTGAGCTTATGACAACTAACCTTAAGATACTGTAGTTATCATTCATGTTTTTGTTTGAAGTCATTGTAAAATATGTGATATTTCAGTCAGACAGAAAACCCAGATATAACACGTCTTCTTGAAATGTGGACACGACAGCGAAAACTATTAACTAAAACCTGGTGCTGGAACTCCAAGGATGTTACATCAGGAGACTGTTTTTAATTTGCAAATCCATTCACAATCGTGCTCTGCGCTTTCATTTAGCACAGCACGATAAGTGACCTGTAAAACGTCGTCTATAATCATCAATAACGCGTTTATCAGTGATCCTTTCACGGGTTCTGCTCAGACACGCAGAGCAGGGCTGGATTAAAGATCTGCAGGTCAGTGCTTTGAACAAGTGCAGAACTGAAGCTGAAACATCAGACGCAGTTTTGGAGTCACCTGTCCATTGGAGAGGATCCTCTTCAGTTCAGCCGAGGATTTCTTTAAGCTACAAGACAAAGACCAGGAGCATCATTTACTTTACTCTCAGTTTAGAGATTATTTTTGAATCCTGATTCAGAATAGATTCATTAAGGGTAAAAGTAAATCTGAAGATGAGAGATATATATTTCAATCAAAGATGTCGATCTGTGGGACAGTGTTGGGAAGAATCCTAGCAATAGAATTATTCCTTCCAGGAAGTGACGTAGATAGAGGCAAACAGTTTTACCCTGTTGCCGTGCCGACCATGTTAAGTCACTGGGGGTCAAAGTGCTCTGAACTTTACCTTTATCGATGTCACTTCCTGTCAGCAGCTGCTCGAAATGCCTTCATTAAAATTGCTGCTTCACTGAAATAAAATACCGACGTTCTCCTTCTAAATAAGTCACATTTTCAAAAGCATTAAAACCTTTAAAATGCATAATACAATCCTTACAATTGACTCTCTGCATAACGTCAAATCAAAACAGCGCCGCCCAAGAAGTGACTTCCTGTTTCAATCCAGCACGCCAAAATAAAAGCACACAACTCGTCTCATTGATTAGTTCAGCGGGTACTTGCAACATTAAGAGAATATAATTAAATACACACATTTTAAGTGTTTTGTCTGTTAATAGTTAGGCAGAAAGAAAGTTGAACTAATGTGCTTTTATTTTGGTGTGCTGGATCGAAACAGGAAGTCACTTCTGTTGTGATTTGAAGTAATGCACAGAGTCAATTGTCTCATGTAAAGTGCTTTGTGACTGTGAAAGGCGCTATATAAATAAAGCTCTCTTCGCCGCTCACCTGTTGTTGGCGGCGGCGTTGGGAACCGTCTGAGCGCAGTCGTTGGCTGGACTCGGCCGCGTGTTGACCTGCAGGTTCACAAAACAAAAAACACACATTTACCAGCCGCGCCTCTGCTTTCGGACGAGCTAAGTGGACGGGTCTATCCGGGCGACGGACGGACCACCTAATGAACGAGAACAAAACGCCGCCGCTCGCTTCGGCCTCGGGGGTTAATTGGCTTTTGTGGGAGAGCGCGAGGAAGAGGAGGAAGGGGAGGAAGGCGACCAGGCGCCGGCCGAACGGGGACCCGCCATTAACAGGGAATTGACAATAAATTGGCGTCGGGAAATTATGGGGAGAGGATCAAAGCGTATCACGGGGGACCATTCACATCTATTAAAATGTATGTTTACTCCGAAGACCTCTGCGCTCAACCCAGTTACGGAACGCCGAAGAGCTGCCAGGAGCCTGTAAACGCAAAATACTAAAAATAACTCGCTTAATTGAGGTCAAAAGGCCGCCGTGTTGGGTCTAGTAAAGCGCTGGGATTCTCGGCTTAATTAGTGCCCAGGAAGACCTAATTTCAATGGCACATAACGCTTAATGTGCCAATTACTTTGATATTATACCAGAGGAAAAACATCTTTTTTAACGGCTCGTCCTTGGTGGGAAAGAGCGCTCCGGCGAATCATACAAACAGAGACGCAAAGTGGATTATCGATGACGGCAAAAAGTAATTAGCAGCGGCTTTGACATATGACTGACATGAGACGGTTTAGTAAAAGGAGCCGGTGTCATGTCGGGTCATTGAACTCGGGAGGAGGAGGTTATTACAGAGTTATGGCCTTTTACTTATAATCATGATTATTACATTTAATCAAGAAACGAAACAATGTGACAAAAAGGTGACCATGATGTGACAAATGTGACAAAATTGTGACAAAAATGTGACAATAATGTGACAAAATTATGACAAAATGTGACAATGTAACAAAAAAGTGGAAAAAAATGTGACAATAATGTGACAAAAAGATGACAAAGATTTGACAAAAATGTGACAATAATGTGACAAAAATTTGACAAAAATTTAACAAAAATGTGACAATGTGACAAAAAGATGACAAAAATTTGGGGAAAAATTTGATTTTTTTTGGCAATAATGTGACAAAAATGTGACAATAATGTGACAAAAATGTGACAGTAAAGTGACAAAAATTTGACAAAAAATTTACAAAAAAGTGGCAAAAATGTGAAAAAATATATATATTTTTTGACAATAATGTGATAAAAATGTGACAATAATGTGACAAAAATGTGACAATAATGTGACAAAAATATGACAAAATGTGACAATAATGTGACAAAAATGTGACAATAATGTGACAAAAATATGACAAAAATTGGGGGGGAAATTTGATTTTTTTGTGACAATAATGTGATAAAAATGTGACAAAAATTAGACGATAATAAAAAATAAATTAGGGGGGAAAAAAGAAACAAAGATTAACAAACTTTGGAACACGGTGGAATTAACCTTTACGACATCGGAATTTAGCTTTGAGCTGCTGCGGTATCAGACATGTTCTCCAATCAGAACGATCGAGCCTCAGTTCCTTTAGCTGCGGCCGATCAGAAGTCACTGCAGGAGGATCATGTTTGTTTGATCTGCAGTCGCTATAAAACAAACTCCACTTGTGTCTCTTACAATACGTTCACACACAATAATAAGCTTCATCCGGGTCCAAACTGTTGACAGCTCCATAGATGAAACAGCAAAAAAATAAACTTTATCTGAATCTCCTGCTGAAATAACAACAGATAAAAGGCCAACAACTGTTTAACACCTAATCAGAATAATATATATTTTTGTTCTCCATTGTGTAAGGAAAAAAAAAAAGTGATCATTAATGCCAGAAAAGCGTCAATAAAGAAAATAAATTTGATATTTCTGATGTTTAAAAAGAGCATTATAGTCGGCTCTACAGCAGGATACAATCAGCAAAATCCCATTACAGTGAAACGGGCTAAAGTTTTGTTGGACCTGGAAGTGGAGCGATGACATCATCACTTAAGGCGAGACACTCAGCGGAAAGTATTGATTTTTCACGCAATGGTCGAAGTGGAGATTTTTATCTGGTTTCTTCCCTTTACTTCTTAGTTTTCATGTTAGAATCTAACAATGACAAAACGTACCCCTTACGATGTTTATTTTATGATGTGTAGTCCATGAGTGAGGCGGAGTTAGCCTGGTTTTACCTGCTCTATCATGACTCTATCAGGACTCTATCAGTACTCTATCATAGCTCTATCATGGCTCTATCATGGCTCTATCATGGCTCTATCATGACTCTATCATAGCTCTATCATGACTGTATCATAGCTCTATCATAGCTCTATCATGACTGTATCATAGCTCTATCATAGCTCTATCATGACTCTATCATTGCTCTATCATGGCTCTAGCATGACTCTATCATAGCTCTATCATAGCTCTATTATAGCTCTATCATGGCTCTAGCATGACTCTATCATAGCTCTATCATAGCTCTATCATAGCCCTATCATAACTCTATCATAGCTCTATCATAGCTCTATCATAGCTCTATCATAACTCTATCATAGCTCTATCATAGCTCTATCATAACTCTATCAGTACTCTATCATAACTCTATCATAGCTCTATCATAGCTCTATCATGACTCTATCAGTACTCTATCATGACTCTACCATAGCTCTATCATAGCTCTATCATAGCCCTATCATAACTCTATCATAACTCTATCATAGCTCTATCATAGCTCTATCATAGCTCTATCATAGTTCTATCATAGCTCTATCAAACTCGGTAAATTCTTTAGCAAAATATTAAATATAATTGACTCGGTGCATAACTTTAAATCATAACAACGCCGCCCAAGAAGTGACTTCCTGTTTCGATCCAGTGTGACAAAATAAAGGCGCACAGCCTGTCGCATTGATTAGTTCTGCAGGTACTTGCAACATTACAAGAATATAATTAAATACACACATTTTAAGTTTTCTGTTAATAGTTAGGCAGAAAGAAAGCTGAACTAATGAATAAGATGGTGCTTTTATTTTGGCGTGCTGGATCGAAACAGGAAGTCACTTCTTCGGCAGAATTGTTGTGCAAAATTGTGTCATATACACTTTAAATCGCTGCGTCACTGAAATAAAACTATGATTATTACTTACAACAGATGTTAGCTAATAAGTCATGATTACAAAGGGAAGCTGTCAAATGTGCTTTAATAAAATATATTGTAAGTATGTTTTGTAAAGGCAGCTTTAAATTCCAAACTAATTCCTTACATAACAGCGAGCGCGTGACGTTCCTGCTGATTGCATCTCGCCGCCGACGGCGTCTGACCGCGCTACAGTAACCGTTACGGGGGAAGGTACAAAAACGCTCGCCTTTAAATGAACATCCCCGATAATGAAAGGCAGTAGGTCCGGCGCTCCGTACATAAACAAAGACAAGGGGGACAAGAGAATGAGAGGAGAGCCTTGACTCCAATTGACATTTCAATAAGTGGAACACAGCGTTACCAATCCATTTGGCTCAAACCCCCGCGCTCTCCCCGTGTAAGGCAGCTGAAACAATTATTGAGATCGGTACCTTCAGGCCATGTATGTTCCGGATCCCTGGAGTCTTGCCGGCTGAAACAGTAATTGACTAGATTGTAGAACACATCACTGGGCCATTTACAAATGTGCCGAGAAAAGGAATCGCTCCGTTGTATGAAAAAGAAAGAGTGAAATGAGAAGTGGAAATTAGTTATAGACAAGAGCGGAGAGAGCGATGGCGACGCCGGGCTCTGGAGACGGCTGCTGGCTAAAGTCACATATGCTATATATAAAGGCAGAGAGGTGAGAGGAAGTCTGCGCAGTCTGCCGTCAACTTTTAACAAAGGTTTGGAGGGCGCTGCCGTTTTCTCTCCTGACCGCTCCGTAACCCGCCACTGCCGGGCAATACTTAATAATCTATGACGCCATTATTCTAAACTGGTAAAGCAAGCGGAGATATTAAGGAGAGGAAATGTTTACTTTTCATGCAGTGGTCAAAGTGGAGATGTGCAGATAAAGTGACTAAACTTTAAACGGCCGGAATTTGGGACATGTTTGGGACAGGTGTAAATGAGCCAGAACTTGAGAAATATTCGATGACGGGGAATCACTGTCTAAAAGCATCTTCATTTATCATATTGGGTCAGACTGTCAGGCCATACCGTCTCTGTAGAGCAGCCATTATTCCATGATAGACAGACTAATCGCAACACATTCGTTAGTGCTAATGTGGCTAGTGCTAATGCAGCTAGTGCTAATGTGGCTAGTGCTAACATGGCTAATGCTAAATAAATCCTCTCACTGAGGAGGGTCTGCTCCTGTTGAAACATGTGAGGACAGATTCATGTCGCCTTTAGAGCAGAGTCAGACTCAGACAGAAGCTGGAATCAGGAGCTGAACTGTGTCCTAGTGTTTGCCATGTGAGATTCCAGCTGTTTCTGACTCTGCTCTAAAGGCAACATGTTTACACTGCAAAGGAAGTCTCTTCTAATAATGATGTTTCAGCAGGTGCAGACCCTCCTCCGTGTGAGGATTTAGAAGCTGCTGTGGACGTTAGCATTGACGAATGTGTTGCAATTAGCTTATTTATTTATCATGAATCACGATTGTACTACAGCGATGGTGTGGCCGTACAGCATGACCTAATATGACTGTGATTCATGCTCGGGCTTTAACAGACGAGTATTGCAACTAGTTCTGCAAAACTAGTCGACTAGTCGTGCATTAATCTCTCTCTCTGCCTAGTTTTAAACATAAATGCCAAGGCAGAACCTCTCTTCCGTGTTTCGGTGGGACAATAAACAGTATTACGCTGGCAACTACCGGCCAGTTGTTTTTGCCGGTCACTTTTACTGCTCCACATATAGTTTTGTGCATCTCTTCTGGACATATTCAGCTGATATGAGCGAGTTAAAGCCGGGACGATGCAGAGTCTACATTATTACATGACGGATTTGGACGTGGACTTAAAGTGCATATGACAGGTTTTAATGCTTTAAAAAAAAAATGACTTATTTAGATCACATCAGTTGCATAATTATCATTTTATTTCAGGGAAGCAGCAATTTTAATAAAGAAATGTTGGGCAGAAAAGTTATTTTTATAAAAAATTTTAAGCTGCTGACAGAAAGTGACATAGAAGAAGGTAAAGTTCCACAACAGTTTGACTCATTTCCCATTGACTTAACGTGGTTGGCACGGCAACGGTTTAACATTGTTTACCTTCTTGTATGTCACTTCCTGTCAGTCCCGTAAGGAAGTGAAACTATATACATCACAAAAATTGCAAAACTAAAGAAAACAATCTTTAAAGCAAAATCTTAAATATAGTCGTGACTCTCATGTGTCATATGCACTTTAATGAACGCCATGTAAACGAGGCGTTATTCCTCCACTCTTAAATGATGACGTCACCGCACGGCGAGTCGTCATTAATGCAAATATGCAAATATTTCTCCAGTTGTGGCTCATTTACACCTGTCCCAACTTCCAGTCGTTTACACTTGTTTGAGACAAAGTGACCGAACACGTATTTCTGGAAAGAGGAATTGTAAAAAATTTAAGGCTTTTATTGTGAAAAAAACACAGCTTTTATTTTACTCCACTTGAGTCACTCCTACTCCAAACTTTCCCGTCTTGGACCTAAGATATCTATCCATTGTGTCTAATTCCTGCCTGATTTTTAGAGCTTTGAACACACAAAACCAACGAGGAATTAGCATTTTTACAGACTCCTTCACTAATAACTAGTTTATTCCAAATCTAAACAAGATCTAAAATCCTTCAGAGCAAATTCTCCTGACCTCTGCGTGACCCGCCTGTACGCCCCCACTGCCGGGCAACACTTAATAATCTATGACGCGATTATTCTAAACTAATAAAGCATACAGAGATATTAAGATTATCCAGCGGCTGCGTTGTCAACAAAGTACTTAATGCTCCGAGTGTTAATTAGAGTAAAATTCGTTTGGGTTTTTTTGCTTTTTTTCCCTCAGTCATTAATCCCCCGCGTGATCGGAGAAAAGCAGATTGATACCTCGTGGAAATATCTGCAGAGGGTCTGGCAGCAGTCCGTTTATCCTCTGCTCCGTCATCGTGTTGCAGTACTGAGAGAGAGAAGGGAAGTAAAATGTAAAATAAGACAAATAAGACGGTGAAATTAATCATTATTAATAAATAGTAAACCTCACGCACTGCGTTTAATACGACAGAACATACATCATGATTCGTATTAGTTCAACACATTCGATTTTTGGGCTGAAACATCTTAAAACTTTCTGAATAATCTTTCATCTGAATGTG
The DNA here is from genome assembly GCA_021464625.1 of Proterorhinus semilunaris. NCBI lineage: Eukaryota > Metazoa > Chordata > Actinopteri > Gobiiformes > Gobiidae > Proterorhinus > Proterorhinus semilunaris. Next base: position 5,059,649 of record CM038346.1, read on the forward strand.
CAAATGGTCCCATCCGATCCCATCACAGGACGACCCGCCACCGTCTATATTATACAGTATATTTATATTATACAGTCGGTGATGATTTGACTTCATCTGTGGCTCAGACCTTTTATCACCGTAGAAACTATCTCTACGCTGGGTTATGGCTGTTGGGGTCATTCTCATAGAGTTGGGGAGTTTTTTCAACCCAACTGCTGGGTCAATAGTTTGGGTCAATAGGTTGGGTTATTTCAGTCGACAGTAAATCACAGACCTGTCCCGCCCCAGCATCGCTACCCAGCAGGTTGGGTCAAGTCCTCACTCTATAGAGTTAGTTTCTACATAGGACGAGACTATAGTTAAAATCGACCCATGTTGGGTTATTTTTAATCCAGCATTTAGTGTGTAGTCTGACATAATCTCCTTGAATGCAAGCAGAGCAGCGTGTGGTCTATGGTAGAGGGGAGTGAGGGGGGAGAGCCAGGTGAGGGGGCGAGTAGAGCAGAGTTCACTACTCCACCTACATACAATAGCTTGTCTTAGGGAGACCATTTACTTTACCAGGGACTACGGATGAAAGACAGCCTTCTGGCTAATTTCGCTGCATTTACAGAAATGTTAATTAGTGTACAGTATCCCTGTCAAATAAATAAAGGAATAAATACATATCTTATGGCAGCTTTAATGTGCAAGAAGCTCAAAATGATCCTATAAATGTATATTCATGACCATTTTAACGGACGGACGGAGGGTTCTCAGACGGTATAATAGAATTCAGTCGATATATTTTGGAAGACTGCAAAAATTAATTAACTAGATTAGTATAAATGTTTCAATTTGAGCATAATAATCAAAATTTGAGTTGTTTTGACTAGGTAAGATGTATTTGGCCATTTGACCTGGATTATTTCACTTGTTTTGAGATGTTTCTGACTCGTTTCACTACATTTTGTCTCTATTTCAAGTAATTTTCTTCGCCAATGGGGCAAGAAAATCGGTCTTATCTCATTGGCAATTTTACTTTCTTATTTAGAGCGAGATTTTACTTAGCACCAGTCTGAAATGTCCTCAAACTAGCAAAGTAAACTTGGTCAGACCAGGAACAAAGTCTAAATGAGTGAAAACCGCTCAAAACTAGATACATTTCCTCAATTCAAGACATTTAAGCCAAATGCTTGATATTTACTTTTTGCAGTGTGGCTCTAGAGCGTTCAAATGACAGTAAGCCTTTGTTCAAAAAGTACTTAATAAAACGACGATAAGTATCGAGTCCAAAGCTGTATCGTTTTTGTCGGCGTGTCGATATCAGTAAGAGCTGGTTCACAGCAAACAGCCCCGGTAATAAAAGGCCGGGGTGACAAAGCGAGGCTGCTCTGCACACGTGTGACTGTGCGATCCATTTCCACGGCGGCGGCATTAATGCGAGGCCTCCGTCGTGGGCCCTGCTGCGCTGAAAGCTGTTGCAGATGAGGACCAATGCCCCGAGGGCTTGTTCTGCGGCAGTGTAGCATTAACCCTTTTGTGCTGCAGGTCAACAGCTCACCAAACACTCATATCCTACAGGACCCACACACACACACGCTCGCGCACACACACTCCCGCGCCACGCTGCCAAGACACCGGCGCCGTAATGGATGTTTCACTTACCCGCGCCATCTGTTACAGCGCCAACGACAAGACTGTTTGCTCGAGCTCTCATCTGTTTACTCTGCCTCGTCTTTGGAGGCACCGAATCAACAGCGTTTAAGCTCTTCCACAAAGATATTTATTTACAATCCCTCGTGATTAGGGCCTGGGTACTGTTACACGTTTAGAGATACCGGTGCTTTAACGATACCGATACCCGAACGATACTTTGTCTGATACCTTTACGCAAACGTTCGTCGTCTAGGACCAGGAAACAGAACAATAATGTGGGAAAGATCTGCACAATATTAAGGATCATCTCGAAATGTGTGAACAATAATTGGGGGAAAAAAAATAATAATAAAAGATTTGCAAAAAAATGGGGGAAATGAATTGGGAAAAATTTGAAAAAATTAAATAAACAATTCGGGGAAACTGGGTAAAAGATTAGTAAGTAAAATGAGCAAGATCATGTGAGAAATCAATTTAAATAAATAAATAAATAATTTTGAAAAAGAGGAAAAATAGGGGCAAAAATGAGGAAAAATTGTGTACAAAAAATATATAAATTAAAATTGGGCAAAGGCAAATATAAGAAAAAGAAATTGTAGAAAAATTTGCTAAATAATTGGGAAAAATAGGGAATAAATAAATTAAATTGTGACAAAATGCATGGAGAAAACTGGGGGAAATAAATGAAAAAATAAATAAAATAAAATAAAAAAATAGGGAAAATTTGGCATGCACTGGGCAAAATAAAATGGGAAAAAAGGAAATAAAACACGGGCAGAGCTGGGGAAAAATTTGAAAAATTATGGCAAAAAAATAAATAACATTGGGACAAAAGTAAGAAAAAAAAAGTGTACAAAAATTAGGAAAAATTGGGCAAAAAAAGTGGACAAAAATTGATAAAAAATTAGGCAAAAAAAAGAAAAAGCAAACATTGGAAAAGAAAATTGGGGAAAAAATACCTAAAAATTGAGACAAAACGTATGGAGAAAAATGGGGGGAAATTAGAAAAAAGGGTGGAAATAGGGAAAATATTCTTGATAAAACATTAGGGCAAAGATTAAGGGAAATGGGACAAAAAAAATTCAAAGTCACTTCCTCCAACGTCGTCCCTGGACCAGCAGCATCAAAACCTGGATCTGAAGATATATACGTTATGTTTCCAATACCAATAGTACCTAAACCAGCACCTCCTCATGAAGTCCATGTAAATGTGCGCGGGAGGGGTCTGCGGGAGCGTCCCTGCCTGGGAACGGATCAGAATGGCTGCCCAAGTGGCACAGCTGTTATTAAAAGGCCTATTTATCACTGTCACATCCCCTTCCTCGCTGCTAGCCCCGCGCTCTGGCCCTGCAGCGTTCTCACTAGGCCGCCTCCCAACAATGGCTTCTCTCCAAAAAAAAAAAAAAGGAAAAAAAAACGTGCACGAGAACGAAGGTTTTTTTTTTTTTTTGTGCCTTTCAACGTATACCTTTAATTTTCCGCTCAGCTAGCTTATTGATTAAGGCTGCAATTACCGCCTAATCTGCGGCAGCGGTGTTATTAAAAGACATTCTCCTCCGTTGTTGGCCAATAACTAAATGGCGTCCGATCCCAAATACCATCGCTCAGCCTGGAGGGACGGGAGCGAGCGGCGAGCGGGTCTCATCATCATTAGCAGACGGAGGAGAAACGGGGAGTACAAATGGTGGAATTAGAGGCTCTTACCTCCAGGGGGAGCCGAGGAGGTCACATGTTTTTTCGGTAGCCCGACACGAGCCGCTCTTTAACTTTGCTCGGCGCGGCTGTCCGTCTTTCAAGGTGTCGAACAATGATTAGAATCGCCCGCGAGTCTGTGCGGCGGGTCTCGCGGGGGGGGGGGGGGGGGGGGAGCGCGGCGCCGATCGCCCCTCCCCCCCCCGAAACGGCGGACACTTTTCACCGGGAATGCCCTTCGCAGATTCGTTGTTAATTAAGTGCTGATTTTGAGCATTAATTTAGCCCCGCCGTAAGTACAATTGAATTTCTCGTCGGCGACAAGAGGTCCTGAATGGGCAGAAAATTACAGGCGCGGAGAGCGGAGCGATAAAAGCTCTGAGGGGAAGTCGATGTAAACGTGTCAGTCCGAAGCGACTTTACTGCCGACAGAAGGAAGGCGGCGTTCTGCTGAGAAATACTGATGCCGTCGAGAGCTGGGCGATATCTCCACTACACAGGAGGCGAGGGCTCATTCGTACAGAAGGCGATTCAAAGTGCTGCAAAGAGGATTCAATCAATCCATAAAACAACAGAAAAAATCATTACAGTAAAGCAAAGAGCAGATGAATGAGGCCAATAAATCGGGCCGATATTTGGGGATTTTACGATATCGGCTATCGGACGATCTGGCGCCGATAAAAGCCGATATCGCTGGGATCAAAAGTGATAGAGACTTCTTGTTTTTTTGCATTGGAAAAAGCGAAGTCAGGGCTTTAAACTGAGTCCCACAAAGTGAATATGAACATGCTGTATTTCATTTAGAAGCACGGAACCTGGAGAATTCAATCACACAGTTTTTAGGTTTTAACTTGGAGTGTGACAATATATCGATTTCCCGATATTTTGCAGGACGATGCGATACCGATACTTTTTATCCAAAGTCATTTCTTTTGATGATGTCATGCATATTAACGAGGAAGACGTGCTCCACTGCTTTCAGGCAATAGAGGCGAACAATGATCAAGAATTCAGTCAGACCAGCAGGGGGCAGCACTACAGTTTTAACCAAACACTGTCACACAAATAAATTACTTAAAATGATAGTTTTATATTGATAAAGAAGATTAATTTGGGGTTGATTTACTCCAGGACTGTGGTCTCTTGTTTATTTAAATGTAAATGAAGTCACTGACAGATCTATAGACCCGTTTCCAGCGCGCAAGTCTGGAATCATTTATAGAAAAAAGGGGAACAAAGCACATGAAAATAAATGTAAATGATGAATGATATGTTAAAATAAAGGTTAAAACTATGTGTTTTATCGTGAACGTAGGTGATTTTTGTGTAATATATCGATTATCGGCGTATCGTGAGATAATGGTTATCGTGAGCCGCGTATCGTATCATATCGCGAGGTACCCAGAGGTTCCCAGCCTTAGTTTTAACCTCCCCAATATGTATGCCACAGTATCCGCCGAACGAGAAAGTGAATGTCAAGGTTGTTGGAATAGAAGAGTTCCAAAACAGAAAGAGCTGAGTGTGAAGTTTATGGAGGAAAATGAGCCTTGAAGAACTACATAATAGAAGTAAGAAAAGTGCTTTGTTTTGCCACTGCGACTAGAAGTGTTGTTTTCGTCAACGAAGACTATAACAGAATCATTTTGTTGACGCACCTTTTTCTAACGACAATTACGAGACGATGACGAAATGAAAACAGCTCAGACTAAAATGAGACGTTAATGGGAGAAAGTGGTTCATCAGACGTTCGTAGCCAGGAGCCGGAGAACATGCTCCAGTCTGAGGCTACAGCTCCATGGACTGAGCGACTGACAGCGATCCAACTGGGACTTCATCTTTTCTCAGGACAGTTTTAAATCCCGTATGAAGCAGAAAGGACGTTGATGAACGAATGGTGCAGACGGCGCTGATAATAAAAACTCTCAGAGCGGTGATCAGAGGGCGAGGAGAGCGGCCGCTTTGGGGAATGTCCTGTTCACAACCAGGACAATTCTGCCTTTTGTGGAGGAATCGGTCAAAGCTCGGTACGATTTACACATTTAGAAAACTTACTTTTAATGCTTATCCATCTAAATTAATTTGTTGAAATACTCCATTACTTTTTTCATGAAACTGACTAAAACTTAACTAAAACCTTTTGAGTTTTTGTTGACTCAAACTAGACTCATTTTGTGAGGAGAGGGTTTAGATGTTGGTGCTGATCCATTTTTCCTCCACACATGACGTTGTGTGTTCCTCCCAAACTATTCAACTTTGGGTTCATCAGTCCACAGAATATTTTTCCAGTCGTGCTGTGGAGCATCAAAGAGCTCTTTCAGAAACCAAAGTTGAATAGTTTGAGAGGAACACACAACGTCATGTGTGGATGGAAAATGGAACAGCACCAACATCTAAACCCTCTCCTCACTGTGAAGTCTGGAGCAGGAGCATCAGGGTGTGGGGCTGTTTTGTTGCCTCAGGGCCTGGACAATGTGCTTTCATCAATTGATTAATTCACAAGTTTATCACGATATTTTGCAGAAAGACCTGAGACATTCACAACAGCGTGTGAATAAGTAAGTGAACCCTTGTATTAAATATCTGCTGATCCTTCTTTTGCAGCAATAACTGTTTTCCTGCAGCTGTAGATTGACGCTCAAATGATCAGGATGAATCTTGGACCGTTCCTCTTTACATAACTGCTGCAGTTCAGCAAGATTCAGGCGGTGTACTTACTTATTCCTCCCTGTCCTGTGAATGTTTACATGTTATGGCCAATACAAATATGATCAAATGTAAATGTTTAGGTGGTATTAGTTTAAGCAGACACTGTTTAATCATATCTGTGATTTTTATGAAGATCTGACCAGATTTAGTGACAAATTTAGGCAGAAATGTGAGAAATTCCAAACGGTGAACTTACTTTTTAATCATCACTGTATTTGTATTGTGTGTAAATCGGTCTGTTTCTTTGCTTTAACCCCTGGACTAAGACTAAAACACTCCATAATAGTATATCCACATATGCAAACACAGGAGAATAGTTTATGAAATGCTTCTTCTTTGAACCTTACACAACATCTCATCTTAATTCCTATTAATTTCACACAATAGCTGTCTGATAAACATAACCTAACAATACTTATGCAGGGCTCCTCTGGGGCTCTGCGGGCCAAACAGCTACAGCAGCAAACAGAAATAAATCTGGTAAATACAAATGCAAATGCCCACTGAAGCGCGCAGCCTCGCGTGGCACTTCGCTGCTGCCGCTCAATTTGAGCAAGCTCCTTTTTTCAGGGCAATCAGCAGCTTTGGAAACGCTGCCGAGTCCCGGGAGAGAAGGAAAGCCATTACAACATGCACAGATTTGTTTTTCAAAATTTATTGTATGAATCTGCAATGTAGCGCCGCAAATGCTAAATAGCAGCGCAGGGAAAGTGTGGAGCGAGGCGGGTTAGTGCCTCGCTCTGCCTGATTATAGGCTGTAGGTTAATAATGTGTTAGAGACAGAGGACAGTTAGTGTAATTCAGAAGCACTAATCCTACAGCGAGGAACTCCTGACCAGTGTTGGGCCAGTTATTTAACATTGTAATATTCTATATTAGTAGTTACAGCTTTAAAAAATATTAAAAACAATTGTGTATTATATATTTCTGTTTCAAAACTGTAGCTAAGTTACTTCTGAGTAATCTTTGACAAAATATAAACTGAAAATAGTCATAATGCCACAGAGCTAGTGCAGTGAAGATCCTTTGCTTTCCCCGTTCTCTCATGTTTTGTTTTGACGACGTAGCTACAGACTGCAGATCTTTTACATCAGCATGATCTGGATTTGGTGCTGCATTTTATTTGGGCGGAGTTTGGCAAACCATCTAAATGAACTCGTAACTCAAGTTACTTAAATTGTAATGACTAATGTATTACCATATTGTGTTTAAGTAATATGTTATGTTCCTTAGTTACTGAAAAAAGTATATTTCTGTGACTCGTTACTTTTGTAATATGCTGAGCCCAACACTGCTCCGGACTGAAGGCGAGACGCTGCAGGTGAAAACATAGATTTTTCCCGCAGTGGTCAATGTGGAGTTTTTGCTAGTTTCTCCCTTAACATCTTGTTTTAATTAAAGCTCGACCGATATGGGTTTTTATAAGGCCGTTGCCGATCTGCTCGGCCGATATATTTGGCTGATTTTTCCAAATGTCTGGTCCATAATCCTGTAAAATATAAACACTTGGCCACTGCAGCACTGGTGGATTTAATTCTATTACTTTAGGTGATTCAGTCAAAGTTTCTGTCCCAGCTTTGATTAGTTGTCATTAGCATTATCATGCTGTTGCTAGCTTTAGCATACTGTTGCTAGCATTAGCATACAGTTACTGGGGCGATGGTGGCGCAGATGGTAGAGCGGGTCGTCTCATGATCGGGGGTTCGAATCCCGCCTCCTGAAGGTGCATGCTGTCGTTGTGTCCTTGGGCAAGACACTTCACCCACCTCGCCTCCAGTGTCTGCGTACATTGGTGTATGAATGGGTGAGAGGTTCCTTGCTGTAAAGCGCTTTGAGTGCCTAATGTAGGTGGAAAAGAGCTATATAAGTTGAGACCATTTACCATTTTACAGTTGCTAGCTTTAGCATACTGTTGCTAGCATTAGCATACTATTGCTAGCATTAGCATAGAGTGGCTAGCTTTAGCATACTGTTGCTAGCTTTAGCATACAGTTGCTAGCTTTAAGTAAGTAAGTAAGTAGGTGCTTTATTGTCATTGTACAAGTGTACAACAAAATAGTGATCTGATCTTCTAAAATGGTGCCGTGCCTCCTGGGTTTGTCCCCGTTTCAGAGCGTGGTGTCCTGCACCGGTCAGCTCCACCTCCTCCTTCCTCTTCGTCACACCGCTTCACAACAGTCTTTCACCATCTCTCGTTTGTCCTTTTTTGTTTCCTGTAGCTCCTCTTGTGACTCCTCTGTGCTGCAGCTGTGGGGGCTCTTGGAGCCTCTTCAGTGTCTCAGAAGAAGAAATGTGTAGGTCTCAAATGGGTTTAGCTGGTAAGCATTTTGTTTACCTTTAAAAAGCTGCTTTCTTCAGGACCATTTTAGACTCTCAAAGTAAACAAATCCACCAAACCTCCACAAAAACACGGCAAAGACGTACAAAAGTATCCAGAAAAACAATGTGGAACAGAAACCACAAATGCAGGTCCAAGAAAAAGGCAAAAAACTGCACAAAGGAGAGACGGAGGTCGCCTCCTTTAGCATACTGTTGCTAGCTTTAGCATACTGTTGCTATCTTTAGCATACTGTTGCTAGCATTAGCATACAGTTGCTAGCATTGGCATACAGTTGCTAGCATTGGCATACAATTGCTGGCTGGCAATCAAAAAAGCAATTGCTGAGGTTAAAACTAACTCAGCGGTTTAATTCTCCAGGTTCTGTGCTGTGTGACATACAGCATGTTCATATTCACAGACATTTCTATACATAGTTGCCCGACGTTTCGTTTCCATGAATTTCCGTTCATATTCACTGAGGTTTAGTGAAACCTGTGTTTAACAAACGTGCAGCTAACCAACTTTCACTGCGATGTTTCTCTGTTCCCCTGAGGCTGAGGAGGTTGTGGGACTCGTTTTAAAGACTTCGCTCTTTCCGATGTAAAAAACTTGAAGTCTATATCACTCGGCTTTTGTCGCCACTAGATCGGCCGATATTGTAAAATCCCCAAATATCGGCCGCTATATCGTTCGAGCTCTAGTCCAGCTGTTTTACTTGAATAATAAACGTGGATGGCTGAGGATGGAAATGGTTGTAATATGGAGTGTTGTTGATGTTTGGAGTTGTTCGTTGAATTCCTGTCGAGGCTGAGGTCAACACTTCCTCCTCTGTGTTTCCCAGAGCCTATCAGCACAACAGATGTCTGCTCGTGCCTAATCACCGCTCCTCTATGCTATTTAATGATTAAAAAGCATCACGAGTGAGCGCGCGAGGAAAACGGACAAAAACACGGCGTGCGGAAGGCGCCTGTGGCTGCAGTCGCTTGGTTGTGAGCTGATGGGGGGTAAAAGACATCGCAGATGAGAGTAGATTTGGAACAATACTGCAGCCCAGGGGGCCCGCGCCTTAATGAGGCAAAACTTTAAGTACTGAATAATAAATAATAAAAATTGACACTTCATTTAGCTTTCAGTGTACCTCATAGAGAAGCCATTACACATCATTACTCTGACTGTCCGTGGCATGAACAGTAAGTATGAACTGAACGACTACATCCAAATGAAAAATGCGGTCGTTTATACTTTAGACGAGCACAGACGCTTCTGCAGATGAATGTTTTGTTCTTTGTAAATGTCATAAATATGATCTGTCTGTGTCTCAGGACAATGATCCAATCAGAAAGCGGAATGAGCTCCAGATCCTTTGTTTAACCCCTAACCCCACACCGTCGCCGAGCACATTTTCTCCAGTTTGACTTTACCCAAATCTAAAAGCTTATGGCCTATAAGCCAGAGTAACGCCTCATTTGAAAGCTAAGACCAACAAAACTCATCTCAGATTCGCGTTGTCGTCACTTTTTGTTGTGTTTTAGTTGCTCATTTGCTGCTTTTTTTCTCTGCGTTTTCATCCTCACGTCTCGTTATTGTCACTATTTTGACGCTTTTTTGCAAGACGTTTTTAGATCTGGGTCAAACTATAGAAAACATGCACGGTTTAGGCTAAACTTCCTCAATCCCAGCTCCTGTCTCTGATAAAGTCCCAGTCAGTGCCAGTGCAGCCTCCAGCCGTTAAAGCTCAGTTTATTGGGCAGTGCATGTTAATGAACAAGCCGGATTGTAGCTTTGGGCTAATTTCCATCCATCGCCCCCCATGTGCACTCTTAAACACACTAACATTCATCCTGGCCTATTGTACATGTTTTTAGTGGTAGGGGAAACCGGAGTACCCGGAGGAAACCTACACAGACACGGGGAGAACATGCGAACTCCACACAGAAAGGCCCCGTCCAGGTGGGAATCGAACCCGGACCTTCTAGCTGTGAAGCATGAGCGCTAACCGCTGTGCTACCGTGCCGTTCAGTGGCTGAACTTTGGAAGTTCTTAGCTTTCAGATGTTCACATAATCTCGTGTTTGTGTTCATGAGGAGCTTTGAGCAAACTATGTTTAAAGCACAAAGAGCCTCCTAAAAACATCCACTTTAAGTTTACTCCACCGACACGTCCTCAAGCGCCACTTTAGCCACTTTATGAAAAAATTTAATTCCACGCGATTAATTGATTTCCAAAATAGTCTTTAGAATCGTATTAAGCCCAATCACTAAATCAATCCTGACACATTGTTCAGAATTGGGATCTTGATTTGATTAGCATTGCAGGGCGAAAGGATAAAATATTTGCATGAACCCAAATATTTCACAACTCGGAAAAGTCCCAGTATTATCATTATAACCAAAGCATTATTAGTAATCATCTTTCACAATATAATGCAATGAAGAAAAGCGATGGCTGGACTCTTTACTTACGTACGACAACATGGCTTTGAGTTCTTCGTCACTTCTCACAGTGATCCTGTCCCCGACTTCATCTTCATCTGAGAGCAGAACCAGCATGACACTTGTTATATTGTCGTATTACACATTTATCAAAATATGAACTAATAAGAAAATGACATGTTTATAAGCAATGAGAGTTTCAGACCTCCAAGACCTGGCCAAAACACGACAAAAATACGTTTTTGTAGGCATTAGCTTTCAAATGAGGCGTTACCCTGGCCTATAGGCTGTAGATTTTAGATTTGGGTAAAACTGAAGTGAAGAAAATGTACTGGGGTTAAGAGGTTTAATGACTTATAAAGGCCTTAATTCGGGAATAATTCATTTAATGACAGCGTGAACCCTGTCATAGTTCACTCTTTCCGTAGATCTCAGTAAACATTGAACAGTAAACATCTGCTACTCACACTCGAAGGCTGTCACAGTGGCCTCAGGCATCACTTCTCTGATAGCAACCTACAGAAAAACAAAATAGGAGGACATTATTTACATGAAACAACACATTTAAGAAATATCCCAGAAGAAAACAAGCACAGAGAACAAAGAAAGCAGACAGTGGACATGTTTCTAAACCATAAGCATCTTTGTTTGTTTGTTATATATTTAACACACAGCCTGTTTCAGTCATAAACAGCAGCATGAATTAGAAAGTGTTTTAAGGCTAGTTAGCAGCACTGTAGCATCATCACTCACCAGCAGGTCATTAAAGTTTAGGAGAAAGGGATAATCCACAGGCGAGTCCATGTCTCCCACCGGAGTCTTTATCCGTATCACTATCCCGTCTCTGTCCATTGTAAAAAAGACTAAACTGCGAGGTAAACTATTGTAAACACAGCAGGCTAAAGGCTAACGAGCTAATTTCCTGTTGTGCTGTTAGCTGCACATGCTAACATCCTCTTCGCTCCACAACATTATTATAGAGAGGCACAAACGCGTGTCATCGCCGTAAAGAAACACTCGGGTTTATAACGAGCAGGAACAGTGTGAGTTTGACAGCTGTCAGGGCTGAAATGTGTGTTTTCTGTAGTGTTTAGCCAAGGAGCTAACAGCTAACAGCCAAACAGCACTTCCTCAACAACATCCTCCCTTGGATTTTCAACGTAAAAGACTTGATTCAAAGGCAAGAATTGGGACAGTTTTTGTTTATGGGCTTCATTATAATAATTTGGACAACTTCTCTTTGCTTATATCAATGTAAAATTTTGAGAAATATTGGAGAATAAAAAAATATATATATATTTAATTAGGCTATTATGGCAAAATGATTTGAACATAAATGAAAATTTGGTGATTATGGTGCGTTACAAAACTTACAAAACAGCTAAAGTTTACAAAGGCCGGTGGGCTTGATCCTGAACGTCTCTTTTCAGTTCCAGCTGCAATGATTAAATCTGCGCTGAAAGAGCTGCGTGGGCTGCTTTCACATTGATGTGATCAACTTTATAATAGAGCATATCTGAAGGTTTATTCTGACAGAAGATGGAATGATTATGTCACCCTCTGAAAGGTCCTCACTGTCGGACAAGGCCTCTCTGATTGTGTTGGAAAACCTTTCATAAGGCGTCCTGTTCAAAAGCACTACAGCACTTATTCAAAAGCATTATAGTGGCTTGATTCTCTGATTAGTACGACAGATTTTTTACATATTTTACTCTTGAAACATCATTCAGGTATTGTGCAGCGCTAAAATATTAGTGCTCTTGTACATGTCATTAAAGGACATTTCCTTCTGCGAGCCGTCCCACAAGCTCCAAGACGGGCTGAAATATGGCCGTTTCCCGGCCAAAACGGGACATTTGACAGATATGACGGGTTTTTAGTGGTAGGGGAAACCGGAGTACCTGGAGGAAACCTACGCAGACACGGGGAGAACACAAACTCCACACTCCAGGGGGGAATCAATCCTGTAAAGACAGGCAGACAGGCACCTGATGCGCTGAGAGAAACACAGGCCTTTATCTGTCAGATAAAATCCTGTTGCCAAATTAGGGTCCAGTTTAGCAGAGAAATGAGCGAGCGTAAGGACCACAGGCCACTCACTGCAAAGTCAGAGCCGATGAGTGTGAGGGGGGCGGGTAGAGCGAGGCAGCAGCCCTCGCTGAGACCTCACTTCAGGCTGTACCATTTAATATTTAATACAAGGGATCACTTACTTATATAAGAGCTGAGACATTCACAACACGCATGGAATAAGTAAGTGAACCCCTGTATTAAATATCAAGCTGATTCTTCTTTTGCAGCAATAACTGCTTTTCTGTAGTTGCAGATTAGACGCTCACAACGATCAGGATGAATCTTGGTTCATTCCTCTTTACAAAACTGCTGCAGTTCAGTGAGATTTAGGCGGTGTACTTACTTATTCCTCCCTGTCCTGTGAATGTTTACATGTTATGGCCAATAAAAATATGATCAAATGTACTTTCAAGTGATCAAGTGTACTTACACCGCGTTCCAAATTATTATGCAAATGCTATTTTTCTCAGATTTTCTAAATGATCAACTCAAATGTAATTTTCAAGTCTTTAACTGTTAGAGGATCATATGAATGTGATTGAACAAACCTCCAAGTGATAACAGTATTTATTCAAAAATAAATGTTCCAAATTATTATGCAACTCATACATTTTAAAGGTTGTAATTACCTGAAAATGGTAATTTGTTGAATTTGCAGCATTAGGAGGTCATATTTACTGAAATCAAAAGCTATTTCAATCAAAAACATCTTAAGAGGTCATGTTATATTTTAACATAGGACCTTTATTTGAGCAGTTTCAAAATTCATAAATCTATTAAACTTGTGAGTTTTGGAGAGTTTCTGCTTGGATTTGTTTGCAGGATGTCAGAATAGCCTCCCAGAGCTGCTGTTTGGATGAAAACTGCCTCCCACCCTAGATGTTTTGCTTGAGGCTCCAAAGGTTCTCAATAGGGTTGAGGTCAGGGGCGGAGGGGGTCCACATCATGAGTTTCTCTCCTTTTATGCCCATTGCTGTATTCTTTACAGCAGGAGATGGTGCGTTGTCATGGATGAAGATGATTTTGTTAGGGGCCGACCAGCTCTCTCCTCATGATTCCAGCCAAAACATGGCTCCGCCCCCTCCTTGCTCACGTCACAGCCTTGTTGGGACATGGTGGCCATTCACCAACCATCCACTACTCCATCCATCTGACCATCCAGGGTTACACGGCCTCATCAGTAAAACAAGACTGTTTGAAAATGAGTCTTCATGTATTTCTGAGCCACTGCAGCCGTTTCTGCTCGTCCGCTTCAATGAACAGTTTAGTGGAGGCCGGATAGAAGGTTTATGCACAAATGCAGCCTCTGGAGGTCCTACACCTTGATGTTCAGTAGACTCTAGAGCAGGGCCGGCTAACGGAAAAAAAAACATATGGAGAGAATATATAAACATATTAAATACTACATGTCACGTAAGTCAGTGACTAACATGACAAAGTGTTTTTGAGATATTTCTATCAAAAAAAGTTTCGATTTACGCCCTTAGCTCATTTTACAAAGCGCAGTTGAAGCGCCATCATCGCTCTGGAAACGAAAAGCCTTTCTCGTCGTGCTTCGTCACATTTTCAAAGAAAACGGCAAACTACAGGTACATTTACTTTTCTAAAAGTGTGTTAAGAACTCACTACTTTTGATTAGGATATTCTGTAAACTCGTGTGTGTTCAGTCAGACTGACGCGCTGTGTCGCAGCGGCTCTTCCTGGGAGAGTGGCCGGGTTTAGAGGCGCTTCCCTCGGTCAGTCTGCGCAGACGCTTAGTTACCGGTGTTCGGAGCTGAGTCCGCGTTGAAACGTTAGGGACTGACTTTTAATGACCCTAGTGCTGTCGATTTGTCCCTCCGTAATATTTCAGCAGTGAGAGACTTACTCGCTAATTTTACACCTGAAGCCACGTTAAAGCGCGGAAGGGCATCCAGGCCTCGCTGTGCAGCTGATGTGGTCAGATCTGGACAGCGTTAGGGTTTACCTTCTGTCTGAGTTAAAGTGCAGATGAGTGGGGTACGTACGCGTGACTCCTGTCGTTCTCCATCGTCTCCACGAGCACAACTTTATGTTTGGATTTGAGCTGCTGTTGCATTTTTCTCATGTCGTTCTTTCATTAGGAATAGCCGCGTTTTTGAACCCACTAAAGCACTCGTGTAACGCTCTGTCTAAATGTAGATTGTTATTGATATTACGCCACATTAATTATGTATATATATATATATATATATATATATATATATTTTTTTTTTAATGGCTGGTCATTCTTGGCCGACATTTTACGACCCAGCCGGCCAAAGTGGCCAACAAAAAAAGTCTAGCGGAACCTCTGCTCCAGAGGCACCAGCAGCTTCAAATATCTGTTTGCTGCTTTTGTAGCAGCTGTTTGTCTGGCAGAAACCGTCCTCATTGTGCCTTTATCTGCACAAACCCGTGTGTCTCTGAATCAGCCACAAATCTCTTAACAGTACGATGATTACGCTTCATCTTTCATGAAATACTGAAGGTTTTCATGAAAGATGAAGCGTAATCATCCAAGCCATTCAACTATTTCACGCTTTCCATCAGCAGAGAGATCCTTTTTCTTTCCCTCATTGCTTGAAAATATTAGTCTGCTTAATAATGTGGAACGTCTACTTTTTCAGTAGGTTTTCTCTTAACTGGACTTAACCTGAGAACTAATCATCACAGGCGTCTGAGATCGATGTCAGTGATTCAAAGAGCCCTGAGACACAAAACCGTCCATAAGTTTCAGTGAAAAACCTTTACCTTTATGGCACTGAAATACAATTTGCATGATCATTTGGTACGCGGTGTACTTACTTATTCCCCGCTGTCCTGTGAATGTTTACATATTGTGGCCAATAAAAATATGATCAAATGTAAATGTTTGGGTGGTATTAGTTTAAGCAAAGATTGTTTATTCTTATGATTTTTAAGAAGATCAGACCACATTTAGTGACCAATTTAGGCAAAAATGTATGTAATTCCACTGTATATCTCTATCGTCACAGGCTTATATTCATATCAAGCCTCCCGTAGACTGGGCCTTTAACATCACCGTTGCGCCTGATGTTTGTCTTCTCATACAGGTTAGAAGTTCAGCTCATCGACTGGCCCTGGCGTACAGTATCTACATTTGTACCTACACCCGGGTTAACGACCTATTGACTCCGGCGCCGTGTCTGAACGTATTACTCGGCCTAATTGTGGAAGGAGCGAGAATGGGCCTCTCAGAAAGTGATCGATGCCTGACGATCGGGAGCGCGAGGATCTATACGAGGTTTGTCAGACGCTCTCTCCCCGGGCGTGACATTAAAGGGCCCCGGCGCCGCGGGCCAAAGCCGCCTCCGCCGCGTCAGCAATCCGCCCCATCAGAAATCAAAGTCCTGAGTTAGCAGGAGGAGCCGGCGCTGTCTGGTAATTACAGCCCCTTCATCAGGCCTCCTCCGTCCACTCCAGGATCTGCGTGGGCTATTGACAGGCTGCTTAGCACAAAGTGAGCTCAGTTTAAACTCTAAATATACATCGCACACTTATTTAACTTTCATGGGCTAACGGGGAAACGGCCGGGACCAGTCACATTTACTTAGTTTTAGAACTCGTTTCAACCACGCAATAACGAATTAACCTCCTGCCTCAACGAGTGCATTTTATTTGGGTAAAGTTTCGGCTTTACCCAAATCTAAAAGCTTCTTAAAGCTCACAGTATAGGACCCTCATTTGAAAGCTAAGACCTAAAATAACTGATGTTACCATATATCTTTCCTCCCGTGGTTGCCATCACTTTTTTCATGTTCTTTTTCATCTCATTTTTGAAGATGAGCCACTTTTTGCTGTATTGCAGTACAATATAAACACAACATTTTACTATTTACACACATTTTTTGATTAAAAAATTGCCTGGAGTATGTTTTTTAAAATGGTCTTGTGGTTCATTTCACCCCTGGACGTTGAATCAGGCCTTGGGGTAAATTGAACCAGATTTAAAGGTGATAAATTCATTTTTTTTTTTACATTTTAGTGTTTCCCATTTGCAATTTTATACAAAAAATAAAATCATAATATACATGTTTATTTTAATGCGCAGATGATGCAATTTTGTTTCTAAAAAGTGGGATTATTTTATGGCAAATTTTGTAAATTTATTTTTTGTCTGGCAAATTCAAATCTTTATTCTATAATCTTACACAAAAATAAAAATGTTTTATTTTCAAAATATAATGGGTGGCTCATCTACGTGGCACATTGATTTGCCTTGTGTACGAAATGCGCAGTATAAATAAAGTCGCCTTGCCTACTGTAAAAATGTGGTCTTTTTCTGGCAGAATGAATGAATAGAATAGAATAGAATTTTTTATTGTCTACCGAGGTAGAAATTCATCTTTGGCTCACCGACACATAAAAACACAAGACTAGGGTCAAAACAAACGTGCTCAGTAGAAAAAAATACATACGAAAAATAAAAATAAAAGCTCAGTCTGTGGCGATTGTGTTTAGGTCACTGCTTCATTCAGAATTCCCACATCACAGGGGACAAAAGACATCCCATTACGTCATATATGATGCACAGCGTTGGCATTTGCAGAAAATGGTTCTTTACTTTGGGCTTCAAAGGTGAGGTTCGGTCTCTGGTGATTTGGCGATGAAGAAAATCGTCTTTCCACGACACAAACTTGCCTCCCCCGACTGTACAGTATGAACAGGTGCGGGGACAGAACACACCCCTGAGGACTACCGGGGTCATCACCACAATAGTCACTTTCACCACAAAACTAGGACTTTATCTGCATGATTCTTAACCGTTAACAGCGTCGTACATGCGTTTGTTTGGTATGGAGATGACCCTCTATGATGTCTGACGGTGATTGGCCGGTGTGTGAGTGATGACCCCTCACCTCGTCCAGCGCTGTCGGCCTGATCACCATCGACTCCTCAGCCTGTGTTATTGACCGCTCCTGTTCACGCTTCTGCCTGTAAACGCTCATTATTCACAGAGAGAAAGGCTTCTGCTTTGACGTGTTATTTACTTACTAAGGTCTGGGACACATGACGGGATTTTAAAACGTGATGCCAAGTCCACAGAACACACAAAACACACACAAAAGGACATTTTTCAATTTGTGATCAACAGTGAGGCCAGGACCCAAATAACCCGGACTGGAGCCGACATCTGCGGCCCGTCCTTTCATCTGCAGCGAGAAGGCCACAAAGAAAAGTGTGCTCAGTGTGTCCCACAGTGGGGGCGGGACCCCAGGTCATTTAAGGTGAAATACAAATACATTATCCACATTTCTTAGTATAGTATTGAGTGTAAAACAGCAGATATGTTGTGAAATCCATTTAATCTCTTAACCCCCGCCTTAAACCGAGCGCATTTTCTCCAGTTCAGCTTTACCCAAATCTAAGCTTCTGGAAAAAAGTATAAGATTAGCAACAAAAACAAGGTTAAAAACACAACAACAAAGGGACAAAAAAAGCGGCAAAAGAGCGACAAAAACAGATAAAAAGCAACAAAAATGCTTCAAATGTGTGACAGAAAAGTTACAATCTGGTTTGTAGGCCTTAGCTTTCAAATGAGGCGTTACTCTGGCCAATAGGCTGTAACCTCCAGTCGAGAAGCTTCTAGATTTGGGTAAAGCTGAAGAAAAGGTGCTCGGTAAAGGCAGAGGTTAAGCGGTAAATTTTCAAAATTAAGTTTTTTCTAAAGTATTATAGCAGCAATATCTTTATACAGTGCTACTTGTCAGCCCAAAAGTTTAGGGAACCATAACCATAGAATGATTTATATCCTGTATTTCCTTACACATTAATGTTAATGTTAATAGGCCTAATGAGCTGATCAAAAAGCACAGAGCGCTCACAGCCTAGAGGCCAGAGTAACACCTCATTTGAAAGCTAAGACCTACAAAACTCTAATCTAAATGGATGTTTTTCGTCGCATGGTTGCCGCGTTGTCGTCACTTTTTTGTTGCTATGTTGACACTTTTTTCAAGAAGCTTTTAGATTTGGACGATGACAAACCAGAGAGAATGTGTGAAAGGCTCGTTGAGAAAAACGTCTCTAAAGTTCTGTCTTATCTTTGGGCAGCAGCGGTTATCGCGTGGGCGTCACAGCAACAAAGTCCCGGGTACAATTCCAGGTTAAATTGTTCTGTGTGGAGTTTGCATGTTCTCCTCGTGTCTGCGTAGGTTTCATCTGGTTTCTCCTCTCTTTGATACCGGCGCCAGAGACGAGAGTGAGAAGGTTATTGGATTATGGTGAAGCGAGAGCTCTCGGTGGTGCAGCTGATGAAAAAGGATTAAAATACAATTGAATAGGCCTCTGATAAAATGTAGACAGAAAATACGATTAAAACAAAAGGGAAAAAAAAAATTCAAATACTTGAAAAGGTGCAAGTCCATCAAGTCGGCCTCTAGGACGGGTGTCTGGCCTCAGGGACGCAGACGGGGGTTTTGCAGGTGTCCTCCTGAGGACACGTATAGGCCCGGAAAGCCTGCTGCTTGATTCCGCCATGTCTATCCGGGGGACTATCCTGTTCTCGACGTCCCGCTCTCTCACCGCCAACCTGTTGCGTTGCGTCCAGTCCGTCTCGTCTCCTCTTGCCTCGGCCAGGCGTCCTTCTTCCACATCTGACCTGTGCGTCCTCCTTGGCACCTCCTGGCGATGGGCCTGCCCTCCATCTGTGTGTGCAAATCTGTGGCCACCACAGCTGCGGCGGCCCATAGTGGCCTGTATTGGCCCGTACCTCCCGGCTCCAGCACTCCTCATTCTGCCCCAACCCTCCTGTCCCAACCCGCTTCCGTCTTTTCAATTTTGTCCTTCACGCCAAAGCACAAGTGAACTGATTGTTGCCCAACCCCTTGGCTCCGCGTAAAGTCATGTGATGGGGTGAGGTGGCAACTAGTTGTGGAGGAATAAAACCATGAATAATAAAAATAACCCAACTGGCAGCACACCTCGATCGACCTCTTCTCTCTAAGGCGACACCTCCGCCTCCCAAACCACCGGCGTTTGTCACTGTCGTCTGCACGAACACTAACAGAATGACTGGGCTCATATTCTTTCAGGGACAAGAACCCTCTCTCGTGCTGTCAGTGCTTACCTCTGCCTCAGCGCTGACCTGTCTGGAGGTGTACGAGCAGTGTTTGTCCCCCGTGTGAAATATGTCCGGACGCGCTCAGCCTTGGAGCGGCGGCTGGTGGTTTATGGACACTGCCAGCGAGCACTCGGATCGATACTGAGGCCTTCACTCAGACTAAGGCCAGCTCTGATGTGAGTTACACCACAGCGCCACCTGCTCCTGGGTTCAAGTCCGCGTCCATCTGTGATCGAACACGAACAAGGAAACAGTATCCATCTTTGAACAGACATGGTTTATGTGTGAGACAGTTTAATAAATACTTCCAAGTTCTATTAAAGAACTTAGTCTGTCTACCTTATACAGCGCTCGTCTCAGATCTAGACGACAGAAACCCATATTCATAGTGCGGCCTGATGACCCAGGGGTTTAGGCTGGAATTATCCTTTCTAACAAAACCTGTCTGCAGAAGTTAGTGTGATCCATGTTTCACTTCATGAGAGACAAACAGATGATGTGAAAATCCAGCTTTTTCTCGTTGATAAACTATAGGTACTTACAGTGAGGAGTTACTAAGACAAAAAAATTACTCAAGGAGATGTAAAAAGTATTATCATCAAACCAGTCCTGGAAGAACAATTTCTACAAAATGTCATGTACAAACTCCACAAATAAAGGCAGGAATTGAACCCGAATGACAGTCATGTATACCCCCACCACAGCCCTGGGGCTGATGTAAACACAGCCCTGGGGCTAATGTACACACAGCCGTAGGGCTAATGTACACACAGCCCTGGGGCTACTGTAAACACAGCCCTGGGGCTAATGTACACACAGCCCTGGGGCTAATGTAAACACAGCCCTGGGGCTAATGTAAACACAGCTGTAGGTCTAATGTAAACACAGCCGTAGGGCTAATGTAAACACAGCTGTAGGGCTAATGTAAACACAGCCTTAAGGCTAATGTAAACACAGCCCTGGGGCTAATGTAAACACAGCTGTAGGGCTAATGTAAACACAGCCGTAGGGCTAATGTAAACACAGCTGTAGGGCTAATGTAAACACAGCCTTAAGGCTAATGTAAACACAGCCGTAGGGCTAATGTAAACACAGCCTTAGGGCTAATGTAAACACAGCCCTGGGGCTACTGTAAACACAGCCGTAGGGTTAATGTAAACACAGCCGTAGGGCTAATGTACACACAACTGTAGGGCTAATGTAAACACAGCCCTGGGGCTAATGTAAACACAGTCCTGGGGCTAATGTAAACACAGCCGTAGGGCTAATGTAAATACAGCCCTGGGGCTAATGTAAACACAGCCCTGGGGCTAATGTACACACAGCCGTAGGGCTAATATAAATACAGCCCTGGGGCTAATGTAAACACAGCCCTGGGGCAAGTGTAAACCCAGCCGTAGGGCTAATGTACACAGCCGTAGGGCTAATGTACACACAGCCCTGGGGCTAATGTACACACGGTGTAAGTCTGTTTCACCCTGTAACCGTACACGCCCGTACAGACTGACCTCTGCCTCACTGCACAGCCATCACACAGCGGTCACAGCGCAGTGTCGGGTGGCCCCTTTGTCAGATCAAATATTCATCAAACACATCAACGGAAAGTCTGGCCGTCTTTTCAAGCAACAACAAGCCGTCAATAATTCATCCCAGGCAGCTGAATGAGAGACGCAGACCGGTGCAGGGCCGGGCTCGCCTTTTTCGAGGCCCTTGGTTTGCCTTCGGATTCGAGTATATGACTTGGATGACTCTGTCCTTCGGGCTGTGTCCGGCCGGGCCTTGTGGGTGAAGGCCCATGACTGCAGGGTGGGGCTCCGGCTGTCCGTATGATACTGGCGGCATAATGTCCCAGACATGCTTTTAGGATCATTTGGGCTCAAACCCCTCCAGCACATTAAGGAAAACACAAACTACTCAAAGAGGCCATTGCCATTGGGAAACCGGCACCAACGTCAATCAATCGGGACAGTGGAGCATACACCTGAGCAAACACTGCGTCCTGCATTGGTCAGTCAGTCAGTCAGGGGCAGAAGCTTCCCCTACTGACCGGAAAATCCATGTAAACAGACATTTCAACATTAAGTGACGCTCCAGACAAAGGCTCCAGAAAAAAGAAGAGTGAAAAGAAACAAACCTTCTGTCTTATGAAAAGTGAATACCTTGACCATTGATATCTAAATGCCGTAGTAAACATGGTGAATATTAACGGTGCAGGTGAGCTCTGGAGGTGATGCAGAAGCACATGACTAGTTGACCGTGGCTCGCGTTACCATGGAGGGTAATTACCACACAGTGATTACCTGAACGTAAATACTGACTGAGTGACCGTCTATCACGGCTTCAGGCCATTCCCAAACCTGATCCACAGCTGGTCACTGGAAACTACGGCACAGTGGTTAGACGAGACGTTCTGCATCATAATCCAGTGAGATCATACTGAGCAGCTGTCAGTTACTCACGCCACACTGTAGACGGTCCAGTTTGGTTTAGTGTTGTTTCAGACCTGGGTCAGACCTGGTTTAGTTAAAGTAGTCCTGGTTGGAGGTGGACATTAATGCCAACTTTACCATGTCATACATCTTTGACTTCACTTTTGTTCGGTGGCATTATTATTATTTTCAGTTTCGATTTTTAGTCGAACCTCGGCTCCAGGAGGAACAATGCGTGGGTTTGTGGGAGTTCGCTCAACCAGTCCACATGTGCTTTGTGGATCTGGAGAAACCGTGTCCCTCGTGGTGCCCTGTAGGGGGTGCTCCGGGAGTATGGGGTCCGGGGCCCTCTACTAAAGGCTGTTCATTCCCTGTATGACCACAGCAGGAGCTTGGTCTGCTTTGCCGGCAGATCTTACTGCGACGGTCGCTGTATCGGACTGTTGTGGTGAAGAGGGAGCTGAGTCTGAGGCGAAGCTCTCGATTTACCGATCGATCTACGTTCCCACCCTCACCTATGGTCATGAGATCTGGGTAATGACCGAAAGGACAAGATCGCGAATACAAGCGGCCGAAATGAGTTTCCTCCGCAGGGTGGCTGGGCGCACCCTCCGAGATCGGGTGAGGAGCTCAGTTACCCGGGAGGAGCTCGGAGTCGAGTCGCTGCTCCTCCACGTCGAAAGGAGCCAGCTGAGGTGGCTAGGGCATCTGTCCCGGCCCAGGACACGCTGGTGGGACTATGTCTCCGAGCTGGCCTGGTGTCGCTTCGGGGTCCCCCCAGAACAGCTGGAGGAGGTGTGCGTGGATCGGGAAGTCTGGGCATCTCTGCTGAGACTGCTGCCCCCGCGACCCGGCCCCGGATAAAGCGGAAGAAAATGGATGGATGGAGTTTAGATTTTGCCAAAAGTAACTAAGTAAAAGGAAAGTAATGTACATTTTTGAAACAGTATTAGGCAATACAAACATATTACAATTTTAAAGTAACTTGCCCAACACTGTCTAAACTTTAAACCTGGTGACGCTCTCATGTCGACACGTTCCAGTTAAAGAGTCGAGCTGCTGAATTTTGGACAAGTTGCAGAGAAAGTGCATGTTGACTCAATGATATAATTGTAATTGTAGTTGAGAAATATATTTGTTTGTTATCTTTGTTGAATCATCAATATATATATATGTAGACATGTAAATGGTCTCATTAAGTGCTTTTCTACCTCCATTGGGCCCAAAGCGCTTTGCAGCAAGAAACATACCTGTCAAGTTTTGGATTTTAAAACAAGGAAATAATCCGGAATCTGCCGAGAGCTGTCCCTACGCAAACTCTTTTATTATAATACGGGGGATTTACGGGATGATACTAATGAGGGAGGATGGCGGGAAAGAGGAGTAACGATGCGGTAGTTTCCCGGCCAAAACGGGACACTTGACAGCTAGATGTCTGGCTCATAATTGCCATCCAGTATTAAAGCTCAAACAACAATTTTACACAAATGATTATCTAAACAAGCAAACTCTGAAAAGGTCTGTACATTCAGTGAGGATATCTGACCAGGTTTTGACACAAATGCTGTTTACAAAAACATCTGGATGATTCCAAACGTGTGATGTCTCCTAGTTATTCCTAAAGTCAACAGAAAGACTCACGGCGAGGCGTCTTTCCAATATTATGGCCCTCGCCTCTGGAACGACCTGAGGAGCTCAGGACCGCAGAGAACGTTCATGTTTTTAAGAGCAGCCTCAAGACCCACCTTTTTAGCTTAGCTTTTAACTCACATCTATTTATTCAGTCCTAATTATATATTTTGTGTGTGTATGTGTTCGCGTGCACACATAAAGTTTGATTTGATTTGACGTTTGATGGCTAATGCTAACCGCCTCATTAGACACACACATGTACAGGTGACAGAATTTTGAAGTTTCCCAGAGTACCAGGGTTCCTAACAGTACCGTTTGTCCTTCTTTCTTTGGTCCACCCACTCCAGCGTCAGAGCCTATAGCAGTTATTCTCAGATCAACATGACGGGTCGGCCCATTAGCCCGACGGCTCATTATTCTGAAAATGTCCCATTGAGTAGAAGTTGAAAAATAAATTGAGGTTTAGGCTAGAGTCCACTGACCTTAAGGTTATGGCTCTTTAATCTACAACACAACTGGACCAATAGACCAGTCGGACCAATGGCGCCCAACATGACATGGTCCTCCTCTTGTGAGACAGGACACAGTATTCCTGTGATCATTTACATTAGTTACAACGTCCTTTATCCGGCTGTATTTATCCAGCCGCACCACAACATGTGCAGATCAACAATGGAGCTTTGAGATCATTGGGACGACACCTGAAACCCCGACAGGTGCATCTGAAATCACAGTTAGGTTTATAAAACATGGACAATGACACCACAGCTCTGATTTCATTCTCATATGGTGCATTAAAACAGTAGGATGGAAGCTTTTATGAAAGCTTGTTCATCACCAGCCTCTGTAGCAGTCGAGTCTAATACTAAAACAAACAACTGTTTTCCAGATGTTTTGGAAATCAGCGTTGTATTCTGAGAGAAAGGCAAGTTCACCGTGAGCAAAATGTTTTTAAAACAAATAAGGGTTTGCTGTTTCTGGTTTGTCATTTCATTAATACAATTCTCCATTATTTGGGAAATTGTAATATCAAGGCAATTTTCTCTAATTTTTATCAAATTGGTGCAACAATTTTGTTATTTTTTTACATTAATACACTGTAAAATGTAAAAAACTAAGTCCAAGGGCTGCCAAGAAATTGTATGTTTAACCAATAACCAATTTACAATGTAATCAATTTGAAATTTCAGATTCACCTCTTTAGTTGAATTGTCTTCCCAGGTTGACACAACTGATTTAATTTGTAACTGACGTTTTTCATTTCAGACAACTGTTTCTAGTTGAGCCCTTGGACTTAGTTTTTTGAGTTGAAACAATTTTACATTTTACAGTGTAGTAATGCCTGTAATGCTGTAGCCACAGCTGCCCTGGGGTAGACTGAAAGAAGCGAGGTGACCAGTCTGTGCCATCAGCCCCTCCCACCACCAACACTCACCACATTCACCCAGAAAAGAGCCGTAAATCCCATCACTACCACTGTTCGGTCCAGGTTTTCGGCTCCTGTGAAAGGGACAGGTCAAATAAAGACATGTATGGATGAAACACCGCACACGTATGATTGTGACAGAACCCAATTGTTTCTAAGGTGAACAACACGCTCCCCTTCATCTCTTACGGCCTAACCGAGCGCATTTTCTCCAGTTCAGTTTTACCCAACTCTAAAAGCTTCTCGACTGGAGTTTACATATAGGCCAGTGAATCACCTCATTCGAAAGCTAAGACCTACTAAACGAATCTAGAACGATCTCTGCTCTGGCATTGTTGCAACATTGTCATCACTTTTTTGCCATTTTTGGTTGTTTCCGTCACACATTTTTGTCATTTTTTTAATCACTTTTTCATCACATTTTCAAAAAAATTTCCATCATATTTTTTTCGTCATTTTTCATCAATTTTTTGTCATTTTTTCGTCATTTTTCATAATTTTTTCATCACTTTTTTCATCATTTTTTCATCATTTTTTCATCATTTTTTTGTCCTTTTTTCATCACTTTTTTCATCATTTTTTCATCATTTTTTGTCCTTTTTTATTGAGTTTATGTAACTATTTCATCATTTTTCATAATTTTTTCATCACATTTTCATAATTTTTTCATCACATTTTCATAATTTTTTCATCATTTTTTCATATTTTTTTAGTCTTTTTTTTATTGAGTTTATGTAACTTTTTAATCCTCATTTCCACCTTGTTTTTGTCGCTATTTTGACCCTATTTCCAGAAGCTTTTCGTTTTGGTTAAAGTCGTGTTGGAGAAAAGGTGCTCGGTTCAGGTGGGGGCGAAGAAGTTCATCTCTCCTTCATAACGTCCTCCTAACATTCTGTCTCCGGCGATCATTGTCTGGATTATGAATTTAGCGTCTCATTGTGGGGCCGAACAAAGGCGCGGAAACACAGGCCGAGTGGGGGGGGGGTCTTACCTGGACCGGCTCCCTCCCTCTTTTCATTAAAAACCAGCAGAGTGCAGCTGGGGTCCGTTACACCACAATGTGCCGGAGCCGCACAAGGGCAAACATATGCGACCCGCGCCCGGAGCCTTTCCCGCCGCAAACCACGAATACAAATAGATCGGGGGCCGTTTAACAATGTCTGCGCCCATTGTTGCTGTCCTTGTTGTGTCCAAACGCGGAAAAGGTCTGTTTAGACGGAGCTGCAAGGCTGCGGGAGACGGACACAGCAGGGGGGGCCACACGTTCGAAGAAAAGAAGGTGAGAAAATAATCATGATTTATTATAGAAACGTAGTAATAAAAAGGACATCATTCCAGACTCGAGCAGACGAAGATCCTCAGGAACCACTGATTAAACTCTTTACATGTGTATCACTCTGCATCACGTTCCCCGAGCCACAGGCTTTGTGGCTCTGATTACAAAGTGGAGCTCGCTCACTGAGTGTCTGGGAATCCATTTGGATTCACGTTTTCAGTTCATCAGACGGATCACGTTAAGTTAAAGCATGTTTCTGGAGAAGGTTAAGGCGGTATGTTTGTAAAAAAGCCACGCTGACGTTTCATAGAGTCTGCAGTGAATCAGTTCATTATGGTATTATGGTTATTGCTGGGTTGCAGGTGACGTCACAGCGTTCTAAAGGCCAATACTGCTATATAGGGGAAAAATGATTTTGTTTTTGAGAAAATGTTTGGTCTTGTACAGACAGATCATGGACCCAGTGACTGATATTAATGATCATTTTTGTAATTCATACATTTTCTTTTGAGCTACGACCATAGACTGTTATAAAGAATAGACAGCTCCTCCTCACTCCTCCCCGTTTACCACAATGACCACGTTCGAGGGGGAAATCACGGCGGATTTACAGGCTCCTCCTCTCCAGCTCCTCCTCTCATGTTCCTAAAAAGGGCATAAGGGCGGGATCTTGACTGTAGACCCGGCCCTGCTTGGCCCTCGCGGGGCGTGTAATGGGCGTGTATTTCTGTTGTAATCGCGCCCATGGCCAGGCAGCAACGTAAACGGCCTGTCAATCAAAGTCAGGCCCTCATTAATTATGCAAGATTTCTAAAATTTATACTACGATAACCAGCCCCATATTGTTTTCAACCCAGCGTAATCACAGGAGGAATATCTAGCTCTAGCCAGTTCTAAACCGTAGGCACCGGGCATTAAAGTTGTTTTTAACGTGTCTAAAGTCCAATGCATTCCAATGGGGGAATAGTGGCCATATGGAGGTACTACAGCAAAGGTGGAGCAATGGCGGCCTCCAGCGTCGTAGTCACAAAGCAGAGCAGTCAGCGGCCATTGGCTACGACTTGTGAAAGTGTAATGTTGTTAATAGGAAAAACTGGCTCCTCCCCCCGCTGGGTCCGGTGACATCATCACATTCTAGAACCTGCAACCCAGCAAGTGACTCTGTGCATTACTTCAAATCATGACGCCGCCCAAGAAGTGACTTTCTGTTTCGCCAAAATAAAAGCACACAGCTCGTCTCATTGATTAGATCAGCAGGTACTTGCAACATTACAAGAATATAATTAAATACACACATTTCAAGTCTTTTGTCTCTTAAAAATTTGGCAGAAAGAAACCTGAACTAATGAATAAGATGGTGCTTTTATTTTGGTGTGAAGGGAAGTCACTTCGTGGATTGTTGTGATTTGAAGTCAATTTAGGCAGAAATGTGAGAAATTCCAAAGGGGACCATGGGCGAAATAGAGTGAAATTTGAAGATAAACAATCAAACTTCTCATTGTTCATGTGTTTTTTTTTATATATATATATATATTTTTTTTTATTATTTACATAATAAAATAAGACAAACTTTAAACCCCCCCACCCAACCCCAGCCACTCCTCCTTGCATTCATACCACAATCACAACCATCCACACATTCATAGTATTTTGACAGGAACACAGACTATAAAAGCAAAGCAAACACAAATAAATCATGTAAAAAAAAAAAGAAAAATAAGATGAAATCACTAATACCAGTCAAAAACCCATAAACAAAATGCCATATAATTGGCTAAACATTTATGACATAAAAAATGGCACAGCAAGTACACCCAATATTTATATCTCTAATTCAAGTAAGCCGACATTCCATTTCTTCTCAATTATTCTGTTGTTATTTGTTGCTATAATTGTTTCAACATATACTGATGATAAACTCTATTCTTAAAGTGTTTTATACATACATTTTCTTCAAAAATAAACATTTTACCCATCAGAATAATCATATTCAAAAAGTATGTGCATTTACCCTCAAAAACACATAACACAATATTCTGAGGTGTAATTTGCAAAACAATCTCCATAGAGCTTAACCATAACTGTACACTGACCCAAAACCTAGCCACATATGGACAAAAATTAAAAAAATGCATCAGGTCCTCCTCCTCCCTACAGAACCTACAACAGGGATCCTTTTCTATCTGCCATTTGAACAGAGATCTTTTTGTTGCAATAATTTTATAAAAGGTTTTAAGTTGAAATATCCTGGTCCATTGTTCATGTGTTTCCCCCCAGTTGGGAAATGTACGTGAACACTCGCTCAACTGGGGAACTCGGGTCCAATCGAGCTTCCAGAATTCTGCACCTGACGCAGAAATCATACTTCCTACGATGCCTGTTAAATAAATGTCTTCAGATCCTTTTTAAAAGAGTCCATGGAGTCGGCCTGACGGGGAGACAGGGACAGGGCGTCCACAGACTGGGGGGTCCCCTCAGGTCTAATAACGAGTCTGACGGACTAAAGCAGGTTCTGGCCAGACTCGCAGGGCTGTTTGAAGATATTTGGGGGCCCTAGGCAAAACAGCGAAGTGAGGCCCCCAAGTCCTCCCTCTGGAAATGGTTTTAAATTCAGATGGGATTCCTTGTTTCTGGGATTCTGGTGCATTTTCAGAGTCATGGATTACTCTGTCGTTCGCTACACAAAGTGGCCGCTACAGTAAAGGACACAGTGTCTTCAATGAGGCGTCGTTATTTTTGTCAACAAGGCAAACAAAAAAGGTAAAAAAAGAATAATTATTCATATTATCATTCTCAACCGTCTTCTCTTATATGGCAAGGCAAGGCAAGGCAAGGCAAGTTTATTTGTAGAGCACAATTCATACACAAGGCAATTCAAAGTGCTTCACAGTTGCATAAAATTACAAGAAAACAGATCAAATCAATCATTAAAACATCAACATAAAAATGTATCAATGACAGTAAAAGGCAAGAGTGCAGATAAAATACTTTCAGTTTTCATCTGCTCGGGTAAAAAGAGCTGTTTTCAGCCTGGATTTGAACATTGTCAGAGTTGAGGCCTGTCTCACATCCTCATGAAGACTGTTCCAGATTTTAGCTGCATGAACCTGAAACGCAGCCTCACCGTGTTTAGTCCTGACTCTGGGAACCACCAGGAGACCCCTCCCTGAAGTTCTCAGGGCCCGAGATGGTTCATACGGCTCTAACATGTCAGAGATGGACTTTGGTGCTAAACCATGAAAAGACTTGTACACAAGCAGAGCTGTTTTAAATTCTATTCTCTGAGTGACAGGAAGCCAGTGCAGAGACCGGAGCACTGGACTAATATGGTCGTGTTTCCTGGTTCTTGTCAGGACTCGAGCAGCAGCGTTCTGGATGTTCTGCAGCTCTAACAGCTCGTTTAGAAAGGCCAGTGAGCAGCCGTTACAGTCGTCTAACCTGCTGGAGACAAACGCATGGATGAGTGTCTCTGAGTCTGGTTTTGACACTATTCCTCTGATCTTAGCAATGTTTTTCAGATGGTAAAAAGCTGATGATGTTATTGCTTTAATGTGGCTGTTTAAGTTCAGGTCTGAGTCCATGATTACTCCTAGATTTCTAACCTGATTGTTTGGTTTTAGAGAGAGAGACTCAAGGTGACTGATAACACTTTGTCTTTGTGTCTGTGGGACAAAAACAATGATCTCAGTTTTGTCTGAGTTTAGTTGGAGAAAGTTGTTTTGCACAAACTGATCTGTTCGAGTAGTGCAGAGTAGTGTTTTTTTTTCTTGAACTATACAATTTATGTTGAATTAAAAGAAAGGTATTAAAATGGTGAACAACACACACTATTTTAAGAACATTGTACAACAAGGATTTTTTTTTGTTTTTTTTTTGTCAAGAAATAACCATCCAAAATTGAGAGGTTTAGCGACACTTAGCTCGCACAAAAGCAGTGACCAACTCTTCCATGTTCTATAACCTCCTAATGTTGCGCTCTATTGATATAAGGGCCAGTCCTGTCAGTCTTTCTCGGCTCATGGATGATCTGAGCTGAGACTTTATCAGTTTCAAAGCTGGAAAGCTTCTCTCTGCAGCAGCTACAGTGACAGGAAGTGTCAGAAGGGAAGAACTTCACGACCCGTAATGCCACAGACATCGGGGGGCCCACTTCAGCTGGGGGGCCCTAGGCAGCTGCCTACCTTGCCTACCCCATTGCGACGGCTCTGGGCCAGAGGAGGGTTCTGGATGGTCTGACCGTTTAACCTCTTAACCCCCGCCTGAACTGAGCACATTTTCTCCAGTTTGCTATTACCCAAATTTAAAAAGAATTAATGAAAAGAACCGTCTAAAGTTCTAGTGAGAAAATGCAACAAAAACAGCCACAAAAGAGCAGCAGAAAAAGCGCCCCCAAAGTTATGTCATGTGACTTACATGAAAATGCAACAAACCACAATAAGGACAAAGATCCGTTTAGATTTGTTTTGTAGGCCTTAGCTTTCAAACAGAGGCATCACACTGGCCTGAAGACTCTCGTCCAGTAGCTGTAAGATTTGGGTAAAGCTGAACTGGACAAAATGCCGTAGATATTTGAACGCATCTCAGTTTGTTCAGAGCAGACTTCGAGTCAGAGCCGAGGGCGAGCGCTGTGGCGGTGCTGCTCCTCTGTCGGGTCATTATCCGCACCTATCCAAGACAATCAATGCCCCGATCAATCCGCCCCACGACCGGCAATCCCCGCCAATCAATACGGCCTTGTTTCAGCAGCGCAAATGTGTCCCAATGTGCGCCACTTAATGAAGTTGTTAATTGCTGCGTTAAGCCCGCTCAGGTGTGGCCTCCCCAGACGCTAATCGAGAGTGGCTGAGCAATCGGCCGATCGGCAGCGCGACACTAAATTTAATCACAAATCCAAGGTAATGGCAGCGGCCGGGTCCAGGGGGCGCCGCGCCCGGGACAATGTCCGGTCACACTGAGCTGAGGCACTTCTCACGTGGGGCGTCCACTCGCCATTCGGGCCGGAGCCCCTCTCTGGGGTTTAGGGGAGGCCTCAGTGTGGCGCGGCTTTCACAGGGGTTTGCTCAAATGTTCTCATCGTCACATTACATCCGTTTATTTTTAAATGGTTCTGAGCAAGAAGAAAATAGAGATGCACTGATCCAGCGTTTATGTTTCCGATACCGACACTGGGGGTTTGAGTATCGGGCCGATATCTGATATTACCCGATACCAAGAGGCTCCCTTAAAAGTGGCTCCTGTGAGTAAAAAAGTGAATGGGTTACACGTTGCCATTCATTATTTAATTAATAAAAATACGTGGGCCTAGAACGACCCATGTTTACGCTCACTTCCACTCACACGAGGCTTTGAGAATGTCACGATCACAAGAGGACAAGGAGCGGATAACCCTAACCCTAACTATTGTCGAAACGGGGGGGTCAAAAAGGGTCGGAATGAAGGGTTTCGGTTTTGGAGGGCGGTCTAAACGGAGGTTTGTCGGAC
This sequence comes from Proterorhinus semilunaris, assembly GCA_021464625.1. NCBI lineage: Eukaryota > Metazoa > Chordata > Actinopteri > Gobiiformes > Gobiidae > Proterorhinus > Proterorhinus semilunaris. The sequence continues at coordinate 5,091,817 of CM038346.1, forward strand.
TAAGGGGCAGACGCCGAGTGAATTAACTCTTTTCTCCAGAGTGAGATCAATGAAGGGTTATCTTTTCTTGTCGAGACGTTTCATATGAATCAATTATATCTGTTAATAAACTAATGGAAAAACATTTAACAAAGATGACTGGCTTTTCAACACTATCCTTGGGTATATAGGTTACATTCATATAAACAACTCACATAAAGTTGATCTTACCATTACAACTTGTGCTCAATGTTGGGGAGTAACTACGTGAACACAAGTACTTTGAATACTCATTTTGAGTAACTGCATTCTGGAAAAGTTACACTTTCATTTGAGAGTATTTAGAATACAGTTACTTTCCAAATATCAAGAGAAACATCCCAGTATCAATTATTACATTTTCGATAATGACACTCAATATGCAAGTATCTAAAAGTATTCAAAGTATTCAGAATACAGTACTCTGATTAGACAAAGTAACGGAATACGGAATTACAAAGTATTCTCCCCAACACTGCTTGTGCATTACAAATGTGTCGAATCCGTTATTCTTTAAAAGCATTTCATCAACTAAAAAACACTTCTGCACTCCAGCAGAGTTTAATTTGATTAGGCTACTTTAGGAATTTCATTCATAGTTTCTGACCCAGACTTGATTAGTTGCCACTAATATTAGCATGCTCCCGCTAGCATTAGCATGCGCCCGCTAGCTTTAGCATGCTGTTGCATTCACAGAGTTTAAAACAGTGATTAATTTCTGCAGGTTCAGCTTCACAATGATACACTGCATGCACATATTCACTGATGTTTAGTGAAAGTTGTGTTTGTAAAGCGGTGAGAGACAAAACAGGTATCAAACATGTAGCCAATACCCGATATCGCATGTTTTCCAGCATCGGCTCCGATATCCAATACCGGTATTAGATCGGTGCAGGAAAACATCACAGACAGTAATACAGTGAGGAAAATAAGTATTTGAACACCCTGCTATTTTGCCAGTTCTCCCACTTAGAAATCATGGAGGGTCTGAAATTGTCATCGTAGGTGCATGTCCACTGTGAGAGACATAATCTAAAAAAAAAATTACAGAAATCACAATGTATGATTTTTTTACTATTTATTTGTATGGTACAGCTGCAAATAAGTATTTGAACACTTGTCTATCAGCTAGAATTCTGACCCTCAAAGACCTGTTAGTCTGCCTTTAAAATGTCCACCTCCACTCCATTTATTATCCTAAATTTAGATGCACCTGTTTGAGGTCGTCTGAATAAGTCGGTGAATACAGTAATTGGTTCATTGGTTGATGTCACCTGTAGTGCCATTCGCTATCAGTCAAGAATGTGGAGGCACTGGTATAGCTGTCTTTTTAAAGGGACTGTGTAGTTTTTTTGTATTGTGGTGTTGTTTGTTTGTGATGTTACTCTGTCTCTCTGGACCTTGAGTCCGTAATAAAGTTGAAATAAAAAAAAATATATATATAAAAAATAAGCATTAATAAATCGGGAAATAACCACCAATCAAAAACACACCACAAAATGTACACACTAGATTTACGCTTTCGATAAACAAGGAGAAAATCCTCTTAGAGAAAATGAAGTACGTTCTTGTTTTACTAGCTGTTCATCCGGTTCCTGTCGCGGTTCTGTCTTTGAACAGAAACAAAGAAGTGGACAGACAAACTCCTGACACGACTGTGAGGCCGAGGCTTCTTCTCGTCATTTGTTGTTTTGTCGTACTACTTCACTGCAGTGCGTGTTTGGCTGTGACGACCTTTGACCTTGAAGCTTCTCGTTCAGTCGGAGCAGCTTCTGTCCTGGATTCTGCGACTGAAAGGATAAATACAACAACGCTCTAAACATTTGAACAATGCACAAAACAAAGTCATTTCAATCAAACGCCAAACGCGAAGTGGAGCCTCACGCTGCGTTCAGGGGCCCTCGTAAAGCAGCTCTAATCCGGGGCTCCCTGGGCGTCCCTCTGCGGGGGGCCGGGGGCGGATCACGGCCCGGCCCGGGTTACTGCCTCTTTCATGCTTTTATTTGCCGATCGAGGGATTTGCGCGTCGGCAGTCTAATCCCATCACGTCGGGCGCTGGAGGAGGATTCGGATGGAATGGCGTCCCTCCATTTGAAGAAACGAGCGCGACTCAGCGGGGCCCGACCTTCACGGAGCAGGGGCCGGGATTGGAGTCGTTTGAGCAGATCGGATGTTTGGAAAACGCTAACAGGGCGCCGTTAAGTGTCACTGCGAGCGCTACAGCTTCTGCTGTCGAACTTGGGAAATGTTTACTTTTCTTTCAGACCGGCGGGTTTTCTTCATACCTCAGAGTTGGTCACATGTTCTCACCATGATGTGTCTTTTCGGCTGATTTATGCCGGTTGAGGGTCTTCCACTTGACGTTTTTGTTCCATAAGCTTCAGGATTATTAGGGGCCGATACAATGGATACTCTATGGGTTTCCTAAAAGCAAATGTCCAAATGTTTCCCTCATCATTATTTGACAGTGATTGGATTCACAAACCTGCCACATTATTCTCATTCTACTGACCCACATCACGACTCACATTTTATTTATTTAGCCTTTTTCTGCGAGCGGCATCTGTAGTTTCCGTTCCACATTGTTTTGCTTTGTCGTGTTTTTGTGGAGGTTCGGTGGATTGTCTTACTCTGAGTCCATGATGATCCAGAAGAAGCTGTTTTTTATGAGCTAAAGACATGTGAGACCGACACCAAGAGCCCCCCCTGCCACACAGAGGAGACGTCACAAGAGGAGCTACAAGAAACGGGGACAAACGAGGAGGTATCCGGGCGAGACTCACAGCTGAGCCGCACATGCCGTTCTGATGTTCACTGGAGGATAAAACAGATTAACGGCTAAGCTCTTCAGTAGATGGTGAAAGACTGTTGTGGGGCGGAGGGAGGGAGGGAGGGGGAAGAGCTGACCAGTGCAGGACACCACGCTCTGAAACAGGGACAAACCCAGGAGGTGCTGCGCCGTTTCAGAGGAGCAGAGGAGACTCAAGGCAGACGTTGTACGCTTGTACAATGACAAATAAAACACTCACCTACATATAATGAGACCATAGTTCATCTGAGCGGAAGAGAGGACTTTGAACTTTGGGACAGTTTTTGTTTCATGTGAATCAGTCTCAAGATCACAGAGAAATGAGCAACAAACTAAGACTAGAAATCTGCATAAAGACGGTTACCGCCTCAATTTGAACTATAGGCTGTTTAGAAGTTTCTGACGTAACGTGAACCTATTGTCACCGCTCCTGTGCGAGTTGAGACGTTTGTGCTGCTATTTGAATGTTTTATCGTTACATAATGATTATTTGGGCGGCACGGTAGCACAGCGGTTAGCGCTCGTGCTTCACAGCTAGAAGGTCCCGGGTTCGATTCCCACCTGGACGGGGCCTTTCTGTGTGGAGTTTGCATGTTCTCCCCGTGTCTGCGTAGGTTTCCTCCGGGTACTCCGGTTTCCCCTACCACTAAAAACATGTACAACAGGCCCAGGGACTGCAGGTGGAAATTAGCACGAGTGCTATAACCTGGTACAATGCATCTCTCCTTTCTGAGGCTAATGTAGATTGTACACTCTTTTCAAATAAATAAAAATGTATTAAAACGTGATTCACATTCAGACATTATGTGCATTGTCAATAAACACTGAATCTGTACTGTTGAAGGATAATATTAAATCACTATCATACTGGGTCAAGCTGTACAGTCGTACGATCTCTGTCACGGCCTTGACTGTGGTGCTCAAGCGTCACTGAACGTGTTGCTTGCGTATCACTCTGACGTTCCTAGACGGTATTTATCCCTCCTCTGTGGAAGCATGGGCAGACTTGAATGGTAGGACTAGCGCAATGTCTTGAGTTCATGTCTCTGGGTCCCGTAACGATGGTAAATAAACTTCTCCTGAATAAGACATCCTGACTGCTGCCTCTTCTTCATCGATCCTCTCGAGCACCATTGTTATTTATCTAACATGTACTTGTGTGTTTACATTACATTTCCCACATAAAAAAGGCTCATTTTAATGAAACCCACCCAGACGAGGGGAGACAAAATGCAGATGTTTAGACTTGTTAGTGGTTAATATGTTTATACTTTCTGGGCCTATCCACGTGAAACATAAAGTTCAACATCTACTCGAACAAAAGAGCGAAGGTCGTGTTATTGCGCTGCGTCGCAGATCATGACCTCGTTCATCTTTACACGAAGGATCCAGTGCTGTAACGCGTATTCCAGTCCGGGGGCTGTCAGACTGTGAGTTTCCGAGGGCCCTTTGTCTGTGCAGTCTCATGCTTCTGCAGAGCGAGTGTTCGAGTCTGAGGTGGAAGCGAGACAATGAGAAAGCGGCGGCTCGGGGCTCTGTGAACAGGCTCGCCATTGATTAAAACAGCAAGGTGTGCAATAACGCGCGCGGCACCGGCCCGGCTTCCATACGGCGCCCGCGCCCTCGGGCCCCGCGCGCCACGGGGCTCGCTCTGTGCCGCTGCCCCGCTCTCCGCGCTCTCCCGGGGGGGCCCCAGATGGTCAGGACAATTTTACAGCACCGGCTCGGTCTCGCCTCGGAACGGCCTGGCTGCAATTCAAGCCTTTACTCCAGTAATTAACGGAACAGTTACAGTCCCACTTTGGTCCAATCAGAGGCCGCCGCCAAAGCAAACGTGGATCCACAGCTGGACAGATGTGAAAATAACCTCTCCACGGTGCAACGCTAAAGTCGTCAGTGTTAGGAACCACATTACGGACCGGGACAGTAAACTGGGATGAGGGGGCTGTAAAAGATCACCCGCACTTTCCTTCATGGCTGCAGAAGGAGGAGGTTTCCAGCTACTGCCGCCCGTAGGTTTGTCTACTCCAGTCATTCCTCTGGGGGGCCTCAGAGGCTCTGCAGGGGGGCCTCCGAAGGTTGACCACTCATCATTCACCATAAAATTAATGAGTTTGAGATGAATTTCTGTGTATTTGTCAACTTGTAAGAAAGTGTTTGGCCGAATCACACTCATTTTTGATTTGTTACGTAAAAATATGGGGAAATCAATGTGGAAAAACGTTACATATTCTTTGAAATGAGTGAATTCATAAACTTAAAAAGCGCTTTTCTACCTTCATCAGGTCCAAAGCGCTTTACGTTGAGGAACCTGTCACATTACTCTCACTCACACACCAGTGTACGAGAGTGAAGTGTCTTGCTCAAGGACACAATGACAGTGTGCATTTGCGGGAGCTGGGATTCGAACCCGCGACCTTCTGATCACAAGGCAACCCACTCAACCATCTGCGCCACAGTAAACGTTTACTGCGTTAAAGTGCACAAAGTTACACTGACGCTGTGTTTGACCAAACTAACTTTCAAATAGTTATTAAGCCGTGTCTGTAGCTTTCATATTTAGCAATAGCCAGTTAAACATCTACAAGCTAACTCATAAAGCTAACTTATAAAGCTAACTCATAAGGACGGCCTCATGGTTTTAAACGGGGCTGTCACTCTCTCATTCATACACAAGTGTACGCAGACACTGGAGGCAAGGAGGGTGAAGTGTCTTGCCCAAGGACACAACGACAATGTGCACCTTCAGGAGGCGGGATTCGAACCCCCGACCTTCCGATCATGAGATGACCCGCTCTACCATCTGTGCCACCGTCGCCCCATAAGGCTAACTCATAAAGCTAACTCATAAAGCTAACAGATAAAGCTAACTCATAAAGCTAACAGATAGCTCTAATTTACTGTGTCAGAGGCTAAACTGACCTGGAGTCTGTGGCTCTGCGCTCGTTTGATGCGCGATCGATGTTAAAGTTGGTAAGTTTACACTTATGAACTAAGCTGTTAACCCACTGTAGCCAGAATATATATATATATATATATATATATATATATATATATATATATATATATATATATATATATATATATATATATATACTTATGAACTAAGCTGTTAACCCACTGTAGCCAGAATATATATATATATATATATATATATATATATATATATATATATATATATTCTGGCTACAGTGGGTTAACAGCTTAGTTCATAAGTATATATATATATATATATATATATATATATATATATATATATATATATATATATATATTTAAAAAAACAAAAGTGTAATCTTTATTTTTTACTCTATACAACTATACTACCTCTGGAAACAGTTAGCGATTTTATTTTTCCTACGTCCGTTAGCATTTAGCCTCAAACATCGCAAATTATGAACAATCCAGATGTTTTTTACCTCATGTAGATGAAGTCACAGCCTGGTTAAAAGTCATTCATGATCAAAATTAACCAATAAAAGTGGCTTCTGATCCAAATGTTAAAACATATTCAGTTTTTTTCTTGAACAGTTTCACTGACGCTAATATAGCGGATTATTAAATACTGTCTTCATGAATTACTAAAGAATCCAGAATAAAATCTAAAAGCCTCTTGACTGTAGAGCAACAATGTAATGCCTCATTTGAAAGCTAAGACCTAAAAAGGTGATTGTTACTTTATTATCACATTGTCACCGCATTTTTGGCACAAGAGTTTTTGTTGTGTTTTTATATTCCGTTTTTGTCGCTTTTTTGTTGCTTTTCCAGCACGTTTTATTTGTTGTGTTTTTGCCTCGTGTTCGTCGATGCTTTTTTTTTTTTAAGCTTTTAGATTTGGGTAAAGCCAAACTGGAGCAAATGGTTAAATACTGGCATTGCTGTCTTCATGGATTACTGAAGAATACAGAATAAAATACTGGGTTTCCATGGACGGCACTTTGACTCCAAGTCCTGGATCGCCTCCACCTGGTTCGTTCTGCAGGTGGATCTGACTGAAGGGAGGGGAGAGAGTTCATGTACCCGGGGTTTTTTGGATTCATCGCGACAGAAAGCACCGGTTCAGTCTCACCTCCTGCTTCTAATTCATGCGGAGGTTTAATTATTTGAGCGTGATCAACGGCACAAAGAGCTGTGAGTGCGGATAATAATGAAAACAATGCTGGAGCAGGAGAAGACAATGCGCTGACACTGGAGCGATGATCACCTCGTAATGAGCGCAGACAAAGCTCCTCCGTCTCGCGGCGCTGTAATTACTGCGTGACACAAAATCAAAGGCTGGTTTGTTGCGCAGATGAAATGGACGTCCTGATGCATATGAAATCAATGCCGCGCTAACTGTGGGGCATAAACAGGAGGAGGGTCATTACGGAGCCTCTCAGAAGGTTTGTGCCATTAACGGTTCAGATGTACCGGGAGATGAATGGACACGAATGGAAATGAAGCGTGCGAGGCCTCCACGTGTCCCGGGTTCGAGGAGATCTGGCACAAGATCGAATTCATGGTTTTAGGTTTCTCTATTGCATGCGTTTTTATTTTTTTTGTGAATGAACTTTGGTCCCACCCTTTGTTGCCATGACTGCAGGATCACGTGCCTTCACCCGTCCAATCCTGATCACAGTGTGGTGGCGTGGAAATGGAGAACAGGGGCGCGGCCCATGAACGGCGCGGCGTATATCGACGTGTGAGTGGACCGTCCTGGTGGGCGGGGCCGGTCTGAGAGCCACCTCACAGTGGAGAGGCACCGCGGGGTTCAACACCTCAGTACTGTTCGTGTTCTTATCTTTTGGCCGCCCGGAAATGCTTTTAGTTTTAGTCACGTTTTAGTCAAGACGAAAACTCAAAAGGTTTTAGTCCGGTGTTTTTCAGTTTCATCGTAAAAAGTAATAATAAATTCTGATAAGTTTTGGAAATTGGGATAAATAATTACACTGGGTAACAAAAAAATATTTTTTGAAAATAGTCCAGGGTTTTCCAGCTGAATTAATTTTGATGCTCTGAGTCCGAAAATGACCTTGGTTTTGCTCAATCGGGTCAGGATTTTTTGCTACAGAAATGCTTTAAAAATCGATTTTGCGTCAAAAACACATTTCTGCGGATCATCAGCAGAGAAACCCTTGACGTTTTTTCCGTTTTCCTCAAGAAACAAAAGTCAACGTATCCAAAGTCATTCAGTTTTTATTTACTCCATCAAATTTGATAAGCAGAATTCATAATAACGTAGTTGTACGTAATCCGTAACACTATGGCTGTATCTCAAAAAGTTGACCTGATAGAGCAAAATGCATGTGATATTCGGACTCAGAACACCGAAATCAGTCTAAATCAGTTGAGAAACCCCTGACCATTTTTTTGCTGTCACCTTGTGTAATAATCTCTTGGCTTTATACGTTTGTTAAGTGCGACGTCACGACTTCCGCTTCCGGGTCCTGGCAGACGGGCAAATATGTGAGAAAAAAACATAAAACATTCTTAAAAACAACCATCAATATTTCTGAAACTCAACAGAGAGTTACTGAACATACTTATTTATCAGGCCCATTAGCCAAAAATGCCGCACCTACTGCTATAAAAGTATTATTTACTAAAGTCGCTACTTCCGGGTTTAGCGTAGCTGTTGCGCCGTTAGCATTTTTTCCCGCTAACCCGGAAGCACCGATTCTGGTAAATATTACTTTTATAGCAGTAGGTGCAGCACTTTTGGCTAATGGGCCTGATACATAAGTATGTTCAGTAACTCTCTGTTGAGTTTCAGAAATATTGATTGTGGTATTAAAGAGTTTTTTGTAGTTTCTCGCACACCTGCGGACCCGGAAGTAGAGCCGTGACGTCACCACTTAACAGACGTATTGGTTTTAACAGATTCCTCCACAAAAGGCAGACGTGACTTTTCCTCGTCACATTTGTTCATCAACAGTTTTCTGCGTTCATATTTAAAACTATCCTGAGAAAAGATAAAGTCCCTGTGTAGGGTGACCAGATTAACTGGGACACTATATGGGATTTAGTTGTATGGTCAACCAGGACCAATGATAAATCTGCTTGTTAATATCTTACACCATGCACCAGTCAGCATTAACATAATAGACTTGAATTTTTTTATTGGTTTCTATTTGGTAATGGACATTTTCATGGCCTTAAGACATGAATTTTCAAGCGAAGTTTGTTACTTTGTGGATCGTATTGGCCAAAAACTGGGACACTTGGGACAGATCCTGTGTGAAACTGGGACAAATTAATGGTTTTGGAGTAATCTGTGGGGACATGGGACAGAGGACTCAAAACTGGGACTGTCCCGGGTAAACTGGGACGTCTGGTCACCCTATCCCTGTGACATCACTGTCAGACGCTCCACGGAGGACGAACGCTGAGAGTAGAGGGAGAGAGGGAGGCGACCTGCAGTGTGTGAGTCATGTGACCCGACGCCGCCGCTCTCCATTTAGACTGAGATGTTTTGTTGTTGTTGTTGAAAGGAGGAATCGTTATCGCGCCCGCAGTTTGTGACTCCGACTTATTACTGCGCGTTTTCTGGACTCAGAGTCGAGCAGTCGCCAAAATCAATGTTTGGGGTCAAAGGCACTGGGAAAAATACTGAAATTTAGAAATGAGGTACAGGGCCTGTAAGCTCCGCAGCGTGTCCTTCATTTATCGAGTCTAAAAATGTCCTTCATTTCACTGACCGGGCGATATCGCAATGATGACGTCGGGCCTAACGTTGTGGAACAAGTGCGCCTCCTATAAATGTGCTGTTTATACTGTAATAACAAAGCCTTCACATGTGTCCTCTTTTGCATCTACATGATCACATGACTTGGATCACGTGACCGGCCGACCTCACATCTGCTCGTAGTGAACAGTTTAAAGCAGGAATCATTATTGCGCAGTTGGTGGGTCCGACTAATGGCGGGGCGTCTGTGTTTTGTGGACTCCGAGCCGAGCGGTCGCTAAAATCAATAGAATAAAACACGGAGAACAAAAGGATTTATTTCATTTCCTCAGCAAACGTGTAGTTTTAAAACCCACGGCATGAAGGGAGGCTGTAGGAGGAGGAGGCTGTTGGAAGAGTCGGCTCTCCTTAACTCCAGGGAGCAACATCTACTGACCTCTGCTGGCCAGTGTGGGGACTGCAGACACTCACAGAAAGCTCCTATAGATCCTGTTCTTTTGTTTAAGGCTTTAAGGCGAGACGTTGCAGGGGAACTTTTATATCTATACACATTAATGTCAAACTCCCGCTGTGGATACTGACAGGGATTTTATGTGTTAATATAAAAAACAAGGCATAACTAAATACGGCCAAAATTGCCTCTATTTTCGTCAAAAAAATCATAATAATAATAAAAAAAGGATCAAGCCAGGTTTAAATATACACTGCAAAAAGTCCTCTTGAAATAAGTGAAATTTTCTTTAAATTTAGATGTTTACACTTTTTAAGATAATTAAAAAATAACAATTAAGATAAAGGAAATCACCGCTCTCAAAAGCAGATGAGAAATGTGTATTTACTTATATAAAGAGAAGAAAAGTTTATTAAAGCAAAATCCCTTGTTCCTCCTCAGGATAAAGACTAAAGTTTAGCCTGGATTCATGACTAGATTTAAAGGATCAGATGAGAGGAAAGATTGTGTGGAAAAGGCCAACATTGCACCGTAACATTGCACTTCTTTTCTCTTTCTGTATGTAAATGTATATATTTTTATTCTCTCTAATGTTCACCTACAGCTGACCTTCACCTCTATCATTGTTTCTTTTCTGTGATTACTACTGTACATTCTTGTTACTCATTGTCATGTTTCATCTTATGATTTGTTTCTCATGATTTATTATTTCCAAATGCCAGACACAACCCTTCATACTCCCAACAATCAAATGAGTTTATCCCTTACCCTCATGTATTTGTCCTTTGTCCACGTGCCGTATGAAGCTTGTGTTATGTGTCAATAAATAATAAAAGAAGAGATGTCTTTCCCCGGAGCCTGGACTCTGATGGCGGTGAATCACAATCAGAATCGTTTTTATTGCCATTGTTTGAGAACAGGTTCACAAACTCGGTGCAGACGTGCAACATAAAACATAAAACACAGGATTTACACAGCACTATACTATAGTGCGGCTATAGTGCGGCTATAGTGTGCCTTTAGTGTGGCTATAGTGCGGCTTTAGTGCGGCTTTAGTGCGGCTATAGTGCGGCTATAGTGCGGCTTTAGTGCGGCTATAGTGCGGCTATAGTGCGGCTATAGTGTGCCTTTAGTGTGGCTATAGTGCGGCTTTAGTGCGGCTATAGTGCGGCTTTAGTGTGGCTATAGTGCGGCTTTAGTGTGGCTATAGTGCGGCTTTAGTGCGGCTATAGTGCGGCTATAGTGCGGCTATAGTGCGGCTTTAGTGTGGCTATAGTTCAGCTATAGTGTGGCTATAGTGTGGCTATAGTGCGGCTATAGTGCGGCTTTAGTGCGGCTATAGTGCGGCTTTAGTGCGGCTATAGTGTGGCTATAGTGCGGCTATAGTGCGGCTTTAGTGCGGTTTTAGTGCGGCTATAGTGCGGCTATAGTGTGGTTATAGTGTGGTTATAGTGCGGCCATAGTGCGGCTATAGTGCGGCTATAGTGCGGCTTTAGTGTGGCTTTAGTGTGAACAGAATCAGCAGGAAACTGTACAATACCAGAGTGCAGGTTTGGAGCGTTCACATCCACAGCTGAGGATCGGTTCCTGTGAGTCTAAACCTCCGGTCGGCGTCATGCGGCTCAGCGTTTGGCTCAAATGTGAAGCGACTGAACGACTCACTGCTCCTTCCTCTGTTTCTGGAAGTGTTTCAAACCTACGCCTCATTTAAACAGACTCTCCCCTAAACTCCCACCGGTGAGAGTCATATAGCTGTATATAGTTAATTTAAAACTAATTTACATCGCAGCGTTCACAAAAAGCGGGAGTTGAACTTGTTAATTATTCGTTTCCCGGCTCACACTCGCCTTAAGTGCAGATAAACCTCCATCTGCTTGTAATTACTCCATCATCAGGAGCTGCAGGAGAACGGCTTTGACTGCACATACAATTAAAGCAGCAGCACGTTTGCGAGTCCACACCGGCCCAGTGCAGATGTGAACGGGTGTAATGGATCCTGGAGACAAACGCTTTATGGGACGCTCTGGCCCAGGGCAGGAGCTGAACGTTTGAGGGGGGGGGGGGGGGGGGGGGGGGGGGGGGGTGGTTTGTTGGACTGAAGCTTCATGTTTCCTCGTGCTTTAATGTGTGTTTAATGCACTGGCCATCGACATTTATGACAAAGCCCCATCCTGACGGGCTCTCCACGGGCTGAGGAGGTGCTCAACCACAAACACATGCTGACACCCTTCATGGTCATACTCCACTGTAATGAGCTGAAAACGAAGGAAGGAGCAGAATGTTTCATAGCTTTTAAACAGATTGTCCTTGGGCAAGACACTTCACCCTCCTTGCCTCCAGTGTCTGCGTACACTGGTGAATGGGTGAAGCCCCTTATGAGAGACCAACAGGCCCGTTTGGAACCATGAGGCCGTCCTTCTGTGGACCCACCACCTGCAGGAGGAGCCATGGGGGCCTGGTGCTATGTGATTTGGGCAGCTCCAACTGCTGCCCCCACGACCCGGCAACGGACAAGTGGGAGAAAATGGATGGATGGAGTTACAAGTGCAGTTAAATGTTGATGTACGAATGAAGAAATGCCTAAATAAAGCGCCGCTCCAGTTTTCTCTCATGTTGGAGCTTCGCGGGTCGACCCGAAGCCGCCCTGGTTTCAACTGCATTTACTTCAGAGTTAGTTCACACGGGCTCACACCAAACGCAGCATCATCAGCCACACAACAACCATCAGCTGTTCATGAACGTATTCCCATGACAACGGGCGTCCCTGATGGTACTGTGGTCACTTCTCTCTCTCGTGGTCACAGTGAGGCTGATACGTCAAGAGAAATGACCGCTCTCTTTAAGTCCACCTAACCAGAGCCCTCAGATCATCTGCAGCGACGTCGTCAAAACAAACTATTTTCAGTTTATAACATTTTTGAAACATCCATCCATCCATCCATTTTCTTCCGCTTTATCCGGGGCCGGGTCGCGGGGGCAGCAGTCTCAGCAGAGATGCCCAGACTTCCCGATCCACGCACACCTCCTCCAGCTGTTCTGGGGGGACCCCGAGGCGACACCAGGCCAGCTCGGAGACATAGTCCCACCAGCGTGTCCTGGGCCTTCCACGAGGCCTCCTCCCGAGGGAGGCGACCAGGAGGCATCCGGAACAGATGCCCTAGCCACCTCAGCTGGCTCCTTTCGACGTGGAGGAGTAGCGGCTCGAGTCCGAGCTCCTTTTTTTGAAACAGTAATATGTAATACAAACAAATTACATTTTTGAAACTGTAACTATAATCATATATTACAATTTTACGGACACTGAGTGAAAATGAGTGAATTTGCTCACTTATTAGAGGGAGAAAACTAAATATCTGCTCCACAGACACAAAAGAGTGTCTACTAAGCCTAGTGTAGATGTTTCTGTGCTGAACCACTGAGCCACACTGAGGACAGTCCAGATACGAATCGAGCACTTTCTAAATCAGGGCTTTTTCTCCAAATTGTGGGGATGGTTTCACCGCCTTTATATTGTTTGGTGAACCTTGGTGATTTTAGTCATATTTAGGTGCTTATTGTGAAGATAAATAAATAGAGTGTAAATGTTAAACTGGTTAGGGCGAAAATGTAGATTTCAAATGCATATGTGCATATTTATTAATTAATTTAAGACGGGACGGATGGGAGTTAGCCTGAACAAAAGACAATAGACATGAAATGACATAATTATATACGACACATTAGACATTTTTGCTAAAACATAGTTAACACAATTAAATTTGATTGTGCTAAAGATTGTGCCCGGTTTTCTTTAGTTTGGCTTTTATAATGTTTATAAGTTGATTTTCTTATTGGACACTGACAGGAAGTGACATAAATAGAGGCAAACAATTTTAAACTAATGGGAAATGAGTCAAACTGACCTGAACATTACCTTTATCTATGTCACTTCCTGTCAGCAGCTTCAAACTTTAAATAAAAATCACTTTTCTTCCCAACATATAAATAAGTAACATTTTCAAAAGCATTAAAACTGTGTCAAACACATTTTAAGTATCAGGAATAAGTTTGTGGTTAAATGTTACACTGATGTTCATGACCTTGTTGCTGTAGTATCTGCCGCCCCTAACTTTAAACTGCACCGTAGTCCATTATATTAGCTAAACAATAACCATTTAAACATTGTACAGTACATTTCACAAATAACACATGGGATCCTGTTCCAAAACAACAGTTTGATCTCATGACTGATGCTGCTCGTCACTGTTCCCAGTTGGTTTGTGTCATGTAGGGCTGGGCGATATATCGATATTTAAGATATATCGATATATTTTTAAATGAGATATGGAATTAGACCATATCGCGTATATCGGGATATTTCAAATTCAGATAAGTTATTGAGTTAACTCAATAAACAGGTAATCTCAAGCTGATTTAAAAAGGTTATCTTAAACTGAGCACTTTATTTTGTGAACTCTTTAGATATAAATGCTGCCCTATTTTATTTTATTGGCTATTTTTTATGAAGACATTTTTTTTATTTAAATGTGCACATCACGGAACTTTGTTATACAGTGTTTATGTTTACATTTTATAGTGAGTTTTCAATAGAACTACTCGTTCTGACTTTGACTTAACATATCATTTCACAGCTCTCACTTTGCGGAAAAAATATCGTGATATATATCGTAAATCGATATTCAACCAAAATATATCGGGATATGACTTTTGGTCCATATCGCCCAGCCCTAGTGTCATGTGCTTTGTTTGTGGGAAAGTGTGGCCTTTTATCACTGATCTACCTTTGTTATTAGCATCTCAGAAGCTAAACTTTGGTTTGTTACGTCGAGGGCATCAGCTCACGCTAAACAAAGCAGAGTTTAACTAAAAAGCTCCACATTACACGATAGATGAGCAGATCAGGGGGAGTTTGTTCTCCCCAGTTGATCGAGCGTTCATGTGCTTTTCCCAGAACGTTTCCCCAGTCCCAGACGAGCACGTGAACGCGCCGATACCGTAATCCACAGCATGACGTTACGTAAAGGATGAATACATTAAATATAAAGATCCCCTCCGACACATGACAGTCCAGCAGCGCGGCGTGGTCCCGGCGCTGACCCCGTGAGCGCAGCGTGGACGTGGATTCGCTCGCGCCCCGTTTGGCAGCGGCAGAGAGGAGGGAACGGGGAACATCTGTTGGAGGCAGACAGGAGCTGGCACTACAGCGCGTGGAAACAAGTGCCTGAAAGCTTCATTATGTCCCAGCTGTTGGAGAGACTGTTGCCCTCAGCCAAAACAACACGGAGAGCCTCATGTCCTGGCACGAAGAGGAGGGGGGAGAGGAGGCAGCCCTGTGGGGTGCCCGGGACTTCCACACGCACTGACAGGAAGTCACACGGGACATGGAGGACACAGGGAATTTTTTAGGAAACATTACATTGTGTTTTTAGATGACATTTTATCAGTAACATTTGCATCGGTGAAAAGCCCTGGTTTGGTGGCTCCTTCAATACCTTTTTTTAAAACCTTCATCTTCGAGTGGCTTCAACAAAGGTTTAAAATTCTTCAACTTCTGGCCAGGAACCAACAAACTTACACTTTCCTTTTTTCGACCGAGTAGTTTCATGGTAGTTTCACGAACTGACGTCAGCAGACACTGAGGAGCAACTTTAAGCAGTTACATCACACAAGGCAAAAGAGCACAGAGAGTGGGAAAAATTTACTAATTATAACATTTATATAAATTCACAATAAATGTTATCGATAAAAGTAAAAAAGTCAATGCAAAAACTAAAATTAATACCTCAGAACATAACTGTAGGCTTAATTTAGCCATTTTTCTGATATCAACTTTTAAAGAGGGGGTATTATGTTTTTTTCAATCACATAGCACCAGTCTATAGCACACTTCAATTCAATTAATCTTTTTTATTTGAGCATCTAAGTTCCACACAGTTTTACTCATATACAAAGTTCAGCACAGTAATCAAAGCCAAAAATAGGTACAGTCGTAAGTAAATACGTAAATAATTAAATAAATAAATAGTGTGGATATGATGCTCAAAAGACACTACAATGATGACGTAACCTTCTGTTGGTCTGTATATGCAGCAAATTAAAATAACTGCCTTGAATAAAATTGCTCTCTCAAAATGGCTGTACTGAACGTCTTGAAATAGGCCTCTGTCTCTTTAAGAAGCTTTCCGACACGCCCCCTTCAGCACACTACTGTGGCATTTAAACAACAACACTGTGCGGGGAGGGGGCTCTGCTGAGCTGAGGAGCAGTGGTTGGGGGCTTGGCTGGTGACAAAAGGTCCAGAGGCGTCTCCAGGAGGTGGGGGCGTTCCTAGGAGGACTGAGGCATAGCTACACCTAAAATGGCCGCCGTCTAAGTTTTTACTGATTACTCAAAAATATGTGAATGAGCCGAGGCAACACTCCAGGCATGTGTTTAATGAGGGAATGACATAATAACAGGATATAAAGCTTGAAAAAGTCGATTTTACACAATACCCCCCCTTTAATACTTTGTAAGACCCTACGGATACCCTGTTTGATCGACCTAAAGGGGCTCGTGACCCGACAGCGGCGCTTTTGGGTCAATGCTTTAAAGAGCGGCTCCGAGTCCGGCTGAAACAGGAGTCTCTCAGAGCGGCCTGTGCTGCTCTGACGAAGCAAAAAGGATCAACTTTATATCATCACTTTGTCTCCTCTGGCCCTCGTTCCTCCTGCCGGTTCACTATGTTTGTCCACTGTTGTGGGATTTTCGTGGCGAGTAAGAAAACTACAGTATTTTTGGAAACCTTATGGTATAAACCAGGGGGAGGCAACTTTGCGTCGCAGAGGGACGGTTTTCATTATTGACATTACACCGAGGGCCGAACCTCACCATTGTAGCCTAAAGTAAAGAACTTTTCTTCTGCAAATGCCATTTACTGCCATTACCTTAATGACAAGCTGCGACCTAAATAAAACTGTCATTTGTCATATATTGTATAGAATATTGTATTTTCCACACTTATTGAACAAGCAGTAGATATGCTTTTAAGACTGAAATCATGAACCAAACAACAACGTAGTGTTACCATGCAGTTTCAGACGGAAATATTGAGAAAAAAGTTCTCCCAAACCCCTGAGAATGGTTCCGCGACCCACTTTTGAATCCCTGTTTTACATTTTATAAGCGGAATGTTCTGCCAGGACATTTTTAAAATACTGACACTATTTTTCACATTGTTACATTACTTTAACAGGTATTTGATCTTTTATTTGCGTAATAATATTTCTCAAATTCGTATGCTCGAGGGCTGGATTTGGCCCTGGGGCCTGACGTTGCCTACCCCTGGTATAAACAAATGGGAAAAACAATGTTTTCATTTGCCCTGGTCCTTTGGTAAAATTGTGCAATTATAAAAAAAAAAAATAGAGTAAATGGGGAGTTCTGGTCATCGCTACGGCAACACCATGAAACATATGCCATGGGTTTCATTGACTTTTTTGATTGGACCAAATGGGATTTCTGACACATTTTTGCTTAATCAGTCCCTGACCCAACGCTACACTAGGCTAATTGTGTTTCTATTGAATATAAAGCCTCATGATTTAAAGGTATCTACTCCTGGTTCTGGAGAGTACTTACTATCTTAGCCGTAAAGCAAAGAACTATGAACTACTACGAGACTGCTGCTAAATATGTCGGCTTACTCCAACAATGAAATGTTTTTTTTATACTTCACGGCCTTCCCTAAAAGTCGTCAAACATTAATTTAAATACACGTTAGTGCCCAGAGAATATGCAGAGTGGCTTTGGCGCACACTTGTGGCCCCTCTCGCCACTCTCCGCGGCCCGCCTCGCGCTCGCTGCAGAGGTGTGGGCCGGCGCCGGCTCGCAGGTGGGACAGCTTGTTCCAGTCAAACGCCATTAGTTCCGGGTCAGCGGCTGGACTTTCTCTACACCCTGACAACGCGCTCTCTCCAGGCAGGGGATCCAAGCGCCATTAATCAGAGCGCTGACACCCCGTGGATGTCAGTAAATATGTTTTCCTCATTGCCTCTTTTCTCCCCAACACTTTACTTTCTCACTGGCTGTTGTACTTTCCCCAATCCTCCGCGGGTCGGCTCGGTTCTGCTTCACGCACTGTTCTTTATTACGATCGGAAAACTCAACAGCGAGTTGTTGAAACGGCGCGCGGGGAGGGAAGGGGGGGGGGGGCCGCGAAACAAAGGATATATATCGACGGAAAGCGGGAAATTGCCTGAAAACTCCAGCGAGTGCCGATCAAATACAGCTGCTAGATTTCAGAGTCCAACACCAAGAGTACGAGTGTAACGGTTCAGCCCCACGGTTCGGTCAAAGCGCCGTGTAATAAGAAGTAGGTTCTGAAATAAAATACACACAATTTACATTATTGGGCAGATACATACTGGTTATATACAGAGCCTCTCGAAAGTACTACACCTTGAACTCCTGCAGCTCTCTGAGGAGTAAACTATGAAGCCACAGTGGTGAAACGTTTGATCAAATATTGGGCGGGTCGAGAGTCCGTCCCGTTCACCGGGTCTAATTAGCTCAGTTAGTTTGAGTATTTCAGGCCTACAGCTGGGTCAGAGGGTTAGCTGTAAAGCTGGATAACTTTCTATCAGGGTAACACGCCCTTAGCACAAAACCTGCTCTGGACCAGGTTTAAAGAAGACGGCTCTTTGACCAATCAGAGGAGAGAATCCTCTGCGGTGAAAAGATGGAGTGAAGAGCAGAGAGAGAAGAGGAGGAAGCACCTTGAGCAGCGAGGAGAGAAGTCCGTCATTTCAGTTGATGTTCATGGCGCTGTAGAATTTATTCGCCATGAGTTCAGTGATAGATTCTGATATCCAGATGAACTGTGTGTCTCTGCTGTGATTGGCCGCTTGGGGCTGACTCTTCCTGTTTCACATGAACGCCTCACAAATCCTCAGAGAAACCCAGGGTTAACTAAACCCACTGTTCCAGAAGCTCCATGTCAGGTTAGAGGAACTAATCCAGGACAAGTTCAGCTCCGTAGTAGCAACACTGACTTGTCTTATTTTATTCATGATAAACGGCTGATAAAAGCGCTGCGTGGTTTGAAAAAGCCTTCGAAGTGCCGTGATGTGCCGCGGCCCGCGTTAAAAACTGGAACCCAATGAGAATTTGTGGAGGAAGCCAACATGGGACGCCGCGCCGGCTCCAGGACAATCTGACTGAGGGTGCATTTGGATTTTATAGAGCTAAAACTCATGGCCTGGTGGGACGTTGTTTCCCCCCACGTTGGATGGTAAATTGTTTGTCTGTAAAAATCTAATGTCAATTTAATGGAACGGTCAATGGTAAAGTGAGGCTTTTGTGCTAAGCTGTAGCTATTGAAGCACACATGGGAGTGATGGAACTTGGGACACCTGGGACAGAAATTGTGTAAAACTGGGACAAATCACTGGTTTTGGAGGAATCCACTTGGCTAAAAACTGGGACTGTCCCGGGTAAACTGGGACATCAGAAAGTCTCTTCAGTGTCCCGCTCTGGACCTAATGTACTTCATAATGATTACTTCCTCTTTACTTAAAATGAGCCGGCTCGTGTTCCGTTCGACAGACCAGAGGCAGAGCGAGTACGGACTTCTTACAACTCAATAAGCGCCTCTGGTTCTGCGCGCTGACAGGCAGTAATACATTATATTTATGCACTAATGTATTTGTCCAACTCTACTGCCTCGACACAGCAGTGAGGGGCTCACTGTGCTGCTGAGCGTTAGAGAACAGTCTGCCAGATCCACTTCTTTAGAACAACTAAGGAAAACAAAAGAAGGCAAGGCAAGTTTATTTGTAGAGCACAATTCATACACAAGGCGATTCAAAGTGCTTCACAGTTGCATAAAGTTACAAGAAAACAGATCAAATCAATCATTAAAACATCAACATAAAAATGTATCAATGACAGTAAAAGGCAAGAGTGCAGATAAAATACTTTCAGTTTTCATCTGCTCGGGTAAAAAGAGCCGTTTTCAGCCTGGATTTGAACATTGTCAGAGTTGAGGCCTGTCTCACATCCTCATGAAGACTGTTCCAGATTTTAGCTGCATGAAACTGAAACGCAGCCTCACCGTGTTTAGTCCTGACTCTGGGAACCACCAGGAGACCCCTCCCTGAAGTTCCCAGGGCCCGAGATGGTTAATACGGCTCTAACATGTCAGAGATGTACTTTGGTGCTAAACCATGAAAAGACTTGTACACAAGCAGAGCTGTTTTAAATTCTATTCTCTGAGTGACAGGAAGCCAGTGCAGAGACCGGAGCACTGGACTAATATGGTCGTATTTCTGGTTCTTGTCAGGACTCGAGCAGCAGCGTTCTGGATGTTCTGCAGCTCTAACAGCTCGTTTAGAAAGGCCAGTGAGCAGCCGTTACAGTCGTCTAACCTGCTGGAGACAAACGCATGGATGAGTGTCTCCAAGTCTGGTTTTGACACTATTCCTCTGATCTTAATGTTTTTCAGATGGTAAAAAGCTGATGATGTTATTGCTTTGATGTGGCTGTTTAAGTTCAGGTCTGAGTCCATGATTACTCCTAGATTTCTAACCTGATTTTTTGGTTTTAGAGAGAGAGACTCAAGGTGACTGATAACACTTTGTCTTTGTGTCTGTGGGACAAAAACAATGATCTCAGTTTTGTCTGAGTTTAGTTGGAGAAAGTTGTTTTGCATCCACAAACTGATCTGTTCGATGCAGTGACAGAGGGAACATGTATCACAGGGCTTCATCTTAAATGGGCAGAATATTGAAAATCCAAATGAGATTGTGAGCGAGTTTAATAAGTACTGAATAAATACAGGTGTGTCAATACGTTTTTTTTACACCCTGGTGTTTTAGAATATGAATAAAAACACAAAAACATGTTTTTTTTCCACTCATGGTCAGTGATGTTGTGAAGTCATTTATTTTGAAAAAAAATGTGTAAACTCATTACAAATCACCATAACAAAATGAAATACCAAAATGACCCTGTAGTTTACGCACTCCAGGTCCTAATACTGTGTATTTCCTCCTTTAACATCAGTGAAGCTCTGAGTCTTTGCGGTCGCTGTGGAGAAGGTTCTGTTTATAATCTAATGATAAAAGCGGTCCATTCTTCTTGGTAAAAAGCCTCCAGTTTCTGCAAGTTTCTGGGCTGTTTTGCATGAACTGCATGTTTGAGATCTCCCCACAGTCAGACAGAGATGGAACTAACAGGACCTTCACTTTATTCTGCTGGAACCGCTGGAATCAGAGAAAGGGGGCACTTTTTTCCACTTGAACATTCTTCATTATATATCAGTCTTCTAGATCGCTTTTTTGTCACTCTTTAGTTGTGTTTTCATCCTTGTTTTCGTCTCGTTTATGTCGCTTTTTGTTGCCTTTAGTTGACTTTTTTTATTGCTGTTTTGGGTAAAGCCAAACTGGAGCCAATGTGCTCGGTTCAGGTGGGGGTTAAGAGGTTAACTCGTCTTTAGCAACTGGCAAATTTCCAGATTTGATGAAAACGACTGAAGTGACTCCCACCTACAAAAACGGTGACAAAACTCAAGCTCTATACAGATCGACCGATGCATTTATAGATAAATAATATTTTAAATGACATCCAACATGCCTTTCGTAAAAGCAGATCTCGCGCTCTAGCGTTAATAGAACTCTTTGTGGAAATTACAAACAATATTGACAAGATAATACACTCCTGAACCAGCTCGCTTTCAACTGGATCAAGTCCTACTTAACAAACCGCACGCTGTATGTTCAAACAGGGAAGTACAGATCCACGTGCGAGACCTTAGTATGTGGTGTCCCCTAGGGATCGGTGCTGGGACCTAAGCTATCTTTATTATATTAATGATTTGTGCTTGGTTTCTAAAAAGCTTACACTGGTCCTTTTTGCAGTCGATACAACACAATCATACTTTCAGGTGCAGACTTACAGCACATGGGGAAGTTGAAAGATGGTTCGCCGAAAATAGTCTCTGTGTTTCATCAAAATGGCATTAAAAAGCATTGAATTGGAAATTGTTCCGCCTGTGTAAACCCTGGGGAGGGAGTGGGAATGTTGCATTATATTATGTAAAATAAGTCCTTTCCGGTTGATAATTATTGTGAGATTGATAAACAGATGATGAGGAAGAGTCATACAGATCTTGAGCTCGAGTCTGGGAGCTTGTTTTTCCCTCCGTATGTGCGTGCGACGGTGTAACGTCTCGGCACTGGGCCAAGCGTCGCCAGTCCTGAAGAGAGTTTGCGCCTGTCATGGAGGAGGCGTCTGTCCCGAGCCAGCTGTACGTCAGCCACCCGTATCCGAGTAACAGCCGGCTGGCCGGGGCCGGTGCTGAGAGTGCGGCTTTGGGAAAGTCTGGCACACGGCGCTGACAGATACTTCCTCAAGTCCAGTTGGAGAAGTAAACAGGGCCAAAGTGACAGGGAACTCGTGAGCGGGTTCGTAAAGTTAGATGTGGCTTCAAAGCACCAGCAGAGGGTGCTCTTCTCATCCCCGACGACCTGAGGAGCAGTGGACTCTTTTTAGGAACGTGCTGTAAATCCGCCATGATTTCCCCCTTGAACGTAGTTATTATGGTAAACGGGGAGGAGTGAGGAATAATATGGTCTGGAAACACAAAACTTTTTATTTGAATGTTTTTTTATTATTTTTTTAGTAGTAGTAGTAGTTTATTCGGTCATTTTCATTTTCATTCTTTTAAACATAAAACAAGCATCTCAATATTTCGTGCTCAACACGACCGAAAGGGTTTAGGCTGAAGTAGAAACTTATTGTGCCGAACCCAATTTACAGACTTCCACGAGAAAACAAACACAAACATTAATAGTAAACAATATCAAGTGTCAAACAGAAGAGAAATAAGCATGTATTTAGAATTGATTTCAACATAAATTTCAACACTCCAATATATATGTAAATATACGTTTTGTTTTACGTTAATTTATTTTGACTAAATCGTGTCATCATTTAAATTCATTCATTATGGATCTATTAAAGTCTTTTCACTAGTTTCTTACTTTGTTCATCCTTAACTTATATATTTTTGAATGATAGTAGATTTATACAACTTTTTGAAAGCTTTGACTGTTTTAAATGATCTTCCAAATCGTTCCACAGATTAACACCTCTTACAGAAATACATCGACTTTTTTAATTCTTTTTAGCTTTTGCTTTTTTGAATATGGCAGTTCCTCGGAGGTTATACGGACTTTCCCTGTGTTCAAAAAGCTGCTGGATGTTTGGAGGGAGAAGATTATTATGTGCTTTGTGCACTATCACTAAAGTATTTAGATCAACAAGGTCATGGATTTTCAATAGATTTAGCTCTACAAACATGGGGGTTGTTATAGGTTTGTTTATGTTTTTTTGTTGTTGATAGCTCTGCATCTACGAACTAAAACAGGCAAAAAGTCAGTGTCAGGACAGCGCTGGTTCCTCCCCCTCTCCTTTCTCTTAATGCTTCATGAATTATAGATTATTCTATTGCGACGCCTCTTCCTTTTATAGCATACATTCTGTTATCACGAGGCACAGCTTTCACAGATTCATGAAGAAAATAAGACACAAATACAGAGCGTTAAGCAGAAGGAGCCGCACACAGAGGCTTTACCTTAAACATCGAGCTTTTCAAACCGATTTGATTTAAGAATAAACGATAAGCTCCTTATTTATTCATTAGCAGTATTATATGCAATGTTCGATTTTCAGATTTTCCGCACGTCACTTGAAAGCACCAGCTTCTGGACGGTGATAGTTTCAATCAATCTACGTTTGGAATATTTTCAATGGAACAAGAAGAAGAAGCAGAACCTTTATTGTCATTTTACAATTGTACAAAGAGGTTGATGGAAACAAGAAGAAAATCCTCTGAGAAAAGATGAAGCAGGTGCATTCTTGTTCTGTACATTTAAGGAAATGTATTTTCCCAGCGGTGGTTAATCCAGTGTGTGACATAATGTACAAGTGTTTGCATTGCTGGGGGCGTCTTACCTCCTATAAAAGGTCATGGGCAGGTAAATACTGCTCCAATTGTCCAGATATAATTTACAAGAATTGGTCTAGATTCAAGCTTTACTTTTTAGTGCTCATGTTTTGGGAAATGGCAAATAGAGTGTGGGTCCCCAATGGTCCTGTTTGAGCATCAGTCCCTTCCAGCTCATCTGAATCAACAAAGTACTTTAGGT
Source organism: Proterorhinus semilunaris (assembly GCA_021464625.1). NCBI lineage: Eukaryota > Metazoa > Chordata > Actinopteri > Gobiiformes > Gobiidae > Proterorhinus > Proterorhinus semilunaris. The sequence continues at coordinate 5,115,948 of CM038346.1, forward strand.
CACTGTCCCTGCCTAAACCCGCAGTTCCCCCAGCGTGTGGAACTTGTTTACGTCAACTGTGAGACTGAGAATGATGAACTGAACTGGTGAAAGGAGGAGACACTGGAGACCTGTGTGTCTTTCCTACACAAATACACCGAGCAAACTTACCACGAATAGATGATTATTGATGTAACTATTGCCCTTATTTTGCAGTGGACTTGCCGGTGTATTAGTTGTGGGGAACCTGTGCTACCGGTTACACAAAGTTCCAGACGCTCCTGCTTTAACAGATACAGCTATTCCTGTATCGGTGTCAAACTGAGACGTGGACAATAGCCCTGGGACCTGATTAAAGCTCCAGAGGGCCTGTGCGTCTGGCGGCTAAACTGAAGGGAACGGTGTCAAACAAATGGCGACCTTTGTAGAGATGGATTTCATGAGCTCGGTGACCTTTTCTCTGTTAGGACGACGTGACAGGGCTCATCTGTCGTCTTTACACTCAGTGGTTTCATCGTTTAACAGAAATCCCCCCGGGGGCTGTCGATGCACCGCGACCACATGCTTCATCTTTAAGACTCTGGGGTCGATCTTTAGGCTTCAGAGCAGGGATCTCCAACCAGCAGCCCTGCAGACCTTTATCTACACGCGCTTCATCAGTCACATTTTAGAGGCCTGTTGAACTGAATCTGGAAACATTTAGGTAAATAACGTCAAGTATAATATCATCCATGGTGAATGATATTACGGTTAGACAAGTATCTTTGAAAATAAAGTAGCTTCTTGATGTTTCTGTGACACAAAAGTAGCTCGCCGAGTCCCACATTGAGACTCTCCCAAGACTCTGAACAAGACCTAATGTTTTAAACTTATAATTGTAGCACTCTGAGGTATTTGTATGTAAAGTGCACAATACATTTAAGTTATTATTTTTACGTAGAAACTCCAGATCCGTGTCCGTGGATCCGACTGTTCCCTGTATGAGCGCAGCACAAGCAGTACCTGTTCTCAGTGCGTGTTGGATTCCACCAGGGCTGCCCTTTGTCACCGGTTCTGTTCATTACGTTTATGGACAGAGTTTCTAGACACAGCCAGGGGCCGGCGGGGGTCCGATTTTGGAACCTCAGGATCTCATCTCTGAGTTTGCAGCAAATCAGAACCTCCAAATCTGAGGCCATGGTTCTGCTTCCCCTCTTCAGGTCGGTGGAGAGTCCTCGCCTCAAGTGGAGGAGTTCAAGTATCTCGGGGTCGTGTTCGCAGTGAGGGACGGATGGAGCGTGAGATCGATAGACGGGTCGCTGTATCGCACTGTTGTGGTGAAGAAGGAGCTGAGTCGATCTACGTTCTTACTCTCACTTATGGTCATGAGATCTGGGTAATGACCGAAAGGACAAGATCGCGGATACAAACGGCTGAAATTAGTTTCCTTAACAGGGCGCCTGGAGGTGAGGAGCTCAGTTACCTGGGAGGAGCTCGGAGTAGAGTCGCAGCTCCTTCATGTGGAGTTTTTCTCATGGAAAGAGCCCCAGCTCAGTCCACTTTTAAACAAAAATCGATTCTAAAAATGTGATATTTTACGTCGGATCCAGACACGTGAGTGCCTCTGTATGAAGCTACAAGAAGAAGAGCATGCAGGCCCTGACAGTGGCTTACAGCGACTCTCTGAGAATGCTATTGAAAGGCACAGCAGTGTGAGTGAGATGTTTGCCAACTATGGAGTAAGATCATAATTTTTTTCTTGTTATTTTTAAATTGTTTTCTTTTAATACTATGGACCATGATTCTGAAGCTTGAATTAATGTATGAATAAATGAAAGAGCACATCTAGAGAAATGTTATTCTGTAAAATGGTTTAATTAAAAGAAATAAAGCAATACAAAACCCCGTCTGTTATGTGTAATCTATCCCCTGTGCAAGTACGAACAGCCTTTTATATGTTCCACCACATCCAAAAGTCCACTTTAACCACTGGATATGGATATTTACCAAAGACTAATATAGCAATAGTTGATCACTTTGTAAACATTCTGGCAGGATCTTGGGAACCATTTTTTATTTCCCAGAAAACATTTAAAAATGTATGTCAAGACAATGTATAGAATCACTACTTGAGTCTGTTAAAATGACATACAGGTCCACATAATATTTGGGTCACGGCTTCTCATCCCAGGGTGGTTGGAGATCCTGGAGCCAAACCAGTAAAGATCCACAGCTCCAGAGCCCTGGCCACTTGTCATTCTTACCTTGTTTTGAAGCAAACCCATTCAATCCTCTGTCATTTTACATGTGTTTCCTTCCAACTCGATACAGTATGTGAAATAAGGAACAACCAATGATGAAAAAATAAACTGAACTGAACAATGACACCTCATCATATGAACTCTGTGCAGACACCGACACATTTACTCACTTTGGTTCAAACAGACTCAATAAGAGAGTTTTGTGTCTCACATGATCCTGGAAACTGTTTTTAATTCTCACATCATCAGATTCAGTTTATAGTAATAGTAGATGATTAAGCCCCACATTGACCACAGTTAATCTGATAACATTCAGTAAACGGCCAGCAGAGGGCAGCCTTGAACAACAGACGCAGCTCTTCAACTTCACTCACTTTTTTCATACTTGTCAGTGTCTTTATTTTCATTTGGTGATATTGAGAATAATAATAATCACAATTTAAGCTTTGTCTGATAAAACCCCACAACACAAATTTAGAAGTGAGTGCTTCAAATGGCTCTTGGGTAAAAAACACGTGCTTGAAAAAAAAAAAATGTAAATCTACTTTCGACAAATACTTTTCTTACTGGACCTTTTACTTTTCTCTGAGTGAAACAACTGATGTAACTTTAGCCACTTCTAAAAGACAACAACTTGTTCTCCTTGTACTTGTACGTCAGGCCAGTGGCTGCAGACTTCGTGGTGACTCTGTGACTCGTATAATTGCTGTGTCTGTACGGTAGAAACCTGAGCCGTCTCTTTTGTTCATAATGACAGTTTGTGTCTGCAGCAGCGTGTTAGAGCCGAGAGCCAAGCCAGGCCACAGAGCGGCATCAGGAACTGCATCAGGAGCTGCACCGGGAGCTGCACCGGGAGCTACACCAGGAGCTGCATCAGGAGCTGCACCAGGAACTGCACCAGGAGCTACACCGGGAACTGCACCGGGAGCTGCATCAGGAGCTGCACCAGGAGCTGCACCAGGAACTGCACCAGGAGCTACACCAGGAACTGCACCAGGAGCTGCACCAGGAACTGCACCAGGAGCTACACCAGGAACTGCACCAGGAGCTGCACCAGGAACTGCACCAGGAGCTACACCAGGAACTGCACCAGGAGCTGCATCAGGAGCTACACCAGGAGCTGCACCAGGAGCTACACCAGGAACTGCATCAGGAGCTGCACCAGGAGCTGCACCAGGAGCCTCACGAGCATCAACAATCAGAAGATAATATTGTTTTTCTGAGGGATTTTCTAAAGCCCACACAGTGACCCATATACTGGTTTATTTGAAGACAAAAGAACTCTCTACTGTTCAAAGTCACATTTCAGTCCATGTGTTTAACGCACTGACACATTTATATTTACTTGTTTTTTCCATCGCTTTTTTGTGCCACTTCTTGGACGCTTTTTTCTTGTGTTTTCATCCGCGTTTTTACTCGTTTCTGTCGCTTTTTTTTGGCGCTTTATTTCAAGAAGCTTTTAGATTTGGGTTAAACTGAACCACTCGGTTAAGGCGGGAGCACTAGGGTTAGTTTGTAAAAACAGTGGCTCCTTTAACCAGGTCACAACACGACATCACACACATGATTTTCTTTTGCTCATTTATTTACGAACCATAACAAATGCACAAAAAGCATAAACACGTCACCTTCCCAAAGGCAGAGAAAAATAAATGGCGTCGTTTATACGAGAAATCTATAAGAGCACAGTCACAACTACGGCAAGCATAAAGGACAAAACACAAGAGCTACTAATAAATGTTCCCGACGGGGTCAACACTCCGGCTCAGTACAGAGCGGCCGGTCTCAGACGGGTAGATGCTACTCTTTCTGAGACAATGATTCATCTTAAAGAACCTCCTGGGGCTGAAGCAGGAAAACATGGACTTCACCAGGACCTGACGTTATTCGCCTCAGTCAGACACGGATCGGGCAATACTTTTGGATCGATACCGATACTTTTTGGGGTCATTTCTGTCGATACTTTCAATCAATATACTTTTCTAGAACTGATTATTTTACCTATTGTTAATATGTTAAGAGACGCTGGGGAGACTGCCAGTCACATGAGTCTCCGCAGCGTCTCCGCAACTCTCTCCGGTGAGATCGGCCCTTCAACGCAGACTAGTTGGAGACTCTGCAACGTCTCCGAGACCTGTCGGATACCGAGGAGATCACAGCGAGTCGTATGGAGTCTCCTTGGTATCCGACAGGTCTCGGAGACGTCACAGAAACGTCTCACAGCTGGAGGACGACAAATAGTATTTGCGACACAAACTGTTTGAGACAGACCTCTCGGAGACTGCTTTTGTTTTCACCGAGACGACCTGGAGACTCGCCTTATCTCTAGGGCGCGTCTCCGAGACATGTCCGTGACCAGCGGCGACTCGAGTCTCCAGGCCGCTGAGATGAGATAAGCCTGTATTGAGACAGGCCCTTATAAACCTGAGGGTAATTAATGGAGAAAAGTCCTTGAGTCTCACAACGGAGGAAAGAGACCTCTCACTTCTTCACTCACAGCTGCCACTTTTAACGAAGTCTCTTGGTATCGGTTAGTATCGGATATCGGCCGATACTCAAACCCCCAGTATCGGTATCAGAAGCACAAAAAAAAGCCGTATCGTTGCATCTCTAGTAAAAACACTAAAGTAACATCGGAAAAAGCCCCGACACAGTGGCAGAAAATGTTCACGTCAAGTCCTGGTTCGTGTGATCAGAGGTGGGTCGAGAGGGGAAATATTTACCCAAGTAAGAGTACCGTTATTTTACTTCAGAAGTAAAAAGTAATCACTTAAAAAAACAGTCACGAGTAGAAAATTAATGGTCCAATAAATCTGTGATCTCGACGTGAACACGAGGAAGTTACACGTTTTGCTTTAAGCTTTAAGTCAAGACGATCCAGGTGGTTTGATTTATTGGACTTGGAATAAATATCTCTCTATAGTTTTTGAATAGACCTGTTTTTCCCAAAGCCTGACACTCCCTCGGGGCCTCGCAATAATAATAATTTACTGCATTCAAAAGGGATTTTCTTATTATTTTACATACAATCACATAAAAAAACAACGACTGTGGCCTAAAAACTGTTTGAATTGTACATTTTGGCAAATAATTGTATTTTTTCTTCTTGTTTTGTAGAGGAGCTTTGGAAAGGACCATAAGACACTGGATAAAACACATAAAGGGAGTGACTCAAACGCCGACATGAGTACTGGCCCTTTAAGGGGAGACGCTGCAGGTGGGAGGGAAACTTTTTAAATGTAGAGACATCACTCTGAGGCTGTGTGTATGAGACAATAATGCATCGCAAGTTTTGATGAAATGTTTGTAAATCTTAAATGAAATCTGCGTTTGTGGCTCTGAAATATAGTGTTTGGGCTTTAAAAAGCTTTACATTTGACCTGCTTCTGCCTGTATAAACCCTGTTTGAATGGTGTGCAGAAAAATTATTAATAAAACTCAATAAATCAGGATAGGAATGAGTAAGTCAGATGGGTCTCCGCAGGGCTGCCCTTTGTCACCGGTTCTGTTCCCTTAATAGAGTTTCTCAGCGCAGCCAGAGGAGAGTGTGAAGCAGCCGGGATGAGGATCAGCTCCTCCAAATCTGAGGTTCTCCACCGGAAAAGGGTGCTTCCTCTCTCCAGGTTGGTGGAGAGTCCTTGCCTCAAGTGGAGGAGTGTGTTACAGTGTTACAGCTCCAGTTTAGCCATATCCCTGTGTGGCGAACCCTTGTTTTTTGTTCAATGAAGGTACTTGATTCATCTTCTGTACTCAGTAGTTGAAGTCTTCGAACGTTTCGCCTCTCATCCAAAAGGCTTCGTCAGCGACAAAGGTCACAATCTGCACGCAGCTGAATATATAGACCAACGGGGAGGAGTTAGGGTAGGCCCGGCTCCTCCCCTCTAATCACAGCTACTCTCACCCGTGGGCAAACACCTTTGAAGTAGAGCGTCTCTAACGATCTGCTCCCCTCAGTATCAGTCAGTCTTGTCCTATTCATCGATAATCACTACCCAGCTGCGTGCAGATTGTGACCTTTGTCGCTGACGAAGCCTTTTGGATGAGAGGTGAAACGTTCGAAGACTTCAACTACTGAGTACAGAAGATGAATCAAGTACCTTCATTGAAGATGGAAAACTCCTGTACGACTGAGAACTTACACAGACACCTTGTTTTTTGTATTTACACCTCTTAACCCCCAACTTAACCGAGTACTTTTTCTCCAGTTCGGCTTCACCCAAATCTAAAAGCGTTACCCTATAGGCCAGGGTAACGCCTCATTTGAAAGCTAAGACCTACAAAACGGATCTAAATAACTTTTTTTTTTTTTTTATCACATTTTTGTAGCTCTTTTGTGGTTTTTTCGTACATTTTTTGTCTGGGTTTTTTGACACGCTTTTCAAGCTTTAGATTGTGGTAAAACCAAACTGGAGAAAATGCACTTGTTCAGGTGGCGGTTAAGAGGTCAAATCTGGCTGTGGAAATCCTCTCCAGCCATTGGTGGACTGTCTCTGAGCCTGGCTCCTGATTGGTGGATGGTCATTCCGCTTCCCTCTCCCTTGATTGGCGAGTCTGACCAACCCTGGGATTCCATCTGAGCTGCCTCACCCTTGACGGACCTGCCACCCTGCCATTCGGAGCTTCTGGGGTTTACAGTGAACAGCCACTTAGCTTCAGTGTGTTGTAGTGATGTGTTATTTTGTAGAGACACTCCCCTGGCAATGAGTATTGAGTCTGGTCTTGCTTTGTATTTGTATTTCGTTAACTCTGGTTTGTTTATCCTGGTTTGTGTTTCATTTTGTTGAGAGCCTTTTTGCAGCCTTTGTTCAATTTACCTGTGCATTCACTTTTAAAATAAATCATAACTTTAGTTTTACCATCTTCACCCTCGCAGAGCTGGGTCGTAACAAATCGGGGGCTCGTCCGGGACAGTTTACCAATCTGTAAGAAATGTCGTGAGGACGAGGTCTTCGTTTGTTTCCAGGTGAAAGTTTAAATGTTAGAGACTAATTTGGCACAAAAGCTGAACATCAAATACATGCGTTTTTTCCTGCAGCGTCTCCCTTTAAAGCGACAAAGCTCAAGCAGAAGTTACAAGTACAGATCCCCCTAAAGTTACTCGAGTAAACGTCCCTGCTCACCCACCTGCTCGTCTGAGGGACAGTTTGAGAGAGTTCAGCAGAATCGTCTTCTGCCGACTATTACACAGAATCACATGATCAAAGTTATATATACACGAGCGGGCCACATATTTACAGTATAATAGCGTCAGAATTCCCTTTGTAAAAACTGTGTTCTCGCCGCAGTCTGGCACGTACAAAAATACCAGGGCTGGAGCTCTGTTCAGTCGGAGCACGGACTGTGAAAAGTGAGTCAGCACCGGGGCCTGAGTCAGTCGGGGGTCGCTCTCTGATCCTGAGTTTGAGATGAGACGTTAAGAGTGAACACCGGGCCTTGTCTGCTCACCAACCAGAGAAACAAACATGGCGGCTCACAGGAGAACGGAGGAAACCATGGCTGCATCTAAGAAGTGGAAAAATAGCCCCTTCCTTCTTCTCCATGAGGTTCCTCTGCAGTGAGGAACAGGAGCTTCACCCTCTGCTCGTCTGAACCTTCTTGACCCAGTGGAGGGACCAACCAGGAAGTCACGCCGCTAACCGCTGATTCAAGAAAACTATGGCTGTGTCTGAATGTCCGCCCTAGAGTTTTTCTCTCTGGACAGTCGGACACCACGGCGTGACCAGGATATTGCTGGGTTGCAGGTTCTAGAATGTGATGATGTCACCGGACCCAGCGGGGGGGAGGAGCCAGTTTTTCCTGTTAACAGCATTACACTTTCACAAGTCATAGCTCAAAAGAAAATGTATGAATTACAAAAAATGATCATTAATATCAGTCACTGGGTCCATGATCTCTCTGTACAAGACCAAACATTTCCTCAAAAACAGAATAATTTTCCCGCCATATAATAGTATTGGCCTTTGGAACGCTGTGATGTCACCTGCAACCCAGCAATAGTGCACTATAGTGTGGACTTTCGGACACAGCCCAATGTACGACAATAAAACTGTCCATCATTTCACACTCGTGCAGAGATCGGAGAGTTCATAAACCTTCAGGAGGCAGTCGTGGCTTGTGGGATTGTTCTTAGCTCCTTATGAGGAACATCCCGAGGTTCCTCTGCTGAAGGAGGGAGTTAAAGGAACCATCACAGCTCCTTTAAAACTCCCTCCTAACTGCACTGACGCGTTTGGATGCTCCTTGAGACGGAGGTTAAGCTTCTTTACACTTTTTAGATGCAGCCAATATCACACAAAGCAAAGAAACAGATCCACGGGTGTAAATCAGAGGAGATGGCACTGGATCAGGGACGATCAGGTGACCTGGGGGGAAGTCTGTGCCATCAGGAACAGACACTGCAGTTAAAACGCCACATTTGAGTTGATTGAAAACCTGAACGAAATGGAATCTAACTCACTTCTCAGATTCAACTCTGTATTATAGACACTGTTACGTTTGACCAAACTTACTGAATACTGAGACGTGAAGTAAATCTGATTCCGGTTTTCAGGTTTTCAAATCGGGCGCTTCAACAAAAATACAGAAGTCAGTATCAGCTCCTGGTGGCCCAGATTTCATCCTGTATTCGAACGTTCCAACACTGACGGAAACGCAGGGACCTGAGTGATCCACGAGGGCGGCCCTAAACCGGCCCTCGGGCCATCACAGGCATTTGTTTCTTGATTTATTTACTGCGCACGTGCAACACCTGCTCTGAAAATCATCCACAGAGATAAAGTTCATTTGATCTGATTTTTGTTCAGCTGATCGTTTACAACCTGCATTTGGAGACAATTATCCAAAACCACAGACAGTCTCCTGCTGGTGTGACTGAGAGGACATGTCTCCTGCTGGTGTGACTGAGAGGACATGTCTCCTGCTGGTGGAGGCTCAGGGAAAGTCTTTGCTGGTGCAGACGCGGGGACAGCGGGCTCCCTAGGACACGCTGGAGCAGCGGATACTGGGGGAGCCCATCTGAGTGAGCACTTTGTCCAGCCACTGCAGAGGACCGTTCAGGTGCAGCTCGATCCAGCAGGGGGTGCTGGTCACCGTCTGCCGCCTGTGGACACACATGAGGACGACACATGAGGACACACATGAGGACAACACATGAGGACAACAGAGACACATGAGTCTTTATGACATCACTCTTCATTACCTCGTGGTTATAGGGATCTCATACAGTCTAACGTACGGCAAACCAAACTAATGAAATAACACAGTTCTATGTAGCGAGTGTTAGTCCCGACCAAAAAAACTATTTTGATTTTGCTGACAGAGATTTGGATTCGATTTGTGATTTTTATTTATCCTGAGTTTGATTTTTCATGCAGTTGAGCTTCGAGCTGCAGATAAACTTCTAAAACTGCTTTTTTTAACATCACAGTTTTCATTTATTACATTTCAGCTTCAAGATACAAATCTGTGTGAGGCAAAGAGGCGACCGCGTTTCCTCTCGTAGAACAGTTAAATCATTGACTGGGTCAAGTTGAGGATGTTTTGCTTCAGGGCACAAGGATCCATGTGTACGGAGGAAATCACCACCTAAACCTTCCCCGCAGACTTCCAGACACCTGTTTTTGTGAAGGGCCCGTCTCACCGGCCTGGAGACTCGTTTGGCGTTTGGACTCAAGGAACGGTTGTCATTCTATTGCTCAAATTCACAAATGGAGAATTAGGGTTGGCAGGTTATGGATCTGTTGAGAGGAATCCTCCCAACGGGTCTGTTAATGCACCACTCAGCATAGGAACATCATCTACAAAATCAGTTGTTAGGGCAGCCGTGTGGGGGTTTGTTGACGGGGAGCTACTGCCCTCTTCAACTGGCCCGCTCTCTGGCTTTTTATTGCACCACACTATGTTGGGCTACATCATACTTCACATATAACTCAATTAAATAAATATATAATAATGATAATGATAATTAAACCCAAATTAAAATTATACTGAGGATGGTAATGACAACTGGGAAGTATCAAGATCTCGGAGTATAATATCTATTAATGTACCTTCATAACATAAAAGTAACTCTCGGTTATCACGGGTAAAATCTGAAAGAAATATATTAAGGAACACATTTTTTGACTTGCTTTGTTCTAGACATCGTACATGAAACGAGATTGTTGTTGTGCGTTGTTCCAATTAATGATATAAACAATTCATTTTTTTGTTGTTTGTAAGTTTGTAAGTTGGTCTGTACGAATGTAGCTGCTTGAAATGTTTTGAAATGTTCTTTTTTTATTTATTGCACTTGGGGGTGGGGGCGCTCATAAGCTTTTTGCTTCAGCCCACTCCTTTTGAGCACTATGTGTACGGCTCAAATAAACAAATAAGCTAAACTAAACTCGGGTGGAGTTTGTTTAGAACGACTGCAGACTTTTTTCTCCTGCAGTGGCTTTGATTCGCTGCAGCTCGATCTTTCTGATTGGAGAACATGGCCGTCACTCAAACGGCGAAGGCACGAAGCAGAAACAAAACCCTCAGGCCCTTATGGTTCGGTCACTGCAGCAGCTCAAACCTCGGTGTGATGAACGGGCAGCTCTTTGTATTTTACACTTTGGTTCTGAAGTAAGAAGTCACACTTTAGGCCGATGTTTGTGATCAACGTAAAGACCTCTCTGACTCCGGAGCCTCACACTAGACAGACATGACCTTAACAAACGAGGCTCGTATATTCCGGCTCCTCTCGTCCTGATGTCAAACCCAGATATTTCCCGGACCCGGGACCAGCCCGTCTGTTTTCCCTCTTTCCTCGACGGCAGGAGCAGAGAAAGTGAGAGTGAGGTATTTGGGCCGGCCCGCAGAAACCCGAACCTCCCCCTTAACCGTTCCCACATGTGGGTTTGGTCTCCGCGGTAACACACGTGTGCGACGTCTGCCTCCTCCCCTTTACGGTCAGCGAGTCGGAGAGAAAGTGGAAAACAGGCGCGAGGGACGGGACGGTGGCACCGGCTGAAGAGGCGGAGTCAGAAGGTACAGATACAGTAACATATACTGTAGCAGTTCATTTTAGTTTGGAAACACTTTTTTATTTCGAGACTCTTTCTATTGAGTATTCTTACTGAAGGTGTTCATTTACTCATCTGTTTTAATACTTATTTATTTTTTCCTTACATTGTTGTCTTACAGCCCATTACAGATTAATTCTACACTGAGGACGGTAATGACAACTGGAAAGTAGCTACGGAGTATAATATGTTTAGTTTTATGTTAAAAAGTCCCATTAATAGTGACTTTCAGTAATGTTAACAATGTTTGGCATTGGTGACATTACTGAACGAAATGTTTGAATGATCGCCTTTTGTTACTTGCTTTGGGTCCGGCTGACCAGCTCCTATTGGATGTTCCTAAAACTAGGGAAAAAACGAGAGGTGATCGAGCCTTCTCTGTGGCAGCGCCCCGACTATGGAATAGTCTTCCTTTGGCTATCAGGTCCTCTCAGTCTGTGGAACAGTTCAAATCCAGGCTGAAAACTCACCTCTTCTCCCTGGCCTTCAATACGAGCTAGTTGTGTATCTTGTTGTTATCGTTTACTTGTATTTTATTTCTATGTGACCTGCTATTACTGTGAAGCACTTTGGTCAACCGCAGTTGTTTTAAATGTGCTATACAAATAAACTTGAATTGAATTGAATTTGTACTTGACTTCATACATGAAACGAGACCGTTGTTGTAGTTGTGCTTTGTTCCTGTTAATTATATGAACATTTCAAACAGTGCTTTGTAAGTTTGGTCTGTGCTAAAAAAGCCGCCTTGAAGTATAACAGGTTCTTCTTTTGCCAAAGAGGAAAATCAAAATATGATGCTGCTAATTGTATGATTGATAAAGTTGATAAACATAAATAAACATTTGTCTCTTGATAAACGGGTGTGTTGTGTTCCTAGGTTTCATGTACTATTGCGATATGGACATTTTTATTGTAATGATTTCAGGAGTGGGCACCTAAAAGCTTTTGCTTCTGCCCACTCCTTTTGAGCAGGATTTAACTGCTCAAATATACAAATAAACTAAACTAAACTGAACAACATACAGTGCCATTTTGTGTCCAGTTTTATAGAGTAAACATATCATGAGCAGCGTTCCTCAGACTTTATTTTCTGAAACTGTAAGAAAGGCTTTGATTGTTGAGTTTCCAGTCGCTGTGGTCGTGGCTTGTGGGTTTTGGGTGGTTTCCAAACAAAGGCGCAGCAGTAAAAACTCTTCAGCAGCTGCAGGCTCGAATACCGCACGCGACCAAAGATTTAAAATGGAACTTGCTCCTTTAAATGTTTTCTGTTTGCTCCAGCACTTTCCCTATCCCTCAGCCTCGATCATCTGTAAGTGTGCTCTGATCCCTCAGCCTCGATCGTCTGTAAGTGTGCTCTGATCCCTCAGCCTCGATCGTCTGTAAGTGTGGTCTGATCCTTCAGCCTATATCGTCTGTAAGTGTGCTCTGATCCCTCAGCCTCAATCGTCTGTAAGTGTGGTCTGATCCCTCAGCCTCGATCTTCTGTAAGTGTGCTCTGATCCCTCAGCCTCGATCGTCTGTAAGTGTGCTCTGATCCCTCAGCCTCGATCGTCTGTAAGTGTGGTCTGATCCCTCAGCCTCGATCGTCTGTAAGTGTGGTCTGATCCCTCAGCCTCGATTGTCTGTAAGTGTGCTCTGATCCCTCAGCCTCGATCATCTGTAAGTGTGGTCTGATCCCTCAGCCTCGATCTTCTGTAAGTGTGCTCTGATCCCTCAGCCTAGATCGTCTGTAAGTGTGGTCTGATCCCTCAGCCTCGATCGTCTGTAAGTGTGCTCTGATCCTTCAGCCTCGATCGTCTGTAAGTGTGGTCTGATCCCTCAGCCTCGATCGTCTGTAAGTGTGGTCTGATCCCTCAGCCTCGATCGTATGTAAGTGTGGTCTGATCCCTCAGCCTCGATCGTCTGTAAGTGTGCTCTGATCCCTCAGCCTCGATCGTCTGTAAGTGTGGTCTGATCCCTCAGCCTCGATCGTATGTAAGTGTGGTCTGATCCCTCAGCCTCGATCTTCTGTAAGTGTGGTCTGATCCCTCAGCCTCGATCGTCTGTAAGTGTGCTCTGATCCCTCAGCCTCGATCGTCTGTAAGTGTGGTCTGATCCCTCAGCCTCGATCGTCTGTAAGTGTGCTCTGATCCCTCAGCCTCGATCGTCTGTAAGTATGGCCTGATCCCTCAGCCTCGATCTTCTGTAAGTGTGGTCTGATCCCTCAGCCTCGATCTTCTGTAAGTGTGGTCTGATCCCTCAGCCTCGATCTTCTGTAAGTGTGGTCTGATCCCTCAGCCTCGATCGTCTGTAAGTGTGGTCTGATCCCTCAGCCTCGATCGTCTGTAAGTGTGCTCTGATCCCTCAGCCTCGATCGTCTGTAAGTATGGCCTGATCCCTCAGCCTCGATCTTCTGTAAGTGTGGTCTGATCCCTCAGCCTCGATCTTCTGTAAGTGTGGTCTGATCCCTCAGCCTCGATCTTCTGTAAGTGTGGTCTGATCCCTCAGCCTCGATCGTCTGTAAGTGTGCTCTGATCCCTCAGCCTCGATCTTCTGTAAGTGTGGTCTGATCCCTCAGCCTCGATCGTCTGTAAGTGTGGTCTGATCCCTCAGCCTCGATCGTCTGTAAGTGTGGCCTGATCCCTCAGCCTATATCGTCTGTAAGTGTGGTCTGATCCCTCAGCCTCGATCGTCTGTAAGTGTGGTCTGATCCCTCAGCCTCGATCTTCTGTAAGCATGCTCTGATCCCTCAGCTCGATCTTCTGTAAGTGTGCTCTGATCCCTCAGCCTCGATCTTCTGTAAGTGTGGTCTGATCCCTCAGCCTCGATCGTCTGTAAGTGTGCTCTGATCCTTCAGCCTCGATCGTCTGTAAGTGTGGTATGATCCCTCAGCCTCGATCGTCTGTAAGTGTGCTCTGATCCCTCAGCCTATATCGTCTGTAAGTGTGGTCTGATCCTTCAGCCTATATCGTCTGTAAGTGTGCTCTGATCCCTCAGCCTCGATCGTCTGTAAGTGTGGTCTGATCCCTCAGCCTCAATCTTCTGTAAGTGTGGTCTGATCCCTCAGCCTCGATCGTCTGTAAGTGTGCTCTGATCCCTCAGCCTCGATCGTCTGTAAGTGTGCTCTGATCCCTCAGCCTCGATCGTCTGTAAGTGTGGTCTGATCCCTCAGCCTCGATCTTCTGTTAGCGTGCTCTGATCCCTCAGCCTCGATCGTCTGTAAGTGTACGTTTTCAGAGCTCGTGTCTCACCTGTACTCCGCTCCCCAGCCTTTGACGAAGCTCATGCGGATGGTGCACATCCGGGTGAGCTGGTACACGGCCTCGAAGCCCTGGTTCACCGACTGAGCAAGGAGAGCCGCAAACTCCTGGTTATTGAAGATCTTCAGGTTACAGCCTGGAGGAGGAAAACACACGAGTCAAACACACGAGTAAGACAAAACACACACGAGACAACCTGCTGACTGGTTGAGGAATCTGTCCTGATCGTGAACTTTCATCCTCGTCCTCTGATCGTCGCTTCAGTCGTTTATTAACGTCTGCACATTCGTTCATCAACATGCAACACACGCCTGACGAACTTCTCACTCCCATTTCCGTCTCGTCAAAGAAAACTCACACGACATCTCATCGTTTAGTCAGAGCTGTTTTCATCTCGTCGTGTTATCGTCTCCAAAAAAAAACATGCGTCAGTGTAATCAGTCTCTGCACGGACCTGGGGGGATTTTGCAGACCGTGGCCGGGTGCCACCCGTAGCGCTGGTTGCAGTTCGGGCTCTGGACAAAGATGGCGCTGTCACTCAGACATTCGGCGAACACTTCTCCCCCGATGTAGTACAGCCTCACCCCACGACCTGCAGGGAGGAGAAAACACCACGTCTGAAACTGTCCTCGCTGTGGCTCACGTTACTAGTCTCTGTTTCTGTTGGAGATGTTTGAGCTCGTCGTCAACGGCTCTTTGCAGAAACTAAAACCTTAGGGATACCGAGTTAAAGGGACTAGGCCTAAGTTTGCACCTTTTTTTTGTATGGTTGATCATAAACAACATCAACAAATCAGGATACGGCACAGACTTCACACATCAGGCTGAGTTTTTACAAATGACTACTTTTAATAATAAAAAAGTAGCTCCCCTTTAACCTCTTAACCCCCGCCTGACCCGAGCACATTTCTCCAGTTTGGCTTTACCCAAATCTAAAAACATCTTGGAAAAAGTGTCGAAACAGCGACAAAAACGTAGCAACAACACGAGGAGAAAGATCCGTTTAGATGAGTTTTAAAGGTCTTAGCTTTTGAATCTGGCCTATAGGCTGTAACCTTTTAGATTTGGGCAAAGCTGAACTGGAGAAAATGCATGTTCCTTTAACCAAAGGCAACAGACATATTACTGCGTGGATGTCAAAGTACTCCAGGTGTTATTACGCCTCACAATATAGTTCCCCTTTTTATCCGCTTAGAAAATCGACTCGTTTAATTTTGTGTAACTAGGATCACGTAACTGTGTTTAAATGGGGATAACGCGGAACAGCTTGGTCGCTTCTAACTCCCCCCCCCCCCCCCCCCGTTTGGAGCTATAGCTTTGCTGGGAGAAGCTAAATGCTAACAACATTTGTGTGACTGAGCGCACGCGTAAAGACCAGACAGGTACGCATCAACTCGTCTAAGCTCAGGTAAGAACAGATCTCAGTGTGGAAAAACAGTGGCCTGTTCCTTTAAGGCGAGACACTGCAGGTGAATAGGGAAAAAATAAATTATGTACAGATATCAATTTGAAACTTTTGCTGAACATTACTGATGTAAATATGAGAAGAAAATGTATTGCAAGTTTTCCGCCATTTTTTGTTTTCATATAAAATGTAAGATTTTTCAGCATATGTGTGATTTTATTTTGTTCCACAGATTTGCTCAGAGGGGTTTTGGATCTTGTTTAGTAAACTAATAATAGGTATGCCATGTTGGAGTAAATCTTCCAAACGTTTTCAAACTTTTCCAAACCGTCTCCCACAAAGGAAATGCCCATTTTTGGATTAAAGCGTCATCTCGGTCACAGCCTTTCGTGCTTTTGCCATGTTGGATTTATTTCCTGGATAAATCTCGGTGAAAAGGCATCGTAAAGAGGTCTGTTTTTGACTCTCCCAGGGTTCGAGCTGAGACGTACCGATGTGTCTGCGTGTGAGCTCCACAGCTGCGTTACGGTTGACGTTGGACAGCAGCCCCAGACAGAAGCGCTCGGAGTTGGAGGGGTCGGTGAAGCCGTCCACGGTCAGAGACGGCTGCGAGGCGTGGAAGGTCTCGCCCACACGCTGGTTCAGCTCATAGTATGAGATGGAACACCAGAAGGCCGGCTCGCAGTACGTCACGGGCTGGAGGTCTGGAAACACACAGACAGAGAGTTCATCAACGGGTTCAACTTCAGGACCCGCCTTCAACCTAATACGACCAGTCAAATATGTGTGAAATATGGTGGAAAAAGTATAGTATCACTTTAGATCAAAGTGTGCCCGTTAAGTATTAAAAAATATAATGCATCAGTTTTATATAGTCCTTTTCTGGACACCCAAAGACGCTTTACATTGTTTTATTCATTCACTCCATATTTGGTGGCGGTAAGCTACTATTGTAGCCACAGCTGCCCTGGGGTAGACTGACGGAAGCAAGGCAACCAGTCTGGGCCATTGGCCCCTCCGACCACCACCAACCACTCACTCGCTCTATTCACTCAGGCTTCCTGGTGTTTACCAAACGGTCTCCCATCCAAGTACCGACCAGGCCCTTCCCTGCTTAGCTTCCGAGGTCTGACGGGATCAGGCAGAGCAAAGTTGGGATGGCCACAATAAGCACTAGATCGGCCCGAAAGCCGATATTGTAAAATCTCCAAATATCGGCCCGATATGTTTCTGATCAGAACGAATTAACGAAATACTTAATTCACCAACTGCACGACAAAGACAGATCAAAACACTCTTTAAAGGCCATAAAATATCCAGTGATCTAATTGTGACCCGGGTTCTAAAGCTCTGTGTCCGTGTCGTGTTGTCTAAACACTAAACCTTTGTCCATTGCCCTGGTGAATAAACAGAATGAAAAACAAATGTGGGAAGTAAAGCACTTCCAGAGAAAAGAGGCTAAAGTGACGTCATTAAACACCAAACCTGATTTTCTCCTCTGAACACTGTCCCGCCCTGGACCATCTGCTTTAAAGGCCAGACCCGGTCAGGGATAAATAAAACTAAGCTTTCGGCCGATCCCCTGCAGTTTTTCGCCTGGTCACAGTAAACAGAGGATATCTGGGAATAGTCCAGGGCCCGTCCTGTGCAGATCGAAACTAAACTCTGTTCCATCTCCAACGCCCTGTCCTAGTGCGTGTAACTGTTTGTGACGGTAACCAGCGAACGCTCCATCGATTCGCTTTGGGATGAAGATGATGTTCCTTTAAGCAGAGTTAAGCTTCAGTCTAAACTCTGATCATTCTTTGTCTTGCTTTTGTGCAGTGAGTAAATATTAATTAATGAGTTTGTTCTCTGGCTTCAGTTAGGACCGCCCTCTAATGAAGAGCCACAGACATATTATTATGGAACAGTGTGAAGGGGGGAGGAGTCAGACCGAGGTTGCTGTGGCTCGGCGACACTGGGTTGGGCGACAGGTTGGGGGAGCTGGTGTCCATGCTGTGGGTCATCTGGTGGTCACTGGTCTCTCCATCCTCGCTCAGGTATCCGGGCGGCGGCGTTTCTGTAACACACACACAGTTATTCAGTTTTCTTTGTGCTGATGTCACTGCACAGTATGTAACAGTATGTAAAAGTATGTAACAGTATGTAACAGTATGTGTATGTAACAGTATGTAACTGTATGTAACTGTATGTAACTGTATGTAACAGTATGTAATACTATGTAACAGTATGTAACAGTATGTGTATGTAACAGTATGTAACAGTATGTAACAGTATGTAACAGTATGTAACAGTATGTGTATGTAACAGTATGTAACAGTATGTAACAGTATGTAACAGTATGTAACAGTAAGTGTATGTAACAGTATGTAACAGTATGTGTATGTAACAGTATGTAACAGTATGTAACAGTATGTAACAGTATGTAACATTATGTAACAGTATGTAATACTATGTAACAGTATGTAACAGTATGTAATACTATGTAACAGTATGTAACTGTATGTAACTGTATGCAACTGTATGTAACTGTATGTAACTGTATGTAACAGTATGTAATACTATGTAACAGTATGTAACAGTATGTAATACTATGTAACAGTATGTAACTGTATGTAACTGTATGTAACTGTATGTAACTGTATGTAACTGTATGTAACAGTATGTAATACTATGTAACAGTATGTAACAGTATGTAATACTATGTAACAGTATGTAATACTATGTAACAGTATGTAACAGTATGTAACAGTATGTGTATGTAACAGTATGTAATACTATGTAACAGTATGTAATACTATGTAACAGTATGTAACAGTATGTAATACTATGTAACAGTATGTAACAGTATGTAATACTATGTAACAGTATGTAACAGTATGTAATACTATGTAACAGTATGTAATACTATGTAACAGTATGTAATACTATGTAACAGTATGTAACAGTATGTAACAGTATGTAACAGTATGTAATACTATGTAACAGTATGTAACAGTATGTGTATGTAACAGTATGTAACAGTATGTAATACTATGTAACAGTATGTAACAGTATGTAATACTATGTAACAGTATGTAACAGTATGTGTATGTAACAGTATGTAACAGTATGAAACAGTATGTGTATGTAACAGTATGTGTATGTAACAGTATGTGTATGTAACAGTATGTAATACTATGTAACAGTATGTAACAGTATGTGTATGTAACAGTATGTAACAGTATGTAATACTATGTAACAGTATGTAACAGTATGTAATACTATGTAACAGTATGTAACAGTATGTGTATGTAACAGTATGTAACAGTATGAAACAGTATGTGTATGTAACAGTATGTAACAGTATGTAACTGTATGTGTATGTAACAGTATGTAACAGTATGTGTATGTAACAGTATGTAACAGTATGTAACAGTATGTAACAGTATGTGTATGTAACAGTATGTAACAGTATGTAACAGTATGTAACAGTATGTAACAGTATGTGTATGTAACAGTATGTAACAGTATGTAACAGTATGTGTATGTAACAGTATGTAACAGTATGTAATACTATATAAGAGTATGTAACAGTATGTAATACTATGTAACAGTATGTAACAGTATGTAACTGTATGTAATACTATGTAACCGTATGTAACAGTATGTAACAGTATGTAACAGTATGTAATACTATGTAACCGTATGTAACTGTATGTAATACTATGTAACAGTATGAAACAATAACAGTAACTGTATGTAACAGTAACAGTAACAGTATGTAATAGTAACTGTATGTAACTGTAACCTCACGCAGTCATTGTCTACTTCACATCAGGAAAGCTTTACTCCAGTTCAGTTTTACCCAAATCTAAAAGCTTCTCGATGGAGCTTTCAGCCGACAGGCCAGAGTAACGCCACATTTGAAAGCTAAGACCTACAAAATGAAGCTTAACTTTTTTGTCACATTTTTGAAGCATTTATGTCATGTTTTCTCATCCTGATTTTCGTCACTATTTTGACACTTTTTTTAGATTTGGTCAAAATGGTCCAAGTAGCAACAAAAAGGCCAAAAAAGAGCAACTGAAAAATGATGAAAAATGTAAAAATGACAGTGACAAAAATACAACAAAAAGGCGATGTAAATATAAAAAAACAAAAGGGGTGACAGCGCGAGGAAAAAGCTCAATTTAGATTAGTTTTGTAGGTCTTAGCTTTCAAATGGGGCGCTACACTGGCCTGCAGACTGTGACCTTTTAGATTTGGGTAAAGCTGAACTGGAGAAAATGCACTTGGTTAAGGCGGGGGTTAAGAGGTTAAACTGGTACTTTTCTTAACAGCTGTACTTAGTACCGTTTCCATGGATACAGCCAAAAGCAAAGCCATATCCACGGACACGCCCCGGTAACCATGGATACAGTACCAGATTCTACCGAACAATGGAAACACAACCAAACTAAAAGGGGAGTAGAGCGGGGTAGGGCTGGTGGAAACAAGCCTTGAGAAGTACAGTTCAGTGAAATAATGATTAAAAAAACGAAATGACGTTCTTCCTAACAGACTCTAGTGATGTTTCGATGCTGTTTCAGGAGGAAAATTATTAAAAGAAATTGAGAGTCTCTGAAAATGGTGCCGTGACCCACTTTTGTGTCCAGACCCTCCAGTTTAAAACCTTTTTTTGGTTTTACCCACATTTGTCATTTTGTCGTCACTTTTTCCACATATATTTGTTGCTTTTTTTGGCACATTTTTACGTTTTTGTTGCTTTGTTCTAATTTATTTTTTATTTTTTTAGTCAAGCTTCTGTTGCTTTCTTCTTGCTTTTTTTCCGGTCATTTTATTGCTGTTTTTGTTAATTTTTTCCAGCTTTCTTGTAATTATGTTTACACTTCTTTTCAATAAGCTCTTAGATTTGGGTAATGCCACATGGGAGAAAATGTGAACGGTTAAGGCGGGGGTTAATTCGTTCTGGAGTATCTGAAGCAAACACCTCTATGTCTTCATTTATTTGTCAGTACAACTAAAAAGCAGTTCATAGGATCATTCATTATAATTGCTGCTCTGACACTTTGCCACACGTCTCTCCGTGCTCGTTCCCTCTTTCACACAGTCCTGTCTTTTTAAAGGAAAAATAAAAACACCTACACAGGGTTTATTAGTTTGGCCGTTACGTAACATTCGGACACACGTCATAATGAAGCTTTGAGTTTCTCGGATCAGGATCTGACTCACAGGATTAACCTACAGCAGGGATTCGTATTCATATTGCACTGGCAACAGGAAACTCTAAACCGGATGATTCTGGGGGTCCTGAAAGGTTTGGGAACATTTCGCCGTCCCAGTGGGGAAACACGTCCTCCACACCAGGGGTTCTAAACCTCTTCAGCTCTGGGGCTCCTGTTATATCTGCCCTATAATCCTAATGTCTAATGTGATAATGTGTCTCACAGCTGTTTTAATTCAAGGACATTGACTTGATGATAGAGGTTATGTTGGTCACAGTTACCTAAATGTAAGGCTTCATTCTTGTCAAAGGCCAGATTCTTTTAGCTCTTTATTTTAGACCTGGCTGGTGAGGAAATCTACGAATGGCCTAATTACCATCTAACAGCGTACCCAGGATGTAGTCATGTTACTACAGGTGACAGCAACTCAAATGCTAACATATTTAATGCCATTTTAGTTTAGTTTATTTATTTATGATTTAACAGGGACAGTGTACAATCTACATTAGCCTCAGAAAGGAGAGATGCATTGTACCAGGTTATAGCACTTGTGCTAATTTCCACCTGCAATCCCTGGGCCTATTGTACATGTTTTTAGTGGTAGGGGAAACCGGAGTACCCGGAGGAAACCTACGCAGACACGGGGAGAACATGCAAACTCCACACAGAAAGGCCCCGTCCAGGTGGGAATCGAACCCGGGACCTTCTAGCTGTGAAGCACGAGCGCTAACCACTGTGCTACCGTGCCGCCAAAAGTAAAAGTAAAGTTAAAGTAACTCATGCCCCTAGAGGCCATAAGCGCCACTGCAGGTGTCGTAGCATGTTGTGTTTTTTACTCATTAATTGTCCGTGAGAGTAAATACTACGCTGACAGAAAAGACAAAGGGAGAGACGGATATTGTTCATCCAATTACACAATGGAGATCATTTTTTTCACTCAAACTTGGCTGTAAATACTGTTTAAGTGGCGCTAGCCCGCAGTTAGCTTTGCCCGTTAGCCTGTTAGCTTCTTCTTCGGGATTCCATTAGTGTGTATTGGGGAAAGCTGCAATTGTGGTTTTCTGTATAGAGACACCAGGGGGAGATGAAAGACCCCCACCCCCAATCATCTCATTAACACTTGTATTACCGCCAGAGGGACAACGGAAAGGATTTATAAAGGTAAACAAGTTACTTAGTTCTGCTTTAATGCCTAAAAACGATATTATGTTTAATGCCACACATGCAAACAATCTCAGCATATTTCACTTTGTAAGACTGATAAACATCGTTGATATTCAAAACTAACTTGGACACAACTTTGGAGCAAAAGACTGAGTGAAGTTTCAGTCAGAGCTGCAGCGGGAGTAGTTTTAGACCAGAGTTTCTGTGTTTTTGATGAATACATGCATGTTGTTGTAGCTTCTGCCTCCAATGGCTTTTACTCTGGATGTAGCTGTCGTCGGGGCTTGTTTGTTACCCTTGTTGTTCTTACCTGGGATGTAGTTGCTGTGGGGCTCGATGCCGGCGGGGAAGTTGGTGTTCTCGGGGATGGAGTGGCTGTAATCGTCCAGAGGAGGGAACTCACTCGGGATCTCTGTGTGTCGGGGTACCAGCACCGGAGGCAGGACTGCAGAGGGAACAGACACGAGAACGCGAGACGTTATTACGGCTGAGAACAGACGGTACCAGGCCCCCATCCCCAACACACCAGAAGCTCCGCATAAATAAGCGTCGGTACCTGGGGTCTCCACGCGCTGGTAGTGGTAGGGGTTGACGCAGACCTCATCCTTCTTGGTGTGGAAGGCGAACTCGCAGAGCTCCACGGCACGCAGCTCGTGGTGGGACTGCAGGTCGGGCCAGCGCCACAGTCGACAGTAGATGACGTGAGGAAGACCTTTCCTGTGGGACACCTGCAGGCGGCCGTCCAGAGACCTGCGACGAGAGGGACACGATCATGAGACACCGGTGCTACGACATGGAACTACAAATATATGAACTAAAGCGACGAGAGGGACACGATCGTGAGACACCGGTGCTACAACATGGAACTACAAATATATGAACTAAAGCGACGAGAGGGACACGATCATGAGACACCGGTGCTTCACAGAAACAGCAAATACATGAACTACAGGCCCGGACAGTAAAGCGTCTATATTTGGTTAAAACCTGCTCATCCTGTCGTGATGCTTCCAGACATATCAGGTCACATTCACACCTGAGACACAGGGTTAGGCCCAATTAAAGAAACCAGGCTGTTTTTTGTAAGAAACACTTTAGAAATCTTGTATATTAATGAGGGCAGGACTTTGATTGACAGGCCGTTAGAATCAGAGCTAATGACGCGGCTATGATCGACCTACAAGGGGTGAGTCTACAGTGAAGATCCCGCCCATGTGCCCTTTTTAGGAACAGGCTCAGCTGGATAGGAGGAGTCTGTAAATCCGCCATGTTTTCCCTTTCGAACGTAGTTATTATGGGGGGAGTGAGATATTTATGTCTATGGTTCAAACTAGGGCCCGACCAATATATCGGCCGGCCGATATTATCGGCCAATATTAGGATATTTTCAATATCGGCCGATATCTCCGGGACTATCTAGCACCAAAAAGAGCCCACCTACAACTTCCTAGGCCTTAGGGGAGTGGAGAAACATCGCGGTGAAAATTGTTTGCACACCTATTTTATCTTCAATGAAGGTACTTGATTCATCTTCTGTACTCAGTAGTTGAAGTCCTCGAACGTTTCGCCTCTCATCCAAAAGGCTTCATCAGCGACAAAAGTCCCGCTCTGGCCGCAGCTGAATATATATATCCGCTCTAATCACAGCTACTCTACCCTGTGGGTAAACACCTTTGAAGTAGAGCGTCTCTAACAACCTGCTCACCTCAGTATCGGTCAGTCCTGTCCTATTCATAGATGATCACTGCCCAGTATCTGCTAATTACCTGCCTATTGTTCTTTTGTTGGCTGAGGTGCCGTCTCCTTGGGCTGGCCAAGCCTTTTCGGTTTCTCCCGAAGGAGATTGGAGTAAAGTGACGGGAGATTAAATCTGAGACCACCATTCCGGTTCATGGAGGGATTTTCTTTCCTGACAAAAATAGCGTTTAACTCCTCTTTCAAACCAACGTTCTTCTTTAGCTAAAATGTTGACCTCCCCTTCCTCAAAGGAGTGGTTGGAGGCTTTGAGGTGGAGGTGCACCACCGACTGAGGGCCACTTGTGCTTTCTCTTCGGTGTTGAGAAAGTCTCTTCTGTAAAACTTGTTTAGTTTCTCCGATATAATGTTGTTTGCATTCTTCTTCTTTGCATCGAATAGAATAAACCACATTGCTTTGTTTGTGGCTCGGAGTTTTGTTTATTTGTTTATTTGAGCAGTTAATCTAAACGGAGTGGGCTGAAGCAAAAGGCGCCCGCCCCCAAAATAAAAAACAATTTTCATTTAACAATCAAAGCACAAAACACAGCTGTTTCATTTCTTGTACAATGTCTAGTACAGAGCAAGTAACAAATGATGATCATTAATATATTTCTTACAAATTGTTACCAAAGCCAAACATTAGTACATTACTAAGATCACTAGTGTAACGTTACCGGAAGTCACTATTTTAATGTTATAAAGGCACGTTACTATGCAGCAGTTTATATTATACTCCGTGATCCTGCTACTTCCCAGTTGTCATTACCATTCTCAGTATAATATCAATTTGTGTACACTTTCCTCTTTTATTTTTTTTTTCATGTATAATGTATTATGAAAGCCCTACGTTAAACCATTTCAGCTACAAGGACCTTAAGGAGCTCATGGAGAAAAGGCCAAGAATAAAGGGGAAGTTAACATATAAAACACATTTGGAGTCGTTTCCTCCGCGATCCCATGAGTTCATTCAGAGTTTAACGTCTTCAACGAGAATCACACAAAGGAAACAGTGTTGGAAATAAAGAAAAGACGAAAGCAGTAGCGTCTGGACCCAGAGTGTCCGCGTCCATTCACAGCTTCAGGAGATGAAAAAGTCTCATTAGTCGTGTCACGTTTTGTTTCTCTCACTCTCTCTCTCTCTCTGCACGTGGGCGTGTCGTGGCGTTGACTCACGGTTCCTCTTCACTAACGCGCACTTCCTGTGTTTACAGCGTTCACGTCTCGCGCTGAAGCTTTGTTTGTGCAGCTTCAGAGCTCGGCACGGCAGGAGGAAACGTATCTGTGCAGGAACCGAGTCACAGCGGAGACGAGCGATGTCACCGGTGACGACACGAGTTCCACTTTTGGGGAACAGAAAACACGAGCTGCTGAGGGCGAGGTTTGGAATCAACTTTTACTCCAGGTCTGGTCTTCAGGAGGAGCGGCTTCACAACATACTGTAACACTTTAACATTTAAACTGAATCGCTATTTTATTTTATTTTTGTGGAATTTCTCGTTTTTTTTGCTTCAGAAATCGGCAAAAATGTGCTGCGAAGATGAAAACGATCTCATTCCTTTTTTAAATGACGATAACGCGACGACGACGAGCTAAAAACAGCTCTTTGACTAAAACCTGAGGAGACGTTTATGAGACGAGATGAAAATGGGAGAAAGTGGTTCTTCAGACGTTCATAAACAGAGCCTGTGAGTGGAGCGGGAGAAGAACACACTCCGTTACACGTGACAGGATGGGACAGGCCGGTGATCAGTGGAGCTCCAACCGCGATGTCACCTCAACAAAACAACACTAGCTTAAACGAATCACTTTAAGCCCATCCACAAAAGACAATATGTAAAATACGACAATAGAACAACAATCATCAATTGTTGGGAAATGTGATTACTTCAATCAAATTGAGTCAAAACATGACTTCAAAAATAAACTAAATCAGGACTGAGGCTATATCCACACGGAGACAAAACGCTTATATTTTCAGAAACTTTCTTTGTAAGCACGAGCTCAGTAAATGTGAGCGTGCACATGGGTCGACTCAGGTCTGTGAAAACGGCGTGATTCATCTGCCAGGCCTGTGTGTGGCGCTGTGACGCTAACACAGATAATAGAACAAGATGTAGAGGGCGCATGCGCAGTAAACTTGTGTGGAATGTAAACAGTGAAAATGAAACGGCTTCAAGGATTTACGATCTACAGAAGAGACGAGGAGGCGAGTTCATTCTTCAGACGGAACGGGACTAAAGCAGAAAAACCTGTCAGTGACCGGACTTTGACTGTTTTCTACTTGTCACCTGTGACTCACGGACTCCAGTGGAGCAAAGAGGAGCGGAGTAAGACCATCATAGATCCATGAGTAAAACTCATTCTAAGGTCAGTAGATTATGGATAACAGACTCCACTCTGGTTTTGTGATGTCATCGTTTTAGTAAAAGTTGCGGAGACGTCGTAACAACGGCGCCACGTAAACGGCGTTTTGAGATCTTTCCGCTCTGGGACCTAGTTTGGAAAATGTTTGTTTACAGACCCCCAAAACGCCGGACTCGTATGGACGATACACTGGATTGATAAAACATCTTTGCGTCTGGTCCTCAGCTTGACTTCGTACGGACAGGGCCTTAAACTAAACTAAAGACGACCCTAATGGAATGGGCAGCCATGAATCGGGTCGACCGAACAGACGACTTTAAAGTTGTGCTGTTTCATTCGGTAAAGACATTGCACTAATAATCAGCTTAACTAAAAGCTCTTAAAGCGACTAAAATGATGATTCATCAGAATAATATTTGACCAAAGAAAGGTCTGTTTGAGGAGCTAATTCTGTCCTTGCTCCAGTGAGACGCGTGGGCCGCGGACCGAGTCCAAACGACCGTCCCTCAGCTCTGTGTCCCACTCATTCTGGTCAGGGCTGGGAGAGGTATTACTGTAAACCATGAGTCACATCAGCACAGGACCAACTCTCACCCCCGGGACTGACCCGGGACTGACCCAGGACAAAGGAAAGATGCAAAGTGGTGCTACTTCATTATAAAAGTATCAGAGAACTCATATCGGTCGACGTCTAGTCTGCGTTCTGACACCTCTTGCTGATGTTTGAGTTTGCTCTCGTGTCATAAACTAACGTGACAATAAAACGAATCCCAAACCTTGTAGTGCAGACCCCCACAAACATCTACAAAGTCATTCCGTGTCTGATCCTGTAAACACTGATCCCGGTCTGTATTATATAACGGGGCTGAACTTCAGTCCAGAGAGACTGTGAGGAATCAACGCAGTGGAAAGAGTGACCTACAAACCTGCAGGCGTCAGAGCAGCCTCAGGGTGACACGGCGTTTCACCGAGCAGGTTCACGAGAGACCGAGGAGAACGGAGACCGAGGGGAACGGAGAACGAGGGGAATGAGGAGCCCGAGGAGAACGCTGACGGTAAACCCTGATGAAAGCCCAGCGCTGGATATCGCATTTGATTTGTTTATTTGAACTGGGACCATGCACATTAATGAACGCTCCTGGGCAAGATATAGACAGCAGCAAACAATACACAACAACAACAACAATCAGTATTAGCCGACTTACAATAGTCGATATGATCTGAGTACAGGCACTAAAACATAGAGCGTCATCAACACACAGGCAGAATGACAATGGGAGCAGCAGGAGAATAAAAGACATTCATGACATGAACACAAGTTAGATTCCGATTCAGACAACTTCATTTATCCCACGTGGGGCAATAACCTGAGCAACTGAAGAGACGACCTCAAATTAAAGAGAGTTCACAGAAAGCAGGTCCTGAACTCCACTCCAATACTTTTAGAGCAAGTTTTCACAACTCGATTCAGACGGTTCTTGTCTGTTAAAACAGAAAATAAAATAAAAACGAAAAAGGCTCTCGATAAATGCTTCATAGAACCGCGGGAGGATTGTGGGACTGACAGAGAAAGAACTTAGTTTACGAAAAAAGGTACATTCTTTGCTGACCGTCTGAACATCCAATTTTAACCAAAGACTTCGCTCTGTTGCAGTGATTAACTGTGAGTCTACGCCACTGAGGGGCAGCTCGGTCAGAAAAGCTGCTCTTTAGCTGAAAACAAGTCTGGAAGAATGATGTACACCATTACACGATGTACTGGAGGTGATTATCGTGTGTCTGATGCTGTGACCTGCTGCAAAGGGTTAATCCCTCTGACTGAACCACAGTCTGGGCTCATGTGGGTCTTTGCCATCCTCTTCTGCTCTTGCCTTGGCATAATTCAGAGCGAAGTGTATGATGGCTTTAAAATTAGAAATTGAAGTTTAAATTCAAGGTTCCTTTCCGTCTGCACACGTTGATCCACGAGCGTTCGGACTGATGCATGAACGGCTAAACTCACGGGTTTCTCAACATGTTTAAAGGGCGACTATCACAGCAGCTGAGGCTCGAGCATCTGCCTCAGAGCCTCCTGGTCTCTCCCTCGGGACGTGTTCAGGACATGTCCCTTTGGGAGGGGCTCAGACCCAGGACGCGCTGGAGGGACACGTCTCTGTGACCTGGTGTCGGCTCGGGGTCCGCCCTGAACAGCTGGAGGAGGAGTGACTGGAGAGGGAAGTCCTTCTCCAGGACACGGCCCGGGGAAAGAGGAAGAGAATGGATAGTTTCAGTCAAAGTCGTTTGAAGCACTTTGTCTCAGTTCTGATTCCAGACCAGTGTGAGTGACAAGAGCCACGATACTCTGAGGCGCAATCATGGAAGTCTTCATCTGCCTGAGATTCACACATTTCAACAGAAAACAGTTCCAGTTTGACCTTGTTTTGGGCCTGATTGATCACTTTTGTTTAATCACCTTTCTTAGATAAAATCAGTAAGTGCCTCACAAAGAACAAGTGAATCAAAAACAACTAAGTATAAGAAACAGTCATAGCCTCGTCTGAACAGAAGTGTCCTCAGCTGCTTTTTAAATGAATCAACAGAGTCGGCCTCAGGAAGGTCATTGTTTATGAACAACAGCTTCAAAGACAAGTCTCCCTTTACACCAGTGATGAACAAACAAAGGCTTTGGAACGATGCAAGTCCTTGGATCCTGCAGCATCTACCAGACGCCACTTTACGTGATTTACACGAGTTTAATCAGGTGTTGTGACCCGCTCCTCTGCTCCGTCTGCAGCCGGGAGGACGGGGGGGGGACGGGGGAGGACGGGGAGATGGATGTCCGTGAATGAAAGGACCAGACTGTGCTGGATCGGGAGCCCTGGGGGAATCTGTGTTGACCTGATTGTGTTTTGTGACCCCGAAGAGGCTGAACGTGACCTCAGAGCGACCGCCGTCTGTCTGACCCCGCCCCCACACACACACATATGCATACACACATACACACACACACACACACACACACAATCACGACCACAGGCTCAGACAGAGGAGAAGACACCTGTTGTGAAGAGCAGTATCTGTGGAGCGTCTGATGGAAGGTGATATGTTTTTATCGACCCCAAAGCCACTTTCACTTTTCTGTCACTTATTTATTAGAGAATGATTCAAACGAAGGATGTTTTTCTAACTCCGTGAAACGCCTCGGTGCCTCTTGTTGTAGCTTGTTGCCGATGAAGCTGAAATATAGTGAGTGAGCACCGTGATGTTTAACAGCAGTTCTTGAAGTTTATCTGCAGCTCAAAGCTCAAGTGCAATGAAAGTAAAGCTGTATATCAAATATTAAAATCACTTGTCAGACTCGTGCAGCCCTGCACCTCGGGTTCCAGTTTTCTCTCAAATGTGAGTCATGATTTAAAGGCATGTACTGTCGGAGTAATATTTCATTGTAAGATTACAAAACGTTTTGCATGACATCGTGCAAAATATGGTAATATATTAGTCATTACGATTCAAGCACAAACAAGAGCTGCAGGAGCTTGTAGCCAAAACAAAAGACGGGAGAATGGGGGAAAGGAAGTCTTTAAGGCTCAACTGCTCGACAGCATCCCTCACATCTCAGTCCATATCTCTCCCAAGGTGTTAAGCACCTGAGAGTATGCAATACAAACACATTACATTTGAAGGCTGTAGCTACTACTATAGTAACCTGCCCAACACTGATCAGGAAAAACGATTGTGTTCTATTGTGTTATCCTACGTTCACAATCCCAGCACCTGCCAATGAACCATTTGGATTCAACAACTGTGGCCGATGTCCAACGATCCAACTAGTCAGAATGTGCTACAGAAAATGTCATGGAGCTGCTGCCGCGCTGAGTCACACAACAGACCGGACAGAAGGACGAGGAGGAACTGGAGAAACAACAAGGCAGTAAAAGTCAGAGTCGGCACGAGTCTGACAAAAAACATGACCTGCTAAAACGATGAGTGGAGGAAGTTACTTTAAGACGTTGGTCAAACAGACAAACACATATTTGGTTTCCCCGACATTCAGAGAGTACCTGAAGCCACGTGCCTAAAATAAGTCCAGGATAGAATCACAGAGCGTCTAAACACTTTCAGATTACCTTTTCGGTAACGAGTTAGTTTTGCATTTGCAGGTTAATCTAGGACTAGTTTCCTTTTCATTCCAGTGACGTGGTTAGTTTGGTCCTGATCTCCGCCTCGTCTCAGAGCGCGTTCTCATCATGGAAATACTCACTTTCATTTTGAACTTACTGGAGAAAAGGACAAGACAGACGAAGCTAAAGAGGAAAACCACGATGAGCTCGGCCCCAAAAAAACAACAACACTTAGCTTTAGGAAGGATCGGTCCTTCCAACGTCATCAACAAACTCGTATAACTTATATAGCGCTTTTCTATCTTCATTACATTCATACAAAATAAAGCTCAGAAGTGAATTTATTGTGTTATTATTGAATACATTTACTGATATGAGGCTGTTTGTGTGAGTTTGCTGATTTACAAATGAAGGGTATTATATGTTTATTATTGGTAAGGCGCGAGTCTCTAACCTTTTACCTTCATAATAAAGTCGTACAGTAACGTAACCAGCTACTTTTCCAGAGAAGAAACTCAGACAAACTTCTATCTGCTGCAGCTGAACCTGAGGTCAGAAGCTCCACTTTTCTGATCAGAGACATCAGTCCAATACAGAGACAAACCTCAGCCTCTTGAGGTTCTCGCAGTCGTCAAAATCTCGATTGTGATTCGATATCGATAAACCCGAGTCAGAGGTGTCGAGTGAATCCAAACAGACACCGAAGAAAGTCTTGAACCCAGATCTAAACTTAATAACTTCATAATAGGAATGAACCAGGACGAGGTCAGAACAGGACAAGGACAAACCTAACGCAGGGACGTCCCGATCCGATATTCAGTAAGTTTACAAATTCTGGACCAAACGATAAACTACAGGGATGTTAAGATGAACCTTTTTTATGATTACCACGATTATAAAAGCAGACGCTCTCCCCCCCCCCTACTCAGCAGTGTGGGACACGTTGAGCTTCTAAAAGATGAGCAGGTGTTGTTGTTGATGGACGTACAAAAGTAACTGTTGGAAAGTTAAAGCAAAACAAAAGGTGCCAGGAGGTATAAATGTCCGAGTCAATGAACAAACTGCAGAATTCCCAGTACATTTGTCCAAATGTTCAGAAACACATCTGGCTCATTATTTAATCCTCCATGTTATGGCGGGTGTACACTGTGTGAGTTTGTCTACGACGTACGATCACCAGGTTGTGGCTGAAAATCGCAGGTCTCAGGTCGTACAGTGAGACAGAGATTTAAAATAGAACCGTCGTACGAGCAAAGACGAGCTACGACCGACATGAAGCAGAGACATCAGCGCACACCGCCAGAGTCAAAGCAACAGAGACCGAGCATGAGTCTGACTACGCATTTACAGGACTTTCTCTGGACTTTTCCACGAATATAAACCCCGCTAGCATGTGGCCCTCGCCTCAGCTAAACACTCGCCTTCTGACGCTCCACAGAGCGAGAGAGAAGAGTCGGCTCCACAGCTGATCACTATAACGTCCCCTCAGACTAAACGCTTTATTATTGAATCTTTGACTTTATTCTTTATTTCATGACGGAACTAAAACAAGTATCTGACTGTTGTCACGGACGTTTCCTATTGGGCAGATGCTGTGATTAGATACAAGTTAAATTGAATGATTTTTGATCATTTATCCTTATTTGGTCGAAAAAATCCTACATTTTTGCTTTAGACAAACGTTTCCTTCGTCTGTTCATCAAAACATCCGACAAAAACATTGAGCAGACGAAGTTTTAACATACAGTCGACTAGACGGTGGCTTAATAATGATCTAATATTTGCTCTCACAATCATCGTGACATGTCCCTCTAATAAAGCCAGTTCAAAAGTCCTGACGCTGCTCTTGTAAAAAGTTCCTCAGTGTGTAGTTTCCGAGGGGAAGACGCCGCAGCGTTGGGGGAGGACAGGGATAATACGGAGCGGGACAATGGGCTCAGAAAGCCCCCCCCCCCCTACAGGCCCCCCCTGGCCCCCGCCGGCCTGCTGCTGCGAGGGGCGTGGCCTGTCTGGAGTCTGGACAACAGACTGTGGTGTCTCACAATATCAGAGCCACAGACGAGGAGTGTTTCCCTGCAGCAGGACGATCGAGAGCTTTCAGTCCTCTCACAGTAAATGTAACGACTGTTTCAAATGGATAAGAGAAAAAACTAACCACGACTACTGATCCATTAACCTCTAAACCCCCACCTGAACCCAGCACAAATCCAAAAGCTTCTTGGAAAAAGGAGACGGAAACTAGGATGAAAAAGCAAAAAAAAAAAAAAAAAACACGGCATCAATGCAACTAAAAAGCAACGATCAGCG
Source organism: Proterorhinus semilunaris (assembly GCA_021464625.1). Taxonomy (NCBI): domain Eukaryota; kingdom Metazoa; phylum Chordata; class Actinopteri; order Gobiiformes; family Gobiidae; genus Proterorhinus; species Proterorhinus semilunaris. The sequence goes on from CM038346.1 coordinate 5,148,740, forward strand.
TTGTAGGCCTTAGCTTTCAAATGAGGCATTCACACCGTAGCTCGCTTGTCCAGAAGCTTTTAGATTTGGGTAAAGCAGAACTGGAGAAAATGCACTCGGTTAAGGCGAAGATTCACACACATTTGTTTCTCGCCCCGTTTCCATAAACAGGTTTGAAAAGTGTCTAAATCTGTGTCAAGGTGGACGACGCTGGGACACTTTCCCTCTGGGCCTGAGCTCCAGTTCCTTTAGTTCCTGCACACGAGTTATCATTTAATTCTTATCATGGGGAACAGTTAAATTATCAGCCAACCCTGAAAACCTGCTCCTAATGACAAGCTGACAGTGTTTTTCATAAAGTCATGCACAGCCAAACTTCCCATGTGCTGCTGGAGCTCCGTCCTGCACAGACACACTCAGAGCTTCCTCCTGCAGCTGGAAAACTCATCAGACTCTCCTCCTCAGACCCTCCTCCTCCGCCTGCTCCAAACAGCACTTTCGATCTGATCTCGCAGACGATTTATCGCTCATCTCGTTATGGCTTTGTCGCTCAAGTGTTCGAGCCAAACTATGATGAAGCCTGAACCCCTCACAAGCTCCAAGACCTGCATGTGGAGACCACAAAGCTCTGGAGAAATCTAACTGGAGCCTGTGACTGTTCCCTCCTCCTCCTCCTCCTCCTCCTCCTCCTCCTCCTCCTCCTCCTCCTCCTCCTCCTCCTCCTGCTGCTGCTGTTCTGGAAAACCCATCATCTCCTTCACACAGAGGACGAGGCGCGGCTGGAATCACGGGCTGAGGTTTGAAGTCAGAGCGCGGTCGATATCCCGTGAAACCAGAAACCAGCCGGGAGAACGAGCTGCACTCTTAAAGCTGATGGGCACTGAGCTGCAGACGCCCACGAGGTCCAGGAGAGCTTTACCATGAGCCCCAGTTCACCACGTTTCTCTTTCATGGTTCTATCCCGGGGCAAATGTGAGAAAAGACTGAAATACGAGCTGATAAACCAACATGTCTTTGTAGAGTTCTAGACCAGTGGAGTACCCCCTAACCTGAGGGTCCCGCTCGTGCTTCTTAAAGGTCCCAGGTTCTCCCCATATCTGCATAGGTTTCCTCCGGTTTCCCCGATACCACTAAAAACATGTACAATTGGTGAATCCTCCAGGTGTTTCTGACCATCCGCCTGGCTCCACATCTGGAGATGTGAACTCCCAGCTCACGTTAAAGAAGCAGACACAGTCCCTACATGTAAGACTAGGCTCAAAACGTACCTCTGAGAATGAGCTTTGATCAGGTCAGTTAAAGCTCTAACAAGAAACACTGCTGTGGGAAGTACGGTCCACTGAGCTCCATCCTCTTCTTCTTCTTACGGCAAACTTTGTCTTATTATGATACAATATTACTTTTATCTGTAGTCTGTTTATCACTATTCACATGGTGTCTCCTGTCCCACTCCCCCTCGGGAGTGCCTGTCTAGATCTAAGGGAGGAACCCGGCTGAACGGAGGAACCCTGCTGAACAGAGGAACCCGGCTGAACGGAGGAACCCGGCTGAACGGAGGAACCCTGCCTACTGGGTTGACAACAAGGACTGGACGGTCTGTGATCTCGGCCCGTCTGCTGAAGGGACTCCTTCGGGCCTGGGTCTCTATAGCCTGTCCGTCCATGGGAGTGGATCTCTCCTTCTGTGGTTCTCCTCAAGGTTTCTCGTTTCTCCCACCGGATTTTTGAGTTTTTCCTTGCCGTGCTGGAGAGTCTAAGGACAGGGGACGCCCGAGCTGCTCGTCTCCACCCACTGCTTATTTGGACTTTATGTTTGCCTGGATACTTGATTTGCCTGAACTTTACATTGTCTTATTTACTGCTCTGTTTTATTGCCTCAATGTTTAGTGCAGCCCTATGAGGCAACTCCTGTTGTGGTATTGGGCTATACAAAACCATTGATTGATTGATTTGTTCCCGAGCTCACTGCTCCTACAGGCCTGATCAAGTTTAATTTAACATTGATTATGTAATATTTAGTGATGAGTGTCACGTTCTAAATGTTGCTAAAATACTCTAAAAGTCAAAGCTGAAGCTTTACTAAGAAACCCCTGCCAAGTGTTAACGTACACCCACGGGTCCCTTTGCATTATTAATATTTCTTATAATCATATTTAGTTCTGCTTCATAAACATGAACAGAGCTGAGAGCTGTTCCTTTGGCAGAGGATTGAAATGATGTGAGGCTGAAGTTTTGGAGGATTTTCGTCTCTTCTTTTTATTTTTATTTAGTCACAGTTTTAGTCTCATGAAAAACCTTTCATTTAGTTTCAGTCCAATATTAGTCACAAAAATATGACTTTGATTAAAGTCCAGGCCTCGTCTGTCCCAGAACTCACGAGGAAACGACCAGAAACGCTCGTTACAAGAAGATCTCCTTAAACAAACATCTGCATCAGAGCTTTGACCCGCTCATCTCCATCCAGAAACACAACTGAGAGACATAATGTGAGACTGATGCGTAACCTCCACCTGAACCCAGCGCTTTAGCTCCAGTTTGGCTTTACCCAAATCTAAACGCTTCGAAAATCACCACAAAAACGAGAAGGAAACACAAAGAAAAAAAGTGTGACCATAAAAAGCCACAAAAGGGGCGAGAAAAACGTGACTAAAAACTCAACAAGAAAATGTGACTAAAACGCGACAAAAAAGTCAACAAAAGCACTTTACCCAAATCTAAAAGTTTATTGAAAAAAAAGCGTCAAGATAGTGACGAAAACTAGAAGAAAACAAGGATGAAAACGCAAGAAAAGAATCCAAAAACTGCAACAACGCGAGAACCGTTTACGTCATGTTTATAGGTCTTAGCTTTCAAATGCCTACAGGCTGTAACCGTTTAGATTTGGGTAAAGCCGAACTGGAGAAAATGCACTCGGTTAAACGCCAGGACAGAAGTTAGAATGATGTCACTAAATGTAAGAGACAGAACCATTTTCTCAAAGTCTTCAACTGTGCGGCTGCAGGAGATTATCGTCCAAGTGCAATATTTGTTTCACACAAAGACACGATAATGCTTAGACGGAGGTTCTGTTCCACGCGGGGCGTAAACACACGTGTGGAAAGTTTAAAAACACTCATCTTCATTCCAGGAGCTTAAAGTAACGCTGGACAAGACGACGAAGTGAGAACGACGCGTCAGGTCGCGGCGTCGGGAAAACCCTCAGCATGAATGAAAGCTTTGATACAACAGATAAAGACTCTCCATGATGAGTCACCGCGTAATCACCTCCACATTCCTGTCTGTCTCCGGCTGTTTGAACACACACACACACACACGCACGCACACACACACACGCACACACACACCTGCAGAAACAGCGCCCCCTAGAGCAGCAGACCCTGGAGCAACCACAGGAGCTGTTAAACGGGCTCTGCTCAGTGGATCGAGGTCTCGTGACTGTGGACATGGAGCTTCAGCCCCGTCCTCCTGAGAGCTTACAGTCTATATGCCAGTGTGATGCCTAATTTGAAAGCCAAGACCGTCTAGTTTCTAAACCTATGTGTGAGATCTGTGTGAGTGAAACACAACTTACATTACATTTGCCGTTCTTAACCCTGATCAGGGGGTTAGGGTTAACTAACCCTAACCCCCTGATCAGGGGAGACGGCAGGTAACAGGTTATGGCTCGTCATGCAGGTCAGTGAGTTTGTGCTAAACTGTGAGGAGTTTGTCTCTTTGACAGAGGACGGGTTTGTGTTGGACGGGTTTGTGTTGGACGGGTTTGTGTTGGACGGGTTTATGTTGGACGGGTTTGTGTCGTGTTGTGTTGTGTCGTCTCCTGTGACAATAAGAAAACTTGTTCTACAGTGAGTTACTGCAGGATGTAAACCACGTGTGACGTTACTGAACTGTAGATCTCAGGTCTAACAGGGTAATAACAGGTTTATCTCTAATGTCAAGGTCTATCCCTGACAGGAGCAGAGGTCTATCCCTGGCAGGAGCAGAGGTCAGTGCCTGACAGGAGCAGAGGTCAGTGTGACTGACAGGAGCAGAGGGCAGAGCAGGGCAGGAGCAGAGGTCAGTGTCTGACAGGAGCAGAGGTCAGTGCCTGACAGGAGCAGAGGTCAGTGTGACTGACAGGAGCAGAGGGCAGAGCAGGGCAGGAGCAGAGGTCAGTGTCTGACAGGAGCAGAGGTCAGTGCCTGACAGGAGCAGAGGTCAGTGCCTGACAGGAGCAGGGGGCAGAGCAGGACAGAGGTCTGTTGTCGGTGTGGTGAGGCCTCACTAACCTCTGTGCAAACAGCAGCCCACGCCCTGTAACCTCAGCCTCAACATTCCTCTGAGCTGAGTAAGACACACACGCTCTGGACCCACACACTGAGCACCCCACACGTGAACACTGAACACACGTGAACACTGAGCACACGTGAACACTGAGCACCGCACACGTGAACACTGAACACACACGTGAACATTGAGCACCGCACACGTGAACACTGAGCACACACGTGAACACTGAGCACACACGTGTACACTGAACACACACGTGAACACTGAGCACACACGTGAACACTGAGCACACACGTGTACACTGAGCACACACGTGTACACTGAACACACACGTGAACACTGAACACACACGTGAACACTGAGCACACACGTGTACACTGAACACACACGTGAACACTGAACACACACGTGAACACTGAGCACACACGTGTACACTGAACACACACGTGAACACTGAGCACACACGTGAACACTGAGCACACACGTGTACACTGAACACACACGTGTACACTGAACACACACGTGAACACTGAGCACACACGTGAACACTGAACACACACGTGAACACTGAGCACTGAACACACACGTGAACACTGAGCACACATGTGAACACTGAGCACACACGTGAACACTGAACACACACGTGAACACTGAGCACCACACACGTGAACACTGAACACACACGTGAACACTGAGCACTGAGCACACACGTGTACACTGAACACACACGTGGACACTGAACACACACGTGAACACTGAGCACTGAGCACACACGTGAACACTGAACACACACGTGAACACTGAACACACACGTGAACACTGAGCACTGAGCACACACGTGAACACTGAACACACACGTGGACACTGAGCACACACGTGTACACTGAACACACACGTGAACACTGAACACACACGTGAACACTGAGCACTGAGCACACACGTGAACACTGAACACACACGTGGACACTGAGCACACACGTGAACACTGAGCACTGAGCACACACGTGTACACTGAACACACACGTGAACACTGAACACACACGTGAACACTGAGCACCGCACACGTGAACACTGAACACACACGTGAACATTGAGCACCGCACACGTGAACACTGAGCACACACGTGAACACTGAGCACACACGTGTACACTGAACACACACGTGAACACTGAGCACACACGTGTACACTGAACACACACGTGAACACTGAGCACACACGTGAACACTGAACACACACGTGAACACTGAGCACTGAACACACACGTGAACACTGAGCACACATGTGAACACTGAGCACTGAGCACACACGTGAACACTGAACACACACGTGAACACTGAGCACCACACACGTGAACACTGAACACACACGTGAACACTGAGCACTGAGCACACACGTGTACACTGAACACACACGTGAACACTGAACACACACGTGAACACTGAGCACTGAGCACACACGTGAACACTGAACACACACGTGGACACTGAGCACACACGTGAACACTGAGCACTGAGCACACACGTGTACACTGAACACACACGTGGACACTGAGCACACACGTGAACACTGAACACACACGTGAACACTGAGCACCACACACGTGAACACTGAACACACACGTGAACACTGAGCACACACGTGAACACTGACCACACACGTGAACATTGAGAACCGCACACGTGAACACTGAGCACACACGTGAACACTGAGCACCACACACGTGAACATTGAGCACCGCACACGTGAACACTGAACACACACGTGAACACTGAGCACCACACACGTGAACACTGAACACACACGTGAACACTGAGCACACACGTGAACACTGAGCACACACGTGAACACTGACCACACACGTGAACACTGAACACACACGTGTACACTGAACACACACGTGAACACTGAACACACACGTGAACACTGAGCACACGTGAACACTGAACACACACGTGAACACTGAGCACACGTGAACACTGACCACACACGTGAACACTGAACACACACGTGAACACTGACCACACACGTGAACACTGAACACCACACACGTGAACACTGAACACACACGTGAACACTGACCACACACGTGAACACTGAGCACCGCACACGTGAACACTGAACACACACGTGAACACTGAACACACACGTGAACACTGAGCATACACGTGAACACTGAACACACACGTGAACACTGAGCACACACGTGTACACTGAACACACACGTGAACACTGAACACACACGTGAACACTGAGCACACGTGAACACTGAGCACACGTGAACACTGAGCACCGCACACGTGAACACTGAACACACGTGAACACTGAACACACGTGAACACTGAGCACACACGTGTACACTGAACACACACGTGAACACTGAACACACGTGAACACTGAGCACACACGTGTACACTGAACACACACGTGAACACTGAACACACACGTGAACACTGAGCACTGAGCACACACGTGAACACTGAACACACACGTGAACACTGAGCACACGTGAACACTGAGCACCGCACACGTGAACACTGAACACACGTGAACACTGAACACACGTGAACACTGAGCACTGAGCACACACGTGAACACTGAACACACGTGAACACTGAGCACACACGTGAACACTGAGCACCGCACACGTGAACACTGAACACACACGTGAACACTGAGCACATACGTGAACACTGAGCACTGAACACACACGTGAACACTGAGCACCGCACACGTGTACACTGAACACACACGTGAACACTGAGCACACGTGAACACTGAACACACGTGAACACTGAGCACACGTGAACACTGAACACACACATGAACACTGAGCACACACGTGAACACTGAGCACACGTGAACACTGAACACACGTGAACACTGAGCACACACGTGAACACTGAACACACACGTGAACACTGAACACACACGTGAACACTGAACACACGTGAACACTGAGCACACACGTGTACACTGAGCACACGTGAACACCGAACACACACGTGAACACTGAGCACACACGTGAACACCGAACACACACGTGAACACCGAACACACACGTGAACACACACGTGAACACCGAACACACACGTGAACACTGAACACACACGTGAACACTGAGCACACACGTGAACACTGAACACACACGTGAACACTGAACACACACGTGAACACTGAACACACACGTGAACACTGAACACACACGTGAACACTGAGCACACACGTGAACACTGAGCACACACGTGAACACTGAGCACACGTGAACACTGAGCACACACGTGAACACTGAACACACACGTGAACACTGAACACACACGTGAACACCAAACACACACGTGAACACTGAGCACACACGTGAACACTGAACACACACGTGAACACTGAGCACCGCACACGTGAACACTGAACACATACGTGAACACTGAGCACAGGTTAAAGCCACACTCACGTTTAATTGTTGTGGGTGTTTTGTTGTCGCGCTGCAGCCTCACTTTTATTTGCATTTGGCGAGAAGCCAAACGATTCAAGTCAGAGTCAATGACTGTAATTCAAGATCTAATAGAACATTTCCTTGAGTGTGTGGGTGAGTAAGCTCCGCCCCCTCTGTTCTTCAGGTTCAGATCCACAACACGTCGAGAGTCTCTAATTCCTCTGGCTCAGACTCTGTCACCTGAGCCTGTCTGCTGCTTCAGGGTTTACGAGGCTTCAGACACGGCCGGGAACATCAGCATTCAGAGAAAATGAAATACGAACCCATCAACTACAATAATCCTGCAGTTCAGATCCAGGAGAGGTTTGTCAACTACAAGGTCAGAGACAGGAGACTGTAGGAACATCACACGGCTGGTTTTACAATGATCACGGTTAGATGTGCGACAAAAACACACGACTAAAGAGTGACGACTAAGCAACAAAAAAGTGACACAAATGAGAGGAAAACAACGACAAAAAAACACTTACAAAATGTGCCAAAAACTTGCTGGAAAAGCAACAATAACGCGACAAAAAGAAAAAAAGCGTCAAAAACACGACTAAAAAGTGATGAAAAAGCCACGAAAGCTCGACAAACAGTGACAAAAAAGCGATGAAAAAGTGACACAAACATCACAAAAGCACTTAAAAAATACAAGAAAAAAAGTTATGATCAGTTTTGTCGGACTTAGCTTTCAAATGAGGCATTGCACTGGCCTATACGCTGTGAGCTTTTAGGTTTGGGTAAAGCTACACTGGCAAAAATGCCCTCAGTGAAGGCGGGGGTTAAGAGGTTAAACAGAGTCTAAATGTAACGCCTTTGCAGCAGGTTTTTGACGTAACTATGAGGCGGATTTTCATAAAACAAACAGCGTTTACTGAATAAGGAGAAAGAGCATCACCTTTATTAGAGAATGATTCAAACTATGAGGACTCCATGGAAAGGCTCTTGGCCTCTCACAGATTTGTATGTTGTTGCTGATGGAACTCTGTGATGTTTAACAGCAGCTTTATCTGCAGCTCGATGCTTAAGTGCACGAAAAATAAAACAGGCTATACATCACAAATCAAATCTTGCCAAAATCGTGCAGCTCTAGTTCATGAGACAAAGATCAGGGAGGGAATATTCTGAATATTCTGAAGATCAGTTTGCTTCCTTTAGAAATAGCCAATGCACCTGCAGGAACCGAGATCTGACGACTCACTCGACCACCTGAGCCACACAGTCACTTCTTATTCTCTACAAAATCCTAAAGGCTTTGAAATGATCTCACACAATGTGCGTATATCATTTTGTTTCATGGAGAGTATTTTTGAAAACTACAAACTACCTAACCCCCACCTGAACCGAGCACAGTTTGGCTTTACCCAAATCTAAAAGCTTCTTGAAAAACGCTTCAAATTAGCAACAAACATGGGACCAAACAAGGAGGAAAATGCAACGAAAAAGTGAAGATGAAAAGATGAAAATGTGAAACAAAAAATGCGACGTAAACGCAACAAAAAAAAGCAATGGAAAAAAAATTGTTTAAAAGTGACAACGCAAGGAAAAAGATCCATGTAGATGAGTTTTATAGGTTCTTAGCTTTCAAATGAGGTGTTACACTGAGGTGTTACTGTCTGTAACCTTTAGATTTGGATAAAGCTGAACCGGAGAAAACACACTTGAGTTAAGGCTTAAGAGGTTAAATAAGCATCAGAAAAAACATGTTTGCATTTGCTCTGATATGTAAACAAATAAAAAAGGTGCGATAAAAACATTTCTATGAGGAGTAAAAAACGTACAAAAATTTACTAAATTCACTCTGTGCATAACTTTAAATCATAACAGCATCGCCCAAGAAGTGACTTCCTGTTTCGATCCAGCACGCCAAAATAAAAGCACACAGCTCGTCTCATTGATTAGTTCAGCTGTACTTGCAACGTTACAAGAATATAACTAAATACACACATTTTAAGTGTTTTGTCTGTTAATAGTTAGGCAGAAAGAAAGTTGAACTAATGAATAAGATGGTGCTTTTATTTTGGCGTGCTGGATCGAAACAGGAAGTCACTTCTTGGGCCGGATTGTTATGTTTGAAGTCAATTTGGCAGAAAATTCCATTTGGTCCTTGCCATATATTTCATGGCGTTGCCGTAGCGACGACCAGCACTCCCCATTTACTCTAATGGACAAACGGTATAATTGCACAATTTTACCAGATGACCAGGGCAAATGGAAACGCTGTTCTTCTCATTGTTTATTCCAGGAGGTTTCCAAAAATATAGTTTTCATCTCCACCAAAATCCCACCACAGTGGAAATGTAAACATAGTGAACTGGAAAACTACAAGGAAAATTCTAAAACAACAAAGTGACAACACAAGCAAAAATCTTCGATCAGTTTTGTCTTAGCTTTGAAATCAGGCACTGGCCTTTAAGCTGTTGGATTTGGGTAAAGCTGACGTGGAGAAAAGGCGCTGGGTTAAAGTAGGGGTTAAAAGGTCAAATATCAAACAGCCCTGACCACATGTTCAGAGTGAGAAACCTCCTCACGTTATCTGTTCATACATGACACACATATGTTCCCTTTCTCTGTGAGTGAACCTGAGGCAGACGTGAACCCCACCTGACCCCGCCCCCACCTGACCCCGCCCCCCCCCCCGCGTCCAAACAAAGGCGTCGGGGAGGAGTCAGGTGGACCGCCATCTGGGGTCGTTTGGATATTTGAGGAGAGTGAGAAGCAAAAAGAAATCTTGAAATCAGTCAAATCTTCTGAAATAAGTACTTTTGTAAAAGTCTGACCTGAACACCTGAACCCAGTCTGGATCTAAAAGCGTCCTGAAAAATAACGAGGACGAAACCAAAGCAAGGCAACACTTTATTTACACTGTACCTAACTAAATATAGTACAATGTAATCTGCTTTGTAACAATCTGTAATAACTATCTAGTCTATATCTATGATATATATATTTATGTAGTACATACACAATGGAATAATATGTATTAGTACTTTGTACATAATGTAATAAGACATATGACCTTTAGGGTTAGAGTTTGGGTCTTATGACTAATTATACCATTGTGTATCTAACCCTTAGGTACAAGTTATTACACAGTGTTACAGAGCATTACATTGTACTAGAGTACAATCTATCAAGGGTAGTGTAAAATAACACACATAAGAAATAAATGATTCATTTTTGTAAGCCTTAGCTTTCAAATGAGGCATTACACTGTTGCTCTCCAGTCCAGTGAAGCCGGAGTTCAGGCGGAGGTTAAACCAGTGCATTCTCCCCAGTTTCATCCAAATCTAAACGTTTACGTCCCGTAGGCCAGAGTAAACCTACAGACCAAACTGATCTGTTTTCCTCCCATTGTTGCCGTCACTTTTTTCACTTTCTTTTTCATCTCATTTTTGCCACTATTTTTTTGATTTATTGTGGCTTTTTAATTACGTTTTTTGTCACATTTTTGTCGCGTTTTCATCCTTTATTTTCTTCTCGCCTTGTCACTTTTTTGACACTTTTTTTCAAACCCCCAGTATCGGTATCGGGGTTTATAACTCTCCCCTTTTAACGTCACTAAACTTATTATATCCATTCATTTCTACTTCAAACTTTGACACAAACTGTATTTGCCGGATCCGGACTGAAGTCCACAGAGTCACAAACACTCGCATCACCTTTGAGTGCAGATAAACACGGCCTGCACGGCAAAGGGGCAAAGGGTGTGACTAAGACGCTAACCACACGCACTTCCCTTCAGCAGTATAAAGTATAAACGTTCACACAGAGGAAGTGAGCCGCTCCTTATGACAGGAAGTCACTTTAATATTGCATTTGTTTGTCACATGAGGAGCTCGGGCTGCGCTCGTGTGATCGACCCGTCTGTGTCAGGGTTCAGTTTGAAATCACTGTCAGCACTGATATCTGCTCCTGCAGGGTCTGCACTGATATCTGCTCCTGCAGGGTCTGCACTGATATCTGCTCCTGCAGGGTCTGCACTGATATCTGCTCCTGCAGGGTCTGCACTGATATCTGCTCCTGCAGGGTCTGCACTGATATCTGCTCCTGCAGGGTCTGCACTGATATCTGCCCCTGCAGGGTCTGCACTGATATCTGCTCCTGCAGGGTCAGCACTGATGTCTGCTCCTGCAGGGTCAGCACTGATATCTGCTCCTGCAGGGTCAGCACTGATATCTGCTCCTGCAGGGTCTGCACTGATATCTGCTCCTGCAGGGTCAGCACTGATATCTGCTCCTGCAGGGTCTGCGTTCAGGGTTTGGAACGTTTTCAAAGCGCTCACCTAGAAAGAAAAACACAACCTACACTAGTGTCATATACTAAAATAATGGCAAAAAATATATATATACTCAATATATAGGCACCAAAAGTGTTAGAGTTAGGCCTAATTTATTTTCTAATTATGTTAAAATAAACGAGATGAACATAAATGTAGATAAACTGTAAATATGATATAAAAATGGATTGGAACTTTTCTGTTATTTTATGTTTTCATATACAAATGGGAAAATTGCCAGTATTTTCAGCGACATCTAAATAATGGACAGACCCGGGTGGTTTTATTTTGAAACAGATTAGTAATAAAGTTTTTTTCAGAGGGATTTTGGGTCGTGTTCAGTTTTTTAACCCTCGTGGCGTCCTTCAATTTTTCCCCCTTTAAAGACCCTAATGTAAAAAAATGTACACTTCAAAAAAGAGCCTGAAAATCACCACACATTCATATTTTTTTCTGCTTCTTTTTACAAAAATACTTCCGTGGCTTGTGGGCCATTTGGACGGGCTGCGGCTCCAGTGTTTAATCCACAACGGCTCCGGTCACTGTGTTTAAATGGGGAAAACGTTGGTCGCTTCTAACTTCACTTGGAGCTATACGTTCGCTGGGAGAGGCTAAATGCTAACAACATTAGCATGACCGAGCGCACGCACAAAGACCAGACAGATATGCGTCAACTCGTCTAAGCTCAGGTCAGAACAGAGCTCAGTGTGGAAAAACTATGGACTGTTCCTTTAAGGTTAATCAATATTGACGAATAAAAACACACATTTTGAAGGCTCTAGTTTGTACCAAAGTTGTTAAAACACTAGGGCAGTATTTTAAGGCGTGTTTATAAAAATGAAACAAGAGTCTTTTAAACACGAGCCGCTTTTTCACAAATAAATATAAAAGTTTATTTATTAATATTTTGTTTTTGCTTATTCTGACAGTTTCTTGGTTAGTGGTGCCCCTATACGGCCCCGGTCCCTGTATGCTCAGATCTGCCCCTGCTCAAAGTTCCGCTCAGCCGTCAGTCCTGCAGTCACTGGGCCCCTGATAAGTCTGTTAGCAACATGACGAGCTCTGACCTCGGACTGAACCAGGTTTATATGAGAACTACAAAAGACTATTTCTGAACTAGGGCTGAGTCATGAATGAACAAGACTAAACAAACTATTTCTAAACTGTTTAGTCAAAGGAATCCCCAGCGTGGGCCGCACCGTTAGCCACACCATGAGCCGCACCGTTAGCCACACCATGAGCCGCACCGTGAGCCACACCATGAGCCGCACCGTGAGCCACACCGTGAGCCACACCGTGAGCCGCACCGTTAGCCACACCGTTAGCCACACCGTGAGCCACACCATGAGCCGCACCGTTAGCCACACCGTTAGCCGCACCGTTAGCCACACCATGAGCCGCACCGTTAGCCACACTGTTAGCCACACCATGAGCCGCACCGTTAGCCACACCATGAGCCGCACCGTTAGCCACACCGTGAGCCGCACCGTTAGCCTCACCGTGAGCCGCACCGTTAGCCACACCGTTAGCCACACCGTTAGCCACACCGTGAGCCGCACCGTTAGCCACACCATGAGCCGCACCGTTAGCCACACCATGAGCCGCACCGTTAGCCGCACCGTTAGCCACACCGTTAGCCACACCGTGAGCCGCACCATTAGCCTCACCGTGAGCCGCACCGTTAGCCACACCATGAGCCACACCGTTAGCCACACCATGAGCCGCACCGTTAGCCACACCATGAGCCACACCGTTAGCCTCACCGTTAGCCGCACCGTTAGCCACACCGTTAGCCACACCATGAGCCACCGCAGAGCGAGCGCCGTCAGAGTTTCCTCGTGTCTCTGAGATTAGCGAGGCTGACGGGGAGCGCGGGGAATCCCACTGTCTGCTCCTGGTCCCGTGTCCGATTAGAGGAATCCGCTGATAAGGCCTCACAAAGCTCCGAGAGGGAAAACCAAAACTGAAGAAACCAGAGCCGCGTGTGTTCAGAGCGAGGACAGCGGAAAACAACATTTACCAACAACGCCAACGCAATTACGGGGTCACTGTGGCATCTCTAAAGCAAATACGATAAGGACGTTTAGGAAACATTAGATCAGTGTTTCTCAACAGACTTCGGTGCCAAGACTTTCAGCAGTTTCAGCCAAGATACAAAGTCCACACGCTCTCCAGAACAATGAGGCTTTAATATTCAACAGAAACAGAATCATTTGAATTATTGCGATGATTTGGTCCCATAACCGAGGGAGGGCGGAAACACCTCGTATCCAACATTTCAACAACGAATGCATTTAGTTTTAGCTTTATTAGGAAGAGAGCTATTTCCACAGGCAGAGGTAAGACATTTAAATGCCACGAACGCAGGAAAAAAAGGTGCATATTTCATTTCTTGGAGAATTGGACAAAAAAAAGAGGTACATTTATTGAATATTTAGTCATAATTTTATTCAAGTCATATTTTTGTGACTAAAATTGGACTGAAACTAAATAAAACGTTTTCCATGAGACTAAAACTGTGACTAAAATCCTCAGATATGTTCGTCGACTAAAATCTGTCTAAATAAAAAGGAAAAGAAGAGACAGTTTGAATGAGCCTCAGATCATTTAAACCCTCTGCCAAAGGAGCAGCTCTGGGCTTTGTTCATGTGGGAGAAGAAACATGACGCAGAGGAGCTCGATTAAATATGATTATAATACATATTATTCATGCAAAGTCGACTAAGTTTGTCTTATTCAAGTATTGCACTATAAAAGTCCACACGACAAACAAACAATTTCGAAACACAAAGTGAACTGACTGTGACCTCACAAACACCAGCCGTATCATCAAAAACACAACTTTCAACTGTAAACTCGGTGGATGAGTTGAAGAAACTCGGCTGGGGAGTAAACGCTCTCACTCTGACAGGTCTACGCAGTGGGAGGAAACGCCGCATGACTCACAGCAGTCGGAGACAGAAGCTCTTCGACGGGCGCTGCTGTAGGAGGAAACAATAACTGTGATTGTTGCGTCCCACATTAAAGGCAACGTGTGGGCTGCGGCGGCGTGAACTCGGAGCTCAGAGCTGTTCACTACAAGGAGGACGCCGTTTAAAACACTAATGATCAAAGCGGAATTAAAGCTGCTATTTGAACGGCTGAAACGAGCATAAGACAAATGATCCCGTCTCAATTAAAATCCCCCTTTAACCTCTTAAAGGGGGATTTCACCATTTTTGACATAGGGCCTCATTTCCTAGTTATCCAGAGTGTTATTGATTTCTGGAGATATTTTTTACTTGAGTCTGGTGGCGCTAGGCTAATGCTAGGCTAACACATTTCTATGGTATCAGTTAGCCTGCATTAAAAACAGTCTGACCCGCTCCACAGTGCACCTGAGGCAAATCACTTATAACGCCAGACTAACCATATAAATGTCTGTGTCGATAGAATAATGTTTGAAATATAACTGACCTTGTATCACATGAATTACCGCATTTTGAGGGACTATTTTCTCGCAGATCACTCCGCCGCTGCGTTAGCTTACAGCCACGAAGCTAATGCTGCTCAAATACAAGTTATTTTAAATGCAAAATGGTTATAATTATTCTATCGACATTTATATCGTTAGTCTGGTGTTATAAGGGATTTGCCTCAGGTTCACTGTGGAGCGGGTCAGACTGTTTTTAATGCAGGCTAACTGATACCATAGAAATGCGTTAGCCTAGCATTAGCCTAGCGCCACAAAGCTCTTCAAATATAAGAACTGCATGAATTTAAGAAAAAAAATATCTCCAGACATCAACAACACTCTGGATAACCAGGAAATGAGGCCCTATGTCAAAAATCGTGAAATATCCCTTTAACCCGCACCTGAACGGAGCACATTCTCTCCAGTGTGGCTTTACCCAAATCTTAAAGCTTCTTGAAATAGTGTCAAAAAAGTGACCAAAACGAGGATGGAAAAGCAACGAAACCCCACAAAGGAGCGACAAAAAATGTGCCGGAAAAGCAATGAAAGAGAAACAAAAACATCACAGAAAAGCAACAAAAAAGCGGCACAACGAAACAAAAAAGTTACGATCAATTTTGTAGGGCTTAGCTTTCAAATGAGGCGTTACACTGTTGCTCTCCAGTCGACAATATTCAGAAACACGAGCGTGATGTTGGTCAGTAGAATCAGAATGATGTGAATCCAGTCACTGTTAAATAATAATCAGGGAAACATTTGGACATTTCTTTTAAAAAACGGTTTCTCTCCCGTAGAGCTGTATCGGCTCCTGCTTCGACTGAAATAAAATTAAAGAACATAAATGCATGAGCTTTGAACCAAACAAACGAGGAATATGAATTTGTACAGATTCTCTTTCTCTAATAACTAGTTTATTCCAAAAGAGTTTGCCTTCTGATTAGGACATTTACAATAAAACTAGTTCATTCAAAAACTAAACCAGATCCAACATCAGTCGGAGAAAATCTTTGGAACTAATATATCAGCGAAGTAAATTTAATCCTGATTTTGAACATTATTTAAATTTCAATTGTGGCCATTTTTCCGCAGAAAACACCTTATTTTGATAAAGCTTTCAAACTTACAGCCCATTTCCCCCTGACTTCTACATCAGTGATGTTCAGGCTCAGTAGACGTTTCACAGAGATAAATCTACCTGTCACATTTTCCCCTCTTTGTAAACCGCCGTGCACGCCTCTCGCTCCTGACTCATCTGGGGGAGTCTGTTTGTTGTGACTAAGACAGGACGGAGGTCAAAGCCTCGCGGCGCTGGGGGACAGGAGGGTTATTCCAGGAGCCCGACGGTCCGACGGGGCTCATGGTCCGAGCCGCAGATAAGAATGAACCCGACTGCAGCGCTCACGCTAAACCGACTCCGTGCTTTAACCGCACCACAGCTTTGTTATTGCTGGGGCTAAACTATGGAGGACCGTGGCTGCCAAAACAATAAATAAATATATAAATAAATAAATAAAATAAAGATAAAATTAGCAAAGAAATGCATGCATTTATTGTAATAGGTGCATTTATTTATTTATATATTTATTTCTGTATTTTTGTATTTATTTATTTATTTTTGTATTTATTTATTTATTTCTGTATTTATTTATTTATTTATTTATTTTTGTATGTATTTATTTATTTATTTATTTATTTATTTATTTCTCTTAATCTATGCAAATCATGGGGTGGGTCTGGGTGATTGGTTGATCTTTCTCCACGCACACATGCCTTGTCCAGCATAGACACTGCCAAACACGAGCTCCGCTTCAGTCTATTGCTGGGTTGCAGGTTCTAGAATGTAATGATGTCACTGGACCCAGCGGGGGGGCAGGACCCAGTTTTTCCTATCAACAGCATTACACTTTCACAAGTCATAGCTCAAAAGAAAATGTATGAATATTCCAAAAATGATCATTAGTATCATTAGTATCAGTCACTGGGTCCATGGTCTCTCTGTACAAGACCAAAAATCTTCTCACTTCGAGCGCCTAATGTAGGTGGAAAAGCGCTAGACTATAAAGCGGAGTTCATGTTTGGCTGTGTCTGTGCTGGAGGCGAGATTCAAACCCCAGACCTTCCCGTCCAGCTCCACCAACTGCGCCACTGACGCCTTTCTACACTCAGAGTGCTTTGAATTCCAAAAGCGTTCAAACCGGTCACTTTAAGAGGTTAACATCAGTGGAAACACGACTCCTGCTCCGGGCCCAAAGACAGAGCGTTCCCCTGTCAGGCCCGTGCACGCCGTGATATGATCCAGAATGTGGGAGCGTCCCGAGGCTTCAGCTTTCACCGCCCTCCACGGCTCACTACAGACGGGCGGGACACACTGGGACACACCGGGACACACTGGGACACACTGGGACACGCTGGGACACACCGGGACACGCCGGGACACACCGGGACACACTGGGACACCCTGGGACACGCCGGGACACACTGGGACACACTGGGACACGCTGGGACACACCGGGACACACTGGGACACGCCGGGACACGCTGGGACACCCTGGGACACCCTGGGACACACTGGGACACACTGGGACACACCGGGACACACTGGGACACACCGGGACACACCGGGACACACTGGGACACACCGGGACACGCCGGGACACACGGGGACACACGGGGACACACTGGGACACACTGGGACACACCGGGACACACTGGGACACGCTGGGACACACCGGGACACACTGGGACACACCGGGACACGCCGGGACACACTGGGACACGCCGGGACACACTGGGACACACTGGGACACGCTGGGACACCCTGGGACACCCTGGGACACACTGGGACACACCGGGACACACCGGGACACACTGGGACACACCGGGACACCCTGGGACACGCCGGGACACACGGGGACACACTGGGACACACCGGGACACACGGGGACACACTGGGACACACTGGGACACACTGGGACACACTGGGACACACTGGGACACGCCGGGACACGCCGGGACACGCTGGGACACACTGGGACACGCTGGGACACGCCGGGACACACCGGGACACACTGGGACACACCGGGACACACTGGGACACACCGGGACACACTGGGACACCCTGGGACACACCGGGACACACTGGGACACACCGGGACACACTAGGACACGGGCACGGCACCACCTGTCCCTTAGACCTTAGTCCCTGGTCCCACCTGTTCAGATAAAGTCACACTTTTTCTATAAAGCTAAATTATGCTTCTGTGTTTCTGAGTTATTGGGTCATTAAAGTTGTTTCAAGTCCCCATTGTACATCTTTTATGCCGTAAATAAATAAAAAGTCTGGTTCAAAAGCAGTGCCTTTTTTTGTCTCCCTTGAGTCGTTCGTTAGTGATGTGATGTTCATGACCGAGCGGCTCTTTGAAATGAACGGCTCTTTGAAATGAACAGATCCCAAAGACTCGGCTCCAGAAAAGAGCCGTAATCCCATCGCTATCGTTCATCCGAGTCCGACCACGAGGATCAAGACACTGTTATTACAAAGTGACTAAACTTTCCTTTGAAATTAATTTAACTCAGTTTCACTTTCTCTTTTAATCTGATCTTTCCGAGGACCAGACACGGTGGCACAGCGGTTCGCTCCTGTGCTTCACGGCTAGAAGGTCTTTCTGTGGAGTTTGCATGTTTTCCTAACACTTTAAAAAAAATGAGTAACAAGGCGACAGACCCTCAGACAGACTCACAGACCCACAGACCCTCAGACAGACCCACAGACCCACAGACCCACAGACCCTCAGACAGACTCACAGACTCACAGACTCACAGACAGACCCACAGACTCACAGACCCACAGACTCACAGACCCTCAGACCCACAGACAGACTCACAGACCCACAGACTCACAGACCCACAGACTCACAGACCCTCAGACAGACTCACAGACTCACAGACTCACAGACAGACCCACAGACTCACAGACCCACAGACTCACAGACCCTCAGACCCACAGACAGACTCACAGACCCACAGACTCACAGACCCACAGACTCACAGACCCTCAGACTCACAGACTCACAGACCCACAGACCCACAGACCCTCAGACTCACAGACTCACAGACCCTCAGACAGACCCTCAGACTCACAGACCCACAGACAGACCCACAGACCCACAGTCAGACTCACAGACCCACAGACCCACAGACAGACTCACAGACCCACAGTCAGACTCACAGACTCACAGACCCACAGTCAGACTCACAGACTCACAGACCCACAGACAGACTCACAGACCCTCAGACAGACTCACAGACCCTCGGACCTGCACGTGTCCCTAAAGGCATCCAAACAACAGCGAAGGTCAGAGGAGTTACGTAAGAGCGTTGGGGCTGGATATAAATAAACATGTCAGCGGGGGGCTCTGCTGCAGCTCGTTATGACCGCGCTGAATGTGAAACATCCCTCCGTCAGACCCAGAGCGGAGTGTCGGACAAACCGCCGCGGCTCCACGCGCCTACGCAGCAGCGCGGCCCAGATTAAGGCCAAGTTATATAACTTAGTCCGTCTGCGCTTCAGCAGCAGCAGCTCCAGCACACGGGCAGTTTCACGCAGAAACACGGGCTCCCAGTCAACGAGTTCACGCCGACAAAACCCCCCACACGTCAGCGGCGCGCAGCAGAGGCGCACGGGAGCAGAAGAGAAGCACGCGCACACACGCTCTCACACCCCGAGCCTGTCATCAGTGAACTCCGGTTTGCGCCGCTGACACGCGCCCGCGGAGCTCCCTCTGTCCCGGGGCTCGGGCTCGGGCTTACCTCGGGATGGTGATGCACTTGGTGTTGCCGTTCTGCGTGGTGATGGCCCGCTCCAGCTCGTCCAGTTGTCCCGTCTTCTTGAGCTTCTTCACCAGGCTCTTCACCGCCTTCTCGCACCACTTCTCCTCCTGGCCGTTCTGCTCCCCCTTCTTCCAGCCCAGCAGGCGCTTCACGATGGGGGGAGTGAAGGGCAGAATGGACATGTTGGAGTCCCCTCGGTTAAGTCCACACAGTCGGGGAAGTTGGTACAGTTTGTTCTGAGCCGCTGCAGAACGTCTCCCCCCACCGCGCGCGCGCTCTCCGCAGAAAACACGGCGCGGTTTTACTCCGTGGCGACGCGGCGTGAACGCAGACACATCCCCGAAGTTAAACCTCAACTTGAGCGCTCTCTCTCTGTGTTTGTGTCTCCGTCTGTGTCTGTGTGTGTGTGTGCACGGCGCGGGCTCAGCTACAGCGCGCAGTATCCCTCCGCCGCAAAACCTAGTCCCGTCTGCAGGGTTTCAGCGCGGATCCCTGTCGGAAAAGCCCCGGTAAAAGTCACGGAAAAGTCCACACACACACACACACACAAAAAGAAGCGCTTGGAGACGCGGACAGGACGCGCATCCGCTCGTGTTTGCTCGTCCCCGAGTTGCGCTCCCGGTGAGTCCCGTTCAGAAGTTTGTCTGCGGCGAATGCAAATCGAGGGTCCATTCAGAGGGAGAGAGAGGGGGGAGAGAGGGAGCAGCTGGGACGGACTGTGCACACATTATTATTGCACAATCCCCCGTGCGGCCGCTCCTGCTGCTGCGTCATTACGCATTACGCACGGCCCGAGTCGCACACACGGGGAGTGAATGAAACTCAAGCAGAGGTCGCAGAGTGTTTACCCAGGGTTTGGCAGTTACATTTACTTTGCCAAACAGTGGGATACGTCACAGCAAGAAGGTCCCCGGTTCGATTCCCGCCTTTGCATGTTCTCCCTCTGTCTAAAACATGTACAATAGGTTCCCGTCTGAAAAAAAGAGATTCTTAATCTCGCTGGCACTGGATTTGTATCGATGTACACGTTAAATGCAGTTGGGCAGAATATGAATCAGATCTGCAGTTTGTGGTTAAACGTCGTCAAAACAAAACACACACAACGGGGGAAAGAGAAGGGAAAAATCTTTGACTGCACTTTTGTAAAATGTGCAAAATCTTCCCCCTGGTAAAGTATGAAATATTATGTACAGGTAAAATATATATTATTGTTTGTAAAGCCCCTCCTTCCCGGAGCTCAGTGACTAATCAGAGTGTAGGATCCTCACGCGTCGACCAATGAGACGAGCTTTTCCTTTGAATTGGCCTGTCAGGTCCAATCAGGAGGAGGGGGAGGAGCTTGATCGTTTACCCGGGAAAACTCTGTTCCGGCTCTCCTCATTTTGCAAAGAGAGCTTTGTGGTTAAAGAGGGAAGGAGTTTGTTTGTTTACAATTTCTCCTCACTTTTCAAACTTACAGACTATCACTTTAAGAGCTGGAAAAAAAAAACAAGACTAAAAGTGCAGATAACTTAGACAGAGAGCAGCGAGTTGGTTTAATCCTGAGACTTGAAGTTTGCTTCTTAGATCGACAAAAGCTTAAAGAGGTTCAGCTGTTGAGGAATTTATATTGTTACATAAGTGTGATCACATATTTCGACGGCACACTCGCACATAAAACATGCCCGGAGTCGTCTCTCGGAGGCTCCTCTGAGGACGGGACGTTCTGCAGACCTTCCCGGACCTGCTTCAGCATCAACGACAGGCCTTTAGGGGGACAGCGAGTAAGTAAAGTTTATTTATAAAGCGCTTTTCACAGTGTAAGAGCAAAAAAAAAATCAAAAAAATGTGGGGACATATGTAAAATCAAAGTGACACTAGTGAAAACCCGTCAACCAAAAGCTTTTTTGAATAAACATGTCTTCAGGTCCTTCTTAAAAGAGTCCACAGAGCCGGCCAGACGCAGAGACAGGGGCAAGGCGTTCCACAGTCTGGGAGCAGCAGGGACAACAAGCAGGTTCTGACCAGAGGACCGGAGGGTGCGGCCAGAGGAATATGGGCACAGAAGGTCCAGGATGTCTTGTGGGGCCTGACCGTTTAAGCCTCTGAAAGTCAGCACTAGGATCTTAAAATCAATCCTGAATTTTACAGGGAGCCAATGGAGAGCAGACAAAACCGGGGTGATATGAGACCTTCGAGAGAGACCTGTTAAAAGTCTAGCAGCAGAAGTTTGAACAATCTGCAGTTTGTTCAGAACAGACTTATTCAGACAGGTGAAAACAGAGTTACAATAATCCAGTCTTGTTGAAAAGCATGAATAATCATTTCCAGATCCTTCCTTGACAATATTTTGCGAATTTTAGAGATGGTCCTAAGGTGGTAAAGACAATTTGGCCAGCCGGTCTTTGACAGAGGACACGCACTCTAAGAACAGAGACAGACGATCATTAAAAGAACAATACAACTGGATATCATCAGCATAGAAATGACACGATTCATCCTTAAAGCAACCGATAATTTAAATAACAGTGTGGATCTTTCTCTGCCAGCGATACAGACTTGGGCCCAAACTCAGTTCTCCCCCTTTGCCTTTTCCAACGTGTTGACGAGAGACGAAAGTGTGTCTCAATTCTGCGTCGCTTTTTTTTCATTCACAGCCTCCGGGCCAGTGCAACGCCTCATTTGAAAGCGAAGACCTTGTAGTTTCTTAATATATGTTATTAGAACGTATCTTAAGAAACTACCTTTTAAAAAGACGCCACATTTTGAACAGCTCTTTTAACATTCTGAACTGCTTTAGAGCTAAATTTAACCAACATCAATAGTTAGTCTGGAGCCCTGAGGATCAGATCTGTGTGAGTAAAACATGTGTTGGATGGATCAGTCTGGTATCAGAAGAAAGAAGGAATCAAAAGCAGGAACCGAAAAACCTGTACATCTTTAGATCCAAGTTTCTTCCCCCATTTTGCCATTTTTTCCCCAAATTTGTACTAATTTTATTACTAATTACTAATAATTTCCCATTTCCCTCAATTTTTTTTTCCAAAATTGTAAAAAAAAAAAAAAATGTATTAAAAAGGTTTTGAATACTATTTTCTCCCATGTTTGCTCCATTTAAAAAACAACAACAATGTTTTAACAACATTTTTGCCTAATTTTTGTCACAATTTAGTGAGTAAGTGTCGTTAAAGCGCTGGTATTGAAAGACATGTAACGGTGCCCAGACTTAGAGGGACTTATCCGTTTGTCTCCAGCAGGTTAGACGACTGTAACGGCTGCTCACTGTTAGAGCTGCAGATCATCCAGAACCAGGAAGTACGACCATATTAGTCCAGTGCTCCGGTCTCTGCACTGGCTTCCTGTCGCTCAGAGAATAGAATTTAAAACAGCTCTGCTCGTGTACAAGTCGTTTCATGGTTTAGCACCAAAGTCCATCTCTGACATGTTAGAGCCGTATGAACCATCTCAGGGAGGGGTCTCCTGGTGGTTCCCAGAGTCAGGACTAAACACGCTGAGGCTAAAGCTAAAATCTGGAACAGTCTTCATGAGGATGTGAGACAGGCCTCAACTCTGACAATGTTCAAATCCAGGCTGAAAACAGCTCTTTTTACCCGAGCAGATGAAAACTGAAAGTATTTTATCTGCACTCTTGCCTTTTACTGTCATTGATTAACTTTATGTTGATGTTTCATTGATTTGATCTGTTTCCTTGTAATTTGATGGATCTGTGAAGCACTTTGAATTGCCTTATGAATCGTGCTCTACAAATAAACTTGCCTTGCCTCTCCCGCTGTAGTTTACAGTTACTGATGAACTGGTTCAGTGTATGTGGTAAAGTAGTAGTAGTTAGTAGTAGTTAGTATTAGTTAGTATTAGTTAGTATTAGTTAGTAGCAGTGTTGGGAACGTTACTTTAAAAAAGTAATTAGTTATAGTTACTCACTACTTGTTCCAAAAAGTAACTGAGTTAGTAACTGAATTACTCTATAATGAAAGTAACTCATTACCAGGGAAAGTAACTATTTGCGTTACTGTTTAAAAAAAAAAAAGGCTTTATATCAAACTATTTCAATTTTTTTTACAGTTTTCAATAGTCAGTTGAAATGAGTAGAACAGACAGGTGTTTGTATTTATGTACTATCATGTAAAAGATGTTCATAGTAACTGAATGGGGGGTAGAGTAGAGGGGGGGCCTCTGTGACTGAACGGTATTGACCAGTATTTGTGCTGCTGTTTTATTAATGTAGGAATACGGCCATATTCAAAGAGAATGAGGAGGAACAGGAGTAAAAGAAACATGTAGTAACGCAGTGATCAGGGCAGACTTTACGCACAGGCTTTGTCTCTCTGTTCATTCATCAGGCAAAACGTAAAACAATCAGCAAATATAAGGTTAACACAAAGTTATCGGCCTGCTGTCTCTCTGGAGTGGAGAGAGCTGAGAGAGCGAGAGGGGGAAAGACGCGTCTCCACCGATTCTGCATCTTTGCGTTTAAAATAAGTTCAACACAACAAATCAATGATCACCAACTCGATTCTCCCCCGCGGCCGGGTCGGTGACACACGTAGTTTTTGGAGCAGAGAGCACGAACACGCAGCGTGAGTACTCCGTGAAACTCCGCCCACCCTCTCCACTGCTCCTGCTGCGGGGGCTGACACCGCGGAGCTCATTCAGTCGAGTAACGAGCCACTTTGTTGACCCAGTAACGATAACGGCGTTGTAACGACGGGGAGAGTAATGAATTAGATTACTCCGTTACTGAAAAAATAACGGCGTTACGTAACGCCGTTATTTTAAACGGCGTTATTCCAAACACTGGTTAGTAGTAGTTAGTATTAGTTAGTAGTAGTTAGTAGTAGTTAGTAGTAGTTAGTAGTAGTTAGTAGTAGTTAATTTCCATGTCAGTATAAACCCTTAGAACACATGTCACATGTTTTCAAAGATATACAATAAGAATGCATGAACTCTTTACCCCCGCCTTAACCGAGCACATTTTCTTTAGCCCAGCTTCACCCAAATCTAAAAACGTCTCGACTGGAGCTCACAGCCTATAGGCCAGAGTAACGCCTCATTTGAAAGCTAAGACCTACAGAACTGATGTAAGCTTTTTCCTCGCATTGTCGTCACTTTTTTTTGTGTTGCTTTTTCATCCTCATTTACGTCTCGTTTTTTGTCGCCATTTTGACGCTTTTTTCAAGACGCTTTTAGATTTGGGTAAAGTCGAACTGGAGAAAATGTGCTTAAGTATTTCCAGTGCTAAATGATAGAGACAAGTCGAGGCTTTTTATATTTTCTTTCTGTTCTAATAAATCCTAAACGCAGAACACGTAGAGTTTGTTGTGTTGGCCCTCAGACTCTGTTTCAGGTCTGGAGCGAAAGGGATCGAGTTTGTGCCTGAAACTCTCATCAATGCCCTGGGACACCCGGGGCCAGATGTCCCGCTCCGGAGCTTTTGTTTCCGTCTTCAAAAGGGGAGACTTTACTGCGCGGACGCTCCGAGGCCCGAGCTCCTCTCCGCACTCGAAGAGGAGCTCGTAAAAAGTTTGTCGACCCGCCCAGAACAAAAGGAGAGGCAGCACTTTTCTGTAAGTGACGACGGCTCGGAAGAACACGTCCCACGCACAGCCAGAGGAACGAGACCGAGCGGGCACAGTGGTTAGCTGACATTAGCAAAACCGAGTGACCCGTCTAGTGAGGGAAGTATCTGCTGACAGTTATTGGTTAAGGCGGATGTTTGTTTTACTGTTGACATTGGCTTCATGTGGAGGAGTTCATGTTTCTCGGGTCTTGTTCGGTGACTGATGGATCGACCGACATGGAGTCATTTTCCAAGCGTTTGATGATTTTGTTTCAGCACATTCTCATTTAGGTTTGGGCCCTAAAACTCTAACATCAAATGGTAAATTAAGTGTAACTTGCCAATAAAATAAGATTCAAGATTCAAGATGTTTTATTTGTCAAAATAACATGTTATGTTTCAGGTTTCAGGTATTTTGCACAGTCCTTGATATATTTCCCTGTAGTTTTTGTTTCACTGTTGTGGTGAAGTAGGAGCTGAGATGATGATGACCTCACAGACGTTAACCCCTTAACTGCCGTCTCCCCTGTTTTATTTATTTATTTATTTTTGAACAGGGACAGTGTACAATCTACATTAGCCTCAGAAAGGAGAGATGCATTGTACCAGGTTATGGCACTTGTGCTAATTTCCACCTGCAGTCCCTGGGCCTATTGTACATGTTTTTAGTGGTAGGGGAAACCGGAGTACCCGGAGGAAACCTACGCAGACACGGGGAGAACATGCAAACTCCACACAGAAAGGCCCCGTCCAGGTGGGAATTGAACCCGGGACCTTCTAGCTGTGAAGCACGAGCGCTAACCGCTGTGCTACCATGCCGCCTGATTAGTTAACCCTAATCAGGATATAATTAGGGTTAAGAACGGCAAATGTAACGCAAGTTGTGTTTCACTCACACAGATCTCACACATATTTTTAGAAACTAGAAGGTCTTGGCTTTCAAATGAGGTATCACACTGGCATATAGACTGTAAGCTCTCCAGTCAATACGCTTTGAGACTTGGATGTAAATAAGTGTTAACCCTAATCCTTAACCCTAACCCAAGGGTGGCAGTTAAGTGCTTACACCATTTCAGGGACAAGGACCTTATAAACCTCATGAAGAAAAGGCCAAGAATAAGAGGAAAAACCTCCTTCTGAACCGAATATTCAGTTCTTATTGTATGAAATACTTATTTTCTGTAAGAAAATACAAATAGATTGTTCAAAAATCGTACAATGGGATTCCCTATGATGACAATGACAGACCACTTTGTTCTTTCTAAGGGGTCGATCTCACCGTCCTGGTCATGGAGACGTGTCTGAGACGACCCCTGGAGGTAAAGGCGAGTCTCCAGTCTCAGAAAACAAACCTCCTTGGTCTCCGACAGGTCTCGGATACATTGCAGGGATGTCACAGAAACGTCACAGGATGACACAAGTGTTCACTGCTTGAGACCACGTAGATCTAATTAGAGGCCGACCAATATGGGTTTTTCTAAGGCCAATGTCGATATGCTTGGTCTATATTTTTGGCCGATTTTCCCAAATGTCTGGTCCATAGTCCATATTGTTGCTAGTCCAGATTCTGCGCTTCAGAATGACCTGCAGCATGTTCATACTGACGGAGGTTTAGTGAAAATCGTGTTTTAACTTGAAGCTGAACAATTTTCATTGTGATATTTCTCAGCTCCCCTGAGGCTCTTTCCAATGCCAGAAACAAAGTCTCTGTCATTTTTGGTCCCGGAAATATCGTCCTTTTTGGCGCTACATCGGCCCGATATATCGGCCGGCCTCTAATGGCTCATTCCCCACAGTTCCCGACTCTACCTGCATTTGAAACGTTTCTACCCACTTTACAGTTAACTGGTACTGTTTTTAGTGCTGTTTCCATGGATACAGCCAAAAGTAAGGCCATATCCATGGATACGCCCTGGTAACCATGGATACAGTATCAGATTCTACAGAGTAATGGAAACACAACGAGGACAAGTAGAGTAGGGCTGGTGGAAACGAGCCATAAGAGACCAGGCAGAGACTCCGCTGTAATCAAGGCAAGGCAAGTTTATTTGTAGAGCACAATTCATACACAAGGCAATTCAAAGTGCTTCACAGTTGCATAAAATTACAAGAAAACAGATCAATTCATTCATTAAAACATCCAACATAAACATTAATCAATTACAGTAAAAGGCAAGAGTGCAGATAAAACACTTTCAGTTTTCATCTGCTCGGGTAAAAAGAGCTGTTTTCAGCCTGGATTTGAACATTGTCAGAGTTGAGGCCTGTCTCACATCCTCATGAAGACTGTTCCAGATTTTAGCTTTAGCCTCACCGTGTTTATTATTGACTCTGGGAACCACCAGGAGACCCCTCCCTGAAGTTCTCAGGGCCCGAGATGGTTCATACGGCTCTAACATGTCAGAGATGGACTTTGGTGCTAAACCATGAAAAGACTTGTACACAAGCAGAGCTGTTTTAAATTCTATTCTCTGAGTGACAGGAAGCCAGTGCAGGGACCGGAGCACTGGACTAATATGGTCATATTTCCTGGTTCTTGTCAGGACTCGAGCAGCAGCGTTCTGGATGTTCTGCAGCTCCAACAGCTCGTTTAGAAAGGCCAGTGAGCAGGCTGTTACAGTAGTCTAACCTGCTGGAGACAAATGCATGGATGAGTGTCTCCAAGTCTGGTTTTGACACTATCAAGCCTGTTTGTTTTCACCGAGACGGCTTTGTGTGAAGTCTGTAAGAACTGCAGACGATCTGTACATCGTGTGAACCAACGCCGTGCGTTACCTCGGAGGTTACCGGGCAGTTTGGAGGGAATAGTTTATATATTTCACCCTTGGATACAGAGAAGGCGCATGTTTGGGCAGAATGACACTTTTCCAGGAGCTGAAGAGCGAAAGCCACGGTGACGACAGGTCTTATATCCACATAGATCCAAAAAACCTTAACCTTTCTCTCTCCTCCCCTTCCCCTCGGCCTGTGGCAAAAACTTTGTATTTTGTCCCTGGTCAGAGGCAGCTCTGAAGCTTTATACATCGGAGTGTATCAAAATGTATGGAGGACGCACAAGATAGTTTCACAAAGTTTCATACAAAAAACGTTTCTTGCAACCTGAAAAAAACGTTAGTGCCCGTAGAGTTTTTTTGACATGTCATGACCGAAAGGATCAGATCCCGTGGGCTAAGAACCACTCGGGATCCTCCTGGACGAGCGGGAGGCGGTGAGACGGGCCGAGCTTTGGCCGATGGCAGGAGCTTCCATCTGCAGAGGTTTGACGTCCACATGAGAAGAGTCGCACAGAGCTGTGGACGGTCACCAGAAGATCCAGACACATTCCTGTCTCTGTGCGGGACGTTTTCACCAGGAGGGGGGAGAAACCACAACAACATCCACGACGTCTGTAGACCACAGATCAGAGTCTGAGTATATAAGAAACACAGGAGAAATGACCAGAGGAATACAGTTCATGAAACACAAACTATATCTATTTTATTTATTCTGTCCAGCCAGAATCCACACTTTTCCTTTTTTTCACAAAGACAAAAGTGTTTTTCACGAAGCTTCAGCCGAAGAGACTAATGTGAACGATCGAAACACTCAAGGAACAAGGCGTCATTAGAGATTATAAACGGAGGAGAATTCAACACGAATCAATGCACGCTTGGAACAAAAACACTTGAGACGGAAACAGGAAGATAAATGAGAAGATGAAGCAGGAACGTTCTTGTCGAGTTCATTTAAGAAAATATTCTTAGTTAATTCAGTTCCCGTCTGTGATTGGTACATTTATACAGCGCTTTTCTACCTGCTTTAGCTTTACATCAGGGAAGTGTCTTGCCCAAGGACACAAGGACAGTGTTAACCTGCGGGACTCAAGCCGCAGATCCTCTGATCACAAGACGACCTGCTCTACTCTCTGCGGTTCTCCAAGTTCTCTAAATAAGAGTGCATTGTTTTGTTGTTTAACTCGTTGATTGTTCCATATCTGACCTGTTGCTTTGAGGTGTTGAGGAAGTGCCTGAAAAACAAACTTTTATCCAATGTTTCTTTTACAGAAAAGAGCGATTAGAGTCGCCAGTGGAAATGTATTTATTTATTTATTTGAACAGGGACAGTGTACAATCTACATTAGCCTCAGAAAGGAGAGATGCATTGTACCAGGTTATAGCACTTGTGCTAATTTCCACCTGCAGTCCCTGGGCCTATTGTACATGTTTTTAGTGGAAGGGGAAACCGGAGTACCCGGAGGAAACCTACGCGGACACGGGGAGAACATGCAAACTCCACACAGAAAGGCCCCGTCCAGGTGGGAATGGAACCCGGGACCTTCTAGCTGTGAAGCACGAGCGCTAACCGCTGTGCTACCGTGCCGACTATAATGGATACAGAGACCAGAACAATCCTTTATTCATAAAACTAAAACCACGACGCAAAGTGCATTATAACCGTCTAACGCACGGCTCCGAGCGGTTTAATCCGCTTATACCACGCTCCCACATTTTATAACAAATGTTTTCATTTACTAAACTCGCTAAATATGCCAAACTGCAGGGACTACTTTATGTGTGTTTTTAGCCGGTCACCGTCTGAAGGCTCGTGTCAGAGCGAGCCGTTCTCTCGCTGCAGTGAGGATCTCCGTCAGGCTCAACGAAACAACATCAGCACACGCTGTACGCCAGAATCACATCACAACACAACACAACACAACACAACACAACTGGACTAACAGCACTTTTCCGTGGAAGTAAACACTGATATGTGGCACTCCTGGGCAGGAGTTATTTGACTTTTACGCTGTTTAACCTAAAGCTAGCTAGCTAGCAACCTGTAGCTCAACGAGCTCGACTGTTTATGGAAACAGCTGCAGTGGAGTCGCTTACACCTCGGCCACGAACTGAAACCTTTATGTTTGACTTCACTAATCCAGACAAATATGCTTAAGTGCAGGGATCATGTTATGTACGTCTGAAAATAATAGTGCCTTAACCGTTTTCAATAGAAATTGAAAGCTCATATTTTATTAACAGTAGGCTAACCTAGCTGCTTGCTCTCCTCTACTTCCCATTCATCAAACGTTGAAATGAACCATAAAATCCATCTCATTCGTTCATGTCAGTCACTAATTAGGCGTTTTTCTGATTTAGCTGTGTTATGCGTTGCTATGGCGATGCCCGCAGTGGAGTGATATCCCAGTGATTTAACCACCGGACGACGTGTGCGGTTATACCAAAATAATGCACGTCTGTCAGCACCCACCAGCCAATCCGAATCGAGTATTCACCCAGACCATGGTATAATTACATTTAATGAATTAGTAGAGTTTAACCTTCTAAAAGCCACGGATAAAGCTCATCTGGAAAGTTTCCCGAACAATTTGCAAAACAGATTCACCAAGGGAAAAACTAGACATCCCCTTTTGGAACCGCCACCTTAACGTGGTGTTGGGGTTTGACCTGACTGAACCTGGAGCTCTGTGGTCGGGGGCTTGGTGCCCCTGGTAGGGTCTCCCAGGGCAGAGACCAACAGGCCCGGTTAGAACCATGAGGCCATCCTTCTGTGGACCCACCACCTGCAGGGGGCGCCATAGGGGCTGGTGCAGCTCCAACGACCCGGCAAAGGACAAGTTGAAGAAAATGGATGGATGGAAAAAGTAGACATGAACTAAAAGGAACTGAGGTTTTTCCGTCGGCTATAAAGGTCCAGGAATCCTCTGAAAAAAAAGATTCTTAATCTCAGTGGGACTATCCTGGTTAAGTAAAGGTCAAATAAATGTATCTCAATCAAAGGTGTCGCTCTGTGGAATAGTCTTGATTGTAAAATTAAAACTTCTAAGTCCATTTATGTGTTTAAGAAGTATGTTCAATTAGCAATGTTACAAAAATATGACACTGCAGAGGAGCAGATCAACTGTATTTATGTAATTTTGTGTTTTGGACAAAAAATAAAGACGCCTGCATGAGACGGCTTAAAAGTTACACGAACCGTAATTGTAAATGATTTTGTGTGGATGGGGGGCAGACATGATACGTTTTTACTTCGTTCTGCTCCTTTTCATTCATGTTAAGTTAAGATAAGCCTTTATTGATCTCACAATGGAGAAATGTAATTGTTACATGCAGCTCTTAGAAACACTCAGGGTGGGCAAATAGGCAGGGAATGTGAAATAAACAACAATTAAATAGTAAATTGTGGTATCTTATATACAATGACTACCAAGGACTTTGTGGGGACAAAAAGTGTAAACAGCAAATAATAATAAAGTAAACAGACTATAACAATGATGTTGTTGCATTTGTTTGTAAATGAATGAATGTGCCTTTTTAAAAATCCTATCCTTATCCTTTATTAGGGTTCACATTAACTGTTGCTGTAATCTCCCTGAGGCCCTGACGTTCTATAAATTACATTTACGAGACAGTCAAAATGACTCCTTGGAAAACAGTCAAAAAAATCCATCAGATACATGAACGTTCAGCCCTGTTCACACGGCAGGATAATGAGGACGATTTTAGCCCCGTTCCCCCCTTCTGACGATCTTAAGGACACTCCGATCAATGTGAGATGATCCGATCAGATATTCCTGCAGAGTGTGGTGTGAGGTCACGTTTGCTCTCGAGAGGTTTTGGAGATTTCCCGTCTGACCTGGGAATATTCCTGAGTGAAATCGTCATGTGTGTGTGTGGTCTCTCAGGTTTGGAAAATCCACACACAGTTTTAAAATCTTCCCGTGTGAACCAGGCCTTGCACGTTTCATAAATCACACAACCTCACATGGTCCGTTTACTTTCAGCTTGTAGTTTACTTTAAGAGAGTTCCAGGCGTTTGCTCCTCTGTACAGAACAGATCTTATCAGTTACTATTGGATCTGGGAACAACAGAAGAGTGTGTTGTGAACCTGTGACAAAACCCACCGAGTAAGAGCTTTTTAAACAAGAAACTGGGCTCTGTCTCCATCAGAACTTTGTGCATGAACATGAGGAGACTGGGCTGTAGTTTGGCCTCAACCGTTAAACCATCTCATCTTGTGCATCTCATTAGTTTGAAAAGAACATTGGACCACACTACAGGGCAGTAATGGAGGAGCTTTGGACAACAGTTTTCAGAACAGTCAGGCATGAGAAGAACGTTTCTTTACCATCATGACAATCCTCTCATTTACTCGTCTGATTTGGGCCCAAACCGTCCGTGACACAGGCCGTTTCTAAAGAAAAGCAGGTTTGATGTTTGGGTTTGCACCTACAGCTCCCCCGCCATGAATGAAAGCGTCCGACTGTAGCTGCCGATGTGAACAGGTCTTTTTGCCGGTGCCGAGGTTATAAATAGCGCTCTGGCTGTGGTTCAGAGCTGCACACCCTGGCCTTTCAACTATTTGGGGTCAGCGGTAGATCAGTGCCGCTTTAATGTCCTGCCACGGTCCTGGAATATCAGCCATCACCGGATTCTCCAGAGACGTAACGACGCGGAGCCTGTAGCCTGGAGCCCGGAGCATGGAGCCTGGAGCCTGTATCCTGTAGCATGGAGCCTAGAGCATGGAGCCTGTAGCTTGTAGCAGGGAGCCTGGAGCCCGGAGCATGGAGCAGGGAGCATGGAGCCTGTAGCCTGTAGCATAGAGCCTGGAGCCCGGAGCACGGAGCACGGAGCACGGAGCATGGAGCATGGAGCCTGGAGCCCGGAGACTGAAGCATGGAGCATGGAGCCTGTAGCCCGGAGCATGGAGCCTGTAGCCGGGAGCATGGAGAATGGAGCATGGAGCCCAGAGCATGGAGCATGGAGCCTGGAGCCTGGAGCATGGAGCCCGGAGCATGGAGCCTGTAAGCCGGAGCATGGAGCATGGAGCCCGGAGCATGGAGCACGGATTCCGGAGCATGGAACCTGTAGCCTGGAGCCTGGAGCCCTGAGCCTGGCTGTATGTGAGTTACCGTTACCATACTGGATCGTTAATGCAGGTTATCTCAACATTGACTTCTTTTCTGTCCGTTTGTGCTGCTTTTGATCAGAATCAGCTGCAACATGAGCCGAGCATCGAGCGTTGGTCTCTTTTAAAATTCTTTTACAATGAAGTTTATGGAATCGGTTGTGTTCACGTGACGTCACAACAGCCTTTAGTTAAACATTGAGGCTGTGGGCAGGAATGCCATCATGGTAACTATGGTAACAGTGTTTGTTTCTCTGTCATTACCGGGACAATCTACATGAAACAAAAACGGTCACAAAGTTCAAAGTCGGCTTTTGTCGGCACGAATGAACTACGGTGCGATTATCTTCTCATAAAGGCGTCCAACAGAGATCACGGTGAACCACGTGTGTGAAGTTGGTCAGATCAAATGTGACCGGTTTGGGAAATAATGATCAATTTCAATATTTGTCCATTTTGTTTTTGGAGATTTCTCTCTCACAGAGTCACACAGGCTCCTGCTCCATCACGCCTTCTAGAACTTCAACACGACCAACTGGTACAAAGGTGAACAGATGTTTCACCGTGAGCTTTGTTCTCACACCGAGAGCTGCCAGAACAAAATGTCATTTTTATCTTAAGGGGAGACACTTCGGAAACACTCAGTCTTAATATATTCACTTTGAGAAATTGTTTATCTCAAGGCCTTTATTAAGTTAAAACCGGACTTTATTGATCTCACAATGGAGGAATCGCTTGGTACAAGAACATCTTCACTTTAGTCGCTCCTACTGCCTTCAAACTTCACAGACTGGGATTGAAAAATACTTTATAGTGGGTTTTTTTCAGAGGGATTTTTTAAAATATTGAATTCCCCGCCTGATTTATTGAGCTTTGAATTTCAAAAAACAAGGCAAAAAGTTTACATATTTTTTCCAAACTCCTCTGGTTTTATTTTATTTTAGTAACACAGGCTTTTTCAGACCCGTAGACCTGGCTCTGTTTATCATCCAGATCCGAAAAGACGGGACATTTAGTGCATTTTTATACGAAAACAGAAAACTGGCATCACAGTTGTGTCTCACATTTATGTCCAGCAGGAGCTTCACATCGACGGACAGCTGCCGTGCACCCGGGCCGATGGGGTCTGGGGTGGGGGAGGGGCTACAGATGGCGGGGGGCGGGGTGGGGGTTGGGGGGGGTGGAGTCTGTGTGGGAGAATTACAGAGCACAAAAGGCACGTCACGGGGCCGGGCTGCGGGACAATCCGATGGTCGTGACATTGTGTTTCTGAGGGTTCTCGGGGGGAGAGGGGGGGGGATCAGCTGGTGTCCCGCTGCAGAAGGGGGTCACCGCGACGGGACTGTGGTCAACAACAACACGGGGGGGGGGGGGGAGGGGCATCGGTCAGATCATTATTACAGATTCTCCAGAAAGTTGAAGCATTTTCACATCTGTTTATTTCCTTTGTGTGTTTTGGAACAACACGATACAAGTACTCATGTAAAAAAGTACTCGACTACTCAGAGTAACTGTTTGAGCGAAAAAAGTCAGATTTATTTTTAAAGACTTCGTAAATTGTGAGAAACAAAACGTAAAATCCTGTGTGAAAATTCCAAGAAAATCTAAAGAACAAGGAGGCTTTACCCAAATGTAAACGCGACACGAAAAGGAGGATGAAAAGGCAACACAAACATGACAAAAAGTGACAAATAAGTAACACAAACAACACGGCAGTAACACAAGGATAAAGATCAGTTACAATCAGTTTTGTTGGTCTTAGCTTTCAAATAAGACGTCACTCTGGCCTATAGGCAGTGGTGGAAAGTAACAAAGTAAAACGTACAAGTAAAAAGTACAAATTATAGGTACTTTTACTTTACTTAAGTACATTCTATGATGGATACTTACTTTTACTCCACTACATTTCTTAATTGGGTTAAAAGTAAAAGTCTTTTATTTTCAAAGTGACCTCTTTACGATGACCTGTTCCTGTTTAGATCTGGTTTGATTCAAATGATTTTGAAAAATCCTGCACATTAAACTCGTATATACTTTTACTTTTACATATGAAGTACATTTTACAATGCATACTTTGTACTTTTACTTAAGTAAAAATGTAATCAGATACTTTTACTTAAGTACATTTTTGGTCCTGTATCTGCACTTTTACTTAAGAATATTGAGTACTTCTTCCACCACTGCATATAGGCTGTAAACTCCAGTGGAGAAGCTTTTAGCTTTGGGTAAAGCTGGAGAAACCGTCCTCCTGATCAGGGTCACGGTTATGTTTAGGGAAAGGAACGGCTATTGTGATGTAGGTTTGTTTCACTCACACATAGTTTTAGAAAGTAGAAGGTCTTAGCTTTCAAATGAGGTAACACACTGGCACATATGCTGTAAGCTCTCCAGTCTTTGAGATTTGGAAATGTGTAATTACTGACCCTAAGCCGGCAGGTAACAGGTTCATACAAGGCTCAGGGTTAGAGCTTTACTCCAGGCTCAGGGTTAGAGTTTTACTTCAGGCTGAGGGTTAGAGCTTTACTTCAGGCTGAGGGTTAGAGCTTTACCTCAGGCTGAGGGTTAGAGCTTTACATCAGGCTGTGGGTTAGAGCTTTACCTCAGGCTGAGGGTTAGAGCTTTACCTCAGGCTGAGGGTTAGAGCTTTACCTCAGGCTGAGGGTTAGAGCTTTATAACTGACCTGATCATAAGCTCATTCTCAGAGGTATATTTTGAGCCTAGTCTTAAATGTAGGGACTGTTTCTGCTTCTTTAATGTGAGCTGGGAGTTTATTCCATAAAACCAGAGCTTGGAGCTAAAGGCTCTTCCTTCTACAGTGATTTTGGAGCTGAAGGCTCTTCCTCCTGCAGTGATGTTGGAGCTAAAGGCTCTTCCTCCTACAGTGATTTTGGAGCTGAAGGCTCTTCCTCCTACAGTGATTTTGGAGCTGAAGGCTCTTCCTCCTACAGTGATTTTGGAGCTGAAGGCTCTTCCTCCTACAGTGATTTTGGAGCTGAAGGCTCTTCCTCCTACAGTGATTTTGGAGCTGAAGGCTCTTCCTCCTACAGTGATGTTGGAGACCCGAGGAATCACTAGTAGCCCTGAGTTTTGAGAGCAGAGTGTCTCATCTCCAGGGGACGACTCTA
The DNA here is from genome assembly GCA_021464625.1 of Proterorhinus semilunaris. Lineage (NCBI taxonomy): Eukaryota > Metazoa > Chordata > Actinopteri > Gobiiformes > Gobiidae > Proterorhinus > Proterorhinus semilunaris. The sequence continues at coordinate 5,185,613 of CM038346.1, forward strand.
GAAGCAACATGTTGATCTGTGAACTCTTGGACATCTGTCATTCATCAGGAGACCAGGAGATGGAGACCCAGCGTTTGTAGCTGTCGGACGGTTCTGCAGGTAAATAACTTTAATCTCGCTCTTGTTTCCGCTCAATGACCTCAAAACAATATCCTGTCTGCGATCGACCAGATTAGCTTCTCTCTAACCACAGGAAATGAGCGAGCGAGAGAGGGCCCTTTACAGCGAGGAGTGACTCAGAGAGAGGGCCCTTTACAGCGAGGAGTGACTCAGAGAGAGGGCCCTTTACAGCGAGGAGTGACTCAGAGAGAGGGCCCTTTACAGCGAGGAGTGACTCAGAGAGAGGGCCCTTTACAGCGAGGAGTGACTCAGAGAGAGGGCCCTTTACAGTGAGGAGTGACTCAGAGGCGGCTCTGGGGCTTTTACAAACTCACCCGGGTCAGCAGAGTCAGCCTGAGATCAGAGTGAGGTCAGTGTGAGGTCAGCCTGAGGTCAGAGTGAGGTCAGTGTGAGGTCAGCCTGAGGTCAGAGTGAGGTCAGCCCACAGGGGGAGAGGTGTGAAAAATAGTTCTGTATTCCCTTCATGACTGTAGAATATCTTATAGAGAACAGGGGCTGCAGCTGCTTTTCAGTGCTCACTGGCAGAGCATAAATCTCGCCTTCCGTGAAGCAGCTCGGCCACTGAGGCGCTCAGCGATGGGAAAAATGTGCAGTGTATTTCAGGCAAGTGTTTGGAAGCTTGGTTTTCCTTCTTTTTGCAATTTGTTTAAATTTTTAAAATGTACATTTGCAGATAAAGACAGAGTCACAACTGGACCTTTTTGATTCCAAATCTTCTGAATGTGTCCTGGAAGCTCTCCAGCCGGCATGGAAGAAATGTGCATCATGTAGCATCTACACAAACAACGCGTGTGGAACCAATGTCCACTTTTAAATTGTGTTAAATCAACATGGTATTTTTTTCAGTGTATGTCAAATTGATTTTCTTTACTTGCTTTTCTCTTTATCCAGTGCATGGTTTTAGTAACTCTCCCTGACCTCCCCAGTGTCCTCTACGGAGCCCCTGTAATGGGAATTTGACTGTCCCGTAACTGACAAAACTAAGCTATAACTTATGTTGCCCGGAATTGGTTCAGGTCATAGGTCACATGTGCAGAATAAGCCAATCAGATTGTTCTGAACTGTTTCGAATTAAAAAGTGTTCAGCAGCCCTCAGTGCATCATCGAGCAGAAACAGCAGAAAACAGGACCTTTCTCATTAATCGACATAAGGTGAGTGTGTCTTTGGATATATGTGTGATTGCTCTGAGAGTTTGATGTATTGTTACTATTTTCAATATTTTTTATATTTGAAAAGTACAACAACGCTCTTGCTCTACCTTATAACACATTTGTTATTTAATTTGTCAAATATGTGTTGTACAAATTACTATAATACATATGATTTCACATGTTAAATCAGGTGCAGCACGCTCAAAAAACAACATATATTTTTCAGTTTGTACTCGCCATTTAACAACTCACTATATTAAATGAATGTGTATCTAATACTATTGGTTATATTTAATGTTTTTTTTGTTTCCCCATACAATGACTGCTGTAAAGATTTAGAGACTGACTCAGCATCAATGCTGAAGGTAAGTTTTTTAAACATGTCCTTTAGTAAAAGAATCTTTTAAATGGTTTGTGTGTGTCAGAGTCCAGCTGTGGAAAGACCTGATGAGACGGAGCAGAACACACTGAGGTGAGACGGGACTCAAATGTACAGAACAGGTTTAGTCTATGATATAATTTACTATCATAAAACTCGTCCGTAATCTTTACTTCTTCCGTAAGAGTAATCCTGTGTGGATTTGCCTGTAGTGATCTTACTGATTGTATTCATTTGTTTTACAGAAATTTGCACTACTGTGAAAACTTTGAGACCATCTCAGCATCCAGGTAAGACGGCACTAATCATTATATTTGGACAAAAGGGCCATGAGTTGGATGTGAATAACATTTGTGAATGGTTTTGTGTGTGTCCAGTGTCAGACTGAAGACGGCAGCTGTGGAAGGATCTGCTGAGGCTGGAGCGGAGATGTTTGGATGAGACAAAGCAACATTTTACCTGTAGGTTTTGGTTTGGTCTTGCCATAATAAAATAATTGATAATTATCCATCGGGTTTACAACTTATTCCAAGTAACCATAATGAGTCGGAAGTTTCAGTGTAGTCTTATAGTTTAAAAGTTTTCTAGCTTATTTTTTATCTAAATTCTGTGTTATAGTATGTTTTAGGTTTCACGATCGTTTGTGAACTTGTTCTCAAACAATGGCAATAAAAACGATTTTGATGCTCAAGTAGAAGTAAAATCATATAGCATATATAGTTGATGTTTTGTACATTTTTCTTCAGAAATAATATATGGCCGATGTACAGTAATACAATTGTTATGGAAAGTTTTGTTTCTCATAATTTATGTCAAAACTGAAACATAAATCTTTTAGTCAAACTGTACCAAAGTAACATTTATATGGTATAAAGTAAAGTGCGTCGTTACTGTGAGGAGTGTCTGCATGTGCAGCTCCAGTGCGCCCTCTGCTGGCCACCTTCTTCAGGAGGATTCGGATGAAATTCAAACTTTCACTAAATGCAAACAAAACGCAGTATATCCTAATTTCAGTGAGCCAAAATTTAAATCTTTAAATACAAAAACATGTCTTGACAGTAACAAAAAGGGAAAAAATATAAAAAAAAAAAATCTATTACGTCTTCATAGCCGTGTCAATGTCGACAGAGTTTCTGCAGGGCATTAAAAAGCATAAATGAACCAATGAAAACGTCTAATAACTGGAGAAAATGTGCTCAGTTGAGGTGAGGGTTAGGAGGTTAATCATATTTTATGATTTATTATTAATCTCCTTTATGCATGTCCTTATAGTTTTAAAGTTCATGTTATAAGTTATTGCTCCATCCGAAACCAGTAAATTGGTAAGAGGTCTTACTCCAAACCGGATGTGCGTTAGCCTCCGCCATGATAAGAAGCGTCCGAATTGGGTTGTCGGTTGAAGGAGTTGGGGAAAGTGGCCTGTATGCTAACTATCAGAGCCACTTTAGCATAGGGACCTCTGATGCTAACTCACTGGCAATTAGGAGCTATGTGCCATCCCATAAGTTGTTGGACAATATACTGTAGGTGGTGGTATGCGCTTTTTTAACTTTAAAGAAGAAGAAGAACATAGAGAACTGCATAGAGATCTTCTGCTGCTCAAGACCTCTGTTGTACATGTTGTATCCAAGGCGAGATGTTTGGAGTGTGGTTCAGGGCTTTCTTTAGGAGAGGTCAGAGCTGAGCTGTTACGGTAGTCTTAGATGTGTTTATCCTATTAGCATGCTAACCGGTAGCATGTTCAAGTCTTGAGCAGCTGAAACACTGACTCAGACCAGTGTTAATTTTAACATATTTTCTTTTGATGAAAATGTAATTCAATTTTAGTCGAGATTTAGTCGACTAAAATTGCAAGTCAATTTAGTCGACTAAATTTAAGACACATTTAGTCGACTTTGTATTTATAATATTCATTATAATCATATTTAATGGAGGTCCTGCTTCATGGAGCTGCTCCCTCATGAACAAAGCTCAGAGCTGTTCCTTTGGCAGTGAGTTTACATGATATGAGGCTCTTTCAGACGGTCAATAGAAGTTTGGATGATTTTAGTCTCTCCTTTCCATTTTTATTTAGTCTCATTTTAGTCGACTAAAATATCTGGACATTTTAGTCACAGTTTTAGTCGCATGAAAAACTTTTAATTTAGTTTTAGTCCAATTTTAGTCAAAAAAATCACTTTGACTAAAATTAAGACTAAATATTTTAGTCGACGAAATTAACACCGACTCAGACTGAGACTCTGTCGACAAACTGTAAAAATCCCTGTAAAAATTCTGTTTCCTCTTTGATTCATTTAGTCTGAGGAATGAAGCACATCTTTAGTAACTCCTGCTGTAGCTTTTCTGGTTATGTCACATAAACGTGCGTCTCTGGGGCCGTGTTTTTACTGTTATCCTCATGAGCAATGATTACGAGTACATAAAAATCGTCTTTCATTTTCATCCTGAGTAGAGATGGTGTTACGTTGTAGTACTGCATAATTCTACTTTGGTATTCAAAATGGCGCCCTTAACTATACGTGATGTCATTGGAAACGCATGTACATGTTTTTATGATTCATGTTGAACCTGTTCACCAACAATGTCAATACAAACTATTCTGATTCTGAAGAATGTTGCGTTCATGTTTTAGTTGAGAGTCAGTTTGTGAATAGTTTAAGTTCGGTCTCCAGTTCTTCTCTGGACCACCCCCCTCGTGAGGCACCGGCGCCGCCTGCTGGTGAGCGCCCCTCGTCATCTCTCCTGATGATGATGATGATGATGAACACATTATTGACTTTGCTTAAATGACTTCATCTTTATCTCGCACTTCTGTCTCCGGGGGAGATGAGGCGGAACCATAACTGATGCCGAGCGCTTATGAGCGACGCCTCCTCCGCGCTCGCCGCTCCGGCAGAAAAAACACTAAAACGGATTAGATTGAGTGCGATCCCGGTTTGAACCGTAATTGCGCATTAAAATCCCGCACCTCGCCGTTTCGCATTTGCATTTTTATGACCGTGGAAAGCCCCGCGTTTGAGGCGACCGGCGCAGGTCACAGCTCATTGCGTCGCGGCCCGCTCCTCGTTCTCCACAGTCCCATTCAGATATGCAGATGATGTCCCAGGGCACCGCTCGTGAGCCGAGGAGTCAAAAATGTGCGGTCATAAACAAAGCGATGGAGACGGAATGAGTTTGCACAAGAGCGAGCGATTTGTTCGGCGTCGGAAAGGAGGCAGGAGTACGAAGAGGCAGAACGACTCGCGCTACATCACCCCTGGGTCTGCGGAGGGAGGCCGAATGTCCCATTTTAAGTTTCACTCTCGGAGTTCAGAGACGAAACTTTGATTAACTTTAGAGTTGAGCGACTTTTCCCCAGAGGCAGAAAACATGTCAGAATGTGAGCGCGTTAACCTGGCATAATGTCAGTCTACCCCAGGGCAGCTGTGGCTACAGTCGTAGCTTACCACCACCAAGTATGGAGTGAATGAATAGTGCAATGTAACACGTCTTTGAGTGTCGAGAAAAGCGCTATATAAAACCGATGCATTATGTTATGTGCTCGGCCTGGTTTTAGCCACAGGATCTGGCAACACAAAGGTCAGGGGAGCCCAAAGGTTTTGTCTCTGAGGGCAAACATGAAAACGTACCTTTGGGCCAAACACAGCCACATACAGTAGAACAGCAAATAATAATATATACGTTTGCATTTAATTCTATCTCTGCAAATAAAATTCTACAAACAAACAAAATTTGTTAACTAGGGCAAAAGCCTGTGGAATAAATAAAATAGGTTATGCAGATTCTATATCTTTTTAAATCTAACCTCAAATGAATTCACAAATAAAAAAAAATAAAAAAAAAAGAGTATCATTGTATCTATAGCCACTCTATTTCCTTATTACGTCACATAAACTCCATAATCTACGGGCCAGGTCGAGTCGCCTTAACAGTTTCGTACACAGGACCATCGGAAAGCTGAACTTCCGGACCCGACCCCGGATAAAGAGGAAGAAAATGGACGGAGGTTTTCAATTCCATCACACAACATATTCATATAAGAATTTCTGACCATATAATTGCATGTGTGTTTGAATAATTCGTTTTTGACTTGAAACAGTTGCATATCAAACATAAATTTAGCTTCTCCTTCCCATTTTGTTGTTTTTTGGGGGCGTGTTGGAGTGGGATTCTGTTAGGTGGTCCTCAGAAACAAATGGGAAGATAAAGTGGTCCTTGGGCTGAAAAGGTTTGAGAAACACTGCAATACATTTATAAACCTGCTGCCCCCCGGTGTTCACTCGGAGTTGATGCAGCCGTGTTGGATGTGACAAACTTTATCCACACAAGCAGCAGATCGAGGCATTTTAGCTCCATCTTTAAGGCCCTTAACATTTATACGATTCATGAAAGTAGTTTATTGATAAAAACTGCTCCCTAGGACAGCTTCACGTGTGTCAGAGCTATTTGGAGCTGTAATATAATTCCTGATTCCACATAAAGCAATAATCGGCACAGAGTTTCAGAATCAGAAAACATTTTTATTGCTTTTGTCAGTGAAAGGTTTTACAAACTAGAAATTTGCTTCAGTGCGATGGTGTAACATGAAACAGAAAATATAACCACAGGGGCAGGCTGTTCAAAATAAAACGTTTTTTAGCATTAAAATTTGTTCAAAGACAGTGGTCTTACAAAATGGTAAACCTCGTACTTTGATTTCTAGGCACGTTAAAGACCAGGTTTTAGCGTTCTCCAAAAAATAAAATTGTACATTTTATTTAACTCATTAAAAGAAATGACCTTTCTCACATGTATTTGCCATTTTAAGTGAAAATGAACAACTTGCAAAAAAATTAATTGTATCAACTTCTACCCACTGTTCAAACCTTACGTTTAGATGCTTTTCAGAGTCTGATCTCCTCCCACTTCAATCTAACGGACTTTGGAGTTGGAAAATGTTTAGAACATTAAAGCTCACTTGCATCATAATTCAGAACACGGTGTAAAGAAAATGCATCCTTTTTTGCTTTTATAAATCTACAATAAGCAGCAGAAACGTGTAAATGCTCCAATATAGGCCCGGGCCTTTATTTACTTGAGGACCCGGTAAAAATTAGAGACTGACCTTTATATCTATTTGAGGAAAACATATTCGGTTAATTTACTTTGCAAACACTCTCCCAGCGGCTGGAACAGCGACGCCTTTAATTTTGTAGGAGCAACAGGAAGCGTTTGGCTGCCGTTAGCGAAGCACTGACGTCGATGTTAGAGCAGATTTCTGTTTTGTTTCTACCACGGACTCTGATTATTTGTCGTCATCTCGTGTAAAAGTCGAATTTTGACGGCACGTTGGCGTTTGTGATCGCTCTTGAAACAGACGAGACGCTCGCGCTGATCGGAGGAGTTATTTGGCCAAACCGTGAGTTTTCATTTCCACTCGTATGAGAGAAATTCCTATGGGGGAATATTTCTACCGCTAAACCAGTAGAGTTAAATTATCGCCAACTCTAGTTTCTAATAATAGCCCCCAGCCTGAATTCGAGACCGGCTTCGATTGGCCTCCCCAGCAGCGAGCCCGGCCGGTAATGGAATACAGGCCAGGATTAGAGCACTTACGGTAACCATGTAGTGCAAATATGAGCTTGCAAATGGGCGGTAACAGGTTATCTAGTGTTTATGAGTCTGATGGCAGGAGGTTCTTCTGGACCATAGGGGAGAGGGTCAAACAGTGTCCAGGGTGGGAGGGCTCAGGGCTAATCCGACAGATGGGAGACTGCAGCCAATCACCAGACTGCACGCACAATGTTCTGCACCACACAGCGATGGGGATGGACTCCAACACTGACGGCGATACGGATAGAACTGCACCAACATTGGCTGCTGCAAGGAGAACTCCGCTTGTTGATGAGGTCCAGGGTTGTGGTGGCGCTCAGGGCACAAACGAAGTCCACAGTGAAGATGGGCGAGTCCATCAGGCTGTGACTCTGAGCTTCACCATCATCAGCTCCGGGTTATTTCAGCTACACCATGACACCAGCCAATCCGCCGCTCTCCTGGGAACAATAACATCACGGTTCAATACGAGCCTGATGATTACAGTCCATCAATGCTACTAATATTGAGTGATGAATGTTCTACAAATAATCTAGAAATTTAAGTATTACAAAAAATCTAATTTCACAAATAAATGGACATTTTACATGAAATAATGTGTTTCCCCATCATTCTCAGTGCATTTTAAATACGTTTAAAGTAAACATGACTCAAATGAAGGTAACATCGTTCTGTTTGGCAGTGTACAAGGTCAATAATAGAAGAGATGGTGAAAGACAAGGGTTACCGTGAATGTAACTTTATTTTATTTTGCTGTAGTATTGAAATTTGGAGTTGGAAATGTTGGTCTTGTGACACTAGAACCAGGGTCAACAAACCAGTGACTCACATTCTGTTTAGTGAAGTTGGAGCGTCACATGCAGATGAGCGCGACCACGGCAATCAGGACACCAGCAGCATCTGAGTGAGCCACATCTGTCCCACAGCTGGCCCTGGGAAACACAAAGACCGAAGCACATTAAGCCTGGAGCAGTGGGCTGGGGTCCATAAGCATCTGGGCACCTCAGTCAGAAATGATCCTATAACTGTGTGTACGTGTTTAACAAGGTTTACAGCCTTTAAAGTGAAGCCATCCTGATGACCTGATTCTCCTCGCTCCCATCAGGAGGCGATACTGCCTTCTCATGACTACAACTGAGAGGATGAGAAGCTTCGACTGATTCATGAATCCGACTCCTATAACCTCCTCCCGTAGTATATATTGTGTTTTGTCTATGTTGTTGTGGAAGCTGGACAGTACAAAATAAACAAACTACAGTATGTGTGTGGCAGCCTCTTGTGAAGCGAAAACATACAGACGATGTAAACCAGAGGAGATGTATCTCGAGTTTACGAGCCAGTAGGTGCAGCAGCCGGCGTGTCTCACCTTTAAGAGGTCCAAACAGGTGGTCCAGAAGACTCCAACTTCATCGGTCCGGTAGGTGGTTTTGGGCTTGAGCAGACTCACCCTAGTCCAGCCGCACGGCAAGTCTGTGTCCCACAGCTGGCCCTGGGAAACACAAAAACAGAAGCACATGAAGCCTGGAGCAGTGGGCTGGGGTGGTGAGCTTTAACACCTTTGCTCGTGCAGTAGGTGGTTTTGGGCTCGAGCAGATTCACCTTTGGTCGTGGGTAGGTGGTGGGCTTTAACAGACTCACCTTTGGTCGTGGGGTAGGTGGTGGTGGGCTTTAACAGACTCACCGTTGGTCGTGGGGTAGGTGGTTTTGGGCTTGAGCAGACTCACCTTTGGTCGTGGGGTAGGTGGTTTTGGGCTTTAAACAGACTCACCTTAGCACGGCAAGTCAGTGTCCCACAGCTGGCCCTGGGAAACACAAAAACAGAAGCACATTAAGCCTAGAGCAGTGGTCTGGGGTGGTGGGCTTTAACACCTTTGCTCGTGCAGTAGGTGGTTTTGGGCTCGAGCAGATTCACCTTTGGTTGTGGGGTAGGTGGTGATGGGCTTGAGCAGACTCACCTTTGGTCGTGGGGTAGGTGGTTTTGGGCTTGAGCAGACTCACCTTTGGTCGTGGGGTAGGTGGTTTTGGGCTTTAACAGACTCACCTTAGTCCAGCCGCACGGCAAGTCTGTGTCCCACAGCTGGCCCTGGGAAACACAAAAACAGAAGCACATTAAGCCTGGAGCAGTGGGCTGGGGTGGTGGGCTTTAACACCTTTGCTCGTGCGGTAGGTGGTGGTGGGCTTTAACAGACTCACCTTTGGTCGTGGGGTAGGTGGTAATGGGCTTTAACAGACTCACCTTTGGTCGTGGGGTAGGTGGTGGCTGGCTTGAGCAGACTCACCTTTGGTCGTGGGGTAGGTGGTTTTGGGCTCGAGCAGACTCACCTTTGGTCGTGGGGTAGGTGGTGATGGGCTTGAGCAGACTCACCTTTGGTCGTGGGGTAGGTGGTGATGGGCTCGAGCAGACTCACCTTTGGTCGTGGGGTAGGTGGTGATGGGCTTTAACAGACTGACCTTTGGTCGTGGGGTAGGTGGTTTTGGGCTTTAACAGACTCACCTTAGCACGGCAAGTCTGTGTCCCACAGCTGGCCCTGGGAAACACAAAAACAGAAGCACATTAAGCCTGGAGCAGTGGGCTGGGGTGGTGGGCTTTAACACCTTTGCTCGTGCAGTAGGTGGTGATGGGCTTTAACAGACTCACCTTTGGTCGTGGGGTAGGTGGTGATGGGCTTTAACAGACTGACCTTTGGTCGTGGGGTAGGTGGTTTTGGGCTTTAACAGACTCACCTTAGCACGGCAAGTCTGTGTCCCACAGCTGGCCCTGGGAAACACAAAAACAGAAGCACATTAAGCCTGGAGCAGTGGGCTGGGGTGGTGGGCTTTAACACCTTTGCTCGTGCAGTAGGTGGTTTTGGGCTCGAGCAGATTCACCTTTGGTCGTGGGGTAGGTGGTGATGGGCTCGAGCAGACTCACCTTTGGTCGTGGGGTAGGTGGTGATGGGCTCGAGCAGACTGACCTTTGGTCGTGGGGTAGGTGGTGATGGGCTCGAGCAGACTCACCTTTGGTCGTGGGGTAGGTGGTGATGGGCTTGAGCAGACTCACCTTTGGTCGTGGGGTAGGTGGTTTTGGGCTTTAACAGACTCACCTTAGTCCAGCCGCACGGCAAGTCTGTGTCCCACAGCTGGCCCTGGGAAACACAAAAACAGAAGCACATTAAGCCTGGAGCAGTGGGCTGGGGTGGTGGGCTTTAACACCTTTGCTCGTGCGGTAGGTGGTGATGGGCTTGAGCAGACTCACCTTTGGTCGTGGGGTAGGTGGTAATGGGCTTTAACAGACTCACCTTTGGTCGTGGGGTAGGTGGTAATGGGCTTTAACAGACTCACCTTTGGTCGTGGGGTAGGTGGTTTTGGGCTTTAACAGACTCACCTTAGCACGGCAAGTCTGTGTCCCACAGCTGGCCCTGGGAAACACAAAAACAGAAGCACATTAAGCCTGGAGCAGTGGGCTGGGGTGGTGGGCTTTAACACCTTTGCTCGTGCGGTAGGTGGTGGTGGGCTTTAACAGACTCACCGTTGGTCGTGGGGTAGGTGGTGGCTGGCTTGAGCAGACTCACCGTTGGTCGTGGGGTAGGTGGTTTTGGGCTCGAGCAGACTCACCTTTGGTCGTGGGGTAGGTGGTTTTGGGCTCGAGCAGACTCACCTTTGGTCGTGGGGTTGGTGGTGGTGGGCTTGAGCAGACTCACCTTTGGTCGTGGGGTTGGTGGTGGTGGGCTTGAGCAGACTTACCTTTGGTCGTGGGGTAAGTGGTTTTGGGCTCGAGCAGACTCACCTTTGCTCGTGGGGTAGGTGGTGGAGGGCTTGAGCAGACTCACCTTAGTCCAGCCGCTCGGTAAGTGTCCAGTCCTCTAAGGGACCTGCAGGCTTGGATGGGTCTCACCTTAGAGCAGGGCGTGGGCAAACTAGGGACCATGGGCCAGATGCGGCCCTCATAGGGGTTTTGCTTTTTCTAATAAGGGAGAGAAACACAGATGTTTTTATTTACAAAGATAACGCTTAACTGCTGCTATATTAATGTGTTCAGGCAATTAGTCTATTTAACCTCTTAACTGAAGTGAGGACATTTCCTCCAGTTTGGCTTTACGCAAATCAAAAAAAGCGTCTGAAAAAAAAAAAAAAGCACCGAAACAAGAAAGACGACGCAACAATAAACACAACAAAGTGAGAAAAGAGTGACAAGAACACCGAAAACATGACGTAACCCAGACGACAACGCAACAAAACTTACTATAAGCTTTGTAGGCCTCAGCTTTTAAATGAGGCATCACACGCGCCTATAGCTCTCAAATAAAGAAGTTTTTAGATTTGGATAAAGCCGAAATGGAGAAAATGCGGAGGGGATTAAGAGGTTAGAAAATGTAATCGTTTTAAACAACCAAATTTGCAACTTGTCTGGCCTTCGTGGGAAGTTCAAAAACCTGATGTGGCCCTTCATCAAAAAATGTGTCCATACCTACCTGGGAGGGTCCGGCAGGCTCGGACCGGTCTGAAAGGTGCAGACTGATTGCCTCACATTTGACCCTCCAGCTTTTCAATGTTAGCGCTCGATTCAAATTCACCACATTTCTTTAAATAAAAACAATACAACGGGCCCAGATTAAACTCACTGCACGGTGTGATTATAACAGCAGAATGATACACCTCCAGATCACCTTCCTGTGGTTCTGAGCCACTGTCCTGCGTTGGACCCTCTCTAGAACTACCTTCATATCAAACAATGGCTTTCCCTGAATGAAGGAAAGACTGAGAAAATCCTGTTCACCCCAGACTCACCTAGCAGTTCCCCCGGTTTGGTCATCCTACAGTTTTCTCCCACCGTGCGTAATCTCAGTGTTAACTGTCAAAAATCATACTGCTGTCAAAGATAAGTGCAGTTGTGAAAGCGAGCGTTTACCAGCTGAGGTTACTCGGTAAGGTCAAACTATTCTTGTCCTGAGATGACCTTGAAAAAGGTCATTCATGCCTTCATCAGCTTGAGGATAGACTACTGTAATGCCCTCTACACTGGACTTAACCAATTACTCCTCAATCGGCTTCAACTGGTGCAGCTCTTCTCTCCAACACCTCCAGACGCTCACACATCACCCCTGTCCTCCTCCCTCTGCACTGGCTACCAGTGCAGTTTAAGGTCCTGATGTTTGTGTTCAAGGCCATCAATGGCCTGGCCTACCTCGCCGAATTAGTAACTGTCTACCAACCAGCCAGAACTCTGCACTCCTCTGAACACACCTCCCTGGTCACTCCTAAGTTCAAGTACAAAAAGTTTGGAGGCCGGTCATTTGCCGTCCAAGGCCCAAAGCTATGGAACGCACTTCCGGTACAGCTCCGAAGCATCACTGCGTTGAGTGTTGAAGACACATCTTTTCAGACGGGCACGGTAGTAAAGCGGTTAGAGCTTGTGCTTCACAGCTAGAGGTCCAGGCTCGATTCCTACCCAGGACGGGGCCCGTCTGTGTAGGTTTCCTCTGGTTTTCCCCTACTAAAAACATGTACAATAGGCCAGGATGAATGAGAGTGTGCATGGGGACGACGGATGGAAATTAGCCCAAGGCTACAATCCAGTGTGGCTTGTTTATTACCTTGCACTGTTTTCTGTGGATAGAACTACAACATAACCTTGTCAATTCTCCAATGGTCATGATGGGTTCAGCCGTAGCCGACAGTCACTTGTTTACCCCGTATGTCCACACCCACCTTCATTCCCGCAGAAAAGTGGATGTGGTTTATCAGGCTTCTTCAAAACAGTGATCTCACTTTTCTTAAAATAAAAAAAATAAAATAAATAAAAAAGACTGCGTCCGCTCACCCATTTACGTTAATGACCACATTTAGAAGGGAATCCATGCTGGATTTTACAAATTCCTCCTACCGAGCTACGACCACGCAATTTCCTACAAAAGGAACAAAGGGCGGGTTCTTTAATGTAGACTCGGCCCTCGGGGTGCGTGTAGTTCGGTCATAACCACGATATTAGCTCTAATGCTAACGGCCTGTCAAAGTCAGGCCCCTCAATTTGAAGTGTAAAAGGTAGCTTACGAAAACCCGACTGGTCCCTTTAATTGTAACTAGCCCAGCGTTGTCACAGGAGGAATATCCAACTGTAGAAAGTTTAACAAAATTAGGCCCCAGGCTTTCAGTTTTCTAAAACGTGTATAAAGTGCAATGGAATTGGAAAACTAGCTTGTTCCACTGCTGCTAGATGGAGGTACCACAGCAATAATGGGCAATGGTGACACCCAGCATCGTAGTCACGGAGCAGAGCAATCAGCGGCACTTAACAGATGCAGACAAGCTCCACACCCCCACCTACCCCTCACCTCAAGTACAGAGAACAGCTCAGAAGATTGGATCAATCGGTGTTGGCCAGTATCTGCCCGTTTAGGACAGTATTAGCATTATTCAGTATAACGTTGTCAGAGTTAAGCGGTAGCGGGCCAACACATTAAGAGTTAAGCGGTAGCGGGCCAACAGTTTAGCGGTAGCGGGCCAACAGTTTAGCGGTAGCGGGCCAACAGTTTAGCGGTAGCGGGCCAACAGTTTAGCGGTAGCGGGCCAACAGTTTAGCGGTAGCGGGCCAACAGTTTAGCGGTAGCGGGCCAACAGTTTAGCGGTAGCGGGCCAACACATTAAGAGTTAAGCGGTAGCGGGCCAACAATTTAGCGGTAGCGGGCCAACAATTTAGCGGTAGCGGGCCAACAGTTTAGCGGTAGCGGGCCAACAGTTTAGCGGTAGCGGGCCAACAGTTTAGCGGTAGCGGGCCAACAGTTTAGCGGTAGCGGGCCAACAGTTTAGCGGTAGCGGGCCAACAGTTTAGCGGTAGCGGGCCAACACATTAAGAGTTAAGCGGTAGCGGGCCAACAGTTTAGCGGTAGCGGGCCAACAGTTTAGCGGTAGCGGGCCAACAGTTTAGCGGTAGCGGGCCAACACATGAAGAGTTAAGCGGTAGCGGGCCAACAATTTAGCGGTAGCGGGCCAACAATTTAGCGGTAGCGGGCCAACAGTTTAGCGGTAGCGGGCCAACAGTTTAGCGGTAGCGGGCCAACAGTTTAGCGGTAGCGGGCCAACAGTTTAGCGGTAGCGGGCCAACACATGAGTTAGGCGGTAGCGGGCCAACACATGAGTTAAGCAGTAGCGGGCCAACAATTTAGCGGTAGCGGGCCAACACATGAAGAGTTAAGCGGTAGCGGGCCAACAATTTAGCGGTAGCGGGCCAACAATTTAGCGGTAGCGGGCCAACAGTTTAGCGGTAGCGGGCCAACAGTTTAGCGGTAGCGGGCCAACAGTTTAGCGGTAGCGGGCCAACAGTTTAGCGGTAGCGGGCCAACAGTTTAGCGGTAGCGGGCCAACAGTTTAGCGGTAGCGGGCCAACAGTTTAGCGGTAGCGGGCCAACAGTTTAGCGGTAGCGGGCCAACACATCAAGAGTTAAGCGGTAGCGGGCCAACACATCAAGAGTTAAGCGGTAGCGGGCCAACACATCAAGAGTTAAGCGGTAGCGGGCCAACAATTTAACGGTAGCGGGCCAACAATTTAGCGGTAGTGGGCCAACAATTTAGCGGTTGCGGGCCAACACATGAAGAGTTAAGCGGTAGCGGCCCAACAATTTAGCGGTAGCGGGCCAACACATGAAGAGTTAAGCGGTAGCGGCCCAACAATTTAGCGGTAGCGGGCCAACACATGAAGAGTTAAGCGGTAGCGGCCCAACAGTTTAGCGGTAGCGGCCCAACAGTTTAGCGGTAGCGGCCAAACAGTTTAGCGGTAGCGGCCAAACAGTTTAGCGGTAGCTGGCCAACACATGAAGAGTTTAGCGGTAGCTGGCCAACACATGAAGAGTTTAGCGGTAGCGGCCCAACAATTTAGCGGTAGCGGCCCAACAATTTAGCGGTAGCGGCCCAACAATTTAGCGGTAGCGGGCCAACACATGAACAGTTTAGCGGTAGCGGGCCAACACATGAACAGTTTAGCGGTAGCGGGCCAACACATGAACAGTTTAGCGGTAGCGGGCCAACACATGAACAGTTTAGCGGTAGCGGGCCAACACATGAAGAGTTTAGCGGTAGCGGGCCAACAATTTAGCGGTAGCGGGCCAACAATTTAGCGGTAGCGGGCCAACAATTTAGCGGTAGCGGGCCAACAATTTAGCGGTAGCGGGCCAACAATTTAGCGGTAGCGGGCCAACAATTTAGCGGTAGCGGGCCAACAATTTAGCGGTAGCGGGCCAACAATTTAGCGGTAGCGGGCCAACAATTTAGCGGTAGCGGGCCAACAATTTAGCGGTAGCGGGCCAACAATTTAGCGGTAGCGGGCCAACAATTTAGCGGTAGCGGGCCAACAATTTAGCGGTAGCGGGCCAACAATTTAGCGGTAGCGGGCCAACAATTTAGCGGTAGCGGGCCAACAGTTTAGCGGTAGCGGGCCAACAGTTTAGCGGTAGCGGGCCAACACATCAAGAGTTAAGCGGTAGCGGGCCAACACATCAAGAGTTAAGCGGTAGCGGGCCAACACATCAAGAGTTAAGCGGTAGCGGGCCAACAATTTAACGGTAGCGGGCCAACAATTTAGCGGTAGTGGGCCAACA
Organism: Proterorhinus semilunaris; assembly: GCA_021464625.1. Classification (NCBI taxonomy): domain Eukaryota; kingdom Metazoa; phylum Chordata; class Actinopteri; order Gobiiformes; family Gobiidae; genus Proterorhinus; species Proterorhinus semilunaris. Next base: position 5,201,426 of record CM038346.1, read on the forward strand.
ATTTAGCGGTTGCGGGCCAACACATGAAGAGTTAAGCGGTAGCGGCCCAACAATTTAGCGGTAGCGGGCCAACACATGAAGAGTTAAGCGGTAGCGGGCCAACAGTTTAGCGGTAGCGGGCCAACAGTTTAGCGGTAGCGGGCCAACACATCAAGAGTTAAGCGGTAGCGGGCCAACAATTTAGTGGTAGCAGGCCAACACATCAAGAGTTAAGCGGTAGCGGGCCAACACATCAAGAGTTAAGCGGTAGCGGGCCAACAATTTAACGGTAGCGGGCCAACAATTTAGCGGTAGTGGGCCAACAATTTAGCGGTTGCGGGCCAACACATGAAGAGTTAAGCGGTAGCGGCCCAACAATTTAGCGGTAGCGGGCCAACACATGAAGAGTTAAGCGGTAGCGGCCCAACAATTTAGCGGTAGCGGGCCAACACATGAAAAGTTAAGCGGTAGCGGGCCAACAGTTTAGCGGTAGCGGGCCAACAGTTTAGCGGTAGCGGGCCAACAGTTTAGCGGTAGCGGGCCAACAGTTTAGCGGTAGCGGCCCAACAGTTTAGCGGTAGCGGCCCAACAGTTTAGCGGTAGCGGCCCAACAGTTTAGCGGTAGCGGCCCAACAGTTTAGCGGTAGCGGGCCAACACATGAAGAGTTTAGCGGTAGCGGCCCAACAATTTAGCGGTAGCGGCCCAACAATTTAGCGGTAGCGGCCCAACAATTTAGCGGTAGCGGGCCAACACATGAACAGTTTAGCGGTAGCGGGCCAACACATGAACAGTTTAGCGGTAGCGGGCCAACACATGAAGAGTTTAGCTGTAGCGGGCCAACAATTTAGCGGTAGCGGGCCAACAATTTAGCGGTAGCGGGCCAACAATTTAGCGGTAGCGGGCCAACAATTTAGCGGTAGCGGGCCAACAATTTAGCGGTAGCGGGCCAACAATTTAGCGGTAGCGGGCCAACAATTTAGCGGTAGCGGGCCAACAATTTAGCGGTAGCGGGCCAACAATTTAGCGGTAGCGGGCCAACAATTTAGCGGTAGCGGGCCAACACATGAGTTAAGCGGTAGCGGGCCAACACATGAGTTAAGCGGTAGCGGGCCAACACATGAGTTAAGCGGTAGCGGGCCAACACATGAGTTAAGCGGTAGCGGGCCAACACATGAGTTAAGCGGTAGCGGGCCAACACATGAGTTAAGCGGTAGCGGGCCAACAATTTAGCAGTAGCGGGCCAACAATTTAGCAGTAGCGGGCTAACAATTTAGCGGTAGCGGGCCAACAGTTTAGCGGTAGCTGGCCAACAGTTTAGCGGTAGCGGCCAACAGTTTAGCGGTAGCGGGCCAACAGTTTAGCGGTAGCGGGCCAACAGTTTAGCGGTAGCGGGCCAACAGTTTAGCGGTAGCGGGCCAACAGTTTAGCGGTAGCGGCCCAACACATGAAGAGTTAAGCGGTAGCGGGCCAACAATTTAGCGGTAGCGGGCCAACAGTTTAGCGGTAGCTGGCCAACAGTTTAGCGGTAGCGGCCAACAGTTTAGCAGTAGCGGGCCAACAGTTTAGCGGTAGCGGGCCAACAGTTTAGCGGTAGCGGGCCAACAGTTTAGCGGTAGCGGGCCAACACATTAAGAGTTAAGCAGTAGCGGGCCAACAGTTTAGCGGTAGCGGGCCAACAGTTTAGCGGTAGCGGGCCAACACATTAAGAGTTAAGCGGTAGCGGACCAACAATTTAGCGGTAGCGGGCCAACACATGAAGAGTTAAGCAGTAGCGGGCCAACAGTTTAGCATTAGCAGCTAACACAGTTCAGCATTCAGATTTTAGCATTAGCAGCTAACACAGTTCAGCATTCAGATGTTAGCATTAGCAGCTAACAGAGTTTAGCATTTATGACAGAAGTTCACAAACATGTGACTGACCTGCACTGGATGCCGTTGAAATCCTCATGAAGTCGTTTTTAAATAATCCAATATGGCAGATCTAGTCTCATAATGAAAACAAAGATCTGGAGGCGGTGCGGCGTTCATGGGTTACGCGCGGTAAACCTAGTTCTAAACAAAACCATGACCAGACTAACAGTAACACTCAATGCACCTGCACAAAACTACACTCGCTGTTTTTCTATGTCAAATTGTTTTTGTTTGCATCATAGTTTAAATGTAATCTTACACATGCCCTTAGTCTTATAGTTCAAAGTCTTTGTAGTTTATCATTTATCTTAAAATATATATTATGTTTCATGTTGCACAATCGACCGGAAAAAAACAATGCTAGTTGTGAACCTGTTCATAACCATGGCAACAAAACCAATTCCTATTCTGACATGAAAGTTGTAGTTTAGCAAATAAATAGTAAGTATCAACATTTTGTATTTTGCCACAGATCTTATTTATGCTGATAAATATGTTTCACACAAGATCAATGAGATTTCCGTATCTGATTGAATCCATGATCAGTGCAGTGAGTAAAATCACACGCTCGGTAGCGGCGGTGTTACTACAGCCTTCACTTTCCCTCAACACCACAGCAAACATGTACATCAGCAACCCAACATGTACATCAGCAACCCTACGGCAAACATGTACATCAGCAACCCTACGGCAAACATGTACATCAGCAACCCTACGGCAAACATGTACATCAGCAACTCTACAGCAAACATGTACATCAGCAACTCTACAGCAAACATGTACATCAGCAACTCTACAGCAAACATGTACATCAGCAACCCTACGGCAAACATGTACATCAGCAACCCTACGGCAAACATGTACATCGGCAACCCTACGGCAAACATGAACATTGGCAACTCAACACTACAGCAACTCAACTCTACAGCAAACATGTACATCAGCAACTCTACAGCAAACATGTACATCAGCAACTCTACAGCAAACATGTACATCAGCAACTCTACAGCAAACATGTACATCAGCAACTCTACAGCAAACATGTACATCAGCAACTCTAAAGCAAACATGTACATCAGCAACTCTAAAGCAAACATGTACATCAGCAACTCTAAAGCAAACATGTACATCAGCAACTCTAAAGCAAACATGTACATCAGCAACTCTAAAGCAAACATGTACATCAGCAACTCTAAAGCAAACATGTACATCAGCAACTCTAAAGCAAACATGAACATCAGCAACTCTACGGCAAACATGTACATCAGCAACTCAACACCAGAATCAGCCAATCATCACAAGCCTCAGTGAATCATGGATTAATGTCGGGCTGCACAACGTATTCCAAAAATAATATTGCAGAAATATCTCAAATAGCAAGAAGCCACAATCTATCGCAAAGTCACTCATGGACATTTTTTTCTTCTAATATTTGCCTGAACAATAACGACTTGCAATCTGCGTTTAAATTAAATCGCACGCATTAGTTCAGTAAAATGTTTTCCAACATCGTGCAGCCCTACAGACGAGGGTGGAAATGGACGAGGCCGATGTGTTGATGAAGAGGAGGAGGAGCAAAGGGACAGGGTGGATGTGTGTGCAGGATGTGTAATATTAACTCACTCACCGGTGACGTCTTCGTCAGATGCTCGTCCGGCAGAGTCGATGACAAAGTGTAGCATCCGGGATCGGGGAGAAGAGGTTAAAGGGGAGGAGGAGGAGGAGGAGGAGGAGGAGGAGAAGAAGAAGAGGTTAAAGGGGAGGAGGAGGAGGAGAGTGACAGTGTGTCTGAAAGATCGTATGGATGTATGTAAGGATGCAGAGCAAGAGCGAACCCTACCAGCAGCAGATCAACAGCAACCAGCAGAACCAGCAAAACCAGCAGAACTCACCGGTGAAGCCTTCATCAGATGTTTACCTCCAGCAGAGTTTACTCACCCTGTGCTCCTCTTGTTAGAACGTCCTCAGTCCGTGATCCGGCGCTGGAGTCACTGAAAGATCATAGACTTCTCAAAATCACATAACTCCAGACCTCACCAAGTCGTAATCCAGAATCATTAACAGCTCAAATCAGAGTATTTATCTTTTGTCCCGCCCGTCTCCTTAACCGAGCTTTACCCAAATCTAAAAGCTACAAAAGAAAAGCATCAAAAACGGGGATGAAAACGGAACAAAAATGTGCCAGAAAAGGAAAAAAATCGAGAAAACATGACAAAAAGCAACAAAAACACTTTTGTAGGTCTTAGCTTTCAAATGAGGCGTAACACTGTTGCTCTCCAGTCGAGAAGCTTTTAGATTTGGGTAAAGCTGAACAGCAGAAATGTGCTCAGTTAAGGCGGGGGTTAAGAGGTTAAACATGTCTTTGTGGAAGTGTAATCCGGTCCAGGCCGTGTTTCAGTCGCCCCTGATTTCTCACATTTCTGATTTTTGTAAATGTTAACATACTTTAAACGTTCACGCCAAACCTTGTGAATGATTGTGGAGCGGGGGGAGGGGGGGGAAGAGGGGGGGGAAGGAGGGCAGAGAGTTCACCTTCCCGATGGCCTTGTGCGTGAAACTGTTCTTAAGTCGACTGGACCTCCCTGAAGGCATTACCTTGAAGAGACTGTGATGGTGCATAGGGTCCCTGGTGATTCTGACGGCTTTGCAGGTGGAGTACACGTCCTTCATGGAGGGGAGAAGGTGAGACGGGTGGAGTACATGTCCTTCAATGGAGGGGAGAAGGTGAGACGGGTGGAGTACACGTCCTTCAATGGAGGGGAGAAGGTGAGACGGGTGGAGTACATGTCCTTCATGGAGGGGAGAAGGTGAGACGGGTGGAGTACATGTCCTTCATGGAGGGGAGATGGTGAGACGGGTGGAGTACATGTCCTTAATGGAGGGGAGAGGAGCTCCGCAGATCTTCTCGACTGCTCTCACGAGTGCTGGTGCTGCCCCGCCGTCATAATGACCAGGAGGAAACTCGGTCACAGATACTGGGACAAAATGGCCACCGCTTTTTTACACTTATGTGCAGAGCTCGTGATAAAAGGCTCTGTTTGGGTGGAGTGAAGTTTAAAAGTAGCTTCTCACTCGTCCCTGGAGTTCTGGACTGTGTGTTTGCTCGTGCTGAGGGCGTGGCTCCAGCAGGTGTTCTGCATCCAACACTAATGAGTCTCATCTGTTTCCTTCATTCCTGCCTTCAGAATAAAAGTCCGCTTCCTGTCTGGCAAACTTTCACAACAAATGGCCAGTGTTGGGCAAGTTCCTCTAAGGGGAGACCAATGGGGGAGACACTGCAGCAAAACTCCATAAACCTTCACTGGAAACAAAACAACAACAAATCTTCACAACAACACGTTTACCGGAAACTTCCGTGATTGACTGAGGAATTTGCAGTTTAACCACTAACCTCCCGCCTTAACAGAGCACATTTTCTGCAGTTCAGCTTTACCTAGTGATGGGTAGATGAGGCCTCGTGAAGCGTTTCGGCACATCCCCAAAACTGTATTGATACTGTGCCGGTACAGTATCGCTGTGTTGCTCTATACTGGTGGATCTTATACATCCTTGCATGCAGCTTATAAGCTGCATGCAAGGATGTATAAGATCCACAAATAAATTTGAGACTCACAAGACGCGCTGATTCAATGACCTACTCATACTTGTATACACAATATTAAGTTACTAATCTCCTATGGTGTCATTTTACATCTTATGTGAAAATTAAAGTGAAAGTTGTGAATGTGATTTACCAATTTAAATGTCATTGAGTTTTTTATTATGCATTTTTATTCAGAAAAATAAGTTTGTCCAAAATGATCCTACACAGCGGACATTTTTCTTTTTCTCTCGGGCTCCATTTTACTGACGTAGGGGGGAAGTTATTTTATCTTCATCCCGTTGACACTTGCAGATGCGGTACCTTTTAAACACAGTTTGGTGCGTCGGTGACGAGCGAAACAGCAACAGTATTGACCACGTATCTTTTTCTTAAAGCGACACGCGCATCGATACGGGGCTTCGCTCTATGAGCTCGACACATGCACCGGTGCGTCGGTGTTGCTGGACCCATCACTAGCTTTACCCAAATCTAAACGCTTCTTGACTGGAGAGTTCACGGCCTCTAGGTCAGGGTAAAGCCTCATTTGAAAACTAAGGCCAACAAAACTGATTGTAACTTTTTTGTGTGTGTGTGTGTTGTCGCAGCGTTAAGGTCACATTTTAGTCGTGTTTTGTCACTTTTTTGTTGCGTTAATCACAATTTTCTTTGGATATTTTTAATCCTTGTTCAATAAGCTTTTAGATTTGGGCAAAGCCAAACTGGAGAAAATTAGCTCGGTTCAGGTGGGGGTTAAGAGGGTAAAATAAGAAAATATAAAATCATGAGTTTAGTCACAGCTGGAGCAGAGGTGGTTTATTGTTAGTTTAGTCACAACTGGAGCAGAGGTGGTTTATTGTTAGTTTAGTCACAACTGGAGCAGAGGTGGTTTATTGTTAGTTTAGTCACAGCTGGAGCAGAGGTGGTTTATTGTCAGTTAGCAGCACTGGACCTAATCCCTCACATAACGATCAGGTCGATCGTTTGTTAATTTCTCTCAGAACGGTCGTTCTCCTGTAGATGAACTGACACCTGCTCCTCCTGAAGTTCTGACCTTCTCTCAGTCCAGAGCGATGCAGTAAAAGTGGATCCAACGACCGGACTAACCCTCCCTCCTGAAGGAGCCTTTACACTGTGGCAAACCCCCCGGTCCAGTTGAGGACTCATAACCTCAGGGAGCGGGTCTGTGGTCTGATCCTGCCTCAGTTTGGGTTTATGGGTTTAGTTCTGGGCGGTCGTTATTTTTATCCCCGCGGTAACAAGCTGCGTCACTGGTTAGGGATTAGCGCGGTCACATGACGCGAGCTTAAAGAGTCCAGTCCAGAGGAAAGAGCTCAGAGCTGCTCCAAGATGTCCAACAAGAAGATCCCGAGAACTCCAGGTTTGGAACCACACTCACTTATTCACAGTAGAGTCCAGTCAGTCCCAGACAGTCGGAAATGTTGCTCAGATGGTTAAAAAAGTGTATAGTTGTATAGTTTAGAGAAAGAAAAGCTTTGTAGATTAAAGGTCCGCACACACTACACGATTTTTCTAGTCTTAAATGATTTTATATAGAATGGGGGGTCCACGACTGGATTCAGTGTGATTATAGAACGTCTGGGGGTTCACAGTTAACGACTGAGAATCGTAAGAGCGAACACACTACACGATTCTGACAAACAGCTGCTGTTTGATCACACAGCACGTCTGTGTCTCTACCGCTTCATTTCTCCTCCAGCTTCAAAAACGGACCCCAAATCCGCAAAGATAGGCCTGTGTTTGTGAGCGTGCGAAAACATGTGCGTGTCCCAGTTTGGTCAGCGGTGTCAACAGTGTCACAACATCGCAGTGCAAGGCTCCTACTGCCACGAAGCCTTCAACTTGGCTGTAGTTCTGTCAAATGGAGATTAAAGTCGGCGACACGAAGAAGCGGGACGTATTTCAGTGGATTTAATAAGAAAAGGAGACGGGCCTCCGCTCCAAGATGGAGGAGGCGGAGGAGACAGTGGAGAGAGGCGAGCCGCTAGCAGTGAGGTGAAGCTGAACAGTCCGTCTCCAAACTCAGTAAGTTCCGCTAAACTCTGTTGGTGGTTGAAATGTAGCTTGAAAAGGTGGTTCTCGTGAACGTTTGGTGATGTAAAGTTGTGCTGTTCCGTGTCGGGCTGTGGCCATGAAATGAGCTGTTTGTGCCGCTGTTTTCACGGAGAAATGAACATGAGGCGTGGCTGTGTTTTTCTGTCTTTATTTCACCCTGTCATTGGCCGCTGCTTTCTGTGTGTTCACTTTGGGGACGGTGAAATCACACACGTTTCTTCTGTGCGTCCAAAATCGGGCTTAAAAATCAAACATGTTTGATTTCCTGCGACTGTAGTCCAGTTGCGTCTGACTGATGCCCACACTACACAACACGACTCTCTGCGACTGCCTTAGACTAGCCACGACTCGGGAAGACTCAGTGCGACTGAGAATTGTATCAAAATCGGGCATAAAAATCGTGTAGTGTGTGCGGACCTTAAGACGTAAAGATCTGCAAATGACTTTTTATGGCCCCCGAATTTAATTTTTTTAACTGAGGTATTTACAAAAAATGGGGCACCTCAATTTGAATGTTTACAGATGTTTCCACTAATAACTAGTTTATTCAAAGAAAAACTAAACCAGATTCAAAATCCCTCTGAGCGAATCTTTGGAACTAATATGTCACAAAATAAACCCACACATTTAACCCTTACCTCTCGCCAGAACCGAGCATTCTGTCTCCAGTTCGACTTTACCCAAATCTAAAAGCTTCTCGACTGGAGAGCCACAGTGTAGCACCTCATCTGAAAGAAAACATCACTTTTTGTTGCAATGTTGCCGCTTTTTTTTTTAAAGTGTTTTTTGGTTGTGTTTTTGTAGCTTTTTTACTGCGTTACTGTTGATTTTCCAGCACGTTTTTGTTGCTTCTTTGTTGGTTTTTTGTCACTCTCTTGTTGTATTTTCATCCTTGTTTTCGTCACGATTTTGACACTTTTTTCCAAGAAGCTTTTAGATTTGGGTAAAGCCAACCAGTTTTCAGGCGGGGGTGTCTAGTATTGGGAACCTGCCGTTTGTTTCAGAGGTGCGGCATCTGGATAAACGCTTTAAGAAGCTGGACCTGGACGACTCGGGCCAGCTGAGCGTGGAGGAGTTCATGTCTTTACCTGAGCTCCAGCAGAACCCGCTGGTCCAGAGGGTCATCGACATCTTCGACAAAGATGGGAACGGGGAGGTGGACTTCAGCGGTGTGTCTGCGTAAACAACAACCTCTTTATCCAGTGTTTGTGTGACGATCCGTGTTTGTGTGACGATCCGTGTTTGTGTGACGATCCGTGTGTCTCCTCAGAGTTCATCGAAGGCGTCCTGCAGTTCAGCGTCAAAGGAACCAAAGAGCAGAGGCTTCGCTGTGAGTCTCTGTCCCGCTGAACAACCACACGTTACATTTAGAGCCCGTAGTTTAACCTCTGAACTCCCGCCGGAACCGATCAGTCAGGGTGTGCAAACTGTTAAATAGTAGAAAAGAGGTAAATATGTCCATCCATCCATCCATCTTCTCCCACTTGTCCGTTGCCGGGTCGTGGGGGCAGCTGTTGGAGCTGCCCAAATCACATTGCACCAGCCCCTATAGCTCCTCCTGCAGGTGGTGGGTCCACAGAAGGACGGCCTCATGGTTCTAACCGGGCCTGTTGGTCTCTCATAAGGGGCTTCTGAACCGCTCTTTGTCCGACCCGTCACCTAGGACCCATTTGCCATGGGAGACCCTACCAGGTGCTCCAGGATCATTCGGGCGCTCAAACCCCTCCACCACGTTAAGGTGGCGGTTCAAGGAGGGGAGGTAAATATGTACAATGAGTAAAACAAAAAATCTTAAGGGGCAGAAAAAATAATAATAAAATGAAAATAAAATGAACAACAAATCAGAATTGTTTTCATTGCCATTGTTTGAGGACATTTTCACAGACTAGGAATTTTTCTCGGTGCTAACGTGCAACATAAAACATAACATATAACACAGAGTTTAGTTAAAAATAGGCTATACAACTTTAAGCTGTATAGGGCTATGGGGCATGCATAAAGAATATTAAATAAATAAGATAAAATATGGTCAACAACAAATGACAAAGAACAACAGCGGGATTATATTTACAGATGTGTAGGTGTATAAAGTAAAGTGATAAGGTGATAGCAGCAAATCTATGTGTGGACAAACCCCACAGTGCAACAGAGCAGATTAAATCTGTGAGTCTGTAACTAAGTTATTGGGTCTTGTTATGTCTTATTACCTGGGTCCATGATCTCCCAAAAATGTCCTCAAAAACAAAATTATGTTACGTCTATACCATATTATAGGCCTTTAGAACGCTGTGATGTCGCCTGAAACCCAGCGATAACGAGTAGAATATCGAGGTCAGCATTGGCAGCGCAGAGTTTACAGTCCTAGTGCAGGTTGTCGATAAGTAAAGCTGATACAGGGAATATTGCACGTAGTTTTGCATAGAGGTTATTGCACATGTTACAGTAGTGGCGTTCAGTCTGATAGCAGTGGGGATGAAGCTCCTTCTTGCACTGAGGGTGTCAGTCTGCCACTGAAAGAGTTGACGAACTCACACACAGAGGGACATACCATGAACAGAGGAGACATTGAGCTCCATCAAACCCTTTTCTGAATCACCTGCTGTAAAGACAATGTGACTCAGCTCAGCACAAAGACAGTAATGGATGAGACATACGGGAAACCCATCACTAAAGCGCCCTGTGTATATTTCTCCTGCTGTCTCTCAAAACAGAAATGACCATATTTGGATTACAGCGGCATCTCGGTCACAGCCTTTCCTTCTACACATGGATACCAAACATGTCAGTATTTGTGAATGAATAAGCGTGGGAAAGACAAAATCCCATGTAGACACAGCATCATACATAAACATTATTAAGAGAGCGTTTGGGCTGTTTTTTTTTTTACTCTGACAGAGTTCAAACTAAGACTCATCCATTTCTCCACCTGCAGCGTCTCACCTTTAATTCATGGGTTTGTTGCTGATGTAAATGTCAAAGTTTCCTCGTTGTTTCACAGTCGCATTCCGGATCTACGACCTGGACAACGACGGCTTCATCTCGAACGGCGAGCTCTTCCTGACGCTGAAGACGATGGTGGGAAAGAACCTTGAGGACGTTCAGCTGCAGCAGCTCGTGGACAAAACCATCCTGAGCGCCGACACGGACGGAGACGGGAGAGTGTCCTTCCAGGAGTTCTGTAAGGTCAGTCAGACCAAAGGAGTTCTATAAGGTCATTCAGAACAAAGGAGTTCTGCAAGGTCAGTCAGACCAAAGGAGTTCTGCGAGGTCAGTCAGACCAAAGGAGTTCTATAAGGTCATTCAGAACAAAGGAGTTCTGCAAGGTCAGTCAGACCAAAGGAGTTCTATAAGGTCATTCAGAACAAAGGAGTTCTGCAAGGTCTGTCAGACCAACGGAGTTCTATGAGGTCAGTCAGACCAAAGGAGTTCTATAAGGTCATTCAGACCAAAGGAGTTCTGTAAGGTCAGTCAGACCAAAAGAGTTTTGTAAGGTCAGTCAGACCAAAGGAGTTCTGCGAGGTCAGTCAGACCAACGGAGTTCTGTAAGGTCAGTCAGACCAAAGGAGTTCTATGAGGTCAGTCAGACCAACGGAGTTCTGTAAGGTCAGTCAGACCAAAGGAGTTCTGCGAGGTCAGTCAGACCAACGGAGTTCTATAAGGTCCGTCAGACCAAAGGAGTTCTGTAAGGTCAGTAAGACCAAAGGAGTTCTATGAGGTCAGTCAGACCAAAGGAGTTCTGCGAGGTCAGTCAGACCAAAGGAGTTCTGTAAGGTCAGTTAGACCAAAGGAGTTCTATGAGGTTAGTCAGACCAAAGGAGTTCTATGAGGTCAGTCAGACCAAAGGAGTTCTGCGAGGTCAGTCAGACCAAAGGAGTTCTGCGAGGTCAGTCAGACCAAAGGAGTTCTATGAGGTCAGTCAGACCAAAGGAGTTCTATGAGGTCAGTCAGACCGAAGGAGTTCAGTAAGGTCCGTCAGACCAAAGGAGTTCTATGAGGTCAGTCAGACCGAAGGAGTTCTATGAGGTCAGTCAGACCGAAGGAGTTCTATGAGGTCAGTCAGACCAAAGGAGTTCTGTAAGGTCAGTCAGACCAAAGGAGTTCTGTAAGGTCAGTCAGACCAAAGGAGTTCTGCGAGGTCAGTCAGACCAACGGAGTTCTGTAAGGTCAGTCAGACCAAAGGAGTTCTGTAAGGTCAGTCAGACCAAAGGAGTTCTGCGAGGTCAGTCAGATCAACGGAGTTCTGTAAGGTCAGTCAGACCAAAGGAGTTCTGTAAGGTCAGTCAGACCAAAGGAGTTCTGCGAGGTCAGTCAGATCAACGGAGTTCTGTAAGGTCAGTCAGACCAAAGGAGTTCTGTAAGGTCAGTCAGACCAAAGGAGTTCTATGAGGTCAGTCAGACCAAAGGAGTTCTGTAAGGTCAGTCAGACCAAAGGAGTTCTATGAGGTCAGTCAGACCAAAGGAGTTCTGTAAGGTCAGTCAGACCAACGGAGTTCTGTAAGGTCAGTCAGACCAAAGGAGTTCTGTAAGGTCAGTCAGACCAAAGGAGTTCTATGAGGTCAGTCAGACCAAAGGAGTTCTGTAAGGTCAGTCAGACCAAAGGAGTTCTATGAGGTCAGTCAGACCAAAGGAGTTCTATGAGGTCAGTCAGACCAAAGGAGTTCTGTAAGGTCAGTCAGACCAAAGGAGTTCTATGAGGTCAGTCAGACCAAAGGAGTTCTGTAAGGTCAGTCAGACCCGTTGTGATGAAATCGAGAGTTTATAATTCAAAAATCGTGATATTCTATTTTTGTCATATCGCCCGCCCCGAGCCTCGGCTCCGAAACACGCCACACGTCTGCACGATCCGCACACGTATGAAGACTCAACAACGTGACGTACTTCATACATGAGAGGACCGTGTAAACAAAGCCACTTATGACAAAAACAGCAACAGAAGGCGTGTGTGGGCGTGAAACACAAGATCAGGCCCAGAGTAGGTTTCTCCTGCCACAAAAAACACGTACAATAGGTTAATCCTCCAGCAGGGGGAAAGGTCTAAGGAAGCACAAACAAATCACACCATTTAGGACTGAATGGAACACTAGGGGGAGCGAAGTTCAAACCCTGATTCAATGTATTAAGATATTCAGTCATCTTCAATTTAAAAAAAAGAAAAATTCTGAAATGGATTTGGCAGAAGCTGAAGTTTACAGTTGTCCCGTCAGATTCAGATGCAGATGTTTAGTGTAGACGCTTTGTCTCCCTCTCTCCTGATGAGGTGTTGGTTTCCTGCAGGTGGTGGGAGGCCTGGACTTCCACAAAAACATGGTGCTGGATGTTTGAACCCGAGGAGGAATTTCCCCAACGTTTCTTCAGAACCTTCACTTCTTCACAAACTCTTCAACGTTTCTACCTCAAAAACATCTGGAACTAACCTTACAGACTCTGGATTGATTCACAGATGCTCTGAGATCACGACTTTAGAGAGTTTTATCTGTCGACACTAAACTGCAGAAATAAACCACCTCTGTTCAACAATATGTTTGTGCTGATTGAACCGTCTCTGTGCATTAAAATGGAAAATAATGAAGATACAGTGAATATAGTAATTGGACTGTTGTAAATTATTATGTCACGTTTTAAACAGCCTGTCATCATCACGAAAAATACAGTTCGATATATTGAGGCAGGAAAATATCGCGATAAACGATAATATTGTGGAACCATTTGATTCCACTGAAACCAACTCTTGTTCTAAAAGTACGTTTTGATTTGAATACGAAAGCAGGACAAACATGTAAATGTGCTGACGATAATAACTGAGCCTAAACATATTTAGTTTTTCGGTAATTTATTAGACAAGAACATTTAGATAAGTATGGCCAATATTCATGCAGTGATGGTGCGCCCTCTGCTGGAAAAGACGGATCTATTTTTATTCAAAGTAAATAAAGATTTATTACCTAATTGTATAATAATAAAATATGGGTCAAAGTTTACCTTTATCTATGTCACTTAAGAGAAGATGAGATGAGATAGCCTTTATTGATCTCACAATGGAGAAGTCAGAGTCAGTTTAAAAAATCTGATAAAAATAACTTTTCTGCCCAACATTTATTTATTGAAACTAATAATTATTACTTATAACAAATGCTATTCGTCAAATTTTCAAAAGCATTCATATCTGTCATGTAGTTTAAACCTGGCTCTGTCCAGTATTTAGATTTTGTTGGTGAAAACGCTTCTTTTTTTTTTTTTAAACTTGAAACACAATTTTTCGTTAATATTCAGCAACAGTTTCACATTGACATGTGACTCTAAATTTAATTTCTTCCCGGGCCCCGGACCCCATACTCCCGGAGCACCCCCCACAGGGCACCACGAGGGCCCCGGACCCCATACTCCCGGAGCACCCCCCACAGGGCACCACGAGGGCCCCGGACCCCATACTCCCGGAGCACCCCCACAGAGCACCACGAGGGACACGGTCGAACGCTTTCTCCAGATCCACAAAGCACATGTGGACTGGTTGGGCGAACTCTCACAAACCCTCGAGCCCCCGATGAAGGGTATAGAGCTGGTCCAGTGTTCCACGACCAGGACGAAAACCGCATTGTTCCTCCTGGATCCGAGGTTCGATATTTTCATGCTTAATATCAGCTCAAATCTCAAAATGGTTCGCACATCCAGTAACAACTTTAAACCAGGCTTTGACAACAACTACACAGTCGAATTCAGTTGCTACGGATTAATGTCTATGGTGACGATGTGATACGAGTTTATTTACAGGAACCGCGCACGCAACGTTATAAAAATAAACTTTATTACAACAATGGCAAAACATACAAAGGAACATGTGCTTCATTTAAGGCTCGACACATTTTCGATGAAGCACAATGACTGCAGCTCTGTTTAAAATGACCTAATGAAACTGAAAATAATCCTGCCCCAGACTTTTCCTCCCTCGAAAGACGACGGACGCTCATGAACTGCGAAGGTTATCGGACAAAACAAGGCATTTCAAGAGACAGATCAATCCAAAACTTTGTAAAAGCCTTTCGCCGTAGTCTCAAGTACCTAATCATTTCTGCAAAGGTGAGTTAGTCTCCTCCATGTATTTAAAGTGATCGTCCGTAAGATCGCCAAATTATTATTAGAACATTAGATGATGCAGTATCCACCACATCGTTCAGCTTTACTCAGGATTTTCTTAATTTAGTTCCATGTTTGCCTCGTTTTGGTCCCATTTAGGTTATACTTTAGAAGTCTTGGATTTGTACCATTACATTGTTTTTTTTATATACCTACACTGAAATATTTTTAATCTAGAATCATAAAACAGAACAATAATGTCAATTAATTCCATAAAAGACTATTTCTTTTAAATTGGTATCATTTATTGGAGCTGAAACAACCAAGTCACTTCCTTTTAATCATTTTTTTTCGATACCAGTAGTGCCTAAACTTTTTTTTCCCATACCACACTGGTATTGTTTAAACGCAACCCAGCCCTAGTCTTGTTTTGACAACATTTTGGGAAAAACTTCTGGTCACATTCAATGGAAGAAAAAAAAAAAACGACATAATTATTGAATATCTTATTTTTTTCCTAATTTTTTAAAGATCTATGCGGGAAAAACTAATCAAAATTGACTTTGGTGGGTTTTTCGAGGAGGGCAAAGACTGTTCCAGATAGTTCCACCTTCACAACAGGCAGCATCAGACTCCCAAACACCGGTCTTCGTATTAGACCGGGGCAATATATCGTCTACAAGATGGCATCGAAATTTCTGTTTGGAAGTTACGCAAATTTACAATATCGAGTTTTATCTCCAAAAAAGAAAAAAAAGAAAGGGAAACATTTCAAAGAATTGAGGTAAAAGTTGGCAAAAATTATAACAAAAAAAAAAAAAAGGGGAGGTGATTTGACCTCTTAACCCCCGCAATAACCGAGCGCATTTCCCCAGTATAGCTTTACTCAAATCTAAAAGCCTCTCGACTGGAGCTTGCAGCCTGTAGGCCAGGGGAACGCCCCGTTTGAAAGCTAAACAATTGATCTAAACGGATCTTTTTTGTCACGTTTTTATGTCTTTTTATCACATTTTAGTCACTTTTTTGTTCCGTTTGTCACTTTTTTATACCGTTTTTGTTGTGTTTTCATCTCATTCGTTTCCCGTTTTTGATGCTTTTTTTTTTTAAGCTTTTAGATTTGGGTAATGCCAAACTGGAGAAAATGTGGTCAGTTCAGGTGGGGGTTAAGAGGTAAAAAAAAAAGAAAAGGGAAAGGTGGGGGAAAATTTTGTAAAAAATACAAATTGGGGGAAAATATGTGGAAAGTGTTTGTCGTCTGTTCAGGACAATTATCTTTACGAGCGACAGAGCAATGTAAATTTGTAAAATATCGCTTCATAATCGAGTAAGTCCCCAAAAATATCGATGTTCATTTTCTATAGGCCACCACTTTATTGTTCCGTTTTGACGCCATTTTGTCACTTTTTCATCCCTTTTTTTATTTTTTTTTTGCGTTTCTATCAATTTTTTGTGTGCAATTTTTGATGCTTTTTTTCCAAGAAGCTTTTAGGTTTGGGTAATGCCAAAGTGGAGAAAATGTGGTCGGTTCAGATGGAAAAGGTAAAAAAATTAGTAAAGGGGGAATTTTTTTTCAACAAATTGGGAAAAAATAGGGGAAACATTTTTAAAAATCTGGAAACTGTGTGGAAAGTGTTTTTCTGCCCTTTTGGAATCTGCTCAGGACAACCATCTTTATGAGCGACAAAGCAATATATATTTACTGTCGATCTTTGCATTTTCCCGATGGCTTACAAAAATATTGCTTCATTATCGAGTCCCCGACAATGTGGAGATGTTCATTTTCTGCTCTACTTCATATTAAGTTTTCCCAGCAGTCCTTGAACGTGTCTTCAGGTGGCGCGGCCTCAGATGGCGTACTGGTTGCGTACGATCTGGCCGCCCTCCACCTCCACTTGCTCGTACAGCCACTTGCGGTCGCACCGGCACTCCACGCCGCACTTCCGCGAGCTGCACTCGGGGCAGGGGAAGAAGCAGCCCATGCAGTCCACGTCCAGGCAGTCGCACAGGTCCTTCCCGTTGGACAGCAGGCGCCCGTTAGCGTCGTACACTTTGCTCTTGGCGTTCAGGCCGGGTCTGAAACGGACAAAGACGTCACAGTTATTACTGAATGTACAGACCGTTGGGCAGTTTAAGGAGCATGTTAGAGTTTTCCACTTTCTGACACGTGTCGAATGGCCACTATAGTTCCTCTTTATGTTAATTAACCACATAAATGATGTCACTTCCTCTTCTTATTTCTGGGGTGGAAACCGTTTTTACACAATCAGTTAACTGTAATCATGGAAATGCCTCACACGTGTTCACAGTATTGATTTTTACTAAACCATTTTAACACTGTATGTTAGAAGAAGAAGATCTTTATTTATATAGCGCCTTTCACAGACAGACGTTCCATTGCATCTACACACAACTCATTTCTTTTTACAGCAAATTGTGCCAAAACAAGACTCGAAAAACATAAATACAACTAAAACTTAACTTTTGCACATTTATAAGTAGCATTCATATTTTGTTTTCGAGTTTGAAAGAAAAAAAGGGTACATTTCAGAGACTTTTGTGATAGTGGCTTCTTGCAATACGGATATTGCATTCCCTAATATTGCAATGCAATACCGCCGGCCCTCAGTCGACACCTCAAAGCCTCCAACCACTCCTTTGAGGACGTGGTTGGAGCTAAAGAAGAACGTTGGTTTGAAAGAGGAGTAAAAGAAGCTATTTTTGTCAAGAAAGAAAATCCCTCCATAAACCGGAATGGTGGCCTCAGATTTAATCTCCCGTCACTTTACTCCAATCTCCTTTTGGGAAAACCGACAGATGTCGGCCATGGTCCCCTAGGCCTGCCACGATAAGTGTTTTTTTTTAGGACGATATATCGTCTCAGAAAATATCGCGATAAACGATAATATTGAGTATAATGCAAATACTGTAGGCAATAAAAAGAAAACTGTAAGCAACTATTTAATTGAAATGTATTGAACTTTTGGCATTCAATATTAACACCTTATACCAAACAAAGTGCAAACTAGAAGGGTCGACATATTCTCGGACACTGTTTCCATCTGAGCTTCTCAAACGTTAACATAACTTACACTCTCACCAGGTTCTGTGTTTGAACTAGGCCTGTCACAACATTTACAACAAATAGTCAATATACAGAATCAACTTTAAAAATATCCCAATAACTATAATATTGATATTTCATCTGCATTATTCTGGTTAAATATTTCCTCACAAAAACAATATATTAAATGTATGGATTCAGATAATACTGTATTACTGCTAAAGTAGAGTAGCCATATGTTGTGTTCTTTTTCCCTTTCTTTTAAAATATAACCTCCTGTACACACGGCTGTTGGAATGAAGCAGCTTTTTTGGGAAACTTGTTGACTGTTTGTCAAACCGCTGCAGCATTTCTCTGTAACATAGTCCTAAGCCCTGAGTAATGTTCCCAGGACCATCGCACTTGTATTTGGACAGTGGCTAAAGCGCTCGGGTTCCTCTCGCTAACAGTAGCGCTGATTAGCTTTGATACACAGACTGGGCGGGGGTTTTGTTTCGTTCTCACGTTGGACAAACCTGCAGTCGCATTAATGTTGTTATTCTATCCGTGATGAGTTCTTTTGGATAGAATTCCAAATGTTTTCTCGCGAGTCCCTCTTGCTCCGCGATAAACTTCACAGAAAGTGTCGGGTTCAGCAGCTCCGTAGCAGCGCCACTTTGTTTACCCCCCGCCTCTCTCCAAAAGCAGCGCTGCTGGATACATGGGAGACACGGCTGATGTGCTCAGTGTCTTTAAGGGGGCGGATTGGATGGACGCTCCGCTCACTCAGCGCTGTGATAGCGTTCATGTTTCTGTAGTTATTTTAAGCACACGCAGCACGTGCATTTATCGAGACTAAAAATGTTATCGTCCTTCATTTTACTTATCGAGCGATAACTCGATATAGTAATTATCGCGGCAGGCCTATGGTCCCCAGACGGCGTTAGCCAGGCTAAGCCCACACCACATTGTTTTATGGAAAACAAAGCTTACAGTAGAAGGTGGATTGGGGGAAAAAGGAGAGAAGGGTCTGATCTAGAGTAAACTACAATAAATCCTCGTATTACACACTCACCTGTCCCCTCCCTGCTTGCGCCCTCCACGTCCCTGTGGCAGAAACAAATATGAAGAGCTTCAAGTTACAGATGCATTACCTCACTCTTCAGTCAGACATAGACACAGTAAAGGGGCACGTACCCGGCCCCCTCCTCTCTTCTCCCTCCGCGGGTCGCCTCTGCCTCGATTGGGGTCCGTCTGTGAGCCGCCCAGCTGGCTCGACGGGTTTTCCTTTGGTACCACCCCCCTTTTGCGGAGTTCGATCTGGGAAGTTGGACAAAAACAGTCAATCCAAGTAAATAAGTATCTGTGTGAGCGAGTGATGCGCCTGCTCCTTGCTCTGTCTATATTTTGAATGTTGTCCCCGGCGCTCTCCCTGTTCTCCTCTCCAATAAAACAGAGGGGACACGTTTGCCTTGGCTCCAAAAGATATACTCCGCTCCTCCCCTTGGCCCGTTACAGTTATTCTCTGCCGTACCCGTGTTCCCTCGTGGCCGTGGGTGTAGAGCGTGGGCACGGCGTCCTCCCTCAGGAACTGTTTGCCGTTGTAGTCCCTGAAGCAGTCCGGTCTGAAGTGCTCCGAGCAAAGGCAGGTGTTGGGCGTCGGGATGAAGTTCTTCAGTCCCAGGCTGTTCACCCATTTCGAGGCCAGCTGCGGTTTACTCAGAGGGAACCTGCGCGACGGACGAAGCAAAAACATAACGGAGAGAAAACTAACAAAACCTATACCTGTGCCACTGTGAGTACTTATTTTTCATATATTTTCATATAATTTTCCACCTCTTTTTAAACTGATCCTTTTCCTTGCATTATTGCCGTGTTGTCACTTTTCTCATCTATTTTTTTTTTATCGGTTTCCTGTTGCCGTTTTGTTGCTTTTTGAATAGCAATACTTTAGCCACTTGTGTGTGAGGTTTTGTTACTCTCACTGCACTCTCGCTTTTTGTCAGTCTTTTAGATTTGGGTAAAGCCAAACTGGAGAGAATGTGCTCGGTTCAGGTGAGGGTTAAGAGGTTGAATCATTTTCTTTGGATATAGTAGTATTAGGATTTTCTCACATTAAGTTTTGTTGTACCTTAACCAAGCACATTTTCTCGAGTTCAGCTTTACCCAAATCAAGTTTACAGTGTATGGCCTCATTTGAAAGCTAAGACCTACAAAACTGATCTAAATGGATCTTTTTCCCTGCGTTGTTGCCGACTTTTGTCACTTTTTTGTCACATTTTTTTCCCTTCTTGGGGTCTTTTTTAGCGTATTTTTGACACTTTTCAACAACATTTTTACCACCTTTTCATAGATTTTTTTTTGGTTTTCATTTTTGGTCGTGTTTTTGTTGCTTTATTATTGGATTTTTGTCGTGATTTTGATACGTTTTGTTGTTTGTTTAGAAGCACCAGAGAAAATGCGCTCGGTCCAGGTGGGGGTTAAGAGGTTAATTACACTTTCCCCCTGCTGCTGCTCAGAAACTTTAGTTTAGTCTAGGGTGACCAGACGTCCCAGTTTACCCGGGACAGTCCCAGTTTTGAGTCCTCTGTCCCATGTCCCCACACATTCCTCCAAAACCATTAATTTGTCCCAGTTTTACACGGGATCTGTCCCAAGTGTCCCAGTTTTTTGGCCAATATGATCCACAAAGTAACAAACTTTGCTTGAAAATCCATGTCTTTGGGCCATGCAAATGTCCATTACCAGGTAGAAACCAATAAGAAATATAAAGCCTATCATGTTAATGCTGAGTGTTGCATGGTGTAAGATAGTAACACGCAGATTTACCATTTAGCTTAGGAAAAACAGTCAATACATGGCTCCCTGGTTGACCCTGTGACTAAACCCCAAATAGTGTCCCAGTTTTTTAGTCTGAAAATCTGGTCACCCTAATTTAGTCGGATATATTCTATGCAAAGTGCACAACCCACGTCTCAAAAACAAATATTACGAGTTAGTATCGGTGTTTTGTGCATTACATTTTACATATTATTACATTATCTTTGCATTAAAACCATGGAAAGGCCAATTCGATAACTAGCTTGTCGTTTGTTGATGTCAAGCCTCCGGACCGTCCGCTTTTTTCTCCGCATCACTCACCTGTAAAATCTAATCTCGGATCCCTTGATGAACCTGTTGTTGCATCCGACAGCAGCACAAATAACTGGCATGTTGACTTTATCCTAGAGTTATTCAACAAAGAGTAAAAACATGAACAGAAACGCGAGTGCCGAGGACTTCCTGTTTATCGCTCTTACTCGGCGGGAAACGACCGCAGTGAGAGTTTTCTGCTGTGGTTTAACCGCGGGGGCCTCTAGCGGCGAAGCGAGGGACTGTTTCAAATGGCCCTGAAGATGAATCTGCTTTGGGATAATTCGGTCTTTTACTGAATATTTTTTAATACATTACAAGTTATTGAACAATGACCATTAACCTCTTAACCCCCGCCTTAACCGAGCACATTTTCTCCAGTTTGGCTTTACCCTAATCTAAAAGCTTCTTGGGAAAAAAAAAGGTGTCCAAATAGCAACCAAAATCGCAAAGGAAACCAGGATGAAAACGCAGCAAAAAAGAAGCAGCGGAAAAGTGACAAAAAATACGATGAAAAAAGTGAAAAAAGCCAAAAAACTGATCATGTGACGAAAACGCAAAAAAAAAGTTACAAAAACTGACAAATATTATGCGATGAAAAAGAATGGCAAAAAAGCGACAGCAACAACGCGAGGAAAAAGATCTGTTGAGATCCAGTCAAGAAGCTTCTAGGTTTGGGTAAAGCCAAACTGGAAACAGCCGGGGTATATAGATTTGGGTAAAAGTGAACTGGAGAAAATGCACTTAAGACGGGGGTTACGAGGTTAAAAAGACTATATTGGCCAAAAACTGGGACAACTGAGAGACCGAGTAAAACTGGGACAAATCAATGGTTTTGGAGAAATCTATTGGGACGTGGGACTGGGACTGTCCCGGGAAAACGTTCTGGGACATCTGGTCACCCATAGCCAAAGGTTGATTTATACTATTTTGGGTATAGTTTACACCTTTTTTTTTTTTTTTTTCTCACTACAAAAAGAAAACATATTTATTTTATCTTATTCTTATGGTGTTATGTTTTTCATCAACATCAAAACAAGATTTTTACAGTTTTACGTGTAGGTTTTCACAAAATCTTACATTTTTAGTTTAACTTGAGTAATGATTTGAGTCACTGCTTTTTACTTCTACCTGAGTAAAATAATTAAACATCTCTATCTAAATATTTTCTCAACACACCCTTTGCCACTTGGCCCTGATTGTGTTACTTGTGTCATTAAGAGTGTGCTGACTTAAGTGTGGAAAAAGGAAGGAAGCGCAGAGCCGATATGTATCAAAATGATGGGACTTCCTTGTTTCAGTGCGAGTTCACTGATCGTTTTAGTTCATCTAAGGAGGAGCAGCTGGGTATGAAGATGGGCTCCCGTCTTCTCTGGACCCTGGCCCTCTCCCGTGAGTTTATATACACACATTTAATTATAGACAAGTGCAGAGTCAGGCCTTGGTTAACCTGTTTCACTCTCCTCGTTTCAGTTCTCCCAGCTGTCCTCTGCAAAGGTAAGTCTCACTGTTGTGACGTATTTCGTGGCTTGACTGTTAAAAATCTTTTGGCCGCCTTGGCAACAGTATTTAGGATTGTGAAACCAGTAATAATGTAAAGTGATTGTCACGAAAAGTTCTAAATAACACTGTTTAACACTCACGTAGTGCCTTTTGAGATGCCATTCATTGTGAGCCAGCCTCTCACTCACGCAGTACATTTCCATTGGCAAGTTGGATGAAGTGTGTTGCTAAAGGACACAACAACAGTTCAACAACTCGAGTTCAGAATCGGTTTTATTGCCATTGTCGTTGAAGGTACATTCACAACCTAGGATTTTTTGGGGGGGTGAAATTGTGCAACATGTAAAATAAAGTAGTAAAATATTTAATTTATTTAATTAGACTAAATTGCTGCCCTGCAATAGAAGTAATAATTTAAAAAAAAGAAAAGAAAAAAAGGCTAAAATAATGGAGCTGATGGTCCCACTTGATGTCCTGGGTGGTGCTGCCCAAGAGTCCACTAAGAGGAGACAATACAGTGGTGTCACTTGTCGAAGCTGGAGCACCTACAGTTGAAGATTGGGCTATATATATATATATATATATATATATGTGTGTGTGGGGTCAGAAAGAAGACACACCTACTGTCACTGTCTCTCGTGGAGGAGTTTACTCCTGCAGAGGAAAACTACGGCTTTATATTCTGACGGCTGAAAGTGATCGTGTCACTATTTGGGAAACTGGTGAGTACATTTCTGTATCTTACCTCCTCCAACATGTTGGTTCAGAAAGATTAGTTTGAACTTTTCATAGCTGTTAATCCATGATATGTTTTAGTTTTATAGGTAAGGTAAAGGTAAAGTCTTTTTTATTGTCATTACACAATTGTTTGGAGAAAGGGAAACCTACGCAGACACTGGGAGAAAATGCAAACTCAAAAGTCTCTGTAAGGTCTGAGACTTGAACCCTGGACCTGTAGGTGGTTTCCCTAAAACATGCACAATAGGCCAGTATGAATAGTGGTGTGAGTGAGTGGTTGGAGCAGCCCATGGCACAGATTGGCAGCCTCGCTCATGTCAATCTACCCCAGGGGCAGCTGTGGCTATAATAGTATAGCTTACCTCCACTGAATATGGCGTGAATGAATCATGACTACATGTGGTGCTTTGAGAAACTTGGTAACACAGGATTGTAAAGCGCGATGGGCGGCACGGTAAC
This sequence comes from Proterorhinus semilunaris, assembly GCA_021464625.1. NCBI lineage: Eukaryota > Metazoa > Chordata > Actinopteri > Gobiiformes > Gobiidae > Proterorhinus > Proterorhinus semilunaris. The sequence continues at coordinate 5,224,916 of CM038346.1, forward strand.
ACAGTGGTTAGTGCTCTCGCTTCACAGCTAGAAGGTCCCGGGTTCAAGTCCCACCTGGACGTGGCCTTTCTGTGTGGAGTTTGCATGTTCTCCCCGTGTCTGCGTAGGTTTCCTCCGGGTACTCCGGTTTCCCCTACCACCAAAAACATGTACAATAGGCCAGGATGAATGATGTGTGTGTAAATGCATGGTGGTGGTCAGAGGGACCGTAGGCGCGATGTGTGTAGTCGCGACAGCGCTTCTGTCAGTCTCCCCCAGGGGAAACTGAAGCTACTAACATAGTTTATCACCACCGAGTATGGAGTGAAAAATGCTCTCATGTAAAGCGCTTTGTGGCTATGCCTGTGAAAGGCGCTATATAAATAAAGGTTCTTCTTCTTCTTCAATATACTAGTTGTGAGGCAAGAGTGCTAACCACTCATTCACTGTGCCATTTCTTTATATTATTGGAGCATGAAGTGTAGTTCAGAGGAACAAATGTTTCGCCGAGGCATCAGTCTGAACGAGCACTTTGTTCATCAGACACATTATAGCTCCACTAGAGGAGCATCTCCAAACTGTTCAAAGGTCTGTCTAGATGAGACTGTATCTTAGTTCCCGTGTGCCCTCTGTTGATTCCTCTGAATGTGTAGGATCAGCTACTGTACTCTAAACTCCACTTTGACCAGTAGACAGACCACAGATTAGGAACCACTGCTGTCAGAAAGCTCCAGTTACCATCTGGAGGAAACTCCTTTTGGTCATGATCTGAAACACATGAGCAGCATTAGTAAACTGAGACAGCCATACTGTATATTTAAAGGACATGCCCCATAGGCCTGGTATAGATAAACAAGATATTTGACTTTTTTGACCATATTTTCTCTGGAGGACAACTGCACTAACATACTGTGTGTGTGTTGTCTCTTCTCAGTGTCAAACAGAGCGGTGGTCCAGCGTGATCCTGCCTGGACAGAGGTGTTCATTGGAGAGAGCCTGTCCCTCAGATGTGAGGTGGAGGATGAAGGAGGCTCAGAGTGGAGCTATGTCTGGAGGAAGTCTGGAGTCACCTCAACAACAACAAGAGAATACACTCTCTCCAATGTGTCCGTGTCAGACAGTGGAGACTACAGCTGCAGAGGGACGAGAGGGACTTATCAAAGAACACTGTGGAGCCAAGAGACCAGGCTCCAAGTGCTCAGTGAGTCCAATGTGTTTGTACTATGTTGAATTTCAATGTCCCTGTCAAATAAATACATACATTTTGATCTTTTCAGTGCAAACATGCTTTCCAAACTCTCAAACAAATCTCCCCCTGCAGGTAAACCTGTCCCCGTCCTCTCCGTGTCTCCGTTGTGGCTGAGTCCTGGCGCCTCTGTCTCTCTGAAGTGTAACGTTACAGCGCCCTCTGCAGGATGGAGGTTTTACTGGTACCGAGCTGTTCCTCTTACATCAGGCTCGTACTCATATGAGCTGCTCCTGGGGCTCACCTCAGGGACCGCACATGGGTCCTTCACTGTTCACAGTCTGAGCAGCACAGCAGGGTTTGTGTGTCGAGCTTCACGAGGGAGTCCAGAGGTCTACACTGAATACAGTCCACCACAGTTTGTCTGGTCTGCAGGTAGCTCTGCTGTCACTGACTCTTCTTCATTATCTTTACACTATAACACTGTAAAAGTCTGTATTTTCAGACGCTGGCTCCAGAGTGTCTCCGATTGTGCGTCCAAACAGCTCACAACACCTCACCAATGACCCAGTGTCCGTGAGCTGTGGCTCCTCTGATGAAAACTGGAGAGTCCAGATGTTTTCTCTGACCACTCGCTCTTTACACCAATGTCCCTCTCACACAGGAGACAAACAGGAATGTCATTTCTCCAAAACTGAGGAAACCAGGGCAGTGTTCTGGTGTGAGTCTGGACGTGGAGAAATGACTGACGCAGTGAACGTCTCCATTCACGGTATGTTTACATATGTTCGTTCTTTTGTATTTGACTGTTGGACATAGTGACAGACACATCTATGCACAGACATGAAAATGACAAAATACATTAACCTCAGAAAGGAAAGATGCATCGTACCAGGTTGTTCCATCTGTCTTCAACAAAACTGTAAAAGCCGAGTATTACGTTTTTTTCATTAGGTACATTTTCTTCCACAGCGTGAACGTATTACGCACAAGTGATACTGTAAATAATTCACCCTTAAGCGCTTCTCTGCAAAGCTCTCACACACACATCAATCCGAGAAGAAATAATAAACCTGTGTGTGCCATATATTGTTTGGGGGGTACCTGAATGTACCACTAGATGGCACCCGTGGTGACGGGATTTTGGGACCACAGGAAATGCGTACCTGTGAGATTTAAAGGGCCGGAGGTATTTTGTCAGATGGTTGTTGGAGTGGCGAGAGCAAATGGTTTTTGAGTGTGCAATTTATGCCGTATTTTTGTACATTTCACATGTGAAATATTATGAGCTCAAATACGTCATCGATTTTCTTTATGTTTTGATTACAACCGGTTATGAACACTTTAAGTTTAATATATATATAATTTTCAACTTTGAACGAACGGGCCAGTGGATTAAGTACACGCGTCAGCCAAGCTGCAAACCACCCCAACCAAGAAGGTCAGTGGAACACTCTGTTAGACCTAACAAAAGTCCAAACCATTTGCTCTCGCCACTCCAACAACCGTCTAACAAAATACCTCCGGCCATTTAAATCTCACAGGTACGCATTTCCTGTGGTCCCAAAATCCCATCACCACGGGTGCCATCTAGTGGTACATATTCAGGTACCCCCCAAACAATATATGGCACACACAAAACCCATATGCAAGATTACAGGCTTAAGGGCCTATCTCACAGGCTTGGAGATTAGGTGGAAACTTGAGTTGCCGCTGGTCATGGAAATGTCTCCGAGACGTCCCCTGGAGATAAGGCGATTCTGAAGGTAGTCTTGATGAAAATGAACATGTTGGATATCAGCGGAGACTGAATGGAGACTTTCTCCATGTGCGCGCAGTCTCATGCAGTTGTGTCACAAATACTATTTGTTGTCCTCAACCTGTGAGACGTTTAAGACAAATAGTGTTTGCCACGTTGCGACCGCGTAGACCCTCAAAGACCATGCGGAGACTCGGCTGAAATTGAACATGTTCATTTTCATCAAGACTACCTGGAGACTCGCCTTATCTCCAGGGGACGTCTCTCTTCCGGTGAGATTGGCCCTTTATGTATCAGACTCGTTAGACTGACAAACTATACAGCAGCATCTTTGGCCTCAAATAGATTTTAGAAAAATTTACCTAACGGGAAATAAATGCTTCTCTTTCAAAGCTTTTGAGTTTACAGTGAAATATTGTAAAAACTATTGGATTTTGGGACTAAAATGAAATCAAACCATGACTTCAATGGGCAGTAGGGCAGTTTTTAGTGTCTGCTTCTGGACCAAAAACGCTTGTTTGTTCTTACCTTAAATATTTTGATTCCTTGCTTTTACAAGTAATGGAACAATGGCGTATTACCATCAGGGTGGGGTTGGCCGAGTGTGCTACAAACAGCGCTGTCTTCCTCTTCGCTCTCCTCTCCTCTACAGTAGCCTCGTGCATCTTATTAAGCGCTCACATGAAAAACTACAAACTATTTCTCCCACCGTGAGTTAAACACTGTCCAGCTCCCGAATATATCGATGGTCCCACTTCAGCACCAGCACGCCACCCACGTAGGAGGAAATATTCCAGTCTGGAACCATTGCTGTGCAAAACATCAGCGAGTGTCTGTCCAGTCACTGAAGCTGAAGATTGCACAGAGCGCCTCCTGTTTGTGTCCAAAGTTCTGAAAAGGAGTCAGTTTTGTTGTTGAAGCTTGTGGATCTGATGGATGATGCCTTTAACTCTGAGGAGCTGTTTGATGCTCTTTGTCCTGTTTTCAATGCTATTGTTTTGTTATCTGTGTATTATGTGTGCGTATAAAATAAAAATTATATATTATTTTCTCGACAGAGTCTGTGATCTTGTTGATCCCGGCTCAGCCTGTTCCTGAGGGACGTTCTGTCTCTCTCACCTGTAAACTGGGACAATCTGCTGAATTCTCCTCAGTCCGTTTCTATAAAGACGGACAGTTAATACAAGAAGGATCCTCAAGAACATACAACTTCTCTGCTCTGTCCAAGTCTGATGAAGGCTTGTACAAATGTAGTCTACAAACTTCAAATCAGGTGCTGACATCTCCAGAGAGTTGGCTGTCAGTCAGGGGTGAGTTCAGTCCTTTTTAGTTGAGTTGTTCTGTGATCCATTATTAAATAAATTCTCTTATTTTATTCCTTCAGCGACAGAGACGAGGAGCTCTTCAGTTCTTGTGCTGGTGTTGGTTGGGTTTGGGTTTGTCGTTTTCCTGATTGTTTTGCTGATTCTGCTGTTGGTTTTGTGGCGTTACAGAAACAACAAAGGTACAGCCAAGATACAAATAATCTTGAAATGTATTGATTTTTATTTTATAACATTTTTTCCCCCAGATGTGTGTTTTATGAGGTCAGTAATGCTGTTTCTACATTCACTGTTCTTAGTGGGTTTGCTTGTATTTAATGTAACCTAATGACTCAGGTCTCAGGGAACCAATCAGACACCTGCTGAAGATCATGTGACCACAACCTCTCCTCATGAGGGTTTGTACAAACATTGGTTGAATCAGTGACTTGTTTATATCATATCTGTTGTTTAATAATGATAAAACAATGTTACATGCTCCACCTTTAACACTTGGGTTTATAGAGGTGACCTACAGCCAACTCGAATTCAAAGAGAGGAGAAAACGAGGGAGAAAACCAGACGTCATGTGCTCCAGTGTTATTGCACAGTCAGCACCAGGTACAGTTTGGTCACTTCACAACAATAGCAACGGTTATGCTAAAAGTGAAATGGTTTCAGTTTTCAACAGTGTTATTTTACGAAAAGAAAAGTAATACTGGGTTTCCGCAGAACATTAGAAAGCATCTCTGGTGATAAATGTAAATTCAACAAGGAGCATGAGGGCCACCAAAAATGCATCTGTGGGCCGCATTTGGACCGCGGGCCGCACTTTGATCACCGCTGGTCTAACACATATTCAGCTGCCGTTTTGACTGAAACTGACCACATTTATTGCTTGAAAGTTTCCTGTTTCATTCAATTCTCTTTCCTCTGTTTGATGAAATATTCACAAATCCTAAGAAATAAAATGTAGTATTTGGGCATTAAGAAGATTTCATGTTCTTTCTTCTGTTTGTTCTCATTAGATGTGGACGTCATGTACGCTCAGATCAACCGCCACAGGAAACCGAAAGCCACAGACAGATCTGAAGGTAACGTGGATTCTCAAATCTGCACCAAAAATTCAATGAAAACGTGACAACGTTCAGACTGGCTTTTTTTTTATCCTATTATTTACTGTCGCCTTTAAGCCTAAATGTATTTGCTTTTATCTCTTTGATTTCTCTGACTGTTTTTCCTGCATGTTTATTCTTTGTTGTTTTTCGTTTTTATGGCTGTATTAATGCTGCTAATGTCGTTAAATGTTTGGCAATTTCAAAACAAAAGTGTGGTCTTTTTCAACAGTAAAAACCCCGGATACATCTGTGGAAGAAACGGTTTACTCTGAGGTCAAAAGGACCTCAGGTCTTACTGGAGATCCGGACTGTTTGGGGCTGTAGCCTTTCCTCATAACTGTGCCTTAGAGCTGCCACAGCCCGTCTAATTATTATTTATCCTGAGCTGAACTGCTGCTCTAAGCTGGAGTGAAACCGTTGGTTGCTTGTTTTTATACTTGACTTTAATGTCGCTTTGTAAATATTGTATCAGTGAAAATTTTTGGGCAAAAGTAATGTAAAAAAAAACATTAAAATGAACTTTGTATGAACTGTCGTGATTTGTTGCCTCTAAAAGTGTGGAATAATTTTATTTATTTATTCTTTTTTATCTCATTAGGGCGGCACGGTAGCACAGCGGTTAGTGCTCTCGCTTCACAGCTAGAAGGTCCCGGGTTCAAGTCCCACCTGGACGGGGCCTTTCTGTGTGGAGTTTGCATGTTCTCCCCGTGTCTGCGTAGGTTTCCTCCGGGTACTCCGGTTTCCCCTACCGCCAAAAACATGTACAATAGGCCAGGATGAATGGTGTGTGTGTAAATGTATGGTGTTGGTCAGAGGGACCGTAGGCGCGATGTGTGTAGTCGCGACAGCGCTTCTGTCAGTCTCCCCCAGGGGAAACTGAAGCTACTAACGTAGTTTACCACCACCGAGTATGGAGTGAATGTAAAATGCTCTCATGTAAAGCGCTTTGTGGCTATGCCTGTGAAAGGCGCTATATAAATAAAGGTTCTTCTTCTTCTTCTTCATTAAATCTCTTTCTGGGCAAACAGCCGCACGCAACCGTTCAAAATGTAATACCATTTTCTGACACTTCGATGAATATTAAAGCATTTGTAAAGTACTGGGTTTCAGGTGATATCACAGCGTTCTAAAGGCCTATAATATTATATAGAGGTAAAATTATTTTGTTTTTGAGGAAATATTTGGTCTTGTACAGAGAGATCATGGACCCAATACATGCACACAATGAGGAAGGAAGAGGAGAGTTCAGCTTCCTGACAGCCTGGTGGTAGAAGCTGTCCTTCAGTTAGTTAGACCTGTTATAATGTTATATGTTAGAAAAGTAACCCTAACCCTATAATAAACTAAGGACTATTAATCTAGCATCGGATTCAATAAACATATGAAAAATATTTTTAAATATTAATATATGTGACCCGCCCTGGATTCCAAAGACACAAGTCGGCAGCCCGTGTCTCGAGACAAACGTAAACAAAGATATTTTTTTGAAAATTTGTGATTTTCACTTTTTTTCATAATCCTTCAGTTGAAGTCACAAAGAAGCCTCTCCATGTTTAATCTACCAGTATTGGTATATTTAAAAGCGTAAACTTTTAGGTTCAAACCGACTACTTTGGGGTGGATTTCAGAGCTTGCTGTGGGGGCGTGACTTTGTCCGTGTGTATTTACATACTGGGTAAACACCGCTGAGGAGGAGGCAGCACAGCCGCACAGCTGCTTGGTTTGCATAGTCGACACAGGCTTTAGCAAACAAATGCCACGCAAAAAAGTCAGTTTTATACATACGCCTATTGTCGATCAGTTTTCAGGTTGAAAAAGTCTTGTTTTGTCAGAGAAATAGCGGCTTCATGACTGTAGGCTTCCCCTGAGGCCATCGCTACTTACACTAGAAAATGGATTTACCACGAGTTTGCTGAGCAGAAGGCAAAGGTTACTTCAGACGGGTGAGTGAAAGTTAGTTTTTTCCATCGCTTGTGGCTGCTGTGCCAGTAGTTTTTTGATGAGTCTATTGTGCTGTTGTAAGCTAACGTCTAAGCTAACATCTAAGCTAACGTGCAACTGAACCTGCTATTTACACGAAGGAAATGCCAAGGGGACAGAAAACTCACTGCGCCCTCCGTGCAGATCACGCACACACACACACAACTCAACAAAACAAGAAACTGAAGAGTAAATAAAGCATGCAAAAGAAGGACATGCAAACGGTACCACTTTCTCATACCTATTGTTATTAGCTAGCTCAGGACTCTCGTTATAAGTCAAAAGTAAAAGTATTCATCAATAGTTTAATGTACAGGATCTGTTTAATCCTTTGACTCAAATCAAACACAACAAAAACAGAAAAATCTGAAGGTAACGTGGATTGATTTTGATGTGCACCGTCCACCTCACTTTATGGAAACTTTTTACACAATATATTTCAATTAACGATTTGGAAACAAATGCCTGGTCTTTTTCTACAGCGAAAACACCTGAAACACCGGCTGATAAAACGGTTTAGTCTGAAGTCAGAAGGACTGTGGGTATGGAGACACACAAACATAATCCAGTACATGCACCATCTTAAACTCTACATTTACACAGAATCTTGTTCTTATAGTAACTCGAGACTGTAAGGAACGTCTGTGACCTACAATCCTCACACCTTTGTGCCGTGGACAGGGTCCTATATAACCATCACAGGAGATGGTTTTGGACCCATCACTGATCTATATGCAAGAGTGGGATGGAAATCTCTAGAAGCGAAGCTCTTCTTGGTGTCCTGCCTGATTATTTGATAAATCTAATAAATGTCAGAGCAAATGCTCACCAGTTGAGGTCTCAGGTCATTTTGACTCTTGAGTCACACCGTGTTTAGACAGAATGGGGTAAAAAGGCTTTTTGCTGCTTTGTACCATATGTTTGGAATGAGGCACAGAAAACTTTGCGTGTGGACAGTTTCCTGACCCTTGAACAGTGTAAATCCCTTGTAAAGGAGTGTCCACCATGTGAATGTTCTTGTTTTAAAGTATTATGGAAATTGTTGTAACTGAATGAATGTGTTGTTGTCTATATTGTATGTTTACCAAATTTGTAAAACTGTTCAAACAGGTTTCTCTTGCAAATGAAAAACGTTGAAGTTGATGTAATCCTCGCTCGATCCCGTCAAGAAAAAATTCTATGGGACCAGAATCCTATATGGCAGAAATAGGAGGTATTTCGACAAAAGTGGACTTTTCCAAAGACGTTTGGGTATATGGTACCGTGAATAAATCCAGCTCGGTTTTCACGCATTCAGCCGATTGATCGTGTAGTAGAGCCATTATTTAAATACAACAGATACAACTCCCGAACGTGTGCTCTTGGCTCCGCTTCTTCTGTCGAATGAATTCTTTGTGGAAGTCTTGCGTCTTTTAGTTTTGTTCTTTTTAGTCGCCCGGGCGTGCGTCGCAGGGTTTGTGCGGGGCGGTCTTTTTTGTCCTCTCTTTGTCACAAATGCTAAACCTTTGCCGTCCTGTTTATCAGAAAAGGCTGCTCTTGTAATGTTCGACATCACTTCTATGTTTTTAACTGCTGATTTTAGATGGGGTTTCGCTATACTGACTCCTCTTTTTAGAAGCGGTAGAGCCATTCTATATAGAGATCTAAACATTCCGGCATACTATAGAGTGGTTCACAAATAAACATATCCAGGTGTTCGAATGGCCAAGTCAAAGTTCAGACCTGAATCCAATCGAGAATCTGTGGAAAGAACTGAAAACTGCTGTTCACAAACGCTGTCCATCCAACTTCCCTGAGCTCCAGCTGTTTTGCAAGGAGGAATGGGCAAATATTTCAGTCTCTCAATGTGCAAAACTGATAGAGACAAACCCCGAGCGACTTACAGCAGTAATCGCAGCAAAAGGTGGAGCTACAAAAGTATTAACTTAAGGGGGCTGAATAATTTTGCACGCCCAATTTTTCTGTTTTTATTTGTTAAAAATGTTTGAAATATCCAATCAATTTCATTTCACTTCATGATTGTGTCCCACTTGTTGTTGGTTCTTCACAACAAATTACAGTTTTATATCTTTATGTTTGAAGCCTGAAATGTGGCAAAAGGTCGAAAAGTTCAAGGGGGCCGAATACTTTCGCAAGGCACTGTATACTGCTGTATAAACATCTGTTCAAAACGCACACATCGTAAATGTGTGTTTTTCTGCAAACCTTGCACTAAGAGGTTTCATCGTCCTGTATCCACTTGCTCACTCACGACACCATCGAGTGGACGAGAGCTGACATTGCAGACACGACTGCAGTTCTTCAGCAGCTCATGTCATGTCTGGCTGAATGTGTTTTTTATCCTTACAATAGTTTCTTCAAGTCTACAGTTCAGTCTTTTATGAACTGCCTTAAAATATTGCCCTAATCACAGTGTTCAGTGTCTCTCTAACACCCCCCTCCCCCCCCACCCCCTGTCGATGGACGTGGTTGTATTTATTTTTAGAGGCTTCATTGTATAGACAACAGCAGTTTGATTTATTTTGGGGAATGATCTTTTTAAATAAGTTCATGTCGGCTTAACTGTGAATCAACAGCTCTGACAGTAAAACTATTTTTGGCTTTTGTCGTGTTCGTCCTTAAGCAACTTCTGCAGGAAAAAGTGAAGTGAAAAAGTGTCTGTGGCGCTAAAGTAAAGTGTGATTTATTTCAATATTTTTAATGGGATTAAACCTTATGTAATTAATAATTGGAAAAAGTCCCGGACTTAATGTTATAACAGAAGTAAAAAAACAGTGACCCAAATCATTACAAAAGTAAAAAAGTACTGGGTGAAATTCACACTTCAGTATAATTGTATTGAGCTTTTGTGTTGAAATAAAGTCAAAATTAAAATTAAAAGTGGAAGAAAGGCAAACAGTTTAGTTTGTATGTTCATACAAAGCTTTTGTTATTCCTACATTTACTCTCAGTGGGAAGTGCAGCCGTTATTCCTCAAGTGAGCAATATGACTAAAGAAGTGACAGTAGGGTGTGTTGAAAGAAGTAGAATTTCTTCAAAATGTACTTCTTGGAATCGTTTACAAAGTTTTTGAAACACCCTTAGCTCATTGGCCAGTGTATAAAAGGAAGGAAATATTCATTTTTAAAGTTGCAACTTCCTCTTAGCTCTGTGTGTGTGGTGAGTTGAAGATGGACGCCCGTCAGCTCTGGACGCTGACTTTCTTCTGTGAGTGTTTTACCATCCACTGTAAAAGAGGATTCTGGCTTTGTTCACTATTCGCTCTTGTTTCAGATCTCACCGCTGTGCTCTGCAGACCCACCAATGGTAAGTCTCTCTCGTGTGATATACAGGTGCTCCTCATATAACTGGAATATCATGAACAAGTGCATTCACTTCTGTTATGCAACTTAAACTGTGAAACTGATATATGAGAGACTCATTACATGAAAGTGAGATATGTATAGCCTTTATTTGTTATAATTTTGATGATTATGGCTCAGCTTGTAAAAACCCCAAATTAAAAATCTGTAAGCCATATCATAAAAATTATAACAAAGGCTTGACATATTTCACTTCGCATGTAATGAGTCTATATCATATATTAGAAGAAGATCTTTATTTATACAGCGCCTTTCACAGACATGGTCACAAAGCGCTTTACATGAGAGCATTTTACATTCACTCCATACTCGGTGATGGTAAACTACGTTAGTAGCTTCAGTTTCCCCTGGGGGAGACTGACAGAAACGCGTCGCGACTACACACATCGCGCCTACGGTCCCTCTGACCAACACCATACATTCACACACACCATTCATCCTGGCCTATTGTACATGTTTTTGGTGGTAGGGGAAACCGGAGTACCCGGAGGAAACCTACGCAGACACGGGGAGAACATGCAAACTCCACACAGAAAGGCCCCGTCCAGGTGGGACTTGACCTTCTAGCTGTGAAGCGAGAGCACTAACCGCTGCGCTACCGTGCCGCCCGTAATATTAGTTTCACATTTTAGGTTGAAAATGAACTTTTTCATGATATTAAGACGTTTAATTTTAGCCGGGAGTGCACACACCGTCCAGCCATGATAAAAGGAGTCTGTTTGTGAGGATAAGTACGTTACATAACTAAAAGTGGACCAGGCCGTGCAGTTAAGACCGAACATGATGAGGTTGACAGTGTGGGCGGAGGTTTTGACCTCTTCTGTTTCCTAGTGATGTGACGTTCATGACTGACCTCTTTTTTTTTTTTTTTTTAATTTTACCCAGAACAATGGAGCAGGCGACACAAGTGAAAGCTAAAGGCACTAAACATGATTTATCAGAGAGTTACAGCCTCGTTTTATTAGTTGTGCAAGATTTTTGCGTAAATATCAGTCCCATTGTAATTCTAAATAAATGTAAAACTTGTGCCTTTTATCGATCACGTCTTTGATATTGTGAGTGATCTGGCTGGTGCTATTAAAATGGGATATTAAAAAGAGCCAGTCTCTTGAGCAGCTCTTTGAACGGATCCCAAAGAGCCGTGAATCCCATCACTTTCCTCTTCTGTTCAGTGTTTATATTTTCAAAACTGTGTGGAACAGTGTTTTCTTTTGTGGTTTCACTCACTGCAAATGAACTTCCTCACAGGAACAATAAAAGTCCTTATGATTTTGATACAGTGGGACATTTGCATAATATAACTACAAGGCTACTATATTACGTGCAATAATCTCTGTATAAGCATCATTTTAATCTCTATCGATGTCACTTTACCTGCAATAAAACTGAAAGAATTTGCACTGCCTACATTTTTTATTTTTACTATTCAATTGATTGCACATTTCCTGTCTTTTTTTTTTTTTGCTCACCCTGAGTGTTTCTTGAGAGCTGATTTAACAAGTGAATTTCTCCATTCATTGTGAGATTAATAAAGGATTATTTTATCTTATAATTATGTTTCTAGGGTTGGCATTAAAAAGCATTAAAATATATTAAATGAATTGTACCAAAACTAAGGCCTTAAATTTAAATCATTTACGCTCTGTTTTCGTTACTATTTAGACACTGTTTTCAGGAAGCTTTTAGATTTGGGTAATGCCTGGATACTTGGATATTTACTGGAGAAAAGTTTGGGACAAGATGTCGCTTCTAACTCATAGGGAAATAACGGGACAGGAAGAGCAGCGCCTCCTGAGGATCCACTCGGAGTCACGTGACGCTCGGATATTGCCCAATGTACACAATTATTTTCTCAAACGTTTTCTGATTTTTCCTTTTTACTTTTGAACATTCAACATAATAGTACTAGGGCATTAAAAAGCATTAAAAAGCATTAAACTTGACTTAAATGTGCTATTGACCTGATATTGACCTGGGTTAAGCTTTAGAAACGTGCAAAAGCACATCCTGGAGATCAATAGTGACAGTTGTGAGGCAGAGCAGTTGAATTCACCCTTTTCAGATCTTGATGAGAAATGTTGATGAATGAAATACAACACAACTCTCACATGTTTTATCAGTTTAAGAGCTCGTATTATTCACTCTTCTTTGCCGCCAGTAAAGAACATCAGACACCTAATCTGAACATTCAAAAAGGAAGTGATGCTGATGCACATTTAGTAAAAATGCATTTGTAAGAAATTAAGCCTAGTTAATAATAATAATAATGCCTTACACTTATATTGCGCTTTACAATCCAGTGTTACCAAGTTTCTCAAAGCGCTACACTGTCGTCATTATTCATTCACTCCATACTTGGTGGTGAGCTGCTGTTGCAGCCACAGCTGCCCTGGGGCAGCCAGTCTGCGCCATCGGCCCACCACCTGCCACTCACTCATACACCAGTGTACGCAGACACTGGAGGCAAGGTGGGTGAAGTGTCTTGCCCAAGGACACAACGACAATGTGCACCTTCAGGAGGCGGGATTCGAACCCCCGACCTTCCGATCATGAGACGACCCGCTCTACCATCTGTGCCACGGGGCGACGGAGTTTGACTTTATCCTCCTCATTTGTAAACGTGTCTTTGTGCAGGAGTGACTTTACAGATGCCGTCCTCATCTCCATATCTCGGAGACTCAGTGACTGTGCGGTGTGTGGGGTCAGACAGAGAGAGAGTGAACCTCCATAAAGATGACACAGAGCTGCAGAGAGATTCTACTCATCAGATCAATCAGACTTTAAACTCTGTAGAGCTGAGGATCAGTCCAGTGTCTGCTGAAGATCAGGGATCTTATTCATGTGTGAACAATGGGAACATAAAACTTCAGAAACAACTGTATGTAATGAGTAAGTAGTTTACTTGAAATATTCACCTGCTTTAAGAGGTTGTTTTTTGTTATGTGTTTATTCAACAAATCACAACTTAATAAAACAGTGTATTGTTGGTCTTTATGTGTGCAGGACGGAGACGCAGTATTGAGGTGAGAACATCCTGGTACTTCATCCCAGACCAGGGCAATGTGACTCTGACATGTTATGTGGATGATTTTCCAAACCCTCAGTGGCTCAGACGCAGCTCAGACTCTGACACTCACTTGGAAATATTGAAAGAAAACACTTACACTATCAGAGTGTCTCGTGGAGGAGTGTACTCCTGCAGAGGTTCAGATGAGTTTATCGTCACTGAAGAAAGTAATAAAGGCACCATTTGGGAGAGGGGTGAGTGGAAACACTGTATTTTGTCTTGAGCTTGTGTGTGGCTCATGTTATTCCACGATAGTTTGTACTATGGTTGGACTATTCTTTCAGAAGGGTTTGTTTAGTAACACAAGACCAAACAAAGCCTCAATCATCAGTTAAGTTTATTATTGTATTGATGTGATTTCTTAATGTAACCTAGTCTAATAACGAGACAGAGATAAAGGATAGGGTGGGGAGACACAATAAAAAACAGTAGTAATTTTTTCTAAAATGTATATTTTTTTTTGCAGGTTTGCCTTTACAAATGCCTTTATGGGCCTATTCTGGAGAGACAGTGATTGTTCAGTGTGAGGGGCCTGTCAAAACAAATCTGTACTTTTATAAAGATGGAGTCATTGTAACAACTGACACGAATCATTGGTTTAAACGCACTTCTGAGACGACAGTGGAGCTGAGGAGCCATGTGTCAGCATCAGACCAGGGCTGGTACTCCTGTGGGATCAATGAGGGAACATTATACACTGGTCGACAACTTACAATATACCAAGGTCAGTCCTGCTCACATACAGGAGTCTGATCAGAGTTCTAGTCTGGAAACCAGAACCTAATTACAAACATACTTTAAAAGCCTGAATAATGATCTATGATCTAATGTTTTCACCACAGAATGGAGCCACAGAGTTAAATTGACCACAGAAAACCACTTGATCCCAAACCAGGGCACAGTGAAGCTTAAATGTGAAGCACAAGGGGTTTCTGAATATGAATGGATCAGACGTTCTTCAGCTCAGAATTCTACCTTGGAAATATTAAAAGAAAACACACCTACTGTCACTGTCTCTCGTGGAGGAGTTTACTCCTGCAGAGGAAAACTACGGTTTTATATTCTGACAGCTGAAAGTGATCGTGTCACTATTTGGGAAACTGGTGAGTACATTTCTGTATCTTACCTTCTCCAACATGTTGGTTCAGAAAGATTAGTTTGAACTTTTCATAGCTGTTAATCCTTGATATGTTTTAGTTTTATAGGTAAGGTAAAGGTAAAGTCTTTTTTTGTCATTACACAATTTGTAGCGGCCAGAATGCCTGCCTGGCCTCTAGGTGTCACTGTGGCTGATTCCTCCTCATGCTACCTACCCTTGCCCTATTTAAGCCTGGCAATTAGTGGTGCCAGGTGTTGCAAAGTGAGGAGGAACAGTCTTTTGACCGTGCTGAGCTCATGTGAATAAAGTACCATTTTGAAGATTACTGGGCTTATTCTTTTGGAACACGCGTCTGAAACCCTTCAAACTTTGCATCCTAGTGGGTTTGTGTGGCACAGGGCCACACGGCCTCTACACAATTGTTTGGAGAAAGGGAAACCAACGCAGACACTGGGAGAAAATGCAAACTCAAAAGTCTCTGTTAGATCTGAGACTTGAACCCTGGACCTGTAGGTGGTTTCCCTAAAACATGCACAATAGGCCAGTATGAATAGTGGTGTGAGTGACTGGTTGGAGCAGCCCATGGCACAGATTGGCAGTCTTGCTCCCATAAATCTACCCCAGGGGCAGCTGTGGCTATAATAGTATAGCTTACCTCCACTGAATATGGCGTGAATGAATCATGAGTACATGTGGTGCTTTGAGAAACTTGGTAACACATTCCCTGTGCCATCTCTTTATATTTTTGGAGCATGAAGTGTAGTTCAGAGGAACAAATGTTTCGCCGAGGCATCAGTCTGAACCATTGAAGTAAATTAAATGGACGAGGCATGATGTCTCAGCTCCTATCTCTTTCAATAGTTGTGCTCAGTGGCACATGACTCCTGTTTCGTCCGCCATTACGGCCCATGGTCCCGTATGACGCGTCACCCGTATCTATGAAGGCAGCGTGAACGCGCACAGCTGTCGACGAAGCCCAATGACGAAGTCTCAGAGCGGAGCGGACGCCGTTAAGCCGTATCAAATCTGTTAATATCATCGTTCTTTAAATACAAAATGAATGTTTAAGGCCATTTCAGGCGAATAAGCTACTATGTTAAGATGACCTGGGGGGTCAGTTTGTCAGTGCGGGGCCAAATAAGCGAAGTTTCTCCGATCTTTTACAACAACCGGAGCAGCGGCCCTTCGAACGCACGTAGCCGCGCTACTGTACTCACGCTCGGCCACTTTTCCGAGAAGTTCCGTAAGTGCTGGCAGTCTGGTTATTGTGATAAAAATGATAGAAATCGAGTTTTTACTTTTGTTTGCTAATATAAACTCACTACTAGAATTGTTTGGCTGAATACAAAGAAGGAGCACTACAAACGTGTTCTATAAGTTAATGTAAGTAGCCATATTCATAAATTAAGAAGTGAAAAATTTAGTTACAAGTGCGTTTGTCAACATGAACAATGATTGTGTTGTCAGCCATGTATATTGTGCCGTTTCTGTTTCTGATCAAACTTTACTAAAGGTTATGATTCACGAACTGTCCATCATAAAGAGGTTACCTTACCTTACGCTTAAAACCGATGTATTTTGTACTTTATATTATGTTGCTTTCCGTCAAACATTTAAGCTATTTTCAAAAGCGTGCAGCCTATTCAGGAAACTATCACGTCTTCATTAGTTTATTGTTGTTGTTGTTGATGTTAGCTATAAGCCTAATTTTTAACATTAAAACACACGCCTGCCATGTGTAGGTTCGCAATACATTTTAGTACTGAGTGAAGAAAAACACTTGAGGTGCTTCTTAGCGTTTATCTTAGTACAGTCCCGTAGATTCCCGTTCATTATTTGTTTGAATCAATGGTTTGGCTCTCAGACCCGCAGAGACTGTGCTCGTTCATGAGTCACGAGCACGTCCACAGGCCTGGTGACGTCACACGATTGGAAAACTTTAAAAAAAAAAATTTTTGGATGCTTTACAATTTTTTTAAGAAAAAAAAAAGTATATGTCCTAAAAATTGTAATTTTTAAGAAATATATTAGCCTTAGTCTGAAACTCCAGATGCCCTGTGGACCATTTTACAGGCTCCTCCTTTTACATGAGTGTCTATGACAAAAAGGGCTTTTTGAGCTTCAGGCTGCAATACCACGGCCTGCCACTAGCACGAACTGAAATTGGGTGAAAAGGGGGCGTATCCCCCCCACGAGCACTTTGTTCATCAGACACATTATAGCTCCACTGGAGGGGCATCTCCAAACTGTTCAAAGGTCTGTCTAGATCAGAGTGTATCTTAGTTACCGTGTGCCCTCTGTTGATTCCTCTGAATGTGTAGGATCAGCTACTGTACTCTAAACTCCACTTTGACCAGTAGACAGACCACAGATTGGGAACCACTGCTGTCAGAAAGCTCCAGTTACCATCTGGAGGAAACTCCTTTTGGTCATGATCTGAAACACATGAGCAGCATTAGTAAACTGAGACAGCCATACTGTATATTTAAAGGACATGCCCCGCAGGCCTGGTATAGATAAACAAACAAAGATTTTTGACTTTTTTTACTATATTTTCTCTGCAGGACTACTGCACTAACATACTGTGTGTGTTGTCTCTACTCAGTGTCAAACAGAGCGGTGGTCCAGCGTGATCCTGCCTGGACAGAGGTGTTCAGTGGAGAGAGTCTGTCCCTCAGATGTGAGGTGGAGGATGAAGGAGGCTCAGAGTGGAGCTATGTCTGGAGAAAGTCTGGAGTCACAACAACAACAAGAGAATACACTCTCTCCAAAGTGTCCGTGTCAGACAGTGGAGACTACAGCTGCAGAGCGACGAGAGGGACTTATCAAAGCACAATGTGGAGCCAAGAGACCAGGCTCCAAGTGCTCAGTGAGTCCAATGTTTTTTGATCAAAAGGTCTATGTTTTTTTTTTTTTTCAGACCTTCTTCATTTGCAGAACTATGACACCACCGCAGAACTAAATATCCTAAAAAGACTGTTTGGATCTGGTGTTTTTACTTTTAAAAATGTTAACGATACAGACCAATATTACATTTTCACTATAATGATTTTTTTTTTTTGAGGGGGCGGGTGCCTAAATAAATAGCTTTTCTGGAGTAGTAACTCTAATATTTTATATTAAATTCAGTACGTCTTCCCTGCAGGTAAACCTGTCCCCGTCCTCTCCGTGTCTCCGTTGTGGCTGAGTCCTGGCGCCTCTGTCTCTCTGAAGTGTAACGTTACAGCGCCCTCTGCAGGATGGAGGTTTTACTGGTACCGAGCTGTTCCTCTTCCATCAGGCTCGTACTCATATGAGCTGCTCCCGGGGCTCACCTCAGGGACCGCACATGGGTCCTTCACTGTTCACAGTCTGAGCAGCACAGCAGGGTTTGTGTGTCGAGCTTCACGAGGGAGTCCAGAGGTCTACACTGAATACAGTCCACCACAGTTTGTCTGGTCTGCAGGTAGCTCTGCTGTCACTCACTCTTCTTCATTATCTTTACACTATAACACTGTAAAAGTCTGTATTTTCAGACGCTGGCTCCAGAGTGTCTCCGATTGTGCGTCCAAACAGCTCACAACACCTCACCAATGACCCAGTGTCCGTGAGCTGTGGCTCCTCTGATGAAGACTGGAGAGTCCAGATGTTTTCTCTGACCACTCGCTCTTTACACCAATGTCCCTCTCACACAGGAGACAAACATGAATGTAATTTCTCCAGAGCTGAGGAAATCAGGACAGTGTTCTGGTGTGAGTCTGGACGTGGAGAAATGACTGACGCAGTGAACGTCTCCATTCACGGTATGTTTACTTATTCGTAAACTTTTGTATTTGACTGTTGGACATAGCGACAGACACAGCTATGCACAGACATGAAAAATGACAAAATACATTAACCTCAGGAAGGAAAGTTGTTCCATCTGTCTTCAACAAAACTGTAAAAGCCGAGTATTAAATTTTTTTCATTAGGTATATTTTCTTCAACAACGTAAACGTATTACGCACAAGTGATACTGTAAATAATTCACCCTTAAGCGCTTGTCAGCAAAGCTCTCACACACACATCAATCCAAGAAGAAATAATAAACCCATATGCAAGATTACAGGCTTAAGGGCCTGTCTCACCGGCCTGGAGACTAGATGGAAACTTGAGTTGCCGCTGGTCACGGAAATGTCTCCGATACGTCCCCTGGAGATAAGGCGATTCTGAAGGTAGTCTCGGTGAAAATGAACATGTTGGATATCAGCGGAGACTGAATGGAGACTTTCTCCATGTGCACCGCGTAGAGAACAAACCAGCCTTTTTGGTCCAGAAGCAGACACTAAAAACTGCCCTACTGCCCATTGAAGTCATGGTTTGATCTCATTTTAGTCCCAAAATCCATTCGTTTTTTTAATATTTCACTGTGAACTCAAAAGATTCAAAAGAGAAGCATTTATTTCCCGTACATTTTTCTAAAATCTATTTGAGGCCAAAGATGCTGCTGTATAGTTTGTCAGTCTAACGAGTCTGATACATAAAGGGCCAATCTCACCGGAAGAGAGACGTCCCTAAACAGAGTCTTGATGAAAATGAAAATGTTCAGTGTTGTTAAAAATAAAGAGTTGGCCGAGTGTGCTACGAACAGCGCTGTCTTCCTCTTCGCTCTCCTCTCCTCTACAGTAGCCTTGTGCATCTTATTAAGCACTCGCAGAAAAAAACTACAAGCTATTTCTCCCACTGTGAGTTAAACACTGTCCAGCTCCCGAATCGATGGTCCCACTTCAGCACCAGCACGCCACCCACGTAGGAGGAAATATTCCAGTCTGGAACCATTGCTGTGCAAAACATCAGCGAGTGTCTGTCCAGTCACTGAAGCTGAAGATTGCACAGAGCGCCTCCTGTTTGTGTCCAAAGTTCTGAAAAGGAGTCAGTTTTGTTGTTGAAGCTTGTGGATCTGATGGATGAGGTCTTTAACTCTGAGGAGCTGTTTGATGCTCTTTGTCCTGTTTTCAATGCTATTGTTTTGTTATCTGTGTATTATGTGTGCGTATAAAATAAAAATTATATATTATTTTCTCGACAGATTCTGTGATTTTGTTGATCCCGGCTCAGCCTGTACCTGAGGGACGTTCTGTCTCTCTCACCTGTAAACTGGGACAATCTGCTGAATTCTCCTCAGTCCGTGTCTATAAAGACGGACAGTTAATACAAGAAGGATCCTCAAGAACATACAACTTCTCTGCTCTGTCCAAGTCTGATGAAGGCTTGTACAAATGTAGTCTACAAACTTCAAATCAGGTGCTGACATCTCCAGAGAGTTGGCTGTCAGTCAGGGGTGAGTTTTCAGTCCTTTTTAGTTGAGTTGTTCTGTGATCCATTATTAAATAAATTCTCTTATTTTATTCCTTCAGCGACAGAGACGAGGAGCTCTTCAGTTCTTGTGCTGGTGTTGGTTGGGTTTGGGTTTGCCATTTTCCTGATTGTTTTGCTGATTCTGCTGTTGGTTTTGTGGCGTTACAGAAACAACAAAGGTACAGCCAAGATACAAATAATCTTGAAATGTATTGATTTTTATTCGATAACATCTTTTTTTCCCCAGATTTGTGCATTATGAGGTCAGTAATGCTGTTTCCACATTCACTGTTCTTAGTGGGTTTGCTTGTATTTAATGTAACTTAATGACTCAGGTCTCAGGGAACCAATCAGACGCCTGCTGAAGATCATGTGACCACAACCTCTCCTCATGAGGGTTTGTACAAACATTTTCTTGGTTGAATCAGTGACTTGTTTATATCATATCTGTTGTTTAATAATGATAAAACAATGTTACATACGCCACCTTTAACACTTGGGTTTATAGAGGCAACCTACAGCCTGTTAGTCCAAAAGATAACTCCACTTTTAGTTCAAGTAACTTTATTCCACAACCACCATGTTCAACTGCCTAGTCCACAACTAACCTCCTCCCGGTTCACCTTCCCCCACACAACATCCCCTACACCAGCAACAGTACCCCCTAGCTGAATGGCATGTAACGTACATAAGACATAAGAGTAACAATCTCACTGTCTCTTAAAAAAAACTTAGAACATATGTATAACATCGGTGGTTATAAGTTAAGGGAGAACAACTCATTTAACAGACCAGCGTCCTTCATAGAGAGCCCTCAGAAGCGAGGTCGAAGATGCTCCCTTTTTTGTAAGACAATCTGCAAGTTGATCTTTTGTGTCATACCATAACACTTGATGAACCCTTTTAGTTTGAATGAGTTCTTTTATCGAACTAATTTCCAAATGCAGTCTTTTCTCAGCAACAAACTTAGTTGATTTAAGAGCATCAACAAGAGAGAAATTATCAGTGACACAGATTATTGGTACAGGGTAAGCAATACAACCAGCATTGAGTTCAGAAAACAGGGTTGACAGAAAAATGGCATTATCAATCCCCTCAGACATAGCGAGTGTTTCACCTGCAAGTGTGCTTCTGACAACTCTCTGAATTCTCTTTGACTGCCACGAAATGGGAGAGAATTGCCCATTTTCACCCATCAAAACAATGAGGTTCCCACCTTGAGTACCTCCATCTGAAAGATTTGCAAATGATGCATCAGTGAATGTAACCATCTTTAAGTTACTGTCTTTTCCAAGCTGTTGAAAATTCAACTGCACTGACTTGGCCTTGAGTTTACAAACTACCCTGTTTGCTTCATTAATGGTCTGTACTGTAGCTTGTTTGAGACTAGATGCTAAATTACTTGCATCAAACATGACATCAGGCCTGCTCTGTCTCGCAACCCACAGAAGTTGGCCTATCTTTGACCTGAGCTGCTCTCTCTCCTCTTCTGTGAGGGGTGAAGCTGACTCTGCAGCTCGTGAAGGCGTGATGTGTATGGGCTGCAGGTGTTGAATGTACGTCTTTTGGTGTATTTTAACCTTTTTGCCTAAAGTTACAAAATCCACCCCCACAAAGGAAAAGTTAGTGTGAGCTTCACGACCGACATTGAACTTTGACCTGAGGTAAGGTATGACTTTCTCTGAAAACATGTATGAACCTCCCCACATGAAATCATCGACATGACAAGCGAGCATACCAGTTACATTCTTGTCCTCATCAAGCCAGTAGAAAACTGCAGGGTCAACCTTAGACACAATACCTCCTGCTTCAATCATAATGCTTTTCACTCTGTTATACCAATACAATGAGGCATCAGCTAAACCATACACACATTTTCTCAGTTTCCAAAGAGTCCCTGTGCGATTGACTTCCGCCGGTGGTTTGATGAAAATGTCTCTGGACAGCTCCATGCCTTGTAAGAAGGCAGATTTTATGTCCATTGAGTGAAGTTCCCATTGTCTTTGACATAACACTGCCACTAGGAGTCTTAGTGACTCCAACGCACAGGTCGGTGAGTCCTTTTGCAGCTCAGAAACTTGGAGCTCCTCAAATCCTCGCGCAACAAGTCTTGCTTTAGGTACTAAGCCATTGTCAGTCTCTTTCAGAGTGCACACCCAACGAGTGGAGACACACTTTTGTCCTTTGTCCTCAACTTCTTCAAACACCTCGTTCTGTCTCCAATTTAGTATTTCCTTTTCTTTTGCGTCATCAAATGATACATCCTTGGTCACAAAAACATCCTCTTGTGTATCCGTATTGGGAACCTCTTCCTGGACACGAAGATACTCCAACTGCGACAGATCTGCTGATTCACTGTTACCTGCTATCTCCGCAGGCTCAAGTAGCACTAAGTTATACCAGTTCTTTTACTTTCCAGTGGCTTTGCCAGCACGTCCTAACACCTTTGCTTTTTGTGAAACACCACTTGCTTGGTTTCTGAACATCACTATTTGTCCAGGCTTTATGTTGATGTTTCCAGCGTCCGGTCCCTCTACTTCTGCATTTTCAAGAGCAGGTAAAGGATCATTCTCTGTGTTTTCCACATTTGTCTCTTCACTAGTGTCCACTGTATGTTGTCCCTGATTATTCTCCTCACAGGCATTCTGAGGCTCTTCATGCTCAAGAGTAACTTTTCTTAACCTAAGTTGGTGCACTCTGACACAGGTGCCTCCGTGTCTGACAAAAACAACTGCACCATCCTGTCCAATGACCACTCCAGGGCCTTTCCATTCTGGACAGTCCACTCGTTTGTAATAGACCTTATCTCCAGGTTCGTATCGCTCGTCAGTGGGCCGTAGCTGTTATTTTAAAGCTCCGCGTATCCTCTCTCACACTCAGCTTCAGTAAAAGCCTTTCTTGCAGCATGCAGGGCCGAAATGTGCTTGGCAACCCATTCACTCTTGGTAGACCCCTCTAGAGCCGGTGCTTTGTCAATTAACACAGAGGGCAGATTAGGATTCTGTCCGAACACCAGCTGATGTGGGCTGTAACCATGGACACTTTGCATACAGTTCTTTGCCATCAGGGCCCAGTCCATTGCAGTGCTCCAATCACATCCAGTACTAGCTTTCACTTTCATTATGATCTCAGTTAGGGTTTGATTATGGCGCTCTAGCAGTCCATTGCTCCAGGGGCTGTAGGCAGGTGTTGTCTTAACTTCAATATTAAAGTTCTCGGCCATGTCTCTAACTTCCTCATTATTAAACTCGCCACCATTGTCACTGAATAGCTTTCGCGGTGGGCCATGTACACTGATCCAATCATGGATAAAACGCTTGGCTATTTCAGAAGACCTCTTGGTGGTCAGGACACTACCAGCACTAAAACGAGTAAACTGGTCAATAATGTGTAGATACCAAACCCCTGTCTGAAGCTCGTGCAGATCTACAGCAACTGTTTCATTGTACGTAGATGCCAGTGGTAAGCCGACCGCAGGTTTTGTTTTTGTTTTACAGTATTTCTGACACACTTCACACTGCTTTACAATCTTTTGCAGCAGGCTGGTGCATTCTGTGTCCTTGTTGCCAGAATTATTCAAAAGTCTGTGTAGTTTGTCGGCAGAGGCATGCCCGAACTGTTTATGAAGCTTCTCCAAAACTTTCATCTTCTCGCTTGTGTTCATCTTGTCTGTGATTGTCAATATTTCGTCTTCAGTCGTTAATATCTGATCAGAGTGAGCAGGACTTTTATTGTCATTGTCCACGATGTTCACACAATAATGTCCAGAGCTTGTAAAGTCTAGTTTGACCGGTTGGTTGAACATCACTGCACTGTCATTTTCCATGTCCAGAACGGCCCCTGCCCTTTTTAATGACATCTTACTTAAAAGCAGGGGAATGTTTACAGGCACCACTTCCGTTTCAATATTACACTTCGTATTGCCAATCTTTGCAGGAAGCTTTACTCTTTTCCCTGAGTAAACTACTTTTCCATCTCCAAACTTGAAAGGCCTGTGACTTTGTGCTTCTGTTTCTTTCATCATCTTTACACTTTTCTTCTGTAACACTGTACTGTAGTTGTCAAGCCACTCTTGTCCACAGACTGTCCTAGTACAAGCAGTGTCTATTATTGCTGAGCCAAAACATTCGGTCATAAATATTTCTGCATCTGTCGTTGATTCTTTGGTGTACAGAGTAATATTACACTCTTCCATGTCTCTTTTATCTTCTGTAATCTTAACACTCTCACCTTTATGCGGACAATCTTTGGCCCAGTGATATGTACTTTGGCACACTGCACATTTCGATCGTCGTCCGTACCGATCTAGCGGGTTGGTACCGGGCTGTGGAGTTTTCTGATGAGCGCTTTGCTGCCAGGACTTGCCTTTTTGCTGTCGCTGCTCCGTCGCAAACACGGACTCCTGGCTACTTTGTGCTGCCGCGCTCGTTTTTCCGCTAAATATTCTCTTCAAAGCGGACTTCATCGAGGCAAATGTTAAGTCTGTGCATGCAGTTAAAGCTAACTGCCTATCCGTCATATCCAAACACGCAGTGTCCAACAGCTTAAAAGCCAAAACTGCGTCTGGGAGCTCCATATTGTACTTTTTCATTCGAGAATAGCGCTGTTCGAAATCAATAATATAGTCCGCCATGGACATGTTCGCTACTTTCATAATCCGGTCAAAATCTGAGTAAGCATCATAGACCCTGTCCTTTTCCTCTTTTAGGAACAAATCATCCAGTTTATCGAACAAAGTGGTCATTCCAGTGTCTTTATTTAGATCATCTACCGAAATTTCCAACGCCGTATCCCGCGCTCTTCCTGATAGCGCCAGGGCGATGGCGAGCGCTTGTTATTTTTTCTCCAAATCTGTAACTCTGGTCCAAATGTTGACTTCATTCTTCCAGCTTTCGTAGGGTTTTCCATCTTCAAACGTCGGTGGAACCCGGTAGTTACTAACCATCCTCTGCCAAGACCACAACTAACCTCCTCCCGGTTCACCTTCCCCCACACAACATCCCCTACACCAGCAACAGTGCCCCCTAGCTGAATGGCATGTAACGTACATAAGACATAAGAGTAACACAGCCAACTCGAATTCAAAGAGAGGAGAAAACGAGGGAGAGAACCAGACGTCATGTACATTATTTTGAAGCTAATTTTAACCTTGGCATGTATTTTTGATCGCCGGGAGCATGCTAACGCTAACAGCAACTAATCCAGGCTGGGTCAGAAACCATGATGGAAATGCCTAAAGTCGCCTCATAAAATAAAGAATAAATGAAGACATTTGTAATGCACAAGTTATGATCAGATTGATTTATGTGAACTGTTTATATTAATGTAAAATAGCCTGTCCCAAAGATGGAGTCGAAAATCTAGTGATTCTTGTTAATTGTTTTTCCCACTAGTTTATGAATAAATATAATTGTAACATGATCTGTAAGAAAAGAGGAAGATGCACTTCTTCACTCAGAGAAAGCCACTTGGTATCGGTTAATATCGAATATCGGCAGATACTCAAACCCCCGGTATCGTTATCGGCAGCAAAAAAAGCTGGATCGGTGCATCTCTAATTTTTACAGTAAAAGTTACTTGTAAATGTCAAAATGATGTTCTTAACCTCCTACCACCCGCCTTAACCAAGTGCATTTTCTCCAGTTCCGCTTTACTCAAATCTAAAAACGTCTGGACTGGAGAGCTTATAGCCAGAGTGACGCCTCATTAAGACCTACAAAGCTGATCAAAACTGATATTTTTCCATGCAATGTTGCCATGTTGTCGTCATGTTGTCATGTTATTTTCTTCTCGTTTTGTCGCCATTTTGACGCTTTTTTCAAGAAGCTTTTAGATTTGGGTAAAGCTGAACTGCAGAAAATGCACTCGGTTAAGGCAGGTGGTAAGATGCAGCTCTGCTTCTCATTTTTGTGGCTATAATTGTGTAGAATGAACATTGTTGTTGAGCCAAGACATACAGTCTTACACAGTCCACAGGGAAGAGCGTCGTTCAGCTTGAAAGAGTTCACGATGACCTTCTGTAAAGGAGCCTACACACCAAACGCGGTTCACACGGCAGGTGCAGTTGATTCCTGTGTATTGTCAAGGCTCTGGATTACAACATGTTTAAAGGGGATTTTATCATGACATGAGGCTGGACAGTCGGGTACTACACACTCAAACCCACACGTATTGAAATAATATCAGAGATTTGCCTCAAGCGTCAGAGAAACGTAGACTACTATCATGTGTTGTAGATACTGAACTCTTTCCACTGTAAATTCCCTCGTACCTTAAGGTAAGATTTATTTAGTTTATAGAATTTTCATGTTTTCTGAAAATATTAGAATTTCTATATATTCAAATTTATTTAAACACAAACTAGACGATGTCCATAGGTAGTTTTTTTTACTTAAGTATTTTTCTTTATTTTAAATAATTAGGCTATACCTGTCTCTGCTCCCACTACGAGGCCCCCCTTCAGAAAGTATTAGATTGTCTGTGACTGTATTATATGATTTAAACTTTGACACAAGAAGTTTGCACAAAGTCATTTACAGACTGTGGAACTTTTTAAATAATAAACCAATACAGTCGACTACAGCGTAAAATGTAAACGTGTAAAATGCAATCCTGATGTTAGAAGGAGTTAAACGTGTTAATATAAAGTCTTTTGGATTCACAGAGAGGACGTACACTGAGCTTCAACGCAGAGTAGAGGACATTTATCAAACCATTCAGCAGCAGGAGAACGACTACTACAACATTCAGCAGCAGGAGGTACAGCTGGTCTCTATTGTTCTAAAACCAGCAATTATGCTGAAAGTAAATAAATATTAAAATGTTCACCTTGTTCCTTCTGTGGACCCACCACCTGCAGGAGGAGCCATAGGAGCTGGTGCAATGTGATTTGGGCAGGTCCAACAGCTGCCCCCACGACCCGGCAACGGACAAGTGGAAGAAGATGGATGGATGGATGGATGTATGTTCACCTTGTTTGTTTCCTGCAGATGGTTATATGACACATTCAAATAAACAAGAAAGAAAAAGCCACAGAACATTTTTCAGTGTCTGCCTGTCAGTTTAAACGGGGCTTTCAATATATTCACTCATTGCTACTTGTTTTCCCCCCACTAACTATGTAAGTGGGATCATTTGTATTTTGTGTCTCAAATATTATCATATCAGGATCTGAAATCAGATATTCCTTAATTTGAACAATTTGATCATCTCCCTATAATATCCAAACCCTTGAATCTGATTTAGTATTTTATTGCATCCACAGAGGTGTGATCATTGATTTATCAGCAAATACAACACAGTTTTAATGTAAATATTACATACTGCTGTATATGTAAACGCCTGTTCAAAACACATAACATGTTTATTTTTCTGCAAACCTTGCACTAAGAGGTTTCATCGTCCTGTATCCACTTGCTCACACACGACACCATCAAGTGGACGAGAGCTGACATTGCAGACACGACTGCAGTTCTTCAGCAGCTTATAGTAGAATTGGGACTCCAACCGTTTTTACCCAGCGAGCTACTTTTACGCAACAAAACAGATTGGAGAGATACTTATGCTTCAAAGACACTTGTGTAAAATGTGTCTTAGATGGACTTCAACCAGGAGAAGACTTGAGTTTAGTCCTTAAACTTTACTATTCTGACCCAAATGTTTGCAATCAGGAAATGCGACCATATTAGTCCAGTGCTCCGGTCTCTGCACTGGCTTCCTGTCGCTCATAGAATAGAATTTAAAACAGCTCTGCTTGTTACAAGTCTTTTCATGGTTTAGCACCAAACCATCTCAGGGAGGGGTCTCCTGGTGGTTCCCAGAGTCAGGACTAAACACGCAGAGGCTAAAGCTAAAATCTGGAACAGTCTTCATGAGGATGTGAGACAGGCTTCAACTCTGACAATGTTCAAATCCAGGGTGAAAACAGTTCTTTGTACTGAAAGTATTTTATCTGCACTCTTGGTTTTTACTGTATTTAATTATTTTTCATGTTGATGTTTTATGGATTGATTTGATCTGCTTTCTTGTCATTTTTGTATGAATTGTGCCCTTCATATAAACTTGCCTTTGCAGATTGTGTTCCGTATGTTCGGAACCAAGAGAAAATGTATCTAAAATGTGAGTCAAGCGTATGTAAACGTATAGAAATAGTTTGGCGAGCGACCTAGAAAGGGCTGGAGAGATACTGGTTGGATTGAATGTCTGGCTGAATGTGTTTTTTATCCTTACAATAGTTTCTGAAAGTCTACAGTTCAGTCTTTTATGAACTGCCTTAAAATATTGCCCTAATTCTGTTTGCAACACATGTTTAAACGGCCTCTCACTCCATCAAAAGGTCAATTGTCATGTCATGTATTAAAGCAAATCTATGGTCATTGTTAAATAAAAGCTTATTCTTACATTCATACCTTTATGCTCTATTCTTATTTGGTATTCCACTTTACTTTGTAGACAGGCAGCTTTTTAGCCACCACCAAGCAGACCCGTTTGTAGACAATATTGGGGCCCGAGGCCTCATGAAACAAAGGGGTCCCAGTGTTCAGTGTCTTCTCTGTCAGCACGTATTCGCTAAAGTCCAATCATGTTCTCTTAAATGTGTCCAAAAGTGGAGACAATGATCGGATCCTTTGCCCTGAAAAACTGAAACGGGGAATCAAAGTAAGCACTGCCTAAGATGAACGTGGCAGGTTTGTGAATCCGGTTACGAGAAGCAGAGACTGAGACTGTGGCGTTTGTGGTCGTGCGCTTTGAGTGACAGGCAGGAACTTAACTGCGAAGCGGAGCCGGACTAAATGTGTGAACCGAAAATACCACTAAAAATCGTTTACCAAGTTTTTGAAACACCCTTAGCACATCAGTCTGTGTGAAAAGGAAGGAAATATTCATTTTTAAAGTTGTAACTTCCTGTTAGCTCTGTGTGTGTGGTGAGTTGAAGATGGACGCCCGTCAGCTCTGGACGCTGACTTTCTTCTGTGAGTGTTTTACCATCCACTGTAAAAGAGGATTCTGGCTTTGTTCACTATTCGCTCTTGTTTCAGATCTCACCGCTGTGCTCTGCAGACCCACCAATGGTAAGTCTCTCTCGTGTGATATACAGGTGCTCCTCATATAACTGGAATATCATGAACAAGTGCGTTCACTTCTGTTATGCAACTTAAACTGTGAAACTGATATATGAGAGACTCATTACATGCAAAGTGAGATATGTATAGTCTTTATTTGTTATAATTTTGATGATTATGGCTCAGCTTGGAAAAAACCCAAATTAAAATTGAGCCGCTCTTTGAACGGATCCCAAAGAGCCGTAAATCCCATCACTTTCCTCTTCTGTTCAGGGTTAATGTTTTCAAAACTGTGTGGAACAGTGTTTTCTTTTGTGGTTTCACTCACTGCAAATGAACTTCCTCACAGGAACAATAAAAGTCCTTATGTTTTTGATACAGTGGGACATTTGCATAATATAACTACAAGGCTACTATATTACGTGCAATAATCCCTGCATAAGCATCATTTTAATCTCTATCAATGTCACTTTACTTGCAATAAAACTGAAAGAATTTGCACTGCCTACATTTTTTATATTGTCTGCTCTAATTTTATTCTTTATTTATTTTATTTGCAATCATTGTATATGAGATTCCCCTTTTTACTATTCAATTGATTGCACATTTCCTGCCTTTTTTTGTGTGCTCACCCTGAGTTTCTTGAGAGCTGATTTAACAAGTGAATTTCTCCATTCATTGGCCCTCATTTATCAAACTTGCGTACGGTGAAATCCGAGCGTATGTGGGGTTTACGAAAAATCACCGCGTGTTTTGGCATTTATCAATCTGAGCGCACCGTACACCTGGCGTACGGTGCGCTCAGATCCTACACCAAGTCAGGAGGTGGTACATGATACACCAATTTTAACTAAACACTAAACAGCGCAGGAAAACAGTTTTTAACAGCATGAATGCATCGCCACATCGCATGTTATCCTCATTAGTGATTTAAACATGAAACAAGGCGACAGCGTTAATGTTTATGGGCAGACTTTGATTCAATGTTGCGCTGCATCGACACGGGTCCGAGCCCAGAGGCTCAGCCCGGACCAGAGACACTAGAACCTGGACTGCAGCCACAGAGACGCTTATGGTGTATTTTTATATTTATGTTTAGTTTTTTGTTTTTGACAAAATACCGCTGCATGCGCAAACTTTGTGTGGATTCCCCGCCTCACACCCGCGGCCGCTGCCGTGTACCGGGACACCGGGACTCACCTGGGTCTGCGCGAGGCCATGCTCCGTGTTCTGGTTGGTTTGAGCGCCGAGTCTGTGGACCGTATTCCGTGCGTCAAACAAATCCTTCGACAGCTCCACAGCTTTCGTCGGTCCGGACGGGTTCATAAAGTCCGGGTTTGAGCGGCGCACAGGGTCTGCTGAGCGCGCGCTCTCCTCTCGTCAGGGGAATGATTGAAACACGTCTCGAAGGGCTGTCTTCGGTCCGGACGGGTTCGTTAGGTTCTGGTCGGCTGTCAGCTCTCCACGCACCTGTTTCCTCCCGGAGGAAAGCTCTGCTCAGGCCGAAAGGCGAGTAGTTCTTCCCCCGGCTGTAGCGCTGAGTCCGCGGAGCTGACCGCTGCTTTTTGCTGTTCAGATCATGGTCCAGAGTCTGCTCTGACTGCGGCGTTGTATCCGTTGTACGCTTTTTTTTTTATGTGGTCTAATTTTATACCCTTTTTATATAGGCTATTTAGGCCTACTGCTTATTTAATAAAGGTCACTTTTTATTATTAGCCTATTTCTTTTTTCCCCTCTTTTTTTTTTAGTAAATGTGATCTTGGATTGGCTAGGTTAACGTTGGTTACTGACAGATTTTTTAATATCATATGAACAACTATTTATCATTTCCTGGTTGGAGAAATTTTCTTTTTTGCCGTGTTTTGTGCGTGCCTGCCGTAAAACCCGTGGGTGAGGCCTGAATATTTTTGGGCGTTTCATTCAAATGACGCTGGGATATCTCCGTGGCGTTTACCATCAGCTGCTCTTGCGTAGATAAGATCTGAGCGGAAACACAGGTTCATAAATGTCACGCGCCTTCTGGCGTATATCGGAAATACACCTACGCATACACCATTTTTTTACGCAATGTTGATAAATGAGGGCCATTGTGAGATTAATAAAGGATTATTTTATCTTATAATTATGTTTCTAGGGTTGGCATTAAAAAGCATTAAAATATATTAAATGAATTGTGCCAAAACTAAGGCCTTAAATTTAAATCATTTAGGCTCTTTTTTCG
Organism: Proterorhinus semilunaris; assembly: GCA_021464625.1. NCBI lineage: Eukaryota > Metazoa > Chordata > Actinopteri > Gobiiformes > Gobiidae > Proterorhinus > Proterorhinus semilunaris. Next base: position 5,256,366 of record CM038346.1, read on the forward strand.
TTACTATTTAGACACTGTTTTCAGGAAGCTTTTAGATTTGGGTAATGCCTGGATACCTGGATATTTACTGGAGAAAAGTTTGGGACAAGACGTCGCTTCTAACTCATAGGGAAATAACGGGACAGGAAGAGCAGCGCCTCCTGACGATCCACTCGGAGTCACGTGACGCTCGGATATTGCCCAATGTACACAATTATTTTCTCAAACGTTTTCTGATGTTTCCTTTTGACTTTTGAACATTCAACATAATAGTACTAGGGCATTAAAAAGCATTAAACTTGACTTAAATGTGCTATTGACCTGATATTGACCTGGGTTAAGCTTTAGAAACGTGCAAAAGCACATCCTGGAGATCAATAGTGACAGTTGTGAGGCAGAGCAGTTGAATTCACCCTTTTCAGATCTTGATGAGAAATGTTGATGAATGAAATACAACACAACTCTTACATGTTTTATCAGTTTAAGAGCTCGTATTATTCACTCTCCTTTGCCGCCAGTAAAGAACATCAGACACCTAATCTGAACATTCAAAAAGGAAGTGATGCTGATGCACATTTAGTAAAAATGCATTTGTAAGAAATTAAGCCTAGTTTGACTTTATCCTCCTCATTTGTAAACGTGTCTTTGTGCAGGAGTGACTTTACAGATGCCGTCCTCATCTCCATATCTCGGAGACTCAGTGACTGTGCGGTGTGTGGGGTCAGACAGAGAGAGAGTGAACCTCCATAAAGATGACACAGAGGTGCAGAGAGATTCTACTCATCAGATCAATCAGACTTTAAACTCTGTAGAGCTGAGGATCAGTCCAGTGTCTGCTGAAGATCAGGGATCTTATTCATGTGTGAGCAATGGGAACATAAAACTTCATCAGAAACCACTGGATGTAACTGGTAAGTAGTTTACTTGAAATATTCACCTGTTTTAAGAGGTTGTTTTTTGTTATGTGTTTATTCAACAAATCACAACTTAATAAAACAGTGTATTGTTGGTCTTTATCTGTGCAGGACGGAGACGCAGTATTGGGCTGAGAACATCCAGGTACTTCATCCCAGACCAGGACAATGTGACTCTGACATGTTCTGTGGAGGATTATCCAAACCCTCTGTGGTTCAGACGCAGCTCAGACTCTGACACTCACTTGGAAATATTAAATGAAAACACTTCAACTATCAGCGTGTCTCGTGGAGGAGTGTACTCCTGCAGAGGTTCAGATGAGTTTATCGTCACTGAAGAAAGTAATAAAGGCACCATCAGGGAGACTGGTGAGTGGAAACTCTGTACTTGTTCTTGAACTTGTGTGTGGCTCATGTTATTCCACGATAGTTTGTACTATGGTTGGACTATTCTTTCAGAAGGGTTTGTTTAGAATAACACAAGACCAAACAAAGCCTCAATCATCAGTTAAGTTTATTATTGTATTGATGTGATTTCTTAATGCAACCTAGTCTAATAACGAGACAGAGATAAAGGGTGGGGAGACACAATAAAAAACAGTAGTAATATTTTCTAAAATGTATATTTTTTTTTGTGCAGGTTTGCCTTTACAAATGCCTTCATGGGCCTATTCTGGAGAGACAGTGATTGTTCAGTGTGAGGGGCCTGTCAAAACAAATCTGTACTTTTATAAAGATGGAGTCATTGTAAAAACTGACACAAATCACTGGTTTAAACGCACTTCTGAGACGACAGTGGAGCTGAGGATCCATGTGTCAGCATCAGACCAGGGCTGGTACTCCTGTGGGATCAATGAGGGATCATTATACACTGGTCAACAACTTACAATATACCAAGGTCAGTCCCGCTCACATACATGACTCTGATCAGAGTTCTAGTCTGGAAACCAGAACCTAATTACAAACATACTTTAAAAGCCTGAATAATGTATGATATATGATATAATGTTTTCACCACAGGATGGAGCCCCAGTGTTAAACTGACCACAGAAAACCACTTGATCCCAAACCAGGGCACAGTGAAGCTTAAATGTGAAGTACAAGGAGTTTATGAATATGAATGGATCAGACGTTCTTCAGCTCAGAATTCTACCTTGGAAATGTTAAAAGAAAACACACCTACTGTCACTGTCTCTCGTGGAGGAGTTTACTCCTGCAGTGGAAAACTACGGCTTTATATTCTGACAGCTGAAAGTGATCGTGTCACTATTTGGGAAACTGGTGAGTACATTTCTGTATCTTACCTTCTCCAACATGTTGGTTCAGAAAGATTAGTTTGAACTTTTCACAGCTGTTAATCCATGATATGTTTTAGTTTTATAGGTAAGGTAAAGGTAAAGTCTTTTTTTGTCATTACACAATTCGTAGCGGCCAGAATGCCTGCCTGGCCTCTAGGTGTCACTGTGGCTGATTCCTCCTCATGCTACCTACCCTTGCCCTATTTAAGCCTGGCAATTAGTGGTGCCAGGTGTTGCAAAGTGAGGAGGAACAGTCTTTTGACCGTGCTGAGCTCATGTGAATAAAGTACCATTTTGAAGATTACTGGGCTTATTCTTTTGGAACACGCGTCTGAAACCCTTCAAACTTTGCATCCTAGTGGGTTTGTGTGGCACAGGGCCACACGGCCTCTACACAATTGTTTGGAGAAAGGGAAACCTACGCAGACACTGGGAGAAAATGCAAACTCAAAAGTCTCTGTAAGGTCTGAGACTTGAACCCTGGACCTGTAGGTGGTTTCCCTAAAACATGCACAATAGGCCAGTATGAATAGTGGTGTGAGTGACTTGTTGGAGAAGCCCATGGCACAGATTGGCAGTCTTGCTCCCATAAATCTACCCCAGGGGCAGCTGTGGCTATAATAGTATAGCTTACCTCCACTGAATATGGCGTGAATGAATCATGAGTACATGTGGTGCTTTGAGAAACTTGGTAACACAGGATTGTAAAGCGCAATATACAAGTGACTTGCTGTGAGGCAAGAGCGCTAACCACTCATTCACTGTGTCGTCTCTTTATATTTTTGGAGCATGAAGTGTAGTTCAGAGGAACAAATGTTTCGCCGAGGCATCAGTCTGTACCATTGAAGTAAATTAAGTGGAAGAGGCATGATGTCTCAGCTCCTATCTCTTTCAATAGTTGTGCTCAGTGGCACATGACTCCTGTTTCGTCCGCCATTACGGCCCATGGTCCCGTATGACGCGTCACCCGTATCTATGAAGGCAGCGTGAACGCGCACAGCTGTCGACGAAGCCCAATGACGAAGTCTCAGAGCGGAGCGGACGCCGTTAAGCCGTATCAAATCTGTTAATATCATCGTTCTTTAAATACAAAATGAATGTTTAAGGCCATTTCAGGCGAATAAGCTACTATGTTAAGATGACCTGGGGGGTCAGTTTGTCAGTGCGGGGCCAAATAAGCCAAGTTTCTCCGATCTTGTACAACAACCGGAGCAGCGGCCCTTCGAACGCACGTAGCCGCGCTACTGTACTCACGCTCGGCCACTTTTCCGAGAAGTTCCGTAAGTGCTGGCAGTCTGGTTATTGTGATAAAAATGATAGAAATCGAGTTTTTACTTTTGTTTGCTAATATAAACTCACTACTAGAATTGTTTGGCTGAATACAAAGAAGGAGCACTACAAACATGTTCTATAAGTTAATGTAAGTAGCCATATTCATAAATTAAGAAGTGAAAAATTTAGTTACAAGTGCGTTTGTCAACATGAACAATGATTCTGTTGTCAGCCATGTATATTGTGCCGTTTCTGTTTCTGATCAAACTTTACTAAAGGTTATGATTCACGAACTGTCCATCATAAAGAGGTTACCTTACCTTACGCTTAAAACCGATGTATTTTGTACTTTATATTATGTTGCTTTCCGTCAAACATTTAAGCTATTTTCAAAAGCGTGCAGCCTATTCAGGAAACTATCACGTCTTCATTAGTTTATTGTTGTTGTTGTTCATGTTAGCTATAAGCCTAATTTTTAACATTAAAACACACGCCCGCCATGTGTAGGTTCGCAATACATTTTAGTACTGAGTGAAGAAAAACACTTGAGGTGCTTCTTAGCGTTTATCTCAGTACAGTCCCGTAGATTCCCGTTCATTATTTGTTTGAATCAATGGTTTGGCTCTCAGACCGCAGAGACTGTGCTCGTTCATGAGTCACGAGCACGTCCACAGGCCTGGTAACGTCACACGATTGGAAAACTTTAAAAAAAAAATTTTTTGGATGCTTTACAATTTTTTTAAGAAAAAAAAAAGTATATGTCCTAAAAATTGTAATTTTTAAGAAATATATTAGCCTTAGTCTGAAACTCCAGATGCCCTGTGGACCATTTTACAGGCTCCTCCTTTTACATGAGTGTCTATGACAAAAAGGGCTTTTTGAGCTTCAGGCTGCAATACCACGGCCTGCCACTAGCACGAACTGAAATTGGGTGAAAAGGGGGCGTATCCCCCCCCTTGGTCTGAACGAGCACTTTGTTCATCAGACACATTATAGCTCCACTGGAGGGGCATCTCCAAACTGTTCAAAGGTCTGTCTAGATCAGAGTGTATCTTAGTTACCGTGTGCCCTCTGTTGATTCCTCTGAATGTGTAGGATCAGCTACTGTACTCTAAACTCCACTTTGACCAGTAGACAGACCACAGATTGGGAACCACTGCTGTCAGAAAGCTCCAGTTACCATCTGGAGGAAACTCCTTTTGGTCATGATCTGAAACACATGAGCAGCATTAGTAAACTGAGACAGTCATACTGTATATTTAAAGGACATGCCCCGCAGGCCTGGTATAGATAAACAAACAAAGATTTTTGACTTTTTTTACTATATTTTCTCTGCAGGACTACTGCACTAACATACTGTGTGTGTTGTCTCTACTCAGTGTCAAACAGAGCGGTGGTCCAGCGTGATCCTGCCTGGACAGAGGTGTTCAGTGGAGAGAGTCTGTCCCTCAGATGTGAGGTGGAGGATGAAGGAGGCTCAGAGTGGAGCTATGTCTGGAGAAAGTCTGGAGTCACAACAACAACAAGAGAATACACTCTCTCCAAAGTGTCCGTGTCAGACAGTGGAGACTACAGCTGCAGAGCGACGAGAGGAACTTATCAAAGCACAATGTGGAGCCAAGAGACCAGGCTCCAAGTGCTCAGTGAGTCCAATGTTTTTTGATCAAAAGGTCTATGTTTTTTTTTTTTTTCAGACCTTCTTCATTTGCAGAACTATGACACCACCGCAGAACTAAATATCCTAAAAAGACTGTTTGGATCTGGTGTTTTTACTTTTAAAAATGTTAACGATACAGACCAATATTACATTTTCACTATAATGATTTTTTTTTTTTGAGGGGGCGGGTGCCTAAATAAATAGCTTTTCTGGAGTAGTAACTCTAATATTTTATATTAAATTCAGTACGTCTCCCCTGCAGGTAAACCTGTCCCCGTCCTCTCCGTGTCTCCGTTGTGGCTGAGTCCTGGCGCCTCTGTCTCTCTGAAGTGTAACGTTACAGCGCCCTCTGCAGGATGGAGGTTTTACTGGTACCGAGCTGTTCCTCTTCCATCAGGCTCGTACTCATATGAGCTGCTCCCGGGGCTCACCTCAGGGACCGCACATGGGTCCTTCACTGTTCACAGTCTGAGCAGCACAGCAGGGTTTGTGTGTCGAGCTTCACGAGGGAGTCCAGAGGTCTACACTGAATACAGTCCACCACAGTTTGTCTGGTCTGCAGGTAGCTCTGCTGTCACTCACTCTTCTTCATTATCTTTACACTATAACACTGTAAAAGTCTGTATTTTCAGACGCTGGCTCCAGGGTGTCTCCGATTGTGCGTCCAAACAGCTCACAACACCTCACCAATGACCCAGTGTCAGTGAGCTGTGGCTCCTCTGATGAAGACTGGAGAGTCCAGATGTTTTCTCTGACCACTCGCTCTTTACACCAATGTCCCTCTCACACAGGAGACAAACATGAATGTAATTTCTCCAGAGCTGAGGAAATCAGGACAGTGTTCTGGTGTGAGTCTGGACGTGGAGAAATGACTGACGCAGTGAACGTCTCCATTCACGGTATGTTTACATATTCGTAAACTTTTGTATTTGACTGTTGGACATAGCGACAGACACAGCTATGCACAGACATGAAAAATGACAAAATACATTAACCTCAGGAAGGAAAGTTGTTCCATCTGTCTTCAACAAAACTGTAAAAGCCGAGTATTAAATTTTTTTCATTAGGTATATTTTCTTCAACAACGTAAACGTATTACGCACAAGTGATACTGTAAATAATTCACCCTTAAGCGCTTGTCAGCAAAGCTCTCACACACACATCAATCCAAGAAGAAATAATAAACCCATATGCAAGATTACAGGCTTAAGGGCCTGTCTCACCGGCCTGGAGACTAGATGGAAACTTGAGTTGCCGCTGGTCACGGAAATGTCTCCGATACGTCCCCTGGAGATAAGGCGATTCTGAAGGTAGTCTCGGTGAAAATGAACATGTTGGATATCAGCGGAGACTGAATGGAGACTTTCTCCATGTGCACCGCGTAGAGAACAAACCAGCCTTTTTGGTCCAGAAGCAGACACTAAAAACTGCCCTACTGCCCATTGAAGTCATGGTTTGATCTCATTTTAGTCCCAAAATCCATTCGTTTTTTTAATATTTCACTGTGAACTCAAAAGATTCAAAAGAGAAGCATTTATTTCCCGTACATTTTTCTAAAATCTATTTGAGGCCAAAGATGCTGCTGTATAGTTTGTCAGTCTAACGAGTCTGATACATAAAGGGCCAATCTCACCGGAAGAGAGACGTCCCTAAACAGAGTCTTGATGAAAATGAAAATGTTCAGTGTTGTTAAAAATAAAGAGTTGGTAGAGTGTGCTACGAACAGCGCTGTCTTCCTCTTCGCTCTCCTCTCCTCTACAGTAGCCTTGTGCATCTTATTAAGCACTCGCAGAAAAAAACTACAAGCTATTTCTCCCACTGTGAGTTAAACACTGTCCAGCTCCCGAATCGATGGTCCCACTTCAGCACCAGCACGCCACCCACGTAGGAGGAAATATTCCAGTCTGGAACCATTGCTGTGCAAAACATCAGCGAGTGTCTGTCCAGTCACTGAAGCTGAAGATTGCACAGAGCGCCTCCTGTTTGTGTCCAAAGTTCTGAAAAGGAGTCAGTTTTGTTGTTGAAGCTTGTGGATCTGATGGATGATGCCTTTAACTCTGAGGAGCTGTTTGATGCTCTTTGTCCTGTTTTCAATGCTATTGTTTTGTTATCTGTGTATTATGTGTGCGTATAAAATAAAAATTATATATTATTTTCTCGACAGAGTCTGTGATCTTGTTGATCCCGGCTCAGCCTGTTCCTGAGGGACGTTCTGTCTCTCTCACCTGTAAACTGGGACAATCTGCTGAATTCTCCTCAGTCCGTTTCTATAAAGACGGACAGTTAATACAAGAAGGATCCTCAAGAACATACAACTTCTCTGCTCTGTCCAAGTCTGATGAAGGCTTGTACAAATGTAGTCTACAAACTTCAAATCAGGTGCTGACATCTCCAGAGAGTTGGCTGTCAGTCAGGGGTGAGTTCAGTCCTTTTTAGTTGAGTTGTTCTGTGATCCATTATTAAATAAATTCTCTTATTTTATTCCTTCAGCGACAGAGACGAGGAGCTCTTCAGTTCTTGTGCTGGTGTTGTTTGGGTTTGTCGTTTTCCTGATTGTTTTGCTGATTCTGCTCTGGGTTTTGTGGCGTTACAGAAACAACAAAGGTACAGCCAAGATACAAATAATCTTGAAATGTATTGATTTTTATTTGATAACATCTTTTTTCCCCCAGATGTGTGTTTTATGAGGTCAGTAATGCTGTTTCTACATTCACTGTTCTTAGTGGGTTTGCTTGTATTTAATTTAACTTAATGACTCAGGTCTCAGGGAACCAATCAGACGCCTGCTGAAGATCATGTGACCACAACCTCTCCTCATGAGGGTTTGTACAAACATTTCATTGGTTGAATCAGTGACTTGTCTAAATCATATCTGTTGTTTAATAATGATAAAACAATGTTACATACTCCCCCTTTAACACTTGGGTTTATAGAGGCGACCTACAGCCAACTCGAATTCAAAGAGAGGAGAAAACGAGGGAGAGAACCAGACGTCATGTACATTATTTTGAAGCTAAGAATTCAATCGCGGAGTTGGTTTTAACCTCTGCATGTATTTTTGATCGCCAGGAGCAACAGCAACTAATCCAGGCTGGGTCAGAAACCATGATGGAAATGCCTAAAGTCGCCTCATAAAATAAAATAACCACTGCTGTTAAAGAATAAATGAAGACGTTTGTAATGCACAAGTTATGATCAGATCGATTTATGTGAACTGTTTATATTAATGTAAAATAGCCTGTCCCAAAGATGGAGTCGAGAATCTAGTGATCCTTGTTAAATGTTTTTTCACTAGTTTATTAATAAATATAATTGTAACATGATCTGTAAGAAAAGAGGAAGATGCACTTCTTCACTCAGAGAAAGCCACTTGGTATCGGTTAATATCGGATATCGGCAGATACTCAAACCCCGAGTATCGTTATCGGCAGCAAAAAAAGCTGGATCGGTGCATCTCTAATTTTTACAGTAAAAGTTACTTGTAAATGTCAAAATGATGTTCTTAACCTCCTACCACCCGCCTTAACCAAGTGCATTTTCTCCAGTTCCGCTTTACTCAAATCTAAAAACTTCTGGAATGGAGAGCTTATAGCCAGAGTGACGCCTCATTTAAGACCTACAAAACTGATCAAAACTGATATTTTTTCATGCAATGTTGCCATGTTGTCGTCACTTTTTTCACTTTCTTTTTCATCTCATTTTTTCCACTATTTTGGAGATTTTTGTCACATTTTGTTGATTTTTTGCTTCTCTTTTGCTACTTTTTGTTGCATTTTCATCCTTGTTTTCTTCTCGTTTTGTCGCCATTTTGACGCAGAAAATGCACTCGGTTAAGGCAGGTGGTAAGATGCAGCTCTGCTTCTCATTTTTGTGGCTATAATTGTGTAGAATGAACATTGTTGTTGAGCCAAGACATACAGTCTTACACAGTCCACAGGGAAGAGCGTCGTTCAGCTTGAAAGAGTTCACGATGACCTTCTGTAAAGGAGCCTACACACCAAACGCGGTTCACACGGCAGGTGCAGTTGATTCCTGTGTATTGTCAAGGCACTGGATTAAAACATGTTTAAAGGGGATTTTATCATGACATGAGGCTGGACAGTCGGGTACTACACACTCAAACCCACACGTATTGAAATAATATCAGAGATTTGCCTCAAGCGTCAGAGAAACGTAGACTACTGTCATGTGTTGTAGATACTGAACTCTTTCCACTGTAAATTCCCTCTGACCTTAAGATAAGATTTATTTTGTTTATCGAATTTTCATGTTTTCTGAAAATATTAGAATTTCTATATATTTACATTTATTTAAACACAAACTAGACGATGTCCATAGGTAGTTTTTTTTACTTAAGTATTTAATTTACTAACTTTTGCTCCCACTACGAGGCCTCCCTTCAGAAAGTATTTGATTGTCTGTGACTGTATTATATGATTTAAACTTTGACACAAGAAGTTTGCACAAAGTCATTTACAGAATGTGGAACTTTTGAAAATAAACCAATATTTATTTTACAGCGTAAAATGTAAAAGTGTAAAATGCAATCCTGATATTAGAAGGAGTTAAACGTGTTAATATAAAGTATTTTGGATTCACAGAGAGGACGTACACTGAGCTTCAACGCAGAGTAGAGGACATTTATCAAACCATTCAGCAGCAGGAGAACGACTACGACAACATTCAGCAGTAGGAGGTACAGCTGGTCACTATTGTTCTAAAACCACCAATTATGCTGAAAGTAAATAAATATTAAAATGTTCACCTTGTTCCTTCTGTGGACCCACCACCTGCAGGAGGAGCCATAGGAGCTGGTGCAATGTGATTTGGGCAGGTCCAACAGCTGCCCCCACGACCCGGCAACGGACAAGTGGAAGAAGATGGATGTTCACCTTGTTTGTTTCCTGCAGATGGTTATATGACACATTCAAATAAACAAGAAAGAAAAAGCCACAGAACATTTTTCAGTGTCTGCCTGTCAATTTAAACGGGGCTTTCAATATATTCAGTCATTGCCCATTGTTTCCCCCCACTAACTATGTATGTGGGATCATTTGTACTTTTTGTCTTATATTATCAGATCAGGATCTGAAATCAGATATTTCTTAATTTGAACAATTTGATCATCTCCCTATAAAATCTAAATCCAAGCTGACATTGCAGACACGACTGCAGTTCTTCAGCAGCTTATAGTAGAATTGGGACTTCAACCGTTTTTACCCAGCGAGCTACTTTTACGCAACAAAACAGATTGGAGAGATACTTATGCTTCAAAGACACTTGTGTAAAATGTGTCTAAGATGGAGTTCAATCAGGAGAAGACTTGAATTTAGTCCTTAAACTTTACTATTCTGACCCAAATGTTTGCAACCAGGAACCAGGAAATGCGACCATCTCAGGGAGGGGTCTCCTGGTGGCTCCCAGAGTCAGGACTTCATGAGGATGTGAGACAGGCCTCAACTCTGTCAATGTTCAAATCCAGGCTGAAAACAGTTCTTTGTACTGAAACTATTTTATCTGCACTCTTGGTTTTTACTGTAATTAATTATTTTTCATGTTGATGTTTTATGGATTGATTTGATCTGCTTTCTTGTCATTTTTGTATGAATAGTGCCCTTCAAATAAATTTGCCTTTGCAGATTGTGTTCCGTATGTTCAGAACCAAGAGAAAATGTATCTAAAATGTGAGTCAAGCGTATGTAAACGTATAGAAATAGTTTGGCGAGCGACCTAGAAAGAGCTGGAGAGCTACTGGTTGGATAGAATGTCTGGCTGAATGTGTTTTTTATCTTTACAATAGTTTCTGAAAGTCTACAGTTCAGTCTTTTATGAACTGCCTTAAAATATTGCCCTAATTCTGTTTGCAACACATGTTTAAACGGCCTCTCACTCCATCAAAAGGTCAATTGTCATGTCATGTATTAAAGCAAATCTATGGTCATTGTTAAATAAAAGCTTATTCTTACATTCATACCTTTATGCTCTATTCTTATTTGGTATTCCACTTTACTTTGTAGACAGGCAGCTTTTTAGCCACCACCAAGCAGACCCGTTTGTAGACAATATTGGGGCCCGAGGCCTCATGAAACAAAGGGGTCCCAGTGTTCAATGTCTTCTCTGCGCTTTGAGTGACAGACAGGAACTTAACTGTGAAGCGGAGCCGGACTATATGTGTGAACCGAAAATACATGTCAAAGCAATTAATGATAATAATTAATGAATTTGAAAAAGTCCCGGGCCTAATATTTATCCAAACAGAAGTGAAAAGCAGTGACCCGAATAAGAACTACAGTAAAAAAAAAATACTTAGTGAAATTCACACTTAAGTACTGATAATTGTATTAAATGTGTCATTTATGTTTTAGTGTTTATATATAATCCAAAAGAAAAACATGAAATGAAGTAAATGTTAAAAGAAAGTAAAAGAAAGGCAAACATTGAAATTGTTTTACACCTTCTGAGCATGAACGCTGCAAACGTTTTTGAAACACCTCTTCACCTTTGTCCCACCAGTCAGTGTGAAAAGGAAGGAAATATTCAATGTAAAAGTTGTGACTTCCTGTTTGCTCTGTGTGTTTGGTGAGTTGAAGATGGACTCCCGTCAGCTCTGGACGCTGACTTTCTTCTGTGAGTGTTTTACCATCCACTGTAAAAGAGGATTCTGGCTTTGTTCACTATTCGCTCTTGTTTCAGATCTCACCGCTGTGCTCTGCAGACCCACCAATGGTAAGTCTCTCTAGTCTGATATATTCTGCATAAATGTGGTTTTCAAACCTTTCCGACTCCAACTAAATACAATTAAGATGAAGAAAATGATCTTTCATTTTACCCGGGATTCCACACACCGTCCAGCCATGATAAAAGGAGTCTGTTTCTGAGTATAAGTACGTTACATAACTAAAAGTGGAGCAGGCAGTCATTTGTCACCTTGAAATGAAAAGAATGATAAACTATACTACAGAAACTGTTCTTTGGCTCTGAATGATATTTGTATTTGTTTTGTATTTTGTAGTTTGTTGTCTTTTTGTACACGCAACTTGTGTTCTACAGTGTATGCAGATGCAACATTATCAAGATGTGTATTTAATTTGAACATTATCAATGTCTGTAACAAGGCAATTGTTGTCAAGAAAAGAATGTGAGAAAGGGGTTAAGCATTAACACGTTTTATACTTCAGCTTTCTCCTTTTGAGCTTTTCTCTGTGCCTTGCGTTATCATTGCGTACAGTGCAAATTATGTTTTGTTTAATTTCTTTTTTACACAAATAGCGCAAATAAACGAAATGAAATGAAAACAAATGAAATGACTTCCTCTTGGGATTCAATGTTGAAAAGATGATATGCAGCAAGACCAGCTTCGCCAGCGACTAAAGTAAAATTGATAATATAAAAGAATGAATGAATACAAATTTTAATTCTACCAATAGACAAAGCTCCTGTCTAGTAATGGAATTCAAGCCAACCACCATCCAGCCAGTATTTAACTGATGTCAAACAGAAAACCCAAAAAAGTTCTTATTGGATCCTCGACCTACGCAATGGAGCCTTTCTGTGTAGTGATAAAATATAATAAAATAACTGTCAGCTATCCCTCTTGATTAATGTTGTGACTAAAGGCATTGTCTACTGTCCCTCAACTGCCTTGGCTGTCTGAATAAAATCATAATTTCAAAGACTGTCGTTTAGTGGATAAAGAGTGGAGCGATACAGTGATCTCGTCACCAGAGGTTCTAGCATGTACTACATATAGAGAAAACATTTACTTTATTTCTCAAGAGGAAAGTTACTGTATGTAGGGCTTACATCATACATTGCACATGAAGAAAGAAGAAAAGAAAGGAGGAAATTTGTACATAAATTAATATTAAACTGAGGATGGAAATTACAACTAGGAAGTAGCAAGATCACGAAGTACAATATGTATATTAACGTACATGTACTTCTCGGAATCATTTATATAGTTTTTGAAACACCCTTAGCTCATCAGTCAGTGTGAAAAGGAAGGAAATATTAATTTTTAAAGTAACTTCCTCTTAGCTCTGTGTGTGTGGTGAGTTGAAGATGGACTCCCGTCAGCTCTGGACGCTGACTTTCTTCTGTGAGTGTTTTACCATCCACTGTAAAAGAGGATTCTGGCTTTGTTCACTATTCGCTCTTGTTTCAGATCTCACCGCTGTGCTCTGCAGACCCACCAATGGTAAGTCTCTCTCGTGTGATATACAGGTGCTCCTCATATAACTGGAATATCATGAACAAGTGCGTTCACTTCTGTTATGCAACTTAAACACCGTCCAGCCATGATAAAAGGAGTCTGTTTGTGAGGATAAGTACGTTACATAACTAAAAGTGGACCAGGCAGTGCAGTTAAGACCGAACATGATGAGGTTGACAGTGTGGGCGGAGGTGTTGGTCAGGCCTCTTCTGTTTCCTCAACACAGTCTCACTCCGAAAGCGTCATAAATTGACGAACGGTCACTCGCCTTATGCGTAATATAGAACGCAAAAGGTGCCCGTTTGCGTCTCCATTGACACAATGGGTTTGTAATGTATTTCAATGAGAAGCCAGGCGCGGCTCATTTGAACCGTGGTGGAGTTAGTTTCACGTTGGACGTTGGATATTCGGCTCCAGCACTTACGGCGGGAGGATCCTTTAACTGCGTCCCACCCGCTCAGTCAGGGTTTAGGCAGGAACACGCTGAAGGCGCCGCTATGATCTCTGGTCGTTCAAATTTAGGGACCGTCAATGAATTACTATCTCATATAAACGCATTGGTTTAAAAAATGTACGTCTCATGAAAAGAAAAAGAAAAAATGCTTTAATAAAAATAAATACAACTACGGGAGAAAAAACAAAAAAACAAATGTCATGTGCAGGTGTATTTAATGTTATTAATTGTTATTTCATATCGGACAACTCATAGTATAGAACAAATTCTGCCCGGTTTAGCCAACTATAAAACAAACAAAAGCGCATTCAGCGCAAACACAAGCGCAGAACTACAGTATTCAAGTCTATTTGCCTGAATCTGAGGCCAAACTGTTGTTCATCAAAGCCAAAAAATTATGGATCCAGGACAAACCAAGCCGGACCCAACCCAATCACAAAAACCTTCTTCAGGAACTTGTACAATATGGCATTGCATTACAGCAGTACGTAGTTGAAAGCCTATTCCCTACCTTCTGCTGTCTTCGTGGGACAAGTACTCCAGTATATTGCCGGGACGTTGCCGGGCTTGTACCCGGCCTAGGTGCGTTCTCTTCGGGCTTTGAGCTGCGGCCCGCTGGAGTCCCATGGAGGATCGTAACGCCGATTCACACTTCCTCTGCAAAAGTCCTTTGGGTGAAAGTGATGAAAAGCGTCCACGATGATATAAATGTCCTTATGTTTGCCTCGGTCAGCCATTTAAGGTTCAAAGATAAGCATTTATTGATCATATGTTTGACTAGGCGTCAATGATCAGCTGTTCTGATTGACACCCGCGTCAACCAATGACACGCGTTCAAAACTGTGACGTCACTCAGAAGGCGTCAATCTATATTTTTATTGTAAAATATTAGTATTAGCCTTATTTACGTCATTAAGCAGAAGAATCTGAAAGCACATTTAAGGTTTGGATTGGAGGCCTTTTTTATTTTATTTTAATTATTTTTTCAGCAATTAAAGACGGTTTACTTCGCACATCTCTTGTATGAAACAGGTGCGTAAGAGAATGCAAAAAGCCAAACGTAGAACAGGAAAAACCTCTCGCACACTGTATACTTGCAACACCAGTGTTCCTTTATTTGTTCCGGCCAGTGGCCTTCGTCAGGCAAAATGTTGTTTATGAATGAGAAGCCATCCTTAAAGAGGGCGTGGCCTGCTGCATCACAGGATGATGTCATAATGGCCTATGGCAAAACGTAGGCAGCATATGTATACAA
Source organism: Proterorhinus semilunaris (assembly GCA_021464625.1). Lineage (NCBI taxonomy): Eukaryota > Metazoa > Chordata > Actinopteri > Gobiiformes > Gobiidae > Proterorhinus > Proterorhinus semilunaris. Next base: position 5,271,407 of record CM038346.1, read on the forward strand.
CATACATCCAAACACAAAAAACTAAGCCAGGATATAGTGAATAAAATATACATATGTACATATACAATAAAATATATTGATATTGAGAGTTATCTGGCTGGTGCTATTAAAATGTGATATTAAAAAGAGCCAGTCTCTTGAACAGCTCTTTAACTTTTACTTAAATGTGCTATTGACCTGATATTGACCTGGGTTAAGCTTTAGAAACGTGCAAAAGCACATCCTGGAGATCAATAGTGACAGTTGTGAGGCAGAGCAGTTGAATTCACCCTTTTCAGATCTTGATGAGAAATGTTGATGAATGAAATACAACACAACTCTTACATGTTTTATCAGTTTAAGAGCTCATATTATTCACTCTCCTTTGCCGCCAGTAAAGAACATCAGACACCTAATCTGAACATTCAAAAAGGAAGTGATGCTGATGCACATTCAGTAAAAATGCATTTGTAAGAAATTAAGCCTAATTTGACTTTATCCTCCTCATTTGTAAACGTGTCTTTGTGCAGGAGTGACTTTACAGATGCCGTCCTCGTCTCCATATCTCGGAGACTCAGTGACTGTGCGGTGTGTGGGGTCAGACAGAGAGAGAGTGAACCTCCATAAAGATGACACAGAGGTGCAGAGAGATTCTACTCATCAGATCAATCAGACTTTAAACTCTGTAGAGCTGAGGATCAGTCCAGTGTCTGATGAAGATCAGGGATCTTATTCATGTGTGAGCAATGGGAACATAAAACTTCATCAGAAACCACTGGATGTAACTGGTAAGTAGTTTACTTGAAATATTCACCTGCTTTAAGAGGTTGTTTTTTGTCAGGTGTTTATTCAACAAATCACAATTTAATAAAACAGTGTATTGTTGGTCTTTATCTGTGCAGGACGGAGACGCAGTATTTGGCTGAGAACATCCTGGTACCTCATCCCAGACCAGGGCAGTGTGACTCTGATATGTTCTGTGGAGGATTATCCAAACCCTCAGTGGTTCAGACGCAGCCCAGATTCTGACACTCACTTGGAAATATTGAAAGAAAACACTTACTCTATCAGCGTGTCTCGTGGAGGAGTGTACTCCTGCAGAGGTTCAGATGAGTTTATCGTCACTGAAGAAAGTAATAAAGTCACCATCAGGGAGACTGGTGAGTGGAAACACTGTATTTTGTCTTGAGCTTGTGTGTGGCTCATGTTATTCCACGATAGTTTGTACTATGGTTGGACTATTCTTTCAGAAGGGTTTGTTTAGTATAACACAAGACCAAACAAAGCCTCGATCATCAGTTAAGTTTATTATTGTATCAATGTGATTTCTTAATGCAACCTAGTCTAATAATGAGACAGAGATAGAGGGTGGGGAGACACAATAAAAATCTGTAATAATATTTTCTAAATTGTATATTTTTCTGCAGGTTTGCCTTTACAAATGCCTCCATGGGCCTATTCTGGAGAGACAGTGATTGTTCAGTGTGAGGGGCCCGTCAAAAACTATCTGTACTTTTATAAAGATGGAGTCATTGTAAAAAATGACACAAATCACTGGTTTAAACGCACTTCTGAGACGACAGTGGAGCTGAGGATCCATGTGTCAGCATCAGACCAGGGCTGGTACTCCTGTGGGATCAATGAGGGAACATTATACACTGGTCGACAACTTACAATATACCAAGGTCAGTCCTGCTCACATACAGGACTCTAATCAGAGTTCTAGTCTGGAAACCTGAACCTAATCACAAACATACTTTAAAAGCCTGAATAATGATCTATGATCTAATGTTTTCACCACAGGATGGAGCCCCAGTGTTAAATTGACCACAGAAAACCACTTCATCCCAAACCAGGGCACAGTGAAGCTTAAATGTGAAGCACAAGGAGTTTCTGAATATGAATGGATCAGACGTTCTTCAGCTCAGAATTCTCCCTTGGAAATATTAAAAGAAAACACACCTACTGTCACTGTCTCTCGTGGAGGAGTTTACTCCTGCAGAGGAAAACTACGGCTTTATATTCTGACGGCTGAAAGTGATCGTGTCACTATTTGGGAAACTGGTGAGTACATTTCTGTATCTTACCTCCTCCAACATGTTGGTTCAGAAAGATTAGTTTGAACTTTTCATAGCTGTTAATCCATGATATGTTTTAGTTTTATAGGTAAGGTAAAGGTAAAGTCTTTTTATTGTCATTACACAATTGTTTGGGGAAGGAAAACCTACGCAGACACTGGGAAAAAATGCAAACTCAAAAGTCTCTGTAAGGTCTGAGACTTGAACCCTGGACCTGTAGGTGGTTTCCCTAAAACATGCACAATAGGCCAGTATGAATAGTGGTGTGAGTGAGTGGTTGGAGCAGCCCATGGCACAGATTGGCAGCCATGCTCATGTCAATCTACCCCAGGGGCAGCTGTGGCTATAATAGTATAGCTTACCTCCACTGAATATGGCGTGAATGAATCATGACTACAGTGTGGCGCTTTGAGAAACTTGGTAACACAGGATTGTAAAGCACAATATACAAGTGACTTGCTGTGAGGCAAGAGTGCTAACCACTCATTCCCTGTGCCGTCTCTTTATATTATTGGAGCATGAAGTGTAGTTCAGAGGAACAAATGTTTCGCCGAGGCATCAGTCTGAACGAGCACTTTGTTCATCAGACACATTATAGCTCCACTGGAGGGGCATCTCCAAACTGTTCAAAGGTCTGTCTAGATGAGACTGTATCCTAGTTCCCGTGTGCCCTCTTTTGATTCCTCTGAATGTGTAGGATCAGCTACTGTACTCTAAACTCCACTTTGACAAATAGACAGACCACAGATTGGGAACCACTGCTGTCAGAAAGTGACCAGCCACCATCTGGAGGAAACTCCTTTTGGTCATGATCTGAAACACATGAGCAGCATTAGTAAACTGAGACAGTTTGACCTTTTTGACCATATTTTCTCTGGAAGACTGGGGGGGGGGATCTTATTTATATAGTGCTTTTCATATGACACAAGTCACACCCAAAGCGCTTCACACATGAAAGGGAATGAATGAACCCCCCTGTTCATTCATTCCATGCTGATAAGCTACATTTATAGCCACAGTTTCCCCTGGGGTAGACTGACAGAAGCGAGGCTGCACACATCTGCGCCAACAGTCCCTCCGACCACCACCAACCACTCACACATAGGCATTGGGTAAAGTGTCTTGCCCAAGGACACAACTTTAGTCTGCACCTGCAGTACCCGGGGTTTAAACCCCTGACCTTCCAATCAAGAGACGACCTGCTCTACCATCTGCGCCACCGTCGCCCCCTAGTGCACTATCATACTGTGTGTGTGTTGTCTCTTCTCAGTTTCAAACAGAGCGGTGGTCCAGCGTGATCCTGCCTGGACAGAGGTGTTCAGTGGAGAGAGTCTGTCCCTCAGATGTGAGGTGGAGGATGAAGGAGGCTCAGAGTGGAGCTATGTCTGGTGGAAGTCTGGATTCACCTCAACAACAACAAGAGAATACACTCTCTCCAATGTGTCCGTGTCAGACAGTGGAGACTACAGCTGCACAGGGACGAGAGGGACTTATCAAAGCACAATGTGGAGCCAAGTGACCAGGCTCCAAGTGCTCAGTGAGTCCAATGTTTTTTGATCAAAAGGTCTATGTTTTCTTTTTCAGACCATCTTCATTTGCAGAACTATGACACCACCCCAGAACTAAATATCCTAAAAAGACTGTTTGGATCTGGTGTTTTTACTTTTAAAAATGTTACAGATACAGACCAATATTACATTTTGACTATAATGATTTTTTTTTTAGGGGGGGGTGCCTAACTAGCTTTTCTGGAGTAGTAGCTCTAATATTTAAGATTAAATTCAGTATATCTTCCCCTGCAGGTAAACCTGTCCCCGTCCTCTCCGTGTCTCCGTTGTGGCTGAGTCCTGGCGCCTCTGTCTCTCTGAAGTGTAACGTTACAGCGCCCTCTGCAGGATGGAGGTTTTACTGGTACCGGGCTGTTCCATCAGGCTCGTACTCATATGAGCTGCTCCCGGGGCTCACCTCAGGAACCGCTCATGGGTCCTTAACTGTTCACAGTCTGAGCAGCACAGCAGGGTTTGTGTGTCGAGCTTCACGAGGGAGTCCAGAGGTCTACACTGAATACAGTCCACCACAGTTTGTCTGGTCTGCAGGTAGCTCTGCTGTCACTGACTCTTCTTCATTATCTTTACACTATAACACTGTAAAAGTCTGTATTTTCAGACGCTGGCTCCAGGGTGTCTCCGATTGTGCGTCCAAACAGCTCACAACACCTCACCAATGACCCAGTGTCAGTGAGCTGTGACTCCTCTGATGAAGACTGGAGAGTCCAGATGTTTTCTCAGACCACTCGCTCTTTACACCAATGTCCCTCTCACACAGGAGACAAACATGAATGTAATTTCTCCAAAACTGAGGAAATCAGGACAGTGTTCTGGTGTGAGTCTGGACGTGGAGAAATGACTGACGCAGTGAACGTCTCCATTCACGGTATGTTTACACTTTTTCGTTCTTTTGTATTTGACTGTTGGACATAGTGACAGACACAGCTATGCACAGACATGACAATGACCAAATACATTAACCTCAGAAAGGAAAGATGCATCGTACCAGGTTGTTCCATCTGTCTTCAACAAAACTGTAAAAGCCGAGTATTACATTTTCTTCCCTCCTGGAACCGCCACCTTAACGTGGTGGAGGGTTTGAGCCTGAATGATCCTGGAGCTCTGTTGTCGGGGGTTTCGTGCCCCTGGTAGGGTCTCCCAGGGCAAACAGGTCCTAGGTGACGGGTCAGACAAAGAGCGGTTCAGAAGCCCCTTATGAGAGACCAACAGGCCCGGTTAGAACCATGAGGCCGTCCTTCTGTGGACCCACCACCTGCAGGGGGCGCTATAGGGGCTGGTGCAGCTCCAACAGCTGCCCCCACGACCCGGCAACGGACAAGTGGAAGAAAATGGATGGATGGATCTTTTCTTCCACAACGTGAACTTGTGCGTAATACGTTACAGAGATACTGTAAATAATTCACCCTTAAGCACAAGCAGACTCTCACACACACATCAATCCAAGAAGAAATAATAAACCTATATGAAAGATTACAGGCTTAAGGGCCTATCTCACCGGCTTGGAGACTAGATGGAAACTTGAGTTGCCGCTGGTCACGGAAATGTCTCCGAGACGTCCCCTGGAGATAAGGCGGCTCTGAAGGTAGTCTCTGTGAAAATGAACATGTTGGATATCAGCGGAGACTGAATGGAGACTTTCTCCAAGTGCGTGCGGTCTCGTGCAGTTGTGTCGCAAATACTATTTGTTGTCCTCAACCTGTGAGACGTTCAAGACAAATAGTGTTTGCCACGTTGAGACCGTGTAGACCCTCAAAGACCATGCGGAGACTCGGCTGAAATTGAACATGTTCATTTTCATCAAGACTACCTGGAGACTCGCCTTATCTCCAGGGGACGTCTCTCTTCCGGTGAGATTGGCCCTTTATGTATCAGACATGGGCGTCGGAACCATTCATTGTGGGGGGGACTTTTGAAAAGTGGTTGTTTGGTCCCCCCCACTTTCACAACGTGAATTTTCATTGACTTTACATTTAGACTGGACCTTTTCAATAGGCTCCCCGAGGCCAAACAATTAAATATGACCCGCGCCTTATTTTCCATACATTTAAACAAATATTTATTGGCAGTATCGCGTCGCTCCGCGTTGCGTAGCTGTGTTCATGCGGCTCCGCCACCATCACCTCAGAGCGGCTGAAATGTAAACATGTCTCTGTAAACGTCTGAAAAACGACTAAAGTGAGACTACTGGAGGCTTATCGTTGGACGGACTGACAGATTTGACCAAACCGAAGCACAAGGACACTCATGCATCGTCACACACCATGTTTCAGAGTTTTTTACGGATTATCACATGGGGGAGCAGGACTTTTCGCGGTCCTCGGCAGGTGGACCTTGTGGATCTGATGCTTGTGGATCTGATGGATGATGCCTTTAACTCTGAGGAGCTGTTTGTCAATAGACTAAAATCTTCTTCTTTGAATGATCAAATGGAATTTATCTATGTATTAAATGTGTGTATAAAACACTGCTCTCCTGCTCTGGAATATCTCATCATTAACTGTAAGCCTTTTTATTCACCGCGGAAAATAGTTTCATTCATTCTGGTGGCTGCTTATCTACCGCCGGGCACGGACATTCTCGAAGCTCAGCGCATGCTCACGGAGCAGATTCTACACACGGAGCGGACCTTCCCGGACTCTCTTGTTATTGTGCTTGGTGACTTTAACAAGGGGAACCTGAGCCAGGAATTACCCAAATACAGACAGTTTATTAAATGCCCCACCAGAGAGGAGAACACGCTGGATCACTGTTACACCACAATACGCAACGCATACCACGCTGTCCCCCGCGCTGCACTCGGACTTTCAGATCACGTGATGGTTCACTTAATCCCCTCATACAGACAAAGACTGAAACTCGCTAAACCTGTAGTGAGCACAATAAAGAAGTTTACCACTGAGGCTGTGGAGGAGCTGCGCTCATGTTTGGAGACTACAGACTGGGAAGCGTTAAAGGCTGGTAACAACCTGGATGAATATACGGACACTGTGACCTCATACATCCAGTTCAATGAGGAGCGCATTATACCATCGCGCACTACGGTTTGTTTTAATAATGATAAACCCTGGTTCACCCCCAAACTCCGACACCTACGAAAGGAGAAAGAGACGGCCCACAAAAATGGCGACAGAGACCATTACAGGGAGGCAAGGTACAGCTTTAGCAGGGAGGTGGAGAAAGCTAAAGCTGCATACTCAGCCCGTCTCCAACATCAATTCTCCTCCAATGACTCTGGAGCAGTGTGGCGGGGTCTTAGGGCTATAACCAATTACAAGCCCAAGTCCCCCAGGGCTCTGAACGACCTGTGCCTCGCCCAGAGTCTGAATACACATTACTGCCGCCACGAACGCCCATCAGCCTTTGACACCTCTCTAGACACTCCAGCTGCCCCTGCTCCCCCCATCATCACCTCTACCATCAACGACCCCAGCACTTCATCAAAGGTCTCCACAAAACCCCCCCCCCCCCCTGCTCTCTCCATCCAAGAAGAGGAAGTGCGTCGGCAATTCCTGAAGCTGAACCCGCGGAAGGCCCCTGGGCCGGATGGTGTCTCCCCCTCCACCCTGAGACACTGCGCAGATCAGCTGGCTCCCGTCTTCACAGACATTTTCAACACCTCCCTGGAGTCATGCCGCGTGCCGTCCTGCTTCAAATCGGCTCAGCGTGCCCGACTCTCCCAGGAAGTCGGTGATCCACCGACTTCCTGGCGGACCGGAGACAGCACGTGCGGCTGGGGAAGATCGTCTCGGACACTCGGACTACAAATACTGGAACTCCTCAGGGCTGTGTACTTTCCCCCTGGCTCTTCTCCCTGTATACAAACTGCTGCACCTCCAGCCACCAGTCCGTTAAACTGATCAAGTTTGCGGACGACACCACCCTCATCGGGCTCATCTCGGACGGTGATGAGTCCGCCTACAGGAGAGAGGTGGAACGGCTGGCGTCCTGGTGCAGCCACAACAACCTGGAGCTGAACGCCCAGAAGACAGTGGAGATGATCGTGGACTTTAGGAAAGACACAGCCCCACCGTCCCCCCTTGCCCTGACAGACTCCACCCCCATTTCCATCGTGGACTCCTTCTGTTTCCTGGGCACCACCATCACCCAGGACCTCAAATGGGAGCCGACCATCAGCTCCCTCATCAAGAAGGCCCAGCAGAGGATGTTCTTCCTGCGGCAGCTGAGGAAACTCAAGCTGCCAACCAAGATGCTGGTGCAGTTCACGGCCATCATCGAGTCCATCCTCACCTCCTCCATCACCGTGTGGTTCCCCGGCGCTACAGAACGGGACAAGCACCGTCTGCAGCGCATTGTGCTGCAGAGAAGGTGATTGGCTGTGAGCTCCCATCTCTCCAGGACCTGTTCACCTCCAGGACCCGGAGGCGTGTGGGTCGGATCACAGCTGACCCTTCTCACCCTGGACACGGACTATTCACCCCTCTCCCCTCAGGCAGGAGGCTACGGTCTATCCAGACCCATACCTCCCGCCACTTGAACAGTTTTTTCCCCTCCGCCATCAGACTCATGAACAAAAACAAGTCCCTGTAGCTCAGTTACAGACTCATGGATGTATCTGCACTTGCAGTGTGCGGTGTGTCCCCACTTAGACCCGCTGCTATCACTTTATCACTTTAAACACTTAATACCACTTTATATGCCAACACATCTGTATATACAATCCCGCTGTTGTTCATTGTTGTTCATTGTCAAATTGTTGTTGTCTTAACATATGTCACTTTATTTTATCTTATTTATTTAATATTTTTTATTTTATGCATGCCCTTATAGCCTTATAGTTTAACGTTCTTAGCTTATTTTTTATCTTAATTCTGTGTTACCACGAAGACTCCTATGGACAGTTTAATACCAAGGACCGTGACGTCGCCCGGTATGGCGCAGCCGGGGCCCCACCCTGGAGCCAGGCCTGGGGTTGGGGCTCGAATGCGAGCGTCTGGTGGTCGGGCCTCTGCCCACGGGGCCCGGCCGGGCACAGCCCGAAAGGACGACGTGGGCCCGCCCTCCTGTGGACCCACCATCCGCAGAGGGATCCGTAGGGGTCGGGTGCAGAGAGGACTGGGTGGCAGTCGAAGGCAGGTGCCTCGACGACCTGGTCTGCGTGCGCAGCTTCTGGCGTTCGGGACATGGAACGTCACCTCGCTGGGGGGGAAGGAGCCTGAGCTTGTGCGGGAGGTTGAGAGGTACCGGCTAGATATAGTCGGGCTCACCTCCACGCACAGCCTGGGTTCCGGATCCCAACTCCTGGAGAGGGGCTGGACGCTCCATTTTTCTGGAGTTGCCCGCGGGGAGAAGCGGCGGGCTGGGGTGGGTTTGCTTATAGCCCCCCAGCTCAGCCGTCCGTCACGTGTTGGAGTTCACCCCGGTGAACGAGAGGGTCGCGTCCCTACGCCTTCGGGTCGGGGACAGGTCTCTCACCATTGTCTCGGCCTACGGGCCCAACATCGGTGCAGAGTACCCGGCCTTCTTGGAGTCCCTGGGAGGGGTACTAGAAGGTGCTCCGGCTGGGGACTCCATTGTTCTACTGGGGGACTTCAACGCCCACGTGGGTAACGACAGTGAGACCTGGGTGGGGGTGATGGGGAAGAACGGCCTCCCCGATCGGAACCCGAGTGGTGTTCTGTTATTGGACTTCTGTGCTAGTTACGGTTTGTCCATAACGAACACCATGTTCGAGCACAAGGATGTCCATAAGTGCACGTGGCACCAGGACACCCTAAGCAGGAGGTCGATGATCGACTTTGTAGTTGTGTCATCCGATCTCCGGCCGCGTGTCTCGGACACTCGGGTGAAGAGAGGAGCTGAGCTGTCAACCGATCACCACCTGGTGGTGAGCTGGATCCGCTGGCAGGGGAAGAAGCCGGTCAGACCTGGCAGGCCCAGACGTGTTGTGAGGGTCTGTTGGGAACGTCTAGTGGATCCCTCTGTCAGTAGGGTCTTCAACTCCCACCTCCGGAAGAGCTTCATCCAGATTCCGAGGGAGGTTGGAGCCATGGAGTCCGAGTGGACCATGTTCTCCTCCTCCATTGTCGATGCGGCTGCTCGTAGTTGTGGCCGTAAGGTCTCTGGTGCCTGTCGCGGCGGAAATCCCCGAACCCGGTGGTGGCGCCCGGAGGTAAGGGATGCCGTCAAGCTGAAGAAGGAGTCCTATCTGGCCTTGTTGGCTTGTGGGACTCCGGAGGTAGCTGAGAGGTACCGGCAGGCCAAGCGTGCTGCAGCTCGTGCGGTCAAAGAGGCAAAAACTCGGGTCTGGGAGGAGTTTGGAGAAGCCATGGAGGGGGACTATCGGTCGGCCTCGAAGAGATTCTGGCAAACCATCCGGCGCCTCAGGAGGGGGAAGCAGTGCTTCACCAACACTGTTTACAGTGCGGGTGGGGGGTTGCTGACCTCGACTGGGGATGTGGTCGGGCGGTGGAAGGAGTACTTCGAGGATCTCCTCAATCCCACCGTTACGTCTTCCGATGAGGAAGCAGAGGCTGGGGACTCGGAGGGGGGCTCGTCCATCACCCAGGCTGAAGTCACCGAGGTGGTTAGAAAGCTCCTCGGTGGCAAGGCCCCAGGGGTGGATGAGATTCGTCCCGAGTACCTTAAGTCTCTGGATGTTGTAGGGCTGTCTTGGCTGACACGCCTCTGCAACATCGCGTGGCGGTCGGGGACAGTGCCTCTGGATTGGCAGACCGGGGTGGTGGTCCCTCTCTTCAAGAAGGGGGATTGGAGGGTGTGCTCCAATTACAGAGGGATCACACTCCTCAGCCTCCCTGGTAAGGTCTATTCCAGGGTGCTGGAGAGGAGGATTCGGCCAATAGTCGAACCTCGGATCCAGGAGGAACAATGCGGTTTTCGTCCCGGTCGTGGAACACTGGACCAGCTCTATACCCTTCATCGGGTGCTCGAGGGTTTGTGGGAGTTCGCCCAACCAGTCCACATGTGTTTGTGGATCTGGAGAAAGTGTTCGACCGTGTCCCTCGTGGTGCCCTGTGGGGGGTGCTCCGGGAGTATGGGGTCCGGGGCCCTCTGCTAAGGGCTGTCCGTTCCCTGTATGACCGCAGCAGGAGCTTGGTTCGCATTGCCGGCAGTAAGTCAGACCTGTTCCCGGTGCGTGTTGGGCTCCGGCAGGGCTGCCCTTTGTCACCGGTTCTGTTCATTACCTATATGGACAGAATTTCTAGGCGCAGCCAGGGGCCGGTGGGTGTCCGGTTTGGGAACCTCAGAATATCATCTCTGCTGTTTGCAGACGATGTTGTTCTGTTGGCTTCATCAAATCAGGACCTCCAGCGCGCACTGGGGCGGTTTGCAGCCGAGTGTGAAGCGGCCGGGATGAGGATCAGCACCTCCAAATCTGAGGCCATGGTTCTCCACCGGAAAAAGGTGGTTTCCCCGCTTCAGGTCGGTGGGGAGTCCTTGCCCCAAGTGGAGGAGTTCAAGTATCTCGGGGTCATGTTCACGAGTGAGGGACGGATGGAGCGTGAGATCGATAGACGGATCGCTGTATCGGACTGTTGTGGTGAAGAGGGAGCTGAGTCAGGGGGCAAAGCTCTCGATTTACCGATCGATCTACGTTCCCACCCTCACCTATGGTCATGAGATTTGGGTAATGACCGAAAGGACAAGATCGCGAATACAAGCGGCCGAAATGAGTTTCCTCCGCAGGGTGGCTGGGCGCACCCTCCGAGATCGGGTGAGGAGCTCAGTTACCCGGGAGGAACTCGGACTCGAGCCGCTACTCCTTCACGTCGAAAGGAGCCAGCTGAGGTGGCTAGGGCATCTGTTCTGAATGCCTCCTGGTCGCCTCCCTCGGGAGGTGTTCCAGGCATGTCCCACTGGGAGGAGGCCTCGTGGAAGGCCCAGGACACGCTGGTGGGACTATGTCTCCGAGCTGGCCTGGTGTCGTCTCGGGGTCCCCCCAGAACAGCTGGAGGAGGTGTGCGTGGATCGGGAAGTCTGGGCATCTCTGCTGAGACTGCTGCCCCCGCGACCCGGCCCCGGATAAAGCGGAAGAAAATGGATGGATGGATTAATTCTGTGTTGTATATTTTATGTCGCACGTTTGCACCAAGTAAAATTCCTAGTTTGTAAACCTTGTTCACAAACCTTGGCAATAAACGAATTCTGATTCTGATTCTGAAATAAAAATATATATATTATATGTATATTTTATTTTCTTGACAGATTCTGTGATTTTGTTGATCCCGGCTCAGCCTGTTCCTGAGGGACGTTCTGTCTCTCTCACCTGTAAACTGGGACAATCTGCTGGATTGTCCTCAGTCCGTTTCTATAAAGACGGACAGTTAATACAGGAAGGATCCTCAAGAACATACAGCTTCTCTGCTCTGTCCAAGTCTGATGAAGGCTTGTACAAATGTGGAATGCATCTTACTTCAAATCAGGTGCTGACATCTCCAGAGAGTTGGCTGCCAGTCAGATGTGAGTTCAGTCCTTTTTAGTTGAGATGTTCTGTGATCCATTATTAAATAAATTCTCTTATTTTATTCCTTCAGCGACAGAGACGAGGAGCTCTTCAGTTCTTGTGCTGGTGTTGTTTGGGTTTGCCATTTTCCTGATTGTTTTGCTGATTCTGCTCTGGGTTTTGTGGCGTTACAGAAACAACAAAGGTACAGCTAAGATACAAATAACCTTGAAATGTATTGATTTTTATTTTATAACATTTTTCCCCCCAGATGTGTGTTTTATGAGGTCAGTAATGCTGTTTCTACATTCACTGTTCTTAGTGGGTTTGCTTGTATTTAATGTAACTTAATGACTCAGGTCTCAGGTAACCAATCAGACGCCTGCTGAAGATCATGTGACCACAACCTCTCCTCATGAGGGTTTGTACAAACATTTCATTGGTTGAATCAGTGACTTGTTTATATCATATCTGTTGTTTAATAATGATAAAACAATGTTACATGCTCCACCTTTAACACTTGGGTTTATAGAGGTGACCTACAGCCAACTCGAATTCAAAGAGAGGAGAAAACGAGGGAGAGAACCAGACGTCATGTGCTCCAGTGTTATTGCACAGTCAGCACCAGGTACAGTTTGGTCACTTCACAACAATAGCAACGGTTATGCTAAAAGTGAAATGGTTTCAGTTTTCAACAGTGTTATTTTACGAATAGAAAAGTAATACAGGGTTTCCGCGGAACATTAGAAAGCATTTCTGGTGATAAATGTAAATTCAACAAGGAACTTGAGGGCCACCAAAAATGCATCTGTGGGCCGCATTTGGACCGCGGGCCGCACTTTGATCACCGCTGGTCTAACACATATTCAGCTGCCGTTTTGAGTGAAACTGACCACATTTATTGCTTGAAAGTTTCCTGTTTCCGGTTCTCCCGCTTCAGGTCGATGGGGAGTCCTTGCCCCAAGTGGAGGAGTTCAAGTATCTCGGGGTCATGTTCACGAGTGAGGGACGGATGGAGCGTGAGGTCGGTAGACGGATCGGTGCGGCGTCAGCAGTGATGCGGTCGCTGTATCGGACTGTTGTGGTGAAGAGGGAGCTGAGTCAGGGGGCGAAGCTCTCGATTTACCGATCGATCTACGTTCCCACCCTCACCTATGGTCATGAGATTTGGGTAATGACCGAAAGGACAAGATCGCGAATACAAGCGGCCGAAATGAGTTTCCTCCGCAGGGTGGCTGGGCGCACCCTCCGAGATCGGGTGAGGAGCTCAGTTACCCGGGAGGAGCTCGGACTCGAGCCGCTACTCCTCCACGTCGAAAGGAGCCAGCTGAGGTGGCTAGGGCATCTGTTCCGGATGCCTCCTGGTCGCCTCCCTCGGGAGGTGTTCCAGGCATGTCCCACTGGGAAGAGGCCTCGTGGAAGGCCCAGGACACGCTGGTGGGACTATGTCTCCGAGCTGGCCTGGTGTCGTCTCGGGGTCCCCCCAGAACAGCTGGAGGAGGTGTGCGTGGATCGGGAAGTCTGGGCATCTCTGCTGAGACTGCTGCCCCCGCGACCCGGCCCCGGATAAAGCGGAAGAAAATGGATGGAAGTTTCCTGTTTCATTCAATTCTCTTTCCTCTGTTAGATTACATGTTCTCAAATCTTAAGAAATAAAATGTAGTATTTGGGCATTAAGAAGAATTCATGTTCTTTCTTCTGTTTGTTCTCATTAGATGTGGACGTCATGTACGCTCAGATCAACCGCCACAGGAAACCGAAAACCACAGACAGATCTGAAGGTAACGTGGATTCTCTGTCAGTCCTCCTAAAGCCGAACTGGAGAACATGTGTTTGGTTGAGGCGGGGGTTAAGAGGTTAACAGGCAGCACATTGTCCCAGTTTTAACTTCTATTCACTGGCTCCTTGTGTGTTTCCTAGGATTGATTTTAAGTTTTTACTGATCACTTTTAAAGCCAATTTAGGCCTCGCTGCTTGTTACATCATTGAACTTTAAACCCCCTCAGTCTCATCTTTTAAATCTTTTCCTAAAACATACATTCAGGTTTTTGCTATTATTTACTGTCGCCTTTAAGCTTAAATGTATTTGCTTTTATCTCTTTGATTTCTCTGACTGTTTTTCCTGCATGTTTATTCTTTGTTGTTTTTCGTTTTTATGGCTGTATTAATGCTGCTAATGTCGTTAAATGTTTGGCAATTTCAAAACAAAAGTGTGGTCTTTTTCAACAGTAAAAACCCCGGATACATCTGTGGAAGAAACGGTTTACTCTGAGGTCAAAAGGACCTCAGGTCTTACTGGAGATCCGGACTGTTTGGGGCTGTAGCCTTTCCTCATAACTGTGCCTTAGATCTGCCACAGCCCGTCTTATTATTATTTATCCTGAGCTGAACTGCTGCTCTAAGCTGGAGTGAAACCGTTGGTTGCTTGTTTTTATACTTGACTTTAATGTCGCTTTGTAAATATTGTATTAGTGAAAAATGTTTAGGCAAAAGTAATGTAAAAAAAAAACATTAAAATTAACTTTGTATAAACTGTCGTGATTTATTGCCTCAAAGTGTGGAATAATTGTATTTATTTATTCTTTTTATCTCATTTAATTTTTCTGGGCAAACAGCCGCACACAACCGTTCAAAATGTAATACAATTTTCTGACACGTCGATGAATATTAAAGTGAGGAGCAAACAGGTTCAACAGCCCATAATTAGGCGACATAAATAACTAAGAGAATGCTAACATGATGCTACATGCTAACCCTAGCTATGACTGCTGAACAATCTGCCGTGGAAAAACATCCATATGGGCTCAATTTAGACTCAACTTTATTGATGTGTGATAAATATGTGTAGAGTCCACCATAAAACGGCTAAAAAGAGAGAAAAATGTTCTAATATTACCAAATGTGTCTGTTGATTAAAAGAAAGTGGAAAAGTTTTATATTTCCCACCAGTTAGATCATAGACATATATATATGAGGGGGAAATCATGGTGGGTTTACAGACTCCTCCTCCCCAGCCCTGATGAACCATGTTCCTAAAAAGGGCATAAGGGCGGGATCTTCACAGGAGACTCGGCCCTTGCATGACGTGTTTTTTTGTTTTTAACATGTCTAAAGTGCAATGCATTCCAATGGGGGACTAGTGGCTATATGGAGGTACTACAGTAATGTAGTGTTGTCGTCACGAAGCAGAGCAGCCAGCGGCCATTGAGTTACATAAATCCCTATCTATAGTCAATAAGGTTTTTAATCAGGGTTGACGGGCACTGTTTTTTAATACATTTTTTTATTTACCAGTTTCCCAGTTTTCTTCGACCTGCCTTGGAGCCCTTTTCAGTGTTGATACCGATGAACCGTCTGGAGACAAGTAAACACAAAATGATGAGCAACATATTTTAATTGCATTTAATTGCGTTTCATCACAGTAACACTATGCATTTAGATTTGAAAATGTTGTGCGTACCCTTCAAGGTCATAGAGACTTCCTCTTGGGATTCAAGGTTGAAAAGATGAGATGCAGCAAGACCAGCTTCGCCAGGGACTGAAATAAAATTGATAATATAAAAGAATGAATCGATACAAATTTCAATTCTACCAATAGACAAAGCTCCTGCCTACTAATGGAATTCAAGCCAACCACCATCCAGCCAGTATTTAGCTGATGTCAAACAGAAAACCCCAAAAGTTCTTATCGGATTGGGCAGCGCTGTAGGCCGAGGAGCCTTTCTGTGTAGTGATAAAATATAATAAAACAACTGTCAGCTATCCCACTTGATTAATGTTGTGACTAAAGGCATTGTCTACTGTCCTTCAACTGCCTTGGTTGTCTGAATAAAATCATAATTTCAAAAACTGTCTTTTAGTGGATAAAGAGTGGAGCGATACAGTGATCTCGTCACCAGAGGTTCTAGCATGTACTACATATAGAGAAAACAATTACCTTGTTTCTCAAGAGGAAAGTTACTGTATGTAGGGCTTACATCATACATTGCACATGAAGAAAGAAGAAGGAAAAAAGAGGAAATTTGTACATAAATCAATATTATACTGAGGATGGTAATGACAACTGGGAAGTAGCAAGATCACAAAGTATATGTATATTAACGTGTCTTTATAATATAAAACTAGTGACTTAGGTAATGTTGTTAATGTTTGGCATTGGTAACCATCCTAAAGAAATATATTAATGGTCACATTTTTGTTATATGAACATTTCAAACAGTGCTTTGTTAGTTTAGTCTGTGTTAAAAAAGCTGCTTTGAAGTGTAACAGGTTCACAATATGTTGCTGCTAATTGTATGATTGATGATGTAATTGCAATTCTGATAAAGTTAATTCATAAACGGGTTGTGTGAGTGTGTGTGCTGCAGAGGTCGTGCATGCGACTGATACAGCAGCATTATTATTATTGTTCGTCATCAGTTCCTTTTTGGGGAATTATACAGTACATGAGTTGCAGTCATGTAATGCCTTAAAGTAAATGCCATCTTGTAAATGGTTATTTCAGCCATGATCAGAAACTGCAGACGTATATAATCCATTTTATTGCTGTTTCCTTGTTGCTGTTTTGTTCCTGTGTTTGTTCCACTATGTTGTTTGTGAAAGGAGAATTTTTATTGTATTTATTTTGGAGGCGGGCACTTTAAACCTTTTCAGCCCACTCCTTTATAGCAGAATGTTTACTGCTCAAACAAATTCAACTAATGATCCAAGTGAAAATCCTTCTCTGTATTCCTCCTTCAAAGAAAATACAAAAAATGTCAGGTAAAGTCAGCTGCAGCTCTGATGCCTTATGACCGTCCTCAAATTAATCGAGAACCTCAGACGACAGGAGGCGCGAGTCTGTGTCTGAGTTGGATAAATATTGTATTATACTGTAAAATTTAGACTTCCTGAACATATATTTTTTGTCATTTCCTGTTGGGATTTACGGTAATCCGCTGTTTCGTAAGAAAACGGTTTATTACTGTAAAAATGTACCATATTTTTTACGGTAATTTCTTACAGTGTAGATTTAATCTCAGTGGGAACTGCATCTTTTTTTATGCATGTAACCAATATGGCTCAAGAAGAAGTAAAAGTATGATGTGGAAAAAGAAGTACAATTTCTTCAAAATTTACTTCTTGAAATCGTTTACCAAGTTTTTGAAACACCTCTTAGCTCATCAGCCGGTGAATGAAGGAAATGTGCAATTTTTTAAAGTTGTAACTTCCTGTTAGCTCTGTGTGTTTGGTCAGTTGAAGATGGACGCCCGTCAGCTCTGGACGCTGACTTTCTTCTGTGAGTGTTTTACCATCCACTGTAAAAGAGGATTCTGGCTTTGTTCACTATTCGCTCTTGTTTCAGATCTCACCGCTGTGCTCTGCAGACCCACCAATGGTAAGTCTCTCTCGTGTGATATACAGGTGCTCCTCATATAACTGGAATATCATGAACAAGTGCATTCACTTCTGTTATGCAACTTAAACTGTGAAACTGATATATGAGAGACTCATTACATGAATGTGAGATATGTATAGTCTTTATTTGTTATAATTTTGATGATTATGGCTCAGCTTGGAAAAAACCCAAATTAAAAATCTCATAAAATTAGAATATTTTGAAAATGGACTGTAAGCCATATCATAAATATTCTAACAAAGGCTTGACATATGTCACTTCGCATGTAATGAGTCTATATCATATATTAGTTTCACATTTTAAGTTGAATTACAGAAATAAATGAACTTTTTCATGATATTCTAGCACTCGCATTCTGCATACATGTGATTTTCAAACATTTCCGACTCCTATCTCCAACTAAATATAATTAAGACGTTTAATTTTAGCCGGGAGTGCACACACCGTCCAGCCATGATAAAAGGAGTCTGTTTGTGAGGATAAGTACGTTACATAGGCACTAAACATGATTTATCAGAGAGTTACAGCCTCGTTTTATTAGTTGTGGTGCAAGATTTTAGCGTAAATATCAGTCCCATTGTAATTCTAAATAAATTAAAACTTGTGCCTTTTATCGATCACGTCTTTTATATCGTGAGTTATCTGGCTGGTGCTATTAAAATGTGATATTAAAAAGAGCCAGTCTCTTGAACGGCTCTTTGAACGGATCCCAAAGAGCCGTAAATCCCATCACTTTCCTCTTCTGTTCAGTGTTTATATTTTCAAAACTGTGTGGAACAGTGTTTTCTTTTGTGGTTTCCCTCACTTCAAATGAACTTCCTCACAGGAACAATAAAAGTCCTTATGATTTTGATACAGTGGGACATTTGCATAATATAACTACAAGGCTACTATATTACGTGCAATAATCTCTGCATAAGCATCATTTTAATCTCTATCGATGTCACTTTACCTGCAATAAAACTGAAAGAATTTGCACTGCCTACATTTTTTATATTATCTGCTCTAATTTTATTCTTTATTTATTTTATTTGCATTCATTGTATATGAGATTCCCCTATTTACTATTCAATTGATTGCACATTTCCTGTATTTTTTTCCTCACCCTTTGAGTGTTTCTTGAGAGCTGATTTAACAAGTGAATTTCTCATTTAATTGGGAGATTAATAAAGGATTATTTTATCTTATAATTATGTTTCTAGGGTTGGCATTAAAAAGCATTAAAAGTCATTAAATTAATTGTGCCAAAACTAAGGCCTTAAAATTAAATCATTTTCGAACGTGTATATGTTACTATTTAGACACTTTTTTTCAGGAAGCTTTTAGATTTGGGTAATGCCTGGATACATGGATATTTACTGGAGAAAAGTTTGGGACAAGACATTGCTTCTAACTCATAGGGAAATAACGGGACAGGAAGAGCAGCGCCTCCTGAGGATCCACTCGGAGTCACGTGACGCTCGGATATTGCCCAATGTACACAATTATTTTCTCAAACGTTTTCTGATGTTTCCTTTTGACTTTTGAACATTCAACATAATAGTACTAGGGCATTAAAAAGCATTAAACTTGACTTAAATGTGCTATTGACCTGATATTGACCTGGGTTAAGCTTTAGAAACGTGCAAAAGCACATCCTGGAGATCAATAGTGACAGTTGTGAGGCAGAGCAGTTGAATTCACCCTTTTCAGATCTTGATGAGAAATGTTGATGAATGAAATACAACACAACTCTTAAATGTTTTATCAGTTTAAGAGCTCGTATTATTCACTCTCCTTTGCCGCCAGTAAAGAACATCAGACACCTAATCTGAACATTCAAAAGGAAGTGATGCTGATGCACATTCAGTAAAAATGCATTTGTAAGAAATTAAGCCTAATTTGACTTTATCCTCCTCATTTGTAAACGTGTCTTTGTGCAGGAGTGACTTTACAGATGCCGTCCTCATCTCCATATCTCGGAGACTCAGTGACTGTGCGGTGTGTGGGGTCAGACAGAGAGAGACTGAACCTCCATAAAGATGACACAGAGGTGCAGAGAGATTCTACTCATCAGATCACACAGACTTTAAACTCTGTAGAGCTGAGGATCAGTCCAGTGTCTGCTGAAGATCAGGGATCTTATTCATGTGTGAGCAATGGGAGCATAGGGAACATATCACTTCATCAGAAACCACTGGATGTAACTGGTAAGTAGTTTACTTGAAATATTCACCTGCTTTAAGAGGTTGGTTTTTGTCAGGTGTTTATTCAACAAAACACAGTTTAATAAAACAGTGTATTGTTGGTCTTTATCTGTGCAGGACGGAGACGCAGTATTTGGCTGATAATATCCAGCGACGTTATCCCAGACCAGGGCAGTGTGACTCTGACATGTTCTGTGGAGGGTTATCCAAACCCTCAGTGGTTCAGACACAGCTCAGACTCTGACACTCACTTGGAAATATTGAAAGAAAACACTATCAGCGTGTCTCGTGGAGGAGTGTACTCCTGCAGAGGTTCAAATGAGTTTATCGTCACTGAAGAAAGTGATAAAGTCACCATTTGGGAAAGTGGTGAGTGGAAACACTGTACTTTTTCTTATTCCACGATAGTTTGTACTATGATTGGACTATTATTTCAGAAGGGTTTGTTTAGTATAACACAAGACCAAACAAAGCCTCGATCATCAGTTAAGTTTATTATTGTATCAATGTGATTTCTGAATGCAACCTAGTCTAATAACGAGACAGAGATAGAGGGCGGGGGGACACAATAGAAAACTATAGTAATATTTTCTAAATTGTATATTGTTTTTGGAGGTTTGCCTTTACAAATGCCTTCATGGACCTTTTCTGGAGAGACGGTGATTGTTCAGTGTGAGGGGCCCGTCAAAAACTATCTGTACTTTTATAAAGATGGAGTCATTGTAAACAATGACACGAATCATTGGTTTAAACGCACTTCTGAGACGACAGTGGAGCTGAGGATCCATGTGTCAGTGTCACACAAGGTGAGGTTCTAAACCAGCTTAGAGAATACCACTGTTAAATAATGACGCCGTGCTTTAAGGGTTTATGTAAATTTACTAGAAAAATATGTATAAAAATAGTCAATATGATATACAAAAAAAGAAAACACAGAGCCAAGGGATCCAGAAATCTAAAAGTTCAGCCCCCCTCAATAAAATCCGAAAGTGGGTGCGGTTGGGAGAAAGGAGGCAAGTTGGTATCTTGGGGGAATGGGGGGGGCGTTCCGCGCAGCTCGAAGTCCCAGTCTCACTCGATGAAGCGTCCGGTCCCCGCTAGGGTGGCCCATGCCTTGGTGATAGGTCCTCCATATGCCTATGAGTTCTGTTCCATCGAGGCTCGTCTCAACACCCCATTCCTTAGAGAGATGTGATCCCATTCCTTCAGGAGCCTTCTTAAATACAAGGAGGCGTCACATACCTCTGGGCAGGAAGCCTGTTGCTCCTTCCACTGACGAAGTTGCACCAGGTCTGGGTCCTTTGCTTGGCGGTCCGCCCAGGCATCACCTTCATCCATGGCAACCTGCTCTGCCTGTGTCATCAGCACCCCTGCCGCTTGATCCGGTAACCTAGATAAGGCATCAGCATTACGGTTTTGTGCCCCGGGGCGGTATTTTATAGTATACCTGAAGTTAGCCAGTTGTGCAGCCCATCTTTGCTCCACCGCGCCCAGCCGAGCGGTCTCCAGGTGCACCAAAGGGTTATTATCTGTGAACACAGTGAACTCTGCTCCATACAGATAATCCTTGAACTTCTCTGTTACTGCCCACTTCAAAGCTAGCAGCTCCAATTTAAAAGAGCTTTAGTTTTGGTTGTTACGCTCTGCCGGCTGTAGGCTGCGACTGGCGTATGCTATTTCTCGCTCTCTATTCTCCTGAACTTGTGCCAGCACCGCCCCGAGGCCCTCGAAACTGGCATCTGTGTACAGCCAAAATGGCTGGGAGAAATCAGCATAAGCCAATATTGGGGCATTTATGAGGGTGTCTTGTAACCGTTCAAACGCACCCTGGCACTCTGGCGCCCAGTGTATTAGTGCAGTCCTTTTGTAATGCGCAGTATTGCGTGTCAAAGCGTTCAAGGGGGTGGCGATCTTAGAGAACCCGGGAATGAAGCGTCGATAGTACCCTGTGAAGCCAAGAAATGACTTTACCTGCTTCACCGTTTGTGGTAAGGGCCAATCTTTCACAGCTGCCGTCTTATTTGGGTCAGTGGCCACCCCCTTCTCGCTGATTGCATGCCCTAGTTTGCAATCAGTTTGCAAACCCTAGTTTGCAAACAGGGGGCAATCAGCATGCCCCCTGTTTCACTTCACGTTGAAACAGGCTGCACTTCTTTGGCTGCAACTTCAGCCCATGTTGATCAAGTCGTCTGAATACTTCTTCCAGGTGATGTAAATGGCTGTCAAAATCAGGGGAAAACATCATCCACATATATCCGCAGTGAATCATTTACCAGATTTCCAAGGCAGCGTTGCATGAGCCTCTGGAAGGTGGCAGGGGTGTTGCACAGTCCAAAAGGCATGCGCTCGAAAGGGGGTCGTGAAAGCCGTTTTCTCCCGGTCCCCACACTTGATACCTGGCCAGTATCCACTGGACAGGTCCAAAGTAGAGTATCATTTCGCAGCCTTTAGACTGGTCAGAGATTCCTCAATCCGCGGCAAGGGGTAGGCATGGTAAATGGTCTCAACTTATATAGCGCTTTTCCACCTACATTAGGCACTATAAACGCTTTACAGCAAGGAACCGCTCACCCATTCATACACCAATGTACGCAGACACTGGAAGCAAGGTGGGTGAAGTGTCTTGCCCAAGGACACAACGACAGCATGCACCTTCAGGTGACCTCATGACCTTTCGATCATGAGACGACCCGCTCTACCATCTGCGCCACCGTCGCCCCATCTTTGTGAGTCAGTGAGTTTAATCTGCGGTAGTCCACACAGAACCGCAACTCCCATCCTTCTTCCTTACAAGGACGATGGGAGCCGCCCAGGGGCTCGCGCTCTCCCGCACCACACCACTTTCCAGCATGTTCTTTAATAAGGTCTGAAGCTCAGCATACAAGCTTGGGGGAACCGGTCGGTACCTCTCGCAGCTGGGCGGTGCAGAACCTGTTGGTATTTGGCGTTTTACCGCATCGGTACGACCAAAATCTTCCTCGTGCCTTGAAAAAACTCCTTCTTATTTGCGCAATAGGTCGGTAATTTTCTCCTGTTCTACCGGGTCAAGGCCATCCCCCTGACGGGATAGGGCAGGATGAGGGTCCCTTTCATTTCCACGATCCACCCGGACGCGTCTTACTGCCACTTCAATGATGTCTGGCGCCACACTATCCAGGACTAGCTCTTGCTGCTCCTTCACGTCCGCTGTGTCCACTTCGGACACCTGGGCCACCGACTGACGCTGTGGGACATCGACTGGGTAGGGGTTTGGATTGCAAACTCTGCATGGCACTTGTCCCTCACTGAGTGTAGCCAAGGTCCGCCCCAAATACCAGTCAGTGTTACTGTGAAGGAGAGGCTCGACAAAAACGTAGGATTTATTTGATGGACTCCCACTCACCTGCAGCCACAGCACCATTTCCGAATGAAGGGGGATTGTTACAGTTGGTTGATGCATCAGCTTGGCGACCCCCTGGAAGGGTGGAGCAGGACCCCTCGTGGAAACCCGGTGGCACTCCGCAAAAGCCTGCGCCCAGACTTTGCCCTCAGTAGATGGCAGTAGAGTCCTGAAGGCCGACAGTCCAGGATGGTTCCCCTGAGTGAGAGCAGACCAGACGGGCTTAATTACGTTCATCCCCAATATACCCTTATCTGGCCCCAAACAGTCATCATTAATGTTAAGAACACCCTTTTCCAGTACTTGGATTTTTCCTACCATAAAATTGACCATGGCGTAACCAATGTAGGGTATTGTTAGTCCATTAGCTGCACGAAGAGACAACCATGCCAAGTCATCTGTACTAGACACTCCTGTTCCCTTAAGATGTTTCTCAAATAAACTTTGGCTCATTAGCGTTACCTGAGACCCTGTGTCAAACACAAATGGTACAGGGCAATGGTTGAGCTTTGTTGAGCTTTGTTGAGGCACTCACCTGTTATGGGATTTCGTATATATATAATAACGTAAAAACCATAAAGAAGAGAGTTGAAGTCAGGATCAAGTGGTCATTTATTGTCTTAAACACAGGGAGAACACAGACAGCATCACAGCGGGCTCACAGAGTGTTCTGCCATCTAACCCACTTAGTGGCATATTTATACAGTAATCTGTACACATCAGATTGACAAGAGATGCTACCCTGACGTCAACACATTAGTTGTATCTCTGTATACGTCCTATCTCAACAGATAAAGGCCTAGCCTTTATCTGTGACATGTCCTGAGATGAATATTCAGGTCATGTCACCGATATCCCTTTCAGCTGTTAAACTATGACTAGTACATGTTAGAAATATATTTCTGACATTACACTCCCCTCTTCTGATAATTTATCAAAGCATTTGATACATTAATCACCTTCTAGTCATAATTACCACCCATGTTTAACAGGAGAAGATCCAACAAACCAACCTCAAGAAATCAGAATTTTAAATTATATATAAAAAAGGTAAAAACAAATAAAACAAAACAAAAATAACATAAATCACAAAGTCAAATCCTTCCAGGCCATCTCGTACCAATCTATCATATGTTCCAGGCAGTGCGGTCATTGGAACAGAGCTTAAGACCCACAACCTCAGGCCTATACATGACCAAACCTAACAACACACACATTAAAGGTTCACATCAAACCATTAAGTGGGAACACAGAATACACTCAAAACATCAATGTTATTCGTCCAATTCTAGGTTTATGATAACACATCATCGGTGTGTGTAAGAAAAATAGGGGCAGCTATTTTTTAGCACAAAAACATAATAATCTTAACCTGACTATCAGCTAAAAAACAAAGATAAAAACAATTGCATGTTTCTACCAGTCTAAGGCCTAATCAGAGGTGAGTTAAAGCACCTCAGCGTCATCCTCAGAGTCAGAC
Organism: Proterorhinus semilunaris; assembly: GCA_021464625.1. Lineage (NCBI taxonomy): Eukaryota > Metazoa > Chordata > Actinopteri > Gobiiformes > Gobiidae > Proterorhinus > Proterorhinus semilunaris. Next base: position 5,295,897 of record CM038346.1, read on the forward strand.
ACGTATTTAAGAGATTCTTCTATCTCTACCCGTGATTTGTTCTACGGCTACACGATTCTGTGAGGTCATAGCCCTGAGGCCATGCAGTTCAACTCTCTGCGACGTGAACTGTGATTCTTACTCTCGGACTGTCGAGCGCATGCGCCATCTCCCCGGCGCTGACAATGTAACTGATCAGTCGCCAGAATGATAACGCACGGCCCTGCGAGCCTGGAGACGAGCTCTCGTCCGGACTTTTCAGTGTCTTTCAGTCCTCCTCCATTATCAGCTCCCTCCTGTTTATCAGGGAGAGCCACTTTAGTCCCAGTCCATGATAAAACTGCATACGTAGCATGATGATCTATTGTGGCTTTTGGCCACGTATTTGGCATATTGGTACCACATATCCATTGTATATGCAGTGGAGTGATTGTAAGCCTTCATCAGCGCGTCCATCCATACGTGATCGTGCGAGGCGCGTCTCATTTGCACGCGCACCGCATTCCCCCGTGGGCCATCCCGGCCAACAGTGGGGCAAGATACCGATATCAGCCACACCAGCGCGACCACAACCAGCAGCGCACAGAACACGATCCGGCAGCCACCTGCTCCGTCTCCTCGTGCCTGCTCTGCATCTCGTACCTCCATCGTAGCCATGGTAGCAAAGGTCGTCTCCGTCCACCACCAGCACAGTTAACGAAAGCAGCTATACCTTGTATTGCTTCTTACAAGGCCTCGGTCTCAGCACCCGTCCTAGTGGTGGCGCTGATGAATCTGGTTCCGAGTCGTCTTCCGCGTTGGAAACCGCACACCGGCCCGTTTCAGATCCACCGTAGGGGCTTGCGTTAGAGCACAGCCCTCGAGCGTTGGAGGTTCTCTTAGAGCAAGCCTCTTGCACCGTGTTGTCACCGCCCACGCATCATGCAGCTCCTTCACCCAGACTTGGCACCACTCGACCGTGAAAGGCGTGGACTCCCGTGTCCCTCTCCGCGACCCTCACAGCTGGTCCCAGCCACCGATTAGACCACCAGACCACCTTCTCGTCTCTTTCACCAAGATAAGGTCCCCCGGGAGTATGGCATGCAGCATGCACTCCACCTTCTTTAGGTAACTCCGTCCTGACCTGTGCAAAAACCTTCACCCACCAACACTTGCATTTCTTTTCTTACCATGTTCCTCGTCCCACCGTGAGGTCTCTGACAACCTCCGTCATACATGACCAATCCCGTGTGCTAAACCAGCAAAGTGCCTGAAAAAATGTTTAGTTAAACATGGTTTCTTATCAGGACCAAACAAAACACCTCCTTCCTTCCATAGTTTCACCTCCTCTGTACCTGCAACAGTTTCCATCTCACAAAGTCAAGAAAACACTTCATCATTAGTTTCCTTTTGGACAAACAGATGTTTGTGCGGCTGGAGGAGCAAAAGGCCCTCAGCAGTCTGGCCTGAAAAACGAGAAGACACTGGGCCGGATACAACAGTGTCAAATTCAGAACATACAGACCATACAGATCAGGGTTTAATCAAAAGCACATCAGAGAGGTCAGTACGTAGTGTACAGACTTTCTTCTGCAGCTACACAGCCGTGTTCATCTCCATCTGTGGGGCGGGACAAAGTCAATCAGGGTTAAGTTCTCCCACTCTCTCCACAAAGTTATTTGAAAGTTCAAGAAGCACAGCATTATAGCTTAGCCAGCGAGCAGGTGATAGCTGCGAAGTTTTTTGCTCTAGCAAGATTATAGACACAGCGTGTGGCACAAGCAGAGTTAGAGAAGCCTAAAAGGTCACGTGATGCAAGGACAGCTTTCGAGAGAGGGCGAGATCCTAAATCGGTATCTGGCACCTGCCAGTGGTTTCTGGAGCGGCCACCGGTTTCTGTAGGTGGTTTCTGTAGCGGCCACCGGTTTCTGTAGCGGCCACCGGGTTTCTGTAGCGGCCACCGGGTTTCTGTAGCGGCCACCGGGTTTATGTAGGTGGTTTCTGTAGCGGCCACCGGGTTTTCAGGAGCGTTCACTGGTTTCTGGGCTCGAGGGCTCCCCTGGTGCTGGTATATGCTGGTACATGCGTGTTTTCTGTGTAATATCATTGATACCCTGACCGAAACCTTGCATTTACGTTTGTCAACTGCAAAATCTAATGCGTATAAAAATTACTTAACTCATTACAGCACTGGGCGTCCGTTGCTTTATAATTATGCCATACTTGTCGTTTTATACTTATACCCATATAGTGTGTTAATGTATTGTAATTCTGACACTGAGGAGGACCACACCACAAATGCGGATTTTACTAATGTAAATAAAGATGTATGCCCATTTGTGAACTGTATTGTGCCTTTTGTTACCACAAAATCTGGTATTTCTATTAGAAATCACAATAGCGCCAACTCCCAGGTCGCCCCATTAGACCAACATAAGCACAGCCGCACTGAGCGCTCATTCTCCGGCTAGCTCACTATGTTAAGGAGGTAAGCTCATAGGCAGGAGGTCCCGAGTTCGAACCGGAGCTACGCCGTTATCTTTTTCTTAGTGGGTCATTTAACGGGGCGGGGGTTTCCAACGTTTTTTTGCCTTGCGTACTCCATGGGCCTGTTATTTATTCTACGAGTACCCCCTGCGTCGATGGTTCTGTGTAGTTAGAAAGTGAATGGCTAAAACTCCTAATCACCATAACAAAAAGAGAGAACTAAATACACTGAAACTCTCGCTCTTTACATTTACATGTTTTTTAAGCTTTTCTTTGACTCTAATAATCAACAATACAATTTGTTTTACTTTATCTTTTCTATCTGAAATGCATCCAAGAACCCCCTGCTAACCTCTCACGTACTCCTGGGGTCCCTGTACCCCTGGTTGGGAAACACTGGCCTAATGCAAGCTCCAATACTAAGTCAATTTAAAAGCATAAAGAATGCAGTTTGCATCCTACACAGGAGAGACTATATGAAAAAACAAATAAGAACATTTACATATTAAAGGTTTACATTTTAAATTAACATTAATGATGATGAGGTTGCTGTTACAGCTGGGAACCGAACCCGGATCTCTCACGCGGATGTCAGGCGCTCAAGGAATTGAGCTATAGCTACATGTCAAAGATGATCTGTAATATTTCTATAGCCTACTATAGTCATCTAAACACAGCACTGGTTTTCGGTTATAAGGTCTACACATAAATAAAATGGTTGGACCAATGTTTATGCTGAAGCGGTTTGATAGACGGTTACGTTCAATCAAACACGATTACGATTATGACGTCAGCAAGAGAAGCGCTCCCTGCCCTTGGCAACACAGAGCAAAAAATCTGATTATTTGAAAATGTAACATTATAACATTTTTTTAAACGTTATAAAATGTACATAACAGGTTTGTTGATATAATTTAGACCAGATACCACTCTATAGAACACCAGATGCCACTCTATAGAACACCAGATGCCACTCTAAATGCCACCAGATACCACTCTATAGAACACCAGATGTCACTCTATAGAACACCAGATGCCACTCTAAATGCCACCAGATACCACTCTATAGAACACCAGATACCACTCTAAATGCCACCAGATGCCACTCTAAATGCCACCAGATACCACTCTATAGAACACCAGATGCCACTCTATAGAACACCAGATACCACTCTAAATGCCACCAGATGCCACTCTAAATGCCACCAGATACCACTCTATAGAACACCAGATACCACTCTATAGAACACCAGATACCACTCTAAATGCCACCAGATGCCACTCTATAGAACACCAGATACCACTCTAAATGCCACCAGATACCACTCTAAATACCACAAGATACCACTCTAAATACCACAAGATACCACTCTAAATACCACCAAACCCCCGCCCCATTACATGACCCACTAAAAGAAGATAACAGCGTAGCTCCGGTCCGAACTCAGGACCTCCTGACTATGAGCGTAATGCCTTAACATAGTGAGCTAGCCGGAGAATGAGGTGTTTGTGCGGCTGTGCTTATTTTGATCTAATTGAGCGACCTGAGAGTCGCGCTATTGTGATTTCTAGGTTTTATCTACTGAATCATTTTGTAATCGGCGCATGTATTACAATTTTAGAATAACTTGCACGACACAGTCAATCTTATGATACAGGCTAATAGAAATACCAGATTTTGTGGTAACAAAGGGCACAATACAGTTCACAAATGGGCATAAATCTTTATTTACATTAGTAAATTCCACATTTGTGGTTTGGTCCTCCTCAGTGTCAGAATTACAATACATTAGCACACTCTTTATGGGTGTGACAATACATGCGTAAGTATAAAAAGACAATTATGGCATAATTATAAAGCAACGGGAGCCCAGTGCTGTAATGAGTTAAGGAATTTTTAAACGCTTTAGATTTTGCAGTTGACAAACGTAAATGCAAGGTTTCGGTGAGGGTATCAATGATATTACACAGAAAACTCGCATGTACCAGCATATACCAGCACCAGGGGAGCCCTCGAGCCCAGAAACCAGTGAACGCTCCTGAAAAAACGGTGGTCGCTGCAGAAACCACTGGTAGGTGCCAGATACCGATTTAGGATCTCGGCCCTGCTGCAGCTTTCTCCGCGGCCACTACCGCACATAGACAGACAGGCAGGCCTGCTGACACTGGATCCAGTTTTGCGGACAAATAAGCTACAGGTCTGGGGCGTCCCCCGAAATTTTGCAACAGAACAGAGACCATGAATCCCTCTTTCACATCCACAGTTTGTGTGAATGGCCTGTTTTGGTACGGGGACACAGCAGAGCTATTTTCAGCTCACAACTGCCTTTTCCACCTCTGGTGTCCATTGTACACGGTCACTCTGCTTTAAATCCTTCCCCTGGACAACAGCCGCCAGAGGCCTCAATGATAAAATAATTTGCAATTAACTTGCAGCAGTATGACGTCATCCCTAGAAATGACATCACCTGTTTCAAAGCACATAAATAATCAGCTTCTTGTTTCACCGCGTCAACACCAGCAACCTCCTCCATCGTGAGGGAACAGGGAGGCCCTCTGGCCCCTCCCCTCGCTGCTCCAAACTCTCCAAGGAAGTCACGCGCGTAACACCATGCGTGTGCTTTAGAGAAGCGTGGTACGCGCACACGCACTGTGAGATACATAAACATAAACAACAGCTTCACCACTCATCCAGCCAATCAGACGCTCCCACACACACACACACATCAAGAAATTCCTGAACCTTGACCCACATCACAGCCTCAGGCTTAGATAACGCTATATGAGGACACTGCTCGAGACATGTAAAACCTTTTTTCTATTCACTAAATTCTTCGAAGTGTCGATTACAAAACAAATATTTTGACACACTTTTGTCTTCACTACATTCACAGGTTTTCAAAACAGAGCATCGGCTCTTTTGCAACACTGCTGAAACAAACCAAATCTCCACTGTCCAGAAGCTGTGAATTCATAGGATTTACTCGCTCTTTTACGAGTTCAATTACTCTATCACATTCAGGACTTGGGGACAATTTGTTTGCATAGGTGTGTTTTGGGGAATCTGTTTCTGGGTACAGTCCCATGTAAATTCAATATGAGGCCAAATCATCTTTATGCACAACCTGAACCGAGACACAGGCCCAATCGTACCATTAAATCTCGTCCGAGCAAATTTACAGGGCAAAAAGGTGAATAGAGAAATGCATTTTTGACACTATTTCCTGCAGCATCTTTACAATTCAAAGAAGATGTGTGTATCTCAGACAGCTTCTCGCCTGACACACCAATCGATGTTACCACGCGGCCACTCAGCTTGGGTTTTGAAGTCAAACTACTAACTCTAACCACAGAATTAGTAGCCCCTGAATCGACTAAAAATGTTATGTTTTCTCCAGCTACAATCATGTTGTATTCAGGGAACGTTTGTTTACATTTGTCAAAGCATGGATACAACCCAATATCAGTGTCATTGCTGTTTAACAAGGTGAGTGGGCGCTGTGTGTAAAAGAGGAGGGGCTACATTACCGTCGTCCGATGACATGGGTGTCAGGCCGTCCGAAGTGTGCGCTTCCCTCGATCTGTCCTCCATGCCCTCTAGTATAGTTGCTGTTATTATTCCTCCTACGGGACGGGGCCCTACGGGTGTCTCTGGTGTCTTTGCCAGAGACATTGTTGTCGTCCCCATCTGCCGCCTCAGGGCAATCACTAACCCAGTGATCCAGACTCCCTCATTTGAAGCTCCATCTTTCAGGGCCTGCTGATGTTTTGGGATACAGGGTCCACGGCCACTGAAAAGACTCTGGGTTGCGTCCTGCTGCTTTAAACAGGAGGAGCGTTGCTTTTTCCATCTCTTTCTTTGATTTGATGTCTTCTTTTTCCTTTTTAGCCACAAGTGTCTTGTATGCATGCTTTGCGTGGCGCTTTATCTCGTCCACATTGTAATCGTTGGGTCCTCATGCGCCCCCACGTGTGCGGCACACCCTCTCTTGTACACCTCCGGGTACCTCCAGCAGTCTCTCATATTCAGCCTGCACCAGGGGGTCAGCTGATGGTTTGACCCCGCTGTGCGTGTTAAACACTTGAGTCATTCTCACAATGAAATCAGCTGAGGCTCGAGTGCCGTCTGTTTACATGCAGTAATGTGGGAGGAGCTTTCAGTGGAAACACTTCTTCTGTTACAGAGATCGTGCACTGTCCTTGCATACGGAGTTCTGTCAACCCCCGATGGGACAATTCGTGTCGTCATGTGCATGGCGTCATCCGGACACTTCGATCATGGGCAGCTGCAGATGTTCGACTTTGCTTGGTTCTGCACGCAGATTGCTTTCAGGGTCTCCTCTGACACGGGACCCTTCCCACTTAGTTGTCGTGACCACGACCTTGTTGTCACTGTCATTCTTTTCCTCCCAATACGTTCTTCCCCCGTGGTCTGGCACCGTCTCAGAGTCTGTACGTATCGCTGCAGCGGCTGCATCTGGAATTGTCATTATGTTCTGGGGTACAGCACTTTGGGGTACTCGGCTACCGGTGGCATGGCAGGGGCAGTACTCGGGGCATTCTGACCAAGGGAGCTGAGGGGCAGGGACATGGGGCATCATGGTTGGGGCAGGGGCATAGATCGGGGGTCGTTCAGGCCCTCTCGGCGGGCTGTGTGGGGGCAGGATCAGCGGGCAGGAGTCCAGATCGAGGTCAGCCCGCACCTGTGACGCCGACTTCATTTCCTGCCAAGGATAAACAGAAAAACAGCAGTAAATTGTCCTTGGGCAGGTTCACATGTTTGACTACAAGAACTGGTACCAGTGCTAAATGTATTTGTGTTTGTGTGTGTCCTAGGTGCAACATAAGGTCTGTACAAAACTTATTTTCCGGACCCCAACACGAGCCCACTGGCCCGTGTTTAGGGAGAGCAAGGAAGCAGGTTATAAGCTCCTCCTGCTCCTGCATCACAGGAAACGGGGAGAACTCTGTGACGTTTCTCCTCGTTTCCTCCCCCCCAGACAGGGAGGGATTTGCCTGAGACAATGTTTGTTTCAATGTTTTCTTTCAAAATTTCAGCAATCTTTCATTTATACATTTCTTCATTTCGGATCAGTTTTATACCAAGAAGTCTAATTCGTTCAGTTTCTAATTTTTCTTTTTAGTTGATCTAACTGTTTCAGGCTAAAATATCCTCCTTTAGGAAACCCAAAATCAGAGGTCCACACTGGGAGACAGTCCAAGCTTTCAGGTCCGAACTTTTGCTTCATAGCAACACAACAGGAGTTTCAGGGAGTTCAACAGCACATTTTGATGTATTGCGCCCCATTTTCCAAACGGACTTGCGAAAATCTATGCTCATGACGTCTCAAGAGGTAGAACTGATCGCTAAGGTTACACCGTAACCGCCTTCCCACCTCCAGTTTCCCCCTGAAACTGTTTGCTCTCCTCAGTAAGTACGCTAACCACGTGCTGACCTTGTTATCACTTAGATGTTTAACATAACAAACAGACCTGGTTTAAAACACACTTGATCTCAGACACAACACTCACCATAACTCAGGTTCTTTTTTCCTCTCGAATCCCATCGGTGGTGGTCCCAGAAGAGTTACCCAGCCCTCCCTTCTCCAGCTGACTTTTAGAGCGAGGTACAGAGGTGGAGGCTCTCCCCCAGGTCGGCCGACCTACCGGGTCCCTTCTGGAACGATCACACGTGGAATCCTGTTCTCGTGACGCCAATTGTTATGGGATTTCGTATATATATAATAACGTAAAAACCATAAAGAAGAGAGTTGAAGTCTGGATCAAGTGGTCATTTATTGTCTTAAACACAGGGAGAACACAGACAGCATCACAGCGGGCTCACAGAGTGTTCTGCCATCTAACCCACTTAGTGGCATATTTATACAGTAATCTGTACACATCAGATTGACAAGAGATGCTACCCTGACGTCAACACATTAGTTGTATCTCTGTATACGTCCTATCTCAACAGATAAAGGCCTAGCCTTTATCTGTGACATGTCCTGAGATGAATATTCAGGTCATGTCACCGATATCCCTTTCAGCTGTTAAACTATGACTAGTACATGTTAGAAATATATTTCTGACATTACACACCAACCAGGGCAGCCCTTCTCTCAGCCCTATCAAGTCAACTTTGATATGGCCTCCGGATTCAAGGATACCGCCCCCACTGCCTGGCCCTCAGCAGCAAGGGAATCAAAAATCCTGGGTCTGAGACACTTTACGTGGTCAGCGTCGTTGAACATGTCCAGCCATGCCGCATTTGCAGCAGATAGGCTGACCTCGTGAATCCCATTGGTAAGTGGGAGCATTGACGGATCTAAATGGCTGGGGAGGAGGGGTGGGCGTGGCCTTGGGCTGAGATGGGCTAAACAACGGAGTCTTCAGTTCTTCTACTAAATTAATAGACAGGATCTTCATCTGCTCTTGGATCTCCTTCTTCATTTCTCCCATAAGTTCTTCTTTCAACTCCATGCGCAATTGGCCTTTTAATTGTTCTGGGTCTGGTGTGGTGGGATGTGGTGGTGTATATGTCCTTACCCGCTGGCTCAAAATGGTATCTCCTTCATCCTCTAGCTCCTGTTCCAAAGCACGCGCTTCTTTGCAAGCACTGGCAAAAGTGAGATGGTCTTCACGTCTCATCAGACGGGTCAGTTCCTGTTTTACCGGACCCCTCCAGTCTTGTTGGTCGCAACCAATCAGCTTCTGTCAGGGGGGTGGATCACTTAATTAACTGTCACGTAGAGCCCTGTCACCCCAAACTCAAAACACTGCAAAAGTCACTACAAACAAAATACACAGAAGTTGGGTGAAAATCTTACATGCCCCAATACAAGGAGTTAAGTGTGACGAATAAAAGGGCCAGTGTCATCAGCATCAAAACAGGGCTGGTACTCCTGTGGGATCAATGAGGAAACATTATACACTGGTCAACAACTTAGAATACACCAAGGTCAGTCCTGCTCACATACAGGACTCTAATCAGAGTTCTAGTCTGGAAACCTGAACCTAATCACAAACATACTTTGAAAAGCCTGAATAGTGTATGATATATGATATAATGTTTTCATCAGAGGAGGGAGCCGCAGAGTTAAATTGACCACAGAAAACCACTTGATCCCAAACCAGGGCACAGTGAAGCTTAAATGTGAAGTACAAGGAGTTTCTGAATATGATTGGATCAGACGTTCTTCATCTCAGAATTCTACCTTGGAAATATTAAAAGAAAACACACCTACTGTCACTGTCTCTCGTGGAGGAGTGTACTCCTGCAGAGGAAAAATACAGCTTTATATTCTGACAGCTGAAAGTGATCGTGTCACTATTTTGGAATCTCGTGAGTATAGTTATTTCTGACAACATGTTTTCATCTCATAATCCGTCTCTCCATTTAGTCAAAGGACATAGGAAGTGTGCATTAGTTGTCTCCCCTTTTTTTTTTAAAGCATCACTATTAGGGGCATGGGACAAAACTGTTTAATATTTACACACGAAACATAACACACACACTCTCAACACACACAACACACACAGATGTATTACTCTCCTCCAGAAGACTAAATAGATCAATCATCACCTTTTAAAATAAAGAGAGGATGTACAAACTAAAGTTACAGTATACCCATATAACTTTGACTTCGTAATATCACTGTTTGTCAATAGATTTGTCATTAGATAGAACATGTGATGTGTGTGTTGTCTCTTCTCAGTGTCAAACAGAGCGGTGGTCCAGCCTGATCCTGCCTGGACAGAGGTGTTCAGTGGAGAGAGTCTGTCCCTCAGATGTGAGGTGGAGGATGAAGGAGACTCAGTGTGGAGCTATGTCTGGAGGAAGTCTGGAGTCATCAAATCAACAACAAGAGAATACACTCTCTCCAATGTGTCCGTGTCAGACAGTGGAGACTACAGCTGCAGAGCGACGAGAGAGACTTATCAAAGCACAATGTGGAGCCAAGAGACCAGGCTCCAAGTGCTCAGTGAGTCCAACGTGTTAGATCAAATGGTCTCTGTTTTTTATAGATATTCCTCATTCGCAGGACTATGACACCACAGGGAAATTTGGAACAAAACATCCCGACACAATGAGGATTATTAAACAATCCTTTCAGTGTGTAACCGGGGGTAAAATAGCTTGCAGTTTTAACCTTAGCTGTTAATCCAAAGCCACACAGGTAAGTAATACTGACAGTATACTTTAAATAAACCGTTTTATTTGTTTTAATTGGGCTTCTCTTTCATACGTTTTCTTCTTGTAGTTTCAAGTTTAAAACATTAGGCCATATAAATCTGTCATGATTCTTATGTACACAAAATGTTCAGCCCGCAGACCCACGCGCCCCAACGGTGGGTTTGTAACATCACAGTACCAAACCAGACATGTGTGCAAAACATAAGTAATAAAGACGGCAGAGTCCTGCACCGACCGGCCCACCAGTGCTTGAAGACGAACCTGAAATAAAAGATAGTTGTTACACATAATTCTTAACCCGATTAGCTACGACCAAAACCATAACATACCGCTCTCCGAGGCACAGTGTCACCCGGCTTTGGGACTCGAATGCTACTTCCACCGGACCTTCGGGACCTCCACACCCGATACACAGTGGCTTCTGACACACATTGCATTGAGGCGCTCCCCCCGGATAGTTGTGGCCCTCGGAGCTATAAAGTAGTGCTTTGGTTGGGGCAAAACTATTTAGTTAATTTTTAAAAGAGTTAAAACTTAGCTCTACCTGTTAGCCTGTTGCTCCGAACACAGGGGGTCCCCGGCATGACCAGCCGGAAGAACAAAGACCAGAGGCAGAGCGAAGATAGGCGTGACCTTTGATACTTTTTACACGCAACGTCACAAGTACAAACAAACACGTTTTCCAAACTTTAATCAAACAAATCTCCCCCTGCAGGTAAACCTGTCCCCGTCCTCTCCGTGTCTCCGTTGTGGCTGAGTCCTGGCGCCTCTGTCTCTCTGAAGTGTAACATTACAGCGCCCTCTGCAGGATGGAGGTTTTACTGGTTCCGGGCTGTTCCTCTTCCATCAGGCTCGTACTCATATGAGCTGCTCCCGGGGCTCACCTCAGGGACCGCACATGGGTCCTTCACTGTTCACAGTCTGAGCAGCACAGCAGGGTTTGTGTGTCGAGCTTCACGAGGGAGTCCAGAGGTCTACACTGAATACAGTCCACCACAGTTTGTCTGGTCTGCAGGTAGCTCTGCTGTCACTCACTCTTCTTCATTATCTTTACACTATAACACTGTAAAAGTCTGTATTTGCAGACGCTGGCTCCAGAGTGTCTCCGATTGTTCGTCCCAACAGCTCACAACACTTCACCTATAACCCAGTGTCAGTGAGCTGTGGCTCCTCTGATGAAGACTGGAGAGTCCAGATGTTTTCTCTGACCAATCTCTCCCTACACCGGTGTCCCTTTCATACAACAGAAGACAAACATGAATGTACTATCATCACAACTGAGGAAATCAGGACAGTGTTCTGGTGTGAGTCTGAACGTGGAGAAATGACTGACGCAGTCAACATCACCATTCACGGTATGTTTACACTTTTGCACGTCTTTTAGAAAGTTAGGCAATGCTACAGGTGGAACTGTACACAGAAAGTGGGAGTGGGCTGCACGTGCTGGTGTTTTGATCACGTTTCCGCGGCGTGGAGTTTGCCCCGCACTCTTTAAAAAGCCGAGTCTTTGGGATCTGTTCATTTCAAAGAGCCGTTCAAAACACTGGCTTTTCTTCATATAAAATTTGAATAATGCCAGCCAGATAACTCACAATATCTAAGACGCAACCCTTTTTGGATTTCAAATCCTCTAAAATCACAATGGGACTGATATTTACGCTTTGAAAATCGTGTTTGTGAATAAAAATCTTATACCACAAGTCATAATAAGAGGCTGCAACTGTCTGACAAATCAGTTTTAGTGTATTTAGCTTTGACTTTAGTGCAAAAAGCTTTCACTTGTGTCGCCTGCTCCGTTGTTGGGCTGATTCTTGTGTTGAGTTTTGGGTGAAACTGGAAACAAGAAGTCCAGTCGGTGAGATTATTAAAGTCCTGACCACTCACTACAAGAGAAGATGGGATCAGTCTAGTCAACGATATTGGGAAATGTCTTCTACGTTTGAGGGTTTCCATTTCACTGATTATTGTATTTGTAAAGTTTGTAACATGTGTCAAACTTGATTTTTTTTTTATCTTGACAGATCCTGTGATCTTGTTGATCCCGGCTCAGCCTGTTCCTGAGGGACGTTCTGTCTCTCTCACCTGTGAACTGGAAGAATCTGCTGAATTCTCCTCAGTCCGTTTCTATAAAGATGGACAGTTGATCCAAGAAGGATCCTCAAGAACATACAACTTCTCTGCTCTGTCCAAGTCTGATGAAGGCTTGTTCAAATGTGGAATACATCTTACTTCAAATCAGGTGCTGACATCTCCAGAGAGTTGGCTGTCAGTCAGATGTGAGTCAGTCAGATTTTTTGCCTGATTTTGTCATTATTTTCAGTCGCAGAGTCACATCTCGTCGTGTGGAGGGTCAACGATTGGACTCGCATTCGTGTAAAGTGAACGGCAGAAAGACGCGACTAAACCTCAGTCGCAGTAAATCAAACATATTTGAATTTTAAGCCAGATTTAGGACGCACAGGAGAAGCCTGGGTGATTTTATCGTCCCAAAAGTGACACACGGTACAAACGGCAGCCAATAATAGAGCGGAATACACACGAAAAAATTAAAATGAAGGAGCTACGGTATTTATAACAGCGACACAGACAACTACTTAATGGCCGCAGTGAGCCTCACAAAGACCACAACATTATAATACCAAAGGTTCACAATAACAATTTCAACCGCAAACAAAGAGTTGAGTCCTCTATAGCCTTTCCGTCAATGGGAGTGGATCTCTCCTTCTGTGGTTCTCCTCAAGGTTTCTCGTTTCTCCCACCGGGTTTTTGAGTTTTTCCTCGCCGTGCTGGAGAGTCTAAGGACAGGGGACACCCGAGCCGCTGGTCTCTACCCACTGCTGATGCTTATTTGGACATTATGTTTGCCTGGATATTTGATTTGCCTGAACTTTACATTGTCTTATTTACTGCTTTGTTTTATTGCCTTAATGTTCGGTGCAGCCCTATGAGGCAACTCCTGTTGTGATATTGGGCTATACAAAACCATTGATTGATTGATTCAGAGTTGGAAAGCATGACACTGTTGACCAATCTGGACACACGTGTTTCCCACGCTCCCAAACAGAGGCTTATCTTCACCCACTAAAAAAGAGAAATCAAGCAGGAAGAGAGGACAGAAATATATCATTCTTCTCAAAATCTTAAGACTGAAAGAATCGTACTGTGATGCATTCCAATATAAATTGTCTAATTCTTTTTCCAGCGCCAGAGCAGAGGAGCTCTTCAGTTCTTGTGCCGGTCTTGGTTGGAGCAGTTTTCCTGATTGTTTTGCTGATTCTGCTGTTGCTCTTGTGGCGTTACAGAAACAACAAAGGTACAGTAAAATATTAGACAAATAATTTAGAAACGGCTAAATGGATACAGAAATATATATTTAAAACCTTTATTACTTCATAGCGTAGGCGTCGATCCCGTGGGTGCTGCGGGGCTGGAGCACCCACTGAAATCTTTGGGCACCCAGGCAATATTTGCCTATGTACAAAATGATTCAATAAATATAGCCTAACTTGGAAAACCGCTACTCCGTTTTATGCAAGTACATGAATGCGTGGCGGTTCATTTACGTGAAGCGGCACTGCTTTGTTCCACTTGTGTAGCTCCATAGGTAGAGCGCCGGGCTCTCAACCACAATACTGCCAGTTGATCCATAATCTGAAAATTGTGTTTCTCTCAATCGATTGATGCAAAAAATAGCACATGTATACGTGTATGAACACAATACTATTATTAAGTACTCTGACAACTAAGTAGCTGAACCTGTCCTTCAGTCAGGTGGACCTGGGACTGATGGAGACTCCAAAGTCTTCTCCCTGATGCATGACTGAAGAGGCAGTGAGATGGGTGCGGTGCCTCTGAGATAAACCTGTCTGCTCTGCAGCAGGAAATACAATAAAACAGGCCCTGTCCAGATCATTGTTGAGCCAAGACATACAGTCTTACACAGTCCACGGGGAAGAGTCGTTCAGCTTGAAAGAGTTCACGATGACCTTTTGTAAGGTGTGGCTTATGTGGATTAGACTCTGGTCTGGCTCAGAGATCTGTTTACACTTTTGTGGATGTGGAACTAATGACATCTGCAGAACTTTTCATTTAAAACTCTGTTTCGTATTTAAACCTGAATTTGCAAACTCAGGTCTCGCAGAAACTGTGCTCTAAAAGGTCCACGAAGATCCAACACATCACAGAAACATTCAGATTTACAAAATCAACATCATTCACAAGAATAAAGACACAAAAAGACACAAAAATAGAATTATTACACAATAACATTGATTTATTTTTAATGCCTTTTTACATCTTGGCCAGGGGACTACGGATGAAAAATAGCCGTATGGCTAATTCTAGCTTCTTTTAAAAAAAACATGTTTGTTCATGTGTTTTATGAAATTTCACTGTCCCCTTTTAAATAAACCAATCTAATCTAATTAGATTTTTTTATTTACTTTTTTATTTATTTTTTCAGATTCATGCTTTGTGAGGTATGTAATGATCTTTCACAGTAACTGTTCTGTTTGTTTTTTGCTTGTTAATAAAATATTATGACTCACAGGTCTGAGGACACTGCTCCACTTGAGGGTGAGTAGATTCTAAAATGTCATTTACATTTTACACCTGAGCTGTGACCAACACTCCACTCAGAGGCATATATTACATTAATACTGAAGTAACTTTCTAAAGTCACTGTACTTCTCCGAGTCGCCACAGTACTTTTTACTCCCACTGCCATGTGTTGTAGATACTGAACTCTTTCCACTGTAAATTCCCTGTGACTGTATTATATGATTTAAACTTTGACACAATAAGTTTGCACAAATTATTTTACAGAATGTGGAAATTTTGAAAATAAACCAATAGTCGACTACAGTGTAAAATGTAAAAGTGTAAAATGGAATCCTGATATTATAAGGAGTTGAAGTGTGTTAATACAAAGTCTTTTGGATTCAGAGATGACGTACACTGATCTTCAACGTAGAGATCAAGAGGACATTTATCAAACCATTCAGCAGCAGGAGAACGACTACTACAACATTCAGCAGTAGGAGAACAACTACTACAACATTCAGCAGTAGGAGGTACAGCTGTTCACTAAAGTTCTAAAACCAACAATTATGCTGAAAGTAAATAAATATTAAAATGTTCACCTTGTTTGTTTCCTGCAGATGGTTATATGATGCTTTCAAATAAACAAGAAAGAAGAAAAAATTGTTTTTCCCCCACTAACTATGTATGTGGGATCATTTGTACTTTGTGTCTTATATTATCAGATCAGGATCTGAAATCAGATATTCCTTAATTTGAACAATTTGATCATCTCCCTATAATATCCAAACCCCTGAATCTGATTTAGTATTTTCTTGCATCCACAGAGGTGTGATCATTGATTTATCAGCAAATACAACACAAGTTTTAATGTAAATATTACATACTGCTGTTTATGTAAACGCCTGTTCAAAACACATAACATGTTTATTTTTCTGCAAACCTTGCACTAAGAGGTTTCATCGTCCTGTATCCACTTGCTCACACACGACACCATCAAGTGGACGAGAGCTGACATTGCAGACACGACTGCAGTTCTTCAGCAACTTATAGTAGAATTGGGACTCCAACCGTTTTTACCCAGCGAGCTACTTTTACACAACAAAACAGATTGGAGAGATACTTATGCTTCAAAAACACTGTTCCAGCAAAAATCTGGAACAGTCTTCATGAGAATTTGAGACAGGCCTCAACTCTGACAATGTTCAAATCCAGGCTGAAACAG
Source organism: Proterorhinus semilunaris (assembly GCA_021464625.1). Taxonomy (NCBI): domain Eukaryota; kingdom Metazoa; phylum Chordata; class Actinopteri; order Gobiiformes; family Gobiidae; genus Proterorhinus; species Proterorhinus semilunaris. The sequence continues at coordinate 5,312,300 of CM038346.1, forward strand.
TTCTTTGTACTGAAAGTATTTTATCTGCACTCTTGGTTTTTACTGTAATTAATTATTTTTCATGTTGATGTTTTATGGATTGATTTGATCTGCTTTCTTGTCATTTTTCTATGAATTGTGCCCTTCAAATAAACTTGCCTTTGCAGATTGTGTTCCGTATGTTCAGAGCCAAGAGAAAATGTATCTAAAATGTGAGTCAAGCGTATGTAAACGTATAGAAATAGTTTGGCGAGCGACCTAGAAAGGGCTGGAGAGCTACTGGTTGGATAGAATGTCTGGCTGAATGTGTTTTTTATCTTTACAATAGTTTCTGAAAGTCTACAGTTCAGTCTTTTATGAACTGCCTTAAAATATTGCCCTAATTCTGTTTGCAACACATGTTTAAACGGCCTCTCACTCCATCAAAAGGTCTTTTGTCATGTCATGTATTAAAGCAAATCTATGGTCATTGTTAAATAAAAGCTTATTCTTACATTCATACCTTTATGCTCTATTCTTATTTGGTATTCCACTTTACTTTGTAGACAGGCAGCTTTTTAGCCACCACCAAGCAGACCCGTTTGTAGACAATATTGGGGCCCGAGGCCTCATGAAACAAAGGGGTCCCAGTGTTCAGTGTCTTCTCTGTCAGCACGTACTCACTCAAGTCCAATCATGTTCTCTTAAATGTGTCCAAAAGTGGAGACAATAATCGGATCCTTTGCCCTGAAAAACTGAAACGGGGAATCAAAGTAAGCACTGCCTAAGATGAACGTGGCAGGTTTGTGAATCCGGTTACGAGAAGCAGAGACTGAGACTGTGGCGTTTGTGGTCGTGCGCTTTGAGTGACAGACAGGAACTTAACTGCGAAGCGGAGCCGGACTAAATGTGTGAACCGAAAATACCACTAAAACTCGTTTACCAAGTTTTTGAAACACCTCTTAGCTCGTCGGCCAGTGTGAAAAGGAAGGAAATATTCATTTTTAAAGTTGTAACTTCCTGTTAGCTCTGTGTGTGTGGTGAGTTGAAGATGGACGCCCGTCAGCTCTGGACGCTGACTTTCTTCTGTGAGTGTTTTACCATCCACTGTAAAAGAGGATTCTGGCTTTGTTCACTATTCGCTCTTGTTTCAGATCTCACCGCTGTGCTCTGCAGACCCACCAATGGTAAGTCTCTCTCGTGTGATATACAGGTGCTCCTCATATAACTGGAATATCATGAACAAGTGCATTCACTTCTGTTATGCAACTTAAACTGTGAAACTGATATATGAGAGACTCATTACATGCAAAGTGAGATATGTATAGCCTTTATTTGTTATAATTTTGATGATTATGGCTCAGCTTGGAAAAACCCTGTTGCGTTTGGTACATCTTCAGCTTCGTTGGCCATTGTCGAAGGAGCAGACAGATCACTTCTTATTTGTTTTCTTTCTTTCTTTCTAACATGTTCGTTAGAGAGCATCGTGCATCGCATCGTTTTTAAGCGGGCACAGGAAGTAACAACCAAACAGGAAATTAGCTACATAGCTTTTCATCAACTTAAAGGTCAATACATTTCACAATAAAATGCATTAACAGTACATTTGAGAACACAAATTCAACACCCTCCCTTGTTCTCATGCTGTTTGTCCCAAACTTAAAGCTTTCCAAAGAACCATTTTTGAAATTTAACTATTTTTGCTCTTGTTACAGGTTTTGTCAATATGTCAGCTGTCATATCCTCTAATGGACAGTACACAATATTGATCTTTCCGTCTTTTAAAGCTTCTCGAATAAAATTATACTTCACATCAATATGTTTTGACCGCTGTCTGTTCACTGGATTTTTGGTCAGAGCAATTGCTCCTTGGTTGTCTCCAAATACATTTTATTGTCCATCCCATTCAACAGTTGGGTTAAGTACATGCTTTCCTGTGTAGCGGCTGTCATCCCTATGTACTCTGCTTCACAAGTCGATAAAGCCACAGTTGGTTGCTTCCTTGTTTTCCAAGATATCACTGGACCTTGTTTTGTAAGACCAAAACAATATCCTGTAGTACTGCGTCTGTCTTCTACTGAAGAGGCCCAGTCAGAGTCGCTAAATGCCACAAGATTTAGTTCTTCACTGCTTTTCTTAAAGACTAACTCATAGTTATTTGTGCCTTTGAGATATCTGAGGACATGCTTTGCAGTCACAAAATCTTCCCTTTTTGGTTGTGCTAAAGTTTGTGAAAGTTTACTTACAACCCAGCTTATATCTGGTCTTGTACAAGTCATGGCGTATATAAGACTGCCCACAATTTCCCGGTACTCTCTGGAATTTACAGTCTCATGTTTGTCATTTTCTTCACTATTTGTAGTGTCCGTTTTCAACTCACAAGGTGTAGACCTGGGTCTGCACTCAGACATGCCAAAACTTTCTAGCATTCTTTCAATATACTTTTTCTGGTTCATTGTGATGTCATTCTCTCTTTGTTCAAACTGTATCCCGAGAAAATAGGATATTCTCCCCAAGTCCTTCATGTTAAATTTCAATCTCATTGTTTCTTTAAATGCATTAAGTAGTTCAAGTTTGCTAGCAGCGATGATTAAATCATCAACCCAAATGGTTACAAGTACAGTTTCATCCTCAACACATTACCTGTACACACAATGATCTGAGGGGTTTCTGTCAAAACCATTTTGTTCTAGGTAATCGTTTAAGAGTTTGTACCAGTTTCGACCAGATTGTTTCAAGCCATAAAGAGATTTCTTTAACTTGTACACCAATTTTTCCTGTGACCGGGTTTGTTCAAAACCCTCAGGTTGGTCCATGAATATTTCTTCCTCTATGGGGGCATGTAAATATGCCGTCTTGACGTCCATTTGATGAACAACAAGATCGTTCTGAGCTGCTATCTGCATAAGAGCACGTACAGATATGATGTTAGCTGTTGGTGCAAACGTTTCATGGTAGTCTATTCCTTCTGTTTGGCTATATGCTTTTGCTACAAATCTAGCTTTAAATATTTTTCCATGGTCGTTTTCTTTAAGTGCGTATACCCATTTTCCACCCACAGTGGTTCTACCTTCAGGTAATGTAGTTAGTTCAAATGTCTCATTTTGTTTTAGGGAGGTCATCTCTTCTGCCATAGCTTGTTCCCACTTGGATGCCTCTGGTGACATCAAGGCTTCTTTATAGGTTTGGGGGATCCCACAGGCTGCCCTGTAACAATAATCAACACTTACAGAGGTTACATTTGGTTCATCTATACAGTTTGATGTGTAATCCTCCAAGTATTTTGGAGGTTTTGTTTCTCTTTTTGGATAACGTTCCTGTTGACCCTCTTGCTCAGTTTGTGATGTTTCTACAGTGTCATATTTTGTTTCATCTGTCTCTCCCTCAAAGTCCTGTACTTGTTCATCCTCAGTAGCCTTTTCATTTTGTTCAGTGGGTAATTTGTAGTTGTACATTTGGATTTCTGAGTTACACTCTTCAGTCTGTGTTTGTTGTTCAGTCTGTTCAGCTATGCTCTTTTTGATAAACTTTACCAGTCTATGCTTTGACACTTTTCCTGTGTGAGGGTTATAAACCAGGTATGCTGGGCTATTCTTACTATAACCCACAAATATCGCTTTTTCACACCTGGGGTCAAGCTTCTTGTGATCATGAATGTAAACGTAACACTCAGATCCAAATATCCATAATTTTGATAGATCTGGTCTTTTCCCTGTCAACATCTGATACGGTGTACTTTTAGTTCTGTTGTTGAAGCACCTGTTGCGAATGTGAGCAGCATTTTGGATGGCATAAGGCCAGAGTGCTTTAGGTAGTCTCTTTTCCAACAACAGGCACCTACCCATTTCAAAAAGAGTTCTCCATTGTCTCTCTGCTGTTCCATTCTGATGAGGGGAATATGGCGCAGATGTTTCGTGTTTTATACCCTTTTTCCTTAAAAGTGTCTGAAAGGAGCTGCTTGTGAATTCAGTGCCATTATCTGATCTAATGCACTTAACATCACCGTAAGGTGCACAGTCTGCAATAAACTTTTCTGCTGCCACTGTAGCTTCATTTTTGTGTTTGAGGAAATAGATTGACACCGCCCCTGAAAAATCATCTGTGAATGATATAGTGTACCTATGGCCACTTTGGCTAGTTGGCTCAATGGGGCCTGCCAAATCTGTATGTACCAATTCAAGGGGCTTACTAGCTTTTGGGTCACTTTTTCTGTTTCTGTGGTTTGTGAATTTCCCTTTAGTACATACTTCACATTCTATTTTTGCATTTCCTGAGATTTTCATTCCCTCTACAACTTCAGGTAATTTTAGCACATCACTCACATTACAATGTCCTAAGATCTCATGCCACATCTTTACATCGCATGTCAAGTTTACATTGTCACAAGATGATATGTCATTGAATGAAGTGTCACCGTTTACCGTTTTCAAGTAGTAGAGTCTGTTGTATTCTTCAATGGCGAAAACAGTCCCATCTTCATTGTGTCCTTTCTTGAAGACCACCTGGGCTCCATTTGCTGTTGCCGCCTTCACTGAGAGTATGCTCTGGGGGTAGGATGGGATGAAGAGAGCATCCTTCAGTGTGACGGTGGTCCATTTTCCTTGTGTGTCCTGTAGAGCGACGCTGGCATCTCCTCTTTTTAGCGCCACGTTGTTGGTCCTGGATCCATCAGCGAGTTCCATGAAGTGTTTTCTTGGGTCAAAGGTCTTGTCAAAGTGCGTGAACTTGCTCTTCTCTGTTATAATGTGCGAGGTAGCTCCACAATCTACCATTAATTTTTCATCCATTATGTCAGTTGGTAAAAGTCTATGGCTGACTTCAAACACAAAGGTTTGTTCTTCTTTCTGGTCTTCTTGTCTTTCAGCTGTCTGTTTGGCTTCATCCTTGTGCTTATTTTTCATTCTGCATGTCTCATCACTGTGCGTAGAACTTCTGTGATAAGTACACCACTTTGGAACAGCTTTTTGACGACAGTCTTTAGCGACGTGTCCGCGGTTCCCACATCCGTAACATGTGACTGTTTTAAAGTCAACTTTCATCACATTGTCTGCTTTCGGGTTATTTTTGTTTTCGAATCTCTCAGTTTCTTCATAGCTTCGTAGGTTACTCTTAAACTGCGTGAATGTTATGTCTTCTTTGCTTTAAGTTGTGTGAATGGCAAAAGGTTTGTACGTTTCTGGAAGTCCTTTTAAAATCATAGCGATAATGAGGCCGTCGCTAATGACTTCGTTTGCATTTTTCAAAGAAGTAACTGCTTTCTCTGCACGAATAACGTAGTCCGTCACTGGTTCATCTGGTCTCTTTTGCAGGGATGTAAGTTCAGTATACAACGTGATGATCCTGGGTTTACCTTGACTGGCGTAGTGATCTCGTAAAATCTTCAGGGCTTTTCTGCCGTCATCGGCTGCATCCCGCATGACCAGGGATAGGCTTTTATCGTCGAGGAATTGTATAAGTTCTGCATAGCAATCAGCATTTTTGTCAGCATCGGGATCGGTGGTTGAAAGTATTGTATCCTTCAGGCCCATGATACGTAAATGGCCGAGTAATTTTACTTCCCAAAGTTCATAGTCATTTTCATCACGACTAAACACCAACCTTTGCCACCGTCCGCTAATATCGCGTCTGGGCCCATAACCTGTTGCGTTTGGTACATCTTCAGCTTCGTTGGCCATTGTCGAAGGAGCAGACAGATCACTTCTTATTTGTTTTCTTTATTTCTTTCTAACATGTTCGTTAGAGAGCATCGTGCATCGCATCGTTTTTAAGCGGGCACAGGAAGTAACAACCAAACAGGAAATTAGCTACATAGCTTTTCATCAACTTAAAGGTCAATACATTTCACAATAAAATGCATTAACAGTACATTTGAGAACACAAATTCAACAAACCCCAAATTAAAATTGAGCAGCTCTTTGAACGGATCCCAAAGAGCCGTAAATCCCATCACTTTCCTCTTCTGTTCAGTGTTTATATTTTCAAAACTGTGTGGAACAGTGTTTTCGTTTGTGGTTTCACTCACTGCAAATGAACTTCCTCACAGGAACAATAAAAGTCCTTATGATTTTGATACAGTGGGACATTTGCATAATATAACTACAAGGCTACTATATTACGTGCAATAATCTCTGTATAAGCATCATTTTAATCTCTATCGATGTCACTTTACCTGCAATAAAACTGAAATAATTTGCACTGCCTACATTTTTTATATTGTCTGCTCTAATTTTATTCTTTATTTGTTATTATTTGCATTCATTGTATATGAGATTCCCCTTTTTACTATTCAATTGATTGCACATTTCCTGTCTTTTTTTTTTTTTTGCTCACCCTGAGTGTTTCTTGAGAGCTGATTTAACAAGTGAATTTCTCCATTCATTGTGATATTAATAAAGGATTATTTTATCTTATAATTATGTTTCTAGGGTTGGCATTAAAAAGCATTAAAAGATATTAAATGAATTGTGCCAAAACTAAGGCCTTAAATTTAAATCATTTACGCTCTGTTTTCGTTACTATTTAAACATTGTTTTCAGGAAGCTTTTAGATTTGGGTAATGCCTGGATACCTGGATATTTACTGGAGAAAGGTTTGGGACAAGACATTGCTTCTAACTCATAGGGAAATAACGGGACAGGAAGAGCAGCGCCTCCTGAGGATCCACTCGGAGTCACGTGACGCTCGGATATTGCCCAATGTACACAATTATTTTCTCAAACGTTTTCTGATTTTTCCTTTTGACTTTTGAACATTCAACATAATAGTACTAGGGCATTAAAGAGCATTAAACTTGACTTAAATGTGCTATTGACCTGATATTGACCTGGGTTAAGCTTTAGAAACGTGCAAAAGCACATCCTGGAGATCAATAGTGACAGTTGTGAGGCAGAGCAGTTGAATTCACCCTTTTCAGATCTTGATGAGAAATGTTGATGAATGAAATACAACACAACTCTTACATGTTTGATCAGTTTAAGAGCTCGTATTATTCACTCTCCTTTGCCGCCAGTAAAGAACATCAGACACATAATCTGAACATTCAAAAGGAAGTGATGCTGATGCACATTTAGTAAAAATGCATTTGTAAGAAATTAAGCCTAATTTGACTTTATCCTCCTCATTTGTAAACGTGTCTTTGTGCAGGAGTGACTTTACAGATGCCGTCCTCATTTCCATATCTCAGAGACTCAGTGACTGTGCGGTGTGTGGGGTCAGACAGAGAGAGAGTGAACCTCCATAAAGATGACACAGAGGTGCAGAGAGATTCTACTCATCAGATCACACAGACTTTAAACGCTGTAGAGCTGAGGATCAGTCCAGTGTCTGCTGAAGATCAGGGATATTATTCATGTGTGAGCAATGGGAGCATAAAACTTCATCAGAAACCACTGGATGTAACTGGTAAGTAGTTTACTTGAAATATTCACCTGCTTTCAGATATTGTTTTTTGTCAGGTGTTTATTCAACAAATCACAATTTAATAAAACAGTGTATTGTTGGTCTTTATCTGTGCAGGACGGAGACGCAGTATTGGGCTGAGTCCATCCAGCGACGTCATCCCAGACCAGGGTAGTGTGACTCTGACATGTTCTGTGGAGGATTATCCAAACCCTCAGTGGCTCAGACGCAGCTCAGACTCTGACACTCACTTGGAAATATTGAAAGAAAACACTTCAACTATCAGCGTGTCTCGTGTAGGAGTGTACTCCTGCAGAGGTTCAGATGAGTTTACTGTCACTGAAGAAAGTAATAAAGTCACCATCAGGGAGATTGGTGAGTGGAAACACTGTACTTTTTCTTGAGCTTGTGTGTGGCTCATGTTATTCCACGATATGGTAGAATTTGTATTATACTTGGACTATTCTTTGATATCTTATAATCCAAAAAAAGAGAGAGCGATAAAGGGTGGGGAGACACAATAAAAATCTGTAATAATATTTTGTATATTTTTCTGCAGGTTTGCCTTTACAAATGCCTTCATGGGCCAATTCTGGAGAGACAGTGATTGTTCAGTGTGAGGGGCCTGTCAAAACACTTCTGTACTTTTATAAAGATGGAGTCATTATAAAAAATGACACAAATCATTGGTTTAAACGCACTTCTGAGACGACAGTGGAGCTGAGGATCCATGTGTCAGCATCAGACCAGGGCTTGTACTCCTGTGGGATCAATGAGGGAACATTATACACTGGTGGACAACTTACAATATTCCAAGGTCAGTCCTGCTCACATACAGGACTCTGATCAGAGTTCTAGTCTGGAAACCTGAACCGAATTACAAACATACTTTAAAAGCCTGAATAATGATCTATGATCTAATGTTTTCACCACAGGATGGATCCGCAGTGTTAAACTGACCACAGAAAACCACTTCATCCCAAACCAGGGCACAGTGAAGCTTAAATGTGAGGTACACAGAGTTTATGAATATGAATGGATCAGACGTTCTTCAGCTCAGAATTCTACCTTGGAAATATTAAAAGAAAACACACCTACTGTCACTGTCTCTCGTGGAGGAGTTTACTCCTGCAGAGGAAAACTACGGCTTTATGTTCTGACGGCTGAAAGTGATCGTGTCACTATTTGGGAAACTGGTGAGTACATTTCTGTATCTTACCTTCTCCAACATGTTGGTTCAGAAAGATTAGTTTGAACTTTTCATAGCTGTTAATCCATGATATGTTTTAGTTTTATAGGTAAGGTAAAGGTAAAGTCTTTTTATTGTCATTACACAATTGTTTGGAGAAAAGAAACCTACGCAGACACTGCGAGAAAATGCAAACTCAAAAGTCTCTGTAAGGTCTGAGACTTGAACCCTGGACCTGTAGGTGGTTTCCCTAAAACATGCACAATAGGCCAGTATGAATAGTAAATGGTCTCAACTTATATAGCGCTTTTCCACCTACATTAGGCACTTAAAGCGCTTTACAGCAAGGAACCTCTCACTCATTCATACACCAATGTACGCAGACACTGGAGGCAAGGTTGGTGAAGTGTCTTGCCCAAGGACACAACGACAGTGTGCACCTTCAGGAGGCGGGATTCGAACCCCCGACCCCCCGATCATGAGACGACCCGCTCTACCATCTGCGCCACCGTCGCCCATAGTGGTGTGAGTGAGTGGTTGGAGCAGCACATGGCACAGATTGGCAGCCTCGCTCATGTCAATCTACCCCAGGGGCAGCTGTGGCTATAATAGTATAGCTTACCTCCACTGAATATGGCGTGAATGAATCATGAGTACATGTGGTGCTTTGAGAAACTTGGTAACACAGGATTGTGAAGCGCAATATACAAGTGACTTGCTGTGAGGCAAGAGTGCTAACCACACATTCCCTGTGCCGTCTCTTTATATTATTGGAGCATGAAGTGTAGTTCAGATGAACAAATGTTTCGCCGAGGCATCAGTCTGAACGAGCACTTTGTTCATCAGACACATTATAGCTCCACTAGAGGAGCATCTCCAAACTGTTCAAAGGTCTGTCTAGATGAGACTGTATCTTAGTTCCCGTGTGCCCTCTGTTGATTCCTCTGAATGTGTAGGATCAGCTACTGTACTCTAAACTCCACTTTGACAAATAGGCAGACCACAGATTGGGAACCACTGCTGTCAGAAAGCTCCAGTTACCATCTGGAGGAAACTCCTTTTGGTCATGATCTGAAACACATGAGCAGCATTAGTAAACTGAGACAGCCATACTGTATATTTAAAGAATATGTTTGACCATATTTTCTCTGGAGGACTACTGCACTATCATACTGTGTGTGTTCCAATCCAATCCAATTTATTTATAACGCACTAATAAAAACAACAGAGTTGACCAAAGTGCCGTACAAAAATAAAAATATAAAATACAATCAAATATACACATATACAGTGGCATAAGAGGACGATTTGAACAGTAAAAGTCAACTTCCGAACTAGTTAAATGCCAAAGAGAAAAAATGCGTCTTAAGGCGTGATTTAAAAACAGGAAGGGAGTCAGCCTGTCTAATGCACAGAGGCAGCTCATTCCACAGTTTGGGACCAACCACAGAAAAAGCTCGGTCTCCTCTGAGTTTGCGGTGGGTGCTCAGTGTGTTGTCTCTACTCAGTGTCAAACAGAGCGGTGGTCCAGCGTGATCCTGCTTGGACAGAGGTGTTCAGTGGAGAGAGTCTGTCCCTCAGATGTGAGGTGGAGGATGAAGGAGGCTCAGAGGGGAGCTATGACTGGGGGAAGTCTGGAGTCATCAAATCAACAGGAACAAGAGAATACACTCTCTCCAATGTGTTCGTGTCAGACAGTGGAGACTACAACTGCAGAGGGACGAGAGGGAATTATCAAAGCACAATGTGGAGCCAAGAGACCAGGCTCCAAGTGCTCAGTGAGTCCAATGTGTTTGTACTATGTTGAATTACAATGTCCCTGTCACATAAATACATACATTATGATCTTTTCAGTGCAAACATGCTTTCCAAACTATCAAACAAATCTCCCCCTGCAGGTAAACCTGTCCCCGTCCTCTCCGTGTCTCCGTTGTGGCTGAGTCCTGGCGCCTCTGTCTCTCTGAAGTGTAACGTTACAGCGCCCTCTGCAGGATGGAGGTTTTACTGGTTCCGGGCTGTTCCTCTTCCATCAGGCTCGTACTCATATGAGCTGCTCCCGGGGCTCACCTCAGGGACCGCACATGGGTCCTTCACTGTTCACAGTCTGAGCAGCACAGCAGGGTTTGTGTGTCGAGCTTCACGAGGGAGTCCAGAGGTCTACACTGAATACAGTCCACCACAGTTTGTCTGGTCTGCAGGTAGCTCTGCTGTCACTGACTCTTCTTCATTATCTTTACACTATAACACTGTAAAAGTCTGTATTTTCAGACGCTGGCTCCAGAGTGTCTCCGATTGTGCGTCCAAACAGCTCACAACACCGCACCAATGACTCAGTGTCCGTGAGCTGTGGCTCCTCTGATGAAAACTGGAGAGTCCAGATGTTTTCTCAGACCACTCGATCTTTACACCAATGTCCCTCTCACACAGGAGACAAACATGAATGTAATTTCTCCACAGCTGAGGAAACCAGGACAGTGTTCTGGTGTGAGTCTGGACGTGGAGAAATGACTGACGCAGTGAACGTCTCCATTCACGGTATGTTTACACATGTTCGTTCTTTTGTATATAACTGTCGGACATAGCGACAGACACATCTATGCACAGACATGACAATGACAAAATACAATAACCTCAGGAAGGAAAGATGCATCGTACCAGGTTGTTCCATCTGTCTTCAAAAAAACTGTAAAAGACCAATATTAAAGAGATACATTTTCTTCAACATTAACTTATTACGCCAAGTTACAATAAATTTGTCCTTAAGCATTTCACTGCAAACACATCAGTCCAAGAAGAAATCTACCAACCCGCAGACTTGTTGGAGCCTCGAGTTGCCACTAGTCACGGAGATGTCTCTGAGACGTCCTCTGGAGATAAGGCGAGTCTCCAGGTTGTCTCGGTGAAAACATGTTGGATATCAGACTAGTCTCACTGTGTGCGCGGTCTCAAGCTGTTGTGCCGCAAATACTATTTGTTGTCCTCAACCTGTGAGACGTTGAAGACAACAAATAGTGTTTGCAACGTTGCCACATCTGCTTGAGACCGTGTAGACCCTCAAAGACCATGCGGAGACTCGGCTGAAATTTAACATGCTCATTTTCATCAAGACTACCTGGAGACTCGCCTTATCTCCAGGGGACGTCTCTCTTCCGGTGAGATTGGCCCTTTATGTATCAGACTCGTTAGACTGACAAACTATACAGCAGCATCTTTGGCCTCAAATAGATTTTAGAAAAATGTACCTAACAGGAAATAAATGCTTCTCTTTTGAAGCTTTTGAGTTTACAGTGAAATATTATAAAAGCTATTGGATTTTGGGACTAAAATTAGATCAAAGCATAACTTCAATGGGCAGTAGGGCAGTTTTTAGTGTCTGCTTCTGGACCAAAAAGGCTGGTGTTTGTTCTTACCTTAAATATTTTAATTCCTTCCTTTTACAAGTAAAGGAACAATGAAGTATTGCCATCAGAGTTGGCAGAGTGTGCTACAAACAGCGCTGACTTCCTCTTCGCTCTCCTCTCCTCTACAGTAGCCTCGTGCATCTTATTAAGCGCTCGCAGGAAAAACTACAAACTATTTCTCCCACCGTGAGTTAAACACTGTCCAGCTCCCAAATATATCAATGCCGTAAAGAGCGCAGGGAAAACTCCACACTGCAGAAACATGATCAAAACACCAGCACGCCACCCACAATAGAGGAAAATATTCCAGTCTGGAATCACTACTTTGCAAAACATCAGCATGAGTGTCTGTCCAGTCACTGAAGCTGAAGATTGCACAGAGCGCCTCCTGTTTGTGTCCAAAGTTCTGAAAGGGAGTCAGTTTTGTTGTTGAAGCTTGTGGATCTGATGGATGAGGTCTTTAACTCTGAGGAGCTGTTTGATGCTCTTTCTTTCCAATATTACGGCCCTCGCCTCTGGAACGACCTGAGGAGGAGCTCAGGACCGCAGAGAACGTTCATGTTTTTAAGAACAGGCTCAAGACCCACCTTTTTAGCTTAGCTTTTAACTGACATCTATTTATTTAGTCCTAATGATATAGTGTGTGTGTGTGTGTGTGCCAGTTTGTTATCTGTAAAGCACTTTGTGATACCTTTCGGAAAAGCGCTTTATAAATAAAGTTTTATTTGATTTGATTTGTCCAGTTTTCAATGGACTAAACTCTTCTTCTTTGAATGATCAAATGGAATATATGCTATTGTTTTGTTATCTGTGTATTATGTGTGCGTATAAAATAAAAAGTATATTTTATTTTCTTGACAGATTCTGTGATTTTGTTGATCCCGGCTCAGCCTGTTCCTGAGGGACGTTCTGTCTCTCTCACCTGTAAAGTGAGACAATCTGCTGGATTCTCCTCAGTCCGTTTCTATAAAGACGGACAGTTAATACAAGAAGGATCCTTAAGAACATACAGCTTCTCTGCTCTGTCCAAGTCTGATGAAGGCTTGTTCAAATGTGGAATACATCTTACTTCAAATCAGGTGCTGACATCTCCAGAGAGTTGGCTGTCAGTCAGGGGTGAGTTCAGTCCTTTTTAGTTGAGTTGTTCTGTGACCCATTATTAAATAAATTCTCTTATTTTATTCCTTCAACGACAGAGACGAGGAGCTCTTCAGTTCTTGTGCTGGTGTTGGTTGGGTTTGTCGTTTTCCTGATTGTTTTGCTGATTCTGCTCTGGGTTTTATGGCGTTACAGAAACAACAAAGGTACAGCTAAGATACAAATAACCTTGAAATGTATTGATTTTTATTCGATAACATCTTTTTTCCCCCAGATTTGTGCATTATGAGGTCAGTAATGCTGTTTCTACATTCACTGTTCTTAGTGGGTTTGCTTTTATTTAATGTAACTTAATGACTCAGGTCTCAGGGAACCAATCAGACGCCTGCTGAAGATCATGTGACCACAACCTCTCCTCATGAGGGTTTGTACAAACATTGGTTGAATCAGTGACTTGTTTAAATCATATCTGTTGTTTAATAATGATAAAACAATGTTACATGCTCCACCTTTAACACTTGGGTTTATAGAGGTGACCTACAGCCAACTCGAATTCAAAGAGAGGAGAAAACGAGGGAGAGAACCAGACGTCATGTACATTATTTTGAAGCTAAGAATTCAATCGCGGAGTTAGTTTTAACCTCTGCATGTATTTTTGATCGCCGGGAGCATGCTAACGCTAACAGCAACGAATCCAGGCTGGGTCAGAAACCATGACGGAAATGCCTAAACTCGCCTCATAAAATAAAATAACCACTGCTGTTAAAGAATAAAGGAAGACGTTTGTAATGCACAAGTTATGATCAGATCGATTTATGTGAACTGTTTATATTAATGTAAAATAGCCTGTCCCAAAGATAGAGTCGAAAATCCAGTGATCCTTTTTAAATGTTTTTTCCACTAGTTTATTAATAAATATAATTGTAACATGATCTATAAGAAAAGAGGAAGATGCACTTCTTCACTCAGAGAAAGCCACTTGGTATCGGTTAATATCGGATATCGGCAGATACTCAAACCCCCGGTATCGTTATCGGCAGCAAAAAAATCTGGATCGGTGCATCTCTAATTTTTACAGTAAAAGTTATTTGTAAATGCCATTATGTTCTTAACCTCCTACCACCCGCCTTAACTAAGTGCATTTCCTCCAGTTCCGCTTTACTCAAATCTAAAAACTTCTGGACTGGAGAGCTTATAGCCAGAGTGACGCCTCATTTAGACCTACAAAACTGATCAAAACTGATATTTTTTCATGCAATGTTGCCATGCTGTTGTCACCTTTTTCACTTTCTTTTTTATCTAATTTTTGTCACATTTTGTTGACTTTTTGAGGCTTTTTAATTGTGTTTTTGTCACATTTTTGAAGCACTTCTCATTGTTTTTTGTCCCTTTTTTGTTGCCTTTTTGCTTCTCTTTTGCCACTTTTTGTTGCATTTTGATCCTTGTTTTCTTCTCGTTTTGTCGCCATTTTGACGCTTTTTTCAAGAAGCTTTTAGATTTGGGTAAAGCTGAACTGCAGAAAATGCACTCGGTTAAGGCAGGTGGTAAGATGCAGCTCTGCTTCTCATTTTTGTGGCTATAATTGTGTAGAATGAACACAATACTATTATTAAATACTCTGACAACTAAGTAGATGAACCTGTCCTTCAGTCAGGTGGACCTGGGACTGATGGAGACTCCAAAGTCTTCTCCCTGATGCATGACTGAAGAGGCAGTGAGATGGGTGCGGTGCCTCTGAGATAAACCTGTCTGCTCTGCAGCAGGAAATACAATAAAACAGGCCCTGTCCAGATCATTGTTGAGCCAAGACATACAGTCTTACACAGTCCACAGGGAAGAGCGTCGTTCAGCTTGAAAGAGTTCACGATGACCTTTTGTAAAGGTGCCTAAACACCAAACGCGGTTCACACGGCAGGTGCAGTTGATTCCTGTGTATTGTCAAGGCACTGGATTAAAACATGTTTAAAGGGGATTTTATCATGACATGAGGCTGGACAGTCGGGTACTACACACTCAAACCCACACGTATTGAAATAATATCAGAGATTTGCCTCAAGCGTCAGAGAAACGTAGACTACTAACATGTGTTGTAGATACTGAACTCTTTCCACTGTAAATTCCCTCTTACCTTAAGCTAAGATTTATTTTGTTTCTTCGAATTTTCATGTTTTCTGAAAATATTAGAATTTCTATATATTTAAATGTATTTAAACACAAACTAGACGATGTCCATAGGTAGTTTTTTTTTACTTAAGTAGCTAATTTACTAACTTTTGCTCCCACTACGAGGCCCCCCTTCAGAAAGTATTTGATTGTCTGTGACTGTATTATATGATTTAAACTTTGACACAAGAAGTTTGCACAGTCATTTACAGAATGTGGAACTTTTGAAATAATAAACTGATACAGTCGACTACATCGTAAAATGTAAACGTGTAAAATGCAATCCTGATATTATGAGGAGTTAAACGTGTTAATATAAAGTCTTTTGGATTTTCAGAGAAGACGTACACTGAGCTTCAACGCAGAGTAGAGGACATTTATCAAACCATTCAGCAGCAGGAGAACGACTACGACAACATTCAGCAGTAGGAGGTACAGCTGGTCACTAAAGTTCTAAAACCCACAATTATGCTTAAAGTAAATGAATATTTAAATGTTCACCTTGTTTGTTTTCCTGCAGATGGTTATATGATGCTTTCAAATAAACAAGAAAGAAAAAGCCACAGAACATTTTTCAGTGTCTGCCTGTAAATTTAAATGGGGCTTTCAATATCATTGCTCCTGGTTTTTCCCCCACTAACTATGTATGTGGGATCATTTGTACTTTATTTCTCAAATATTATCATATCAGGATCTGAAATCAGATATTCCTTAATTTGAACAATTTGATCATCTCCCTATAATATCCAAACCCTTGAATCTGATTTAGTATTTTCTTGCATCCACAGAGGTGTGATCATTGATTTATCAGCAAAAACAAAACAGTTTTAATGTAAATATTACATACTGCTGTATATGTAAACGCCTGTTCAAAACACATAACATGTTTGTTTTTCTGCAAACCTTGCACTAAGAGGTTTCATCGTCCTGTATCCACTTGCTCACACACGACACCATCAAGTGGACGAGAGCTGACATTGCAGACACGACTGCAGTTCTTCAGCAGCTTATAGTAGAATTGGGACTCCAACCGTTTTTACCCAGCGAGCTACTTTTACGCAACAAAACAGATTGGAGAGATACTTATGCTTCAGAGACACTTGTGTAAAATGTGTCTTAGATGGACTTCAACCAGGAGAAGACTTGAGTTTAGTCCTTAAACTTTACTATTCTGACCCAAATGTTTGCAACCAGGAAATGCGACCATATTAGTCCAGTGCTCCGGTCTCTGCACTGGCTTCCTGTCGCTCATAGAATAGAATTTAAAACAGCTCTCCTTGTTACAAGTCTTTTTATGGTTTAGCACCAAACCATCTCAGGGAGGGGTCTCCTGGTGGTTCCAGAGTCAGGACTAAACACGGTGAGGCTGCGTTTCAGTTTCATGCAGCTAAAATCTGGAACAGTCTTCATGAGGATGTGAGACAGGCCTCAACTCTGACAATGTTCAAATCCAGGCTGAAAACAGCTCTTTTTACCCGAGCAGATGAAAACTGAAAGTATTTTATCTGCACTCTTGCCTTTTACTCTAATTGATAAAATTTTATGTTGGTTGTTTCAACCTTTTTTGAGTCAAGGTAAATTTTTTTAGTTGAAAAAAATCATGAGTCTTCAATGTGTCTTCAATAGGAACACCATATAGTCTCGCTATAGCCACAATGCCACTGTAACCGCCACCTGTTGCATTCATGCATCACTAATTGATTCTGGCGATCACTAGACAGCAAAGACACTCGAAAACAGCACATTATTTGCGGATAATAATTAATTTGTTTAAAACAAAAAATTTGTTCAGACCACTAGGTGAAATTGGATAATTTCCCACGGCACACTAGTGTGCTACGGCACAGTGGTTGAAAAACACTGGCTTACATAATACATTGCACATGAAGAAAGAAGAAAAAAAAGGAGGAAATTTGTACATAAATTAATATTATACTGAGGATGGAAATGACGACTGGGAAGCAAGATCACGAAGTATATTATGTATATTAACGTGCCTTTATAACATAAAACTAGTGACTTCGATAATGTTATTAATGTTTGGCTTTGGTAACCATCTGAAAGAAATATATATGGTTGCCTTTTGTTACTTGCTTTGTTTTAGACGTCGTACATGAAACAAGACCGTTGTTGTCGTTGTGCAGTACACAGTCATGTAACGTCTTAATGTAAATACCATCTTGTAAATGGTTATTTCAGCCATGATCAGAAACGGCGTATATAATCCATTTTATTGCTGTTTCCTTGTTGCTGTTTTGTTGTATTGATTTTGGGGGCGGGCGCTTTTAAGCTTTTTAGCCCTTTAGAGCAGAATGTTTACTGCTCAAATAAATAAATAAAATAAACTAATGATCCATGTGAAAATCCTTCTCTGTATTCCTTCTTCAAAAACTATACAAAAAATGTCAGGTAAAGTCAGCTGCAGCTCTGATGCCTTATGACTGTCCTCAAATTAATTGAGAACCTCAGACGGTTTATTACTGTAAAAAAATACTTTATTTTTTACGGTAATTTCTTACAGTGTAGATTTAATCTCAGTGGGAAGTGCAGCCTTTTTTTCATGAGTAACCAATTTGGCTCAAGAAGAAGTAAAACTATGGTGTGGAAAAAGAAGTACAGTTTCTTCAAAATGTACTTCTTGGAATCGTTTATATAGTTTTTGAAACACCCCTTTGTCTTAGCTCATCAGTCAGTGTGAAAAGGAAGGAAATATTCATTTTAAAAGTTGTGTCTTCCTGTTAGCTCTGTGTGTGTGGTGAGTTGAAGATGGACTCCCGTCAGCTCTGGACGCTGACTTTCTTCTGTGAGTGTTTTACCATCCACTGTAAAAGAGGATTCTGTGTTCACTATCATACAAGGAACGGACAGCCCGCGATGGTGGTGCAGATGGTAGAGCGGGTCGTCCCATGATCGGAAGGTCGGGGGTTCGAATCCCGCCTCCTGAAGGTGCACGTTGTGTCCTTGGGCAAGACACTTCACCCACCTTGCGTGTCTGTGTACATCGGTGTATGAATGGGTGAGCGGTTCCTTGCTGTAAAGCGCTTTGAGTGCCTAATATAGGTGGAAAAGTGCTATATAAGTTGAGACCATTTACCATACTCCCGGAGCACCCCCTACAGGGCACTATGAGGGGCACGGTCGAACGCTTTCTCCAGATCCACAAAGCACATGTGGACTGGTTGAGTTCACAGGAGTCCACAGGAGGGCGGGCCCACGTCGTCCTTTCGGGCTGGGCCCCGTGGGCAGAGGCCCGACCACTAGACGCTCGCATTCGAGCCCCAACCCCGGGCCTGGCTCCAGGGTGGGGCCCCGGTTACGCCATACCGGGCGACGTCACGGTCCTTGTTGTTGAACTGTCCATAGAGGTCTTCGAATGTCTTTATGATTATTTTATTTTTTTACAAATATTTTATATTTTTTTGGCCTATTAGTTTCTTTGCCATCATTCAGCGTAGAGGATGTAACTTGAAAATGAAAACGATGACTCGCAAATTGTTTGCAATGTTTCCATCAGTTAATATTTATCAATAGATACAAATTCCATCCAGTCTGATTGTCACAACATTTATTAACCGCACGGGCTACTTTTCCTTTTCTTTCACGCACAGAAACGTTGTCGTTTTATGGAAATACTATCTCTAGCTTTGTTTACGTTTCTTTTCATTGACGCGCCAGAACTGGAACCTGCTTTTGCCGCAAAGCATTACGGGGATTGAAAAGTGCCCCATGAATAAAAACGAGAGCGCGGAGGACTTCCTGTTTATCGCTCTTACTCGGCGGGAAACGACCTCTTAACCCCCGCGTTAACAGAGCACATTTCTCCAGTTTGGCTTTACCCAAATCTAAAATCTTCTAGCAACCAAAAGCGAAAAGAAAACCAGGATGAAAACGCAACAAAAAAGCGATGAAAAAGTGAAAAAACCCACTCACACAAAAAAATAATAATTAAAAAACGGTGAGAAAAACGGACAAATATGTGATGAAAAAGATCTGTTGAGATCAGTTTTGTCGGTCTTAGCTTTCAAATGAGGCGATACACTGACCTATAGGCTCTAAGCTCCGGTCAAGAAGATTCTAGATTTGGGTAAAGCCAAACTGGAAAAGGTAAGAGGTTTAAATATGCAGTTATTTTAGTGAAATATTCAAACCTTACCTCATCGGGCTTGAAGCAACCTCTTAACCCCCACCTGAACCGAGCACATTTTTCTCCAGTTTGGCTTTACCCAAATCGAAAAGCTTCTTGAAAAAAGCGTCAAAAGAGCAACAAAAGAGCGAGAAAAGCGTGAGGACAAAAAGCCGATGAAAAAGTGATAAAAAATTTGATAAAAAAGCAATAAAAAGTCCAAAAGGTTACGACAGCAACAACACAAGGAAAATGATCAGTTTAGATGAGTTTTGCAGGTCTTAGCTTTCAAATGAGGTGTTACACTGGCCTGTAGGCTGTGACCTTTTAGATTTGGGTAAAAGTGAACTGGAGAAAATGGGTTACGAGGTTAAAAAGACTATATTGGCCAAAAACTGGGACAACTGAGAGACTGAGTAAAACTGGCACAAATCAATGGTTTTGGAGAAATCTATTGGGACGTGGGACGGGGACTGTCCCGGGCAAACGTTCTGGGACATCTGGTCACCCATAGCCAAAGGTTGATTTATACTGATATTTTGGGTTTATTGTGTTCTCACTACAAACAGAAAAGCTTAATGTAACGTAGCATCTTATATTTAAAAACATATTTATTATTTTATCTTATTCTTATGGTGTTATGTTTTTCATCAACACCAAAACAAGATTTTTACAGTTTTACGTGTAGGTTTTCAGAAAATCTTACATTTTTAGTTTAACTTGAGTAATGATTTGAGTCACTGCTTTTTACTTCTACCTGAGTAAAATAATTAAATATTTTCTCAACACACCCTTTGCCACTTGGCCCTGATTGTGTTACTTGTGTCATTAAGAGTGTGCTGACTTAAGTGTGGAAAAAGGAAGGAAGCGCAGAGCCGATATGTATCGAAATGATGGGACTTCCTTGTTTCAGTGCGAGTTCACTGATCGTTTTAGTTCATCTAAGGAGGAGCAGCTGGGTTTGAAGATGGGCTCCCGTCTTCTCTGGACCCTGGCCCTCTCCCGTGAGTTTATATACACACATTTAATTATAGACAAGTGCAGAGTCAGGCCTTGGTTAACCTGTTCCACTCTCCTCGTTTCAGTTCTCCCAGCTGTCCTCTGCAAAGGTAAGTCTCACTGTTGTGACGTATTTCGTGGCTTGACTGTTAAAAATCTTTTGGTCGCCTTGGCAACAGTATTTAGGATTGTGAAACTAGTAATAATGTATAGCGTGTATGGGCGGCACGGTGGCACAGCGGTTAGAGCTCGTGCTTCACAGCTAGAAGGTCCCAGGTTCGATTCCAGCCTGGACCGGGCCTTTCTGTGTGGAGTTTGCATGTTCTCCCCGTGTCTGCGTAGGTTTCCTCCGGGCACTCCGGTTTCCCCTACCACTAAAAACATGTACAATAGGCCAGGATGAATGAGAGTGTGTTTGAGCGTGAGCATGGGGGACGACGGACGCAAATTAGCCCAAGGCTACAATCCGGTGTGGCTTGTTTACATGCATGAGACCCATGTATGTTCATTAACATGCACTGTCCCGACTAAATAAACCAATAAATAAAAAATAAAGCGATTGTCACAAAAAGTTCTAAATAACGCTGTTTAACACTTGTTGTTAGGGCTCGTTTAAGTTGGACCCATAAACACACACAATATCCAAAGCGTGGATCGAAGTGAATTTATCAACAACAAAAATGTCTTTGTGGCTTGGTCCTGGGAGTGGCTCCAGAGCAGGCTCGGGTGCTAGAGGAAATAAAAGGTCCAGAATCAAAAATGGAACTTGGCAAAAGGGCATAGACTACAAGAAATCACAGAGCAGAAGTACCGCAACATAGAAGGAACAATCCAACAAAGAATGGCGGTGAGTCTGAGGTCTTTGTGTTGCAGTGATGAGCAATTGACCTTTCGCAAAACCACGGCCCAAAACGGTAATTGTCCAATCAGACATCCTAGCAACCGTTACTATGAAGCCAGGTCCGTCATGCCGCAGATCTCCAATGCAAAACAATGGGACATCCCAGCACTGAGCAGATGCACTTTTTTTTTTTACTGCTAACGACTAAAAACCCTACCAGACAAAGAAGAAGCAAAATAGTGAAGTGATCTGCCTATGGAGGATGTAAATCAGACACTAGGTACCACAAGAGTGTGTCAGGGGGAGTCCAGCTATTTTCCTTCCCAAAGCGAAAACACAACCTGAGCACTGCCTACAATGGATCAAACAATGTGGACGGTCTACGCCCAGCTAAATGTCTCCAAAATAAACAAGCAGAAGTCTGCTGTAAGCAGTGGCGGATTTAGCTATTTGGGGGCCCGAGGCGAACACAGACATGGGGCCTTCCTCACACTTAATGTTCAACATCTTTTTAAATCCTTGGGTTTTATTTTTCAAGAGAATCTTACTTTTAACTTGATTTGTGAAGCCCTCCAGTCTTCTGCCATAAGTGAGATGCTGGAGATGACGTCTGTAAAGAGAGAAAAGGGTAATGTTTCCAGAAATTATTGACAGTAAAGTAAATGCACAAAATGAAGATTATGTTTTTTAAATAACATTGTTCTCAAACACTTTAGATTTCATTCATGAGGAAGATCTGAAATTCCATACCAGCAATTACCTTGTTTTTTCTGCAGAATTTTGTAAAGATGATGATGATGAGCTGCCTTTCTGTCAAATCTTCTTTTACTAGAGCGGGAAAGAAACAAATGAGATCCCAAATATAGGAGTCATACACATAACAACAACCTATACTTAATGAATACCTTATTGCTTTGCTCCTCTCATCTCCTTAGCCCTCCATTTCATTTCTGCCTCTTTCTTCTTCCATTTATTCCTGTCTGTCTTTCTCTCATGTTATTGCATCCTGTTCTCTTTTCAAGGTTTCTGTATTTTCCATTAATATTTCTCCTCCTCTTTATTCCTGTCTTTCCCTCCTTTTGAGTGCTTTCTTCTGTGAATCTACTTTCTTCCAGTCAGTGCTGCTGGGTTTTTTCTCTTTTCCAATTCTGTCCATGTTTTCCTCCCTTTAAACATTTCCATTGTCTTTACTTTCTGCTTCCTATTGATGTTTCCTGACTATTCTTCCTCTTCTTTTCCAGTTCCATACATATTTCTCTCCCTTCAATATTTTTTTAAAATCAAATTCACGACACCGGTTAGCTCCTCGCTGTTGATAAGGTTGGCAGCTGCTGCAGCACTTTCTTCCTGCTGCTGTCCATGGGTGCCATCGGTGGATGGTACGCTGGAATATGACGTCACTTTTGGAAGTGAAGACATCAGCTTTTTCGAAGCAAGTTGCTTCTTTCTTTTAGTGGCACCACCAGGATAATTCCTTTTCATGCTTGTTTTTTTTACGTTTCTACTTTGCAACGAATGTTGTGAGTTCCCGCCTCTCATTCATTCAGATCCAACAGCTTCCTGTTGCGTCCATTAGCGTCTTAAAGGAATAGCCCATTGTGACAGAATCATGGGGGGGGGGGGGTTTATGCCGGTACAGTGCTCAACTCATTCATAAATCAAAAGCCATTCCGTTGTTTAATGACTTTTTTAATTTTAAAAAGTAAGAAAAGATTCATTTGAAGTTTAACAGGTGGTCAGGGGGTCCGGGGCCCCCCAACGTCAGGGGGCCCTAGGCGGCCGCCGACCTATGCCTAATGGTTAAGTCCGCCTCTGGCTGTAAGGTAAGGCTAGGGCCTTGCCGCTAGGCTAACCCCTTAGCATTCTAACATCTAGTTACTGACAGTCACATAACGTTACACAACCTGGAGCTGTAACTTTAACTGTGGCGGTGAACATTTACAAGCCACACGTGTTTTTGTCTCCCTTTATGATAAAACTAGTGTGTATTTTGTCACGGTCCTGATAACTGGCTGTAGCTGATTGTCATTGTGGCACCTGTAGGTTTAGCTAGCGTTAGCTAACTTTAGCGCACCGGAGAAATGCTGGAGAAATTTTCCTAATTTCAGAAATACTAAAAAAATAAGAGGGTGCTTACCGGGCAGTGCAAGAGCACGACTGGTCCACAAGGCAAAGTTGAAATGAACTTTATTAGTTAATTCATAAAGTTTATATCAACTTTATGAATTAACTAATAGAAAGTAAATATTACGAATGTCGCACACATTGAGGTTGTTTACGACGCCTTGGGTTATGGTTTAGTGCTCGCTTGCCGCTGTATTCACAAATAAGCTCCCCCATATCAAAATATACTGTACTGGATGTTTTATCTTTGTTTTAATGTAACTATAGCTCTTTTCACTTGTGCAAAATCCTTGGTGGCTAATAACGTTTATCCGGAAGAAGTCAAATAGTACTGGTTTTGTGTGAGCCGTTTCGAAATATTCACAACATGAGAGATTTGCTGTGAATATCAGCATATTCACAGCATTCAAACATTGGATTATGCTTATTACATTTTCAATGATCATGTTTTACCTTTTTGTCAATAAAATCTTCAATGTTTAAGAGGTTAAAAACACCACGCTCAATAATGCTATTTAATTATTATCCTCACCATCAAGGGATATTAAATGTCAAAACCCAGTCACAAAGTATATACAGTTGTGCTTGAAAGTTTGCAAACCCTGGCAGACTTTTTGACAATTTTTCAAAGAATGCGAAAGATAACACAACGGGTTTTGTTGTCACTCATAGTTAGTGCTTGTGTGAAGCCATTTATGGTGAAACAACAGAGTTTGCTCTTTTTAAATAATAGTGAAAAAAGCAAGTACCAAAATGACTCTGATCCAAAGTTTACATACCCCAGTTCTGTGTATTTCTCCCTTTAGCATCAATGACAGCTTGGAGTCTTGTGAGGTCGTTGTGGAGAAGGTTTTGTTTATAATCTAACGGTAAAACGGCCCATTCTTCTTGATCATAAACTTTTGATCAGGGTCATTTCAGCGAACTCAGTTGTTTCACCATGAATGGATTCACCAACCACTAACAATGAGTAATCTTTCATATTCTCTGAAAAATTGTCTTTTGTGTAAAGCTGGTTTTAGGGTCCGGGGACTAAATTCAGGTGAGTTGGTGTAAAAGATTATGAATAATAGTTTTAATTATCCAGTGCAGGTATCTTTGCAAATCCTCTTGAAAAATGGAGCTTACTGACATTTAAGACTTGGCTATGGCTTTTCTGAAATACAAGATCCGTGGCAAGATTTCTGTCCAATGTTGTGCTTATATAATAAAGTGCTCAATTTGGTCAGAAGAATTTGCCCAATCTGCTCCACAAGAAGGGAATGTGTGAACTGGAATCATTGGGTGGGGGTGTATGTACAAAAGCACTTCCTGGAGTAAATGGGGGCAGTGCTTAATTTGATCCCCCGTTTGGGACAACGCATTCTCACAATTTTCAGTTTTTCCGAGTAACGGGTCCGGGAACTATTCTGGAGGAGAGTTTTGAGATGATTGTGTTTAATGAGAGTGTTCCAAGAACTGAACAGTGTTCCTGAAACCGACTGGTTTTAGATCAAGCACTGTCTCTAGCTCTTGAAGAGATGAAACAAACGTGAATAATGAAACAAATACAATATGTTTAGTTTAACCTCTTAACCCCCACCTGTACCGAGCACATTCTCTCCACTTTGGCTTTACCCAATTCTTAAAGCTTCTTAAATAATTTAGCAACAAAATCAGACAAAAACAAAAGATGAAAATGCAATAAAAGAGTGACTAAAAAGGTCTCAAAGTGTTACGAAAAAGTGACAAAAATGTTTGAAGAAAACGCAACAAAAAAGCAATAACATTTTTAAAAAAAGTGACAACACGAGGAAAAAGTTCTGTTTAGACGAGTTTTGTAGGTCTTAGCTTTCAAATTAGGCATTACATTGTCCTATAGGCTGTGACCTTTTAGATTTGGGTAAAACTGAACTGGAGAAAATGCACTTGGTTAGAGCGGGGGTTAAGAGGTTTTAATCAAAAGCTCAGAAGGTTTAGCACAGAATGAAACCTTCACTGAATCTCATGTTTTTCATAACTGGTTTGTAAACGTGTCTTTGTGCAGGAGTGACTTTACAGATGCCGTCCTCATCTCCATATCTCAGAGACTCAGTGACTGTGCGGTGTGTGGGGTCAGACAGAGAGAGAGTGAACCTCCATAAAGATGACACAGAGGTGCAGAGAGATTCTACTCATCAGATCAATCAGACTTTAAACTCTGTAGAGCTGAGGATCAGTCCAGTGTCTGCTGAAGATCAGGGATCTTATTCATGTGTGAGCAATGGGAACATAAAACTTCATCAGAAACAACTGAATGTAACTGGTAAGTAGTTTACGTGAAATATTCACCTGCTTTAAGAGGTTGTTTTTTTGTCAGGTGTTAAAACACAACTTAATAAAACAGTGTACTGTTGGACTTTATCTGTGCAGGACGGAGACGCAGTATTGGGCTGAGTCCATCCAGCTCCGTCATCCCAGACCAGAGCAGTGTGACTCTGACATGTTATGTGGAGGATTATCCAAACCCTCAGTGGTTCAGACGCAGCTCAGACTCTGACACTCACTTGGAAATATTAAAAGAAAACACTTACACTATCAGAGTGTCTCGTGGAGGAGTGTACTCCTGCAGAGGTTCAGATGAGTTTATCGTCACTGAAGAAAGTAATAAAGTCACCATCAGGGAGACTGGTGAGTGGAAACACTGTACTTTTTCTTGAGCTTGTGTGTGGCTCATGTTATTCCACGATAGTTTGTACTATGGTTGGACTATTCTTTCAGAAGGGTTTGTTTAGTAACACAAGACCAAACAAAGCCTCAATCATCAGTTAAGTTTATTATTGTATCGATGTGATTTCTTAATGTAACCTAGTCTAATAACGAGACAGAGATAGAGGGTGGGGAGACACAATAGAAAACAGTAGTAATATTTTCTAAAATGTATATTTTTTTGCAGGTTTGCCTTTACAAATGCCTCCATGGGCCTTTTCTGGAGAGACTGTGATTGTTCAGTGTGAGGGGCCTGTCAAAACACATCTGTACTTTTATAAAGATGGAGTAAACAATGACTTGAATCATTGGTTTAAACGCACTTCTGAGACCACAGTGGAGCTGAGGATCCATGTGTCAGCATCAGACCAGGGCTGGTACTCCTGTGGGATCAATGAGGGAACTTTATACACTGGTCAGTTTCTACCAATACACCAAGGTCAGTCCAGCTCACATACAGGACTCTGATCAGATTTCTAGTCTGGAAACCTGAACCTTATTACAAACATACTTTAAAAGCCTGAATAATGATCTATGATCTAATGTTTTCACCACAGGAGGGAGCCCCAGAGTTAAACTGACCACAGAAAACCACTTCATCCCAAACCAGGGCACAGTGAAGCTTAAATGTGAAGCACAAGGGGTTTCTGAATATGAATGGATCAGACGTTCTTCAGCTCAGAATTCTACCTTGGAAATATTAAAAGAAAACACACCTACTGTCACTGTCTCTCGTGGAGGAGTTTACTCCTGCAGAGGAAAACCACAGCTTTATGTTCTGACGGCTGAAAGTGATCGTGTCACTATTTGGGAAACTGGTGAGTACATTTCTGTATCTTACCTCCTCCAACATTTTGGTTCAGAAAGATTAGTTTGAACTTTTCATAGCTGTTAATCCATGATATGTTTTAGTTTTATAGGTAAGGTAAAGGTAAAGTCTTTTTTTGTCATTACACAATTGTTTGGAGAAAGGGAAACCTACGCAGACACTGGGAGAAAATGCAAACTCAAAAGTCTCTGTAAGGTCTGAGACTTGAACCCTGGTGGTTTCCCTAAAAACAAAGATGACAATGCAATAAAAGAGTGACGAAAAAGGTGTCAAAATGTTACGAAAAAGTGACAAAAATGTTTGAAGAAAATGACGAAAACATGACAAAAGTGATAGTTTTAATTATCCGGGTTTTCACAGTGCTGGTATCTTTGCAAATCCTCTTGAAAAATGGAGCTTACTGACATTTAAGACTTGGCTATGGCTTTTCTGAAATACAAGATCCGTGGCAAGATTTCTGTCCAATGTTGTGCTTATATAATAAAGTGCTCAATTTGGTCAGAAGAATTTGCCCAATCTGCTCCACAAGAAGGGAATGTGTGAACTGGAATCATTGGGTGGGGGTGTATGTACAAAAGCACTTCCTGGAGTAAATGGGGGCAGTGCTTAATTTGATCCCCCGTTTGGGACAACGCATTCTCACAATTTTCAGTTTTTCCGAGTAACGGGTCCGGGAACTATTCTGGAGGAGAGTTTTGAGATGATTGTGTTTAATGAGAGTGTTCCAAGAACTGAACAGTGTTCCTGAAACAGACTGGTTTTAGATCAAGCACTGTCTCTAGCTCTTGAAGAGATGAAACAAACGTGAATAATGAAACAAATACAATATGTTTAGTTTAACCTCTAAACCCCCACCTGAACCGAGCACATTCTCTCCACTTTGGCTTTACCCAATTCTTAAAGCTTCTTAAATAATTTAGCAACAAAATCAGACAAAAACAAAGATGAAAGTGCAATAACATGCGACGATAAAGGTGTCCACATGTATCAAAAAAGTGACAATAATGTTTGAAGAAAACGCAACATAAGAGTAACAGAAAAGTGATTAAAAAAAGTGACGAAAACATGACAAAAATGTTTGACAAGAACGCAACAAAAAAGCAATAACATTTTTAAAAAAAGTGAACACGAGGAAAAAGTTCTGTTTAGATTAGTTTTGTAGGTCTTAGCTTTCAAATTAGGCGTTACATTGTTGTATAGGCTGTGACCTTTTAGATTTGGTTAAAACTGAACTGGAGAAAATGCACTTGGTTAGGGCGGGGGTTAAGAGGTTTTAATCAAAAGCTCAGAAGGTTTAGCACAGAATGAAACCTTCACTGAATCTCATGTTTTTCATAACTGGTTTGTAAACGTGTCTTTGTGCAGGAGTGACTTTACAGATGCCGTCCTCATCTCCATATCTCAGAGACTCAGTGACTGTGCGGTGTGTGGGGTCAGACAGAGAGAGAGTGAACCTCCATAAAGATGACACAGAGGTGCAGAGAGATTCTACTCATCAGATCAATCAGACTTTAAACTCTGTAGAGCTGAGGATCAGTCCAGTGTCTGCTGAAGATCAGGGATCTTATTCATGTGTGAGCAATGGGAACATAAAACTTCATCAGAAACCACTGGATGTAACTGGTAAGTAGTTTACTTGAAATATTCACCTGCTTTAAGAGGTTGTTTTTTTGTCAGGTGTTAAAACACAACTTAATAAAACAGTGTACTGTTGGACTTTATCTGTGCAGGACGGAGACGCAGTATTGGGCTGAGTCCATCCAGCTCCGTCATCCCAGACCAGGGCAGTGTGACTCTGACATGTTATGTGGAGGATTATCCAAACCCTCAGTGGTTCAGACGCAGCTCAGACTCTGACACTCACTTGGAAATATTAAAAGAAAACACTTACTCTATCAGCGTGTCTCGTGGAGGAGTGTACTCCTGCAGAGGTTCAGCTGAGTTTATCGTCACTGAAGAAAGTAATAAAGTCACCATCAGGGAGACTGGTGAGTGAAAACACTGTACTTTGTCTTGAGCTTGTGTGTGGCTCATGTTATTCCACGATAGTTTGTACTATGGTTGGACTATTCTTTCAGAAGGGTTTGTTTAGTATAATACAAGACCAAACAAAGCCTCAATCATCAGTTAAGTTTATTATTGTATCAATGTGATTTCTTAATGTAACCTAGTCTAATAACGAGACAGAGATAGAGGGTGGGGAGACACAATAGAAAACAGTAGTAATATTTTCTAAATTGTATATTGTTTTTGCAGGTTTGCCTTTACAAATGCCTCCATGGGCCAATTCTGGAGAGACAGTGATTGTTCAGTGTGAGGGGCCTGTCAAAACACATCTGTACTTTTATAAAGATGGAGTCATTGTAAAAACTGACACAAATCATTGGTTTAAACGCACTTCTGAGACCACAGTGGAGCTGAGGATCCATGTGTCAGCATCAGACCAGGGCTGGTACTCCTGTGGGATCAATGAGGGAACATTATACACTGGTCAACAACTTACAATATTCCGAGGTCAGTCCTGCTCACATACAGGACTCTGATCTGTTGTTCGTTCACATGTTTTTTATTGAGTGTAACACAGCCGTGCCACTAGAGGGCAGTAATGCACTTACAACATACATTGTAAAATTACTATTACAACATGATCAGCGTTCTAGTCTGGAAACCTGAACCTTATTACAAACATACTTTAAAAGCCTGAATAATGATCTATGATATAATGTTTTCACCACAGGATGGAGCCGCAGTGTTAAACTGACCACAGAAAAACACTTGATCCCAAACCAGGGCACAGTGAAGCTTAAATGTGAAGTACAAGGGGTTTCTGAGTATGAATGGATCAGACGTTCTTCAGCTCAGAATTCTACCTTGGAAATATTAAAAGAAAACACACCTACTGTCACTGTCTCTCGTGGAGGAGTTTACTCCTGCAGAGGAAAACTACGGCTTTATATTCTGACGGCTGAAAGTGATCGTGTCACTATTTGGGAAACTGGTGAGTACATTTCTGTATCTTACCTCCTCCAACATGTTGGTTCAGAAAGATTAGTTTGAACTTTTCATAGCTGTTAATCCATGATATGTTTTAGTTTTATAGGTAAGGTAAAGGTAAAGTCTTTTTTTTTTGTCACTACACAATTGTTTGGAGAAAGGGAAACCTACGCAGACACTGGGAGAAAATGCAAACTCAAAAGTCTCTGTAAGGTCTGAGACTTGAACCCTGGTGGTTTCCCTAAAACATGCACAATAGGCCAGTATGAATAGTGGTGTGAGTGAGTGGTTGGAGCAGCCCATGGCACAGATTGGCAGCCTCTCTCCCGTCAATCTACCCCAGGGGCAGCTGTGGCTATAATAGTATAGCTTACCTCCACTGAATATGGCGTGAATGAATCATGACTACAGTGTGGCACTTTGAGAAACTTGGTAACACTGGATTGTAAGGCGCAATATTCAAGTGACTTGCTGTGAGGCAAGAGCGCTAACCACTCATACACTGTGTCGTCTATTTATAATATTCATGATAATGTTTTACCGAGGTATCAGTCTAAACACTTCCTTTGTTCATCAGACACATTATAGCTCCACTGGAGGGGCATCTCCAAACTGTTCAAAGCTCTGTCTAGATGAGACTGTATCTTAGTTCCCGTGTGCCCTCTGTTGATTCCTCTGAATGTGTAGGATCAGCTACTGTACTCTAAACTCCACTTTGACTAGTAGACAGACCACAGATTGGGAACCACTGCTGTCAGAAAGTGACCAGCCACCATCTGGAGGAAACTCCTTTTGGTCATGATCTGAAACACATGAGCAGCATTAGTAAACTGAGACAGCCATACTGTATATTTAAAGGACATGCCCCATCGGCCTGGAATAGATAAACAAACACATGTAGATTTTTTCACCTTTTTGACCATATTTTCTCTGGAGGACAACTGCACTAACATGCTGTGTGTGTTGTCTCAGTGTCAAACAGAGCAGTGGTCCAGCGTGATCCTGCCTGGACAGAGGTGTTCAGTGGAGAGAGTCTGTCCCTCAGATGTGAGGTGGAGAATGAAAGAGGCTCAGAGTGGAGCTATGTCTGGAGGAAGGATGAAGTCATTATATCAACAACAACAAGAGAATACACTCTCTCCAAAGTGTCCGTGTCAGACAGTGGAGACTACAGCTGCAGAGGAACGAGAGGGACTTATCAAAGCACAATGTGGAGCCAAGAGACCAGGCTCCAAGTGCTCAGTGAGTCCAATGTGTTTTGATCAAAAGGTCTATGTGTTTTTTTGTTTTTTTACAGACCTTCATTTGCAGAACTATGACACCACCGCAGAACTAAATATCCTAAAAAGACTGTTTGGATCTGGTGTTTTTACTTTTAAAAATGTTACAGATACAGACCAATATTACATTTTGACTATAATGATTTTTTTTTTTTTTGGGGGGGGGGGGGGGTGCCTAACTAGCTTTTCTGGAGTAGTCCAATGTGTTTGATTAAAAGGTCTATGTTTTTCTCTTAATTTCAACTATGACACCACCACAGAACTAAATATCCTACATAGAGTGTTTAGATCTGATGTTTTTACCTTTTTAAATGTTAAACACAGACCAGAAAGATTATAAACAACTGAATATTAGATTTTGGCTATAATGATTTATTTTAATTTTTTTTAGGTGCCTAACTAGCTTTTCTGGAGTAGTAGCTCTAATATTTAAGATTAAATTCAGTACATCTCTGCCTGCAGGTAAACCTGTCCCCGTCCTCTCCGTGTCTCCGTTGTGGTTGAGTCCTGGCGCCTCTGTCTCTCTGAAGTGTAACGTTACAGCGCCCTCTGCAGGATGGAGGTTTTACTGGTTCCGGGCTGTTCCTCTTCCATCAGGCTCGTACTCATATGAGCTGCTCCCGGGGCTCACCTCAGGGACCGCACATGGGTCCTTCACTGTTCACAGTCTGAGCAGCACAGCAGGGTTTGTGTGTCAAGCTTCACGAGGGAGTCCAGAGGTCTACACTGAATACAGTCCACCACAGTTTGTCTGGTCTGCAGGTAGCTCTGCTGTCACGGACTCTTCTTCATTATCTTTACACTATAACACTGTAAAACTCTGTATTTTCAGACGCTGGCTCCAGAGTGTCTCAGATTGTGCGTCCAAACAGCTCACAACACTTCACCAATGACCCAGTGTCCGTGAGCTGTGGCTCCTCTGATGAAGACTGGAGAGTCCAGATGTTTTCTCTGACCACTCGCTCTTTACACCAATGTCCCTCTCACACAGGAGACAAACAGGAATGTAATTTCTCCACAGCTGAGGAAACCAGGGCAGTGTTCTGGTGTGAGTCTGGACGTGGAGAAATGACTGACGCAGTGAACGTCACCATTCACGGTATGTTTACACATGTTCGTTCTTTTGTATTTGACTGTTGGACATAGTGACAGACACATCTATGCACAGACATGACAATGACAAAATACATTAACCTCAGGAAGGAAAGATGCATCGTACCAGGTTGTTCCATCTGTCTTTAACAAAACAGTAAAAGCCGAGTATTACATTTTTTTCATTAGGTACATTTTCTTCAACAACGTGAACGTATTACGCACAAGTGATACTGTAAATAATTCACCCTTAAGCACAAGCAGACTCTCTCACACACATCAGTCCAAGAAGAAAGATTACAGGCTTAAGGGCCTGGAGACTAGATGGAAACTTGAGTTGCCGCTGGTCACGGAGATGTCTCAGAGACGTCCCCTGGAGATGAGGCGAGTCTCCAAGTAGTCTCGGTGAAAACAAACATGTTGAATATCAGCGGAGACTGCATGGAGACCTTCTCCATGTGCGCGCGGTCTCATGCAGTTGTGTCGCAAATACTATTTGTTGTCCTCAACCTGTGAGACGTTCAAGACAAATAGTGTTCGCTCGTTGCCACATCTGCTTGAGACCGTGTAGACCTCTCAAAGACCATGCGGAGACTCGGTTGTGTTTCACTCCACATAACCTTGTGAATAAAATCTTAATTGCAGTTTGTTGCGGCGTGGTCTCTGCTAGTGAATTGGATTTTGGGACTAAAATGAGATCAAACCATGACTTCAATGCAGTAGGGCAGTTTTTAGTGTCCGCTTCTGGCTATTTTGTTCTTACCTTAAATATTTTGATTCCTTTTACAAGTAATGGAACAATGAAGTATTACCATCAGTGTTGGTAAAAAAAAAAAGGGGTTGGCAGAGTGTGCTATGAACAGCGCTGACTTCCTCTTCGCTCTCCTCTCCTCTACAGTAGCCTCGTGCATCTTATTAAGCGCTTGCAGAAAAAACTACAAACTATTTCTCCCAATGTGAGTTAAACACTGTCCAGCTCCCCAAATATATCGATAGTCCTGCTTCAGAGCCGGTATTAAAGGGCACAGGGCAAACTCTGCAGAAACATGATCAAAACACCAGCACGCCACCCACAATAGAAGAAAAATATTCCAGTCTGGAATCACTACTTTGCAAAACATCAGCATGAGTGTCTGTCCAGTCACTGAAGCTGAAGATTGCACAGAGCGCCTCCTGTTTGTGTCCAAAGTTCTGAAAGGGAGTCAGTTTTGTTGTTGAAGCTTGTGGATCTGATGGATGAGGTCTTTAACTCTGACGCCGAATTTACACCAGGAGCTATTACTGGACGTTACGTACGCGGCGCGTTATACGCGCGCATTTTCGAAAGCGCAAATTTACACATACGGCGTCAGAGCAGCTAAAGCTACGCTTGTGTTCGGGTGTCTCTTCCCCAAATCATCAGCGTCATCAGCAATGTGACTTCTACCACCTTGTGGCCGAGCTGAGGCTTGACAGCCAAAGACACCACCAATATTTTAGGATGAGCGCCATGCCTGCATATTCTTCACTGTGTCTTTGTAAAATTTGTGTTGAGCATCGTAAAGTATGCTGTAGTAATCAACCTCGACAATCAACTTTTCGTCATCCATCGCAAACACAAGGATGCTGCGTGTTGTGAACTTCAACAAATCAACAGAAAACTTATTTTGACAGGGTGTCGGAAGTTTACTTTGAAAGATTGTGCCATTTTCCCGTCTAAAATTCCCGTCCAAATTAGAACTCCATTCTAATTTTGGCGCAGCCTCTCGTCAATACGCCCGTCCGACGCGCGTATAACAATGCTAGTGTAAATATCATGGGGTCAGCCCTATGTTCCCCGGTACCTATGTTCCCCCACTTCTATGGATTAAGATTAGGCACCAGCCCACTATCCTTAAGGTTAGTGGCTCGGGCAGGGTCAGGGTTAAGCTGATTGATATATGTATGACATTTCACTCTCATGACTTGTGATTGGGTGAAGTACCAACTCACCTACGGAAAAAAAACATCGCACCCGGGGAACATAGGACCCGGGGAACATAGGTATGCACCCAATATCATGATAGGTTAGAATGGAAAAAAGTGACGCGCGTCTGCTGCGCTACAACGTTTACGCGCTATAATTCCTCTGGTGTAAATTCGGCGTGAGGAGCTGTTTGATGCTCTTTGTCCTGTTTTCAATGGACTAAACTCTTCTTCTTTGAATGATCAAATATCAAAATATGCTATTGTTTTGTTGTATGTGTATTATGTGTGTGTATAAAATAAAAATTATATCTTATTTTCTCGACAGAGTCTGTAATTTTGTTGATCCCGGCTCGACCTGTTCCTGAGGGACGTTCTGTCTCTCTCACCTGTAAACTGGGACAATCTGCTGGATTCTCCTCAGTCCGTTTCTATAAAGACGGACAGTTAATACAAGAAGGATCCTCAAGAACATACAGCTTCTCTGCTCTTCCAAGTCTGATGAAGGCTTGTTCAAATGTGGAATACATCTTACTTCAAATCAGGTGCTGACATCTCCAGAGAGTTGGCTGTCAGTCAGGGGTGAGTTCAGTCCTTTTTAGTTGAATTGTTCTGTGACCCATTATTAAATAAATTCTCTTATTTTATTCCTTCAGCGACAGAGACGAGGAGCTCTTCAGTTCTTGTGCTGGTGTTGGTTGGGTTTGCCGTTTTCCTGATTGTTTTGCTGATTCTGCTGTTGGTTTTGCGGCGTTACAGAAACAACAAAGGTACAGCTAAGATTAGCCTGGCCTTTGCCATCCGAAAACTCCGGTCAAATATTTTTCCCTGCATGTACGTCTGGGTTTGATCTCAATGGCTGCGATTCAATCGGTTGAATTTCATCCTACCATTCAGCGAGCGGGGGAGGCGGGTGTTGTAGCATAGCTTGACTCGGCCGGGCGCATTACTTCACAACCAAACGCTAGCGATTGGGTAAAATCAGACCCAATCGTTTCAAACTTTAAACAGAGTTCACCCCTCCCACTTGTAAACGGAGCTCAATTGAGAAAGTCCAGACCCTCTGTACGAAACAAGTACGAGGGTCTGGTAAAACCAGGCTAAGCTAAGATACAAATAACTTGAAATGTATTGATTTTTATTTTATAACATTTTTTCCCCCAGATGTGTGTTTTATGAGGTCAGTAATGCTGTTTCCACATTCACTGTTCTTAGTGGGTTTGCTTGTATTTAATGTAACTTAATGACTCAGGTCTCAGGGAACCAATCAGACGCCTGCTGAAGATCATGTGACCACAACCTCTCCTCATGAGGGTTGGTACAAACATTTTCTTGGTTGAATCAGTGACTTGTTTAAATCATATCTGTTGTTTAATAATGATAAAACAATGTTACATACTCCCCCTTTAACACTTGGGTTTATAGAGGCGACCTACAGCCAACTCGAATTCAAAGAGAGGAGAAAACGAGGGAGAGAACCAGACGTCATGCACATTATTTTGAAGCTAAGAATTCAATCGCGGAGTTAGTTTTAACCTCTGCATGTATTTTTGATCGCCGGGAGCAACAGCAACTAATCCAGGCTGGGTCAGAAACCATGATGGAAATGCCTAAAGTCGCCTCATAAAATAAAATAACCACTGCTGTTAAAGAATAAAGGAAGACATTTGTAATGCACAAGTTATGATCAGATCGATTAATGTGAACTGTTTATATTAATGTAAAATAGTCTGTCCCAAAGATGGAGTCGAAAATGTAGTGATTCTTGTTAATTGTTTTTTCCCCTAGTTTAATAATAAATATAATTGTAACATGATCTGTAAGAAAAGAGGAAGATGCACTTCCTCACTCAGAGAAAGCCACTTGGTATCGGTTAATATCGGATATCGGCAGATACTCAAACCCCCGGTATCGTTATCGGCAGCAAAAAAAGCTGGATCGGTGCATCTCTAATTTTTACAGTAAAAGTTATTTGTAAATGCCAAAATGATGTTCTTAACCTCCTACCACCCGCCTTAACCAAGTGCATTTTCTCCAGTTCCGCTTTACTCAAATCTAAAAACTTCTGGACTGGAGAGCTTATAGCCAGAGTGACGCCTCATGTAAGACCTACAAAGCTGATCAAAACGGATATTTTTCCATCCAATGTTGCCATGTTGTCGTCATGTTGTCATGTTGTTTTCTTCTCGTTTTGTCGCCATTTTGACGCTTTTTTCAAGAAGCTTTTAGATTTGGGTAAAGCTGAACTGCAGAAAATGCACTCGGTTAAGGCAGGTGGTAAGATGCAGCTCTGCTTCTCATTTTTGTGGCTATAATTGTGTAGAATGAACACAATACTATTATTAAATACTCTGACAACTAAGTAGATGAACCTGTCCTTCAGTCAGGTGGACCTGGGACTGATGGAGACTCCAAAGTCTTCTCCCTGATGCATGACTGAAGAGGCAGTGAGATGGGTGCGGTGCCTCTGAGATAAACCTGTCTGCTCTGCAGCAGGAAATACAATAAAACAGGCCCTGTCCAGATCATTGTTGAGCCAAGACATACAGTCTTACACAGTCCACAGGGAAGAGCGTCGTTCACCTTGAAAGAGTTCACGATGACCTTTCGTAAAGGAGCCTACACACCAAACGCGGTTCACACGGCAGGTGCAGTTGATTCCTGTGTATTGTCAAGGCACTGGATTAAAACATGTTTAAAGGGGATTTTATCATGACATGAGGCTGGACAGTCGGGTACTACACACTCAAACCCACACGTATTGAAATAATATCAGAGATTTGCCTCAAGCGTCAGAGAAACGTAGGCTACTAACATGTGTTGTAGATACTGAACTCTTTCCACTGTAAATTCCCTCTGACCTTAAGCTAAGATTTATTTTGTTTTTTCGAATTTTCATGTTTTCTGAAAATATTAGAATTTCTATATATTTAAATGTATTTAAACACAAACTAGACGATGTCCATAGGTAGTTTTTTTTTTACTTAAGTAGTTAATTTACTAACTTTTGCTCCCACTACGAGGCCCCCCTTCAGAAAGTATTTGATTGTCTGTGACTGTATTATATGATTTAAACTTTGACACAAGAAGTTTGCACAAAGTCATTTACAGAATGTGGAACTTTTGAAATAATAAACTAATACAGTCGACTACATCGTAAAATGTAAACGTATAAAATGCAATCCTGATGTTATAAGTAGTGAAGTGTGTTAATATAAAGTCTTTTGGATTTTCAGAGAAGATGTACACTGAGCTTCAACGCAGAGATCAAGAGGACATTTATCAAACCATTCAGCAGCAGGAGGTACAGCTGGTCTCTATAGTTCTAAAACCACCAATTATGCTTAAAGTAAATAAATATTTAAATGTGCACCTTGTTTGTTTTCTGCAGATGGTTATATGATGCATTCAAATAAACAAGAAAGAAAAAGCCACAGAACATTTTTCAGTGTCTGCCTGTAAATTTAAACGTGGCTTTCAATATATTCAGTCATTGCTCCTTGTTTTTCCCCCACTAACTATGTATGTGGGATCATTTGTACTTTTTGTCTTATATTATCAGATCAGGATCTGAAATCAGATATTCCTTAATTTGAACAATTTGATCATCTCCCTATAATATCCAAACCTTTGAATCTGATTTAGTATTTTCTTGCATCCACAGAGGTGTGATCATTGATTTATCAGCAAATACAACACAAGTTTTAATGTAAATATTGCATACTGCTGTATATGTAAACGCCTGTTCAAAACACATGACATGTTTATTTTTCTGCAAACCTTGCACTAAGAGGTTTCATCGTCCTGTATCCACTTGCTCACACACGACACCATCGAGTGGACGAGAGCTGACATTGCAGACACGACTGCAGTTCTTCAGCAGCTTATAGTAGAATTGGGACTCCAACCGTTTTTACCCAGCGAGCTACTTTTACGCAACAAAACAGATTGGAGAGATACTTATGCTTCAAAGACACTTGTGTAAAATGTGTCTTAGATGGAGTTCAACCAGGAGAAGACTTGAGTTTAGTCCTTAAACTATTCTGACCCAAATGTTTGCAACCAGGAAATGCGACCATATTAGTCCAGTGCTCCGGTCTCTGCACTGGCTTCCTGTCGCTCATAGAATAGAATTTAAAACAGCTCTGCTTGTTACAAGTCTTTTTATGGTTTAGCACCAAACCATCTCAGGGAGGGGTCTCCTGGTGGTTCCCAGAGTCAGGACTAAACACGCTGAGGCTAAAGCTAAAATCTGGAACAGTCTTTATGAGGATGTGAGACAGGCCTCAACTCTGACAATGTTCAAATCCAGGCTGAAAACAGCTCTTTTTACCCGAGCAGATGTAAACTGAAAGTATTTTATCTGCACTCTTGCCTTTTACTCTAATTGATAAAATTTTATGTTGGTTGTTTCAACCTTTTTTGAGTCAAGGTACATTTTTTTAGTTGAAAAAAATCATGAGTCTTCAATAGGAACACCATATAGTCTCGCTATAGCCACAATGCCACTGTAACCGCCACCTGTAGCATTCATGGATCACTAATTGATTCTGGCGATCACTAGACAGCAAAGACACTCGAAAACAGCACATTATTTGCGGATAATAATTAATTTGTTTAAAACAAAAAATGTGTTCAGACCACTAGGTGAAATTGGATAATTTCCCACGGCACACTAGTGTGCCACGGCACAGTGGTTGAAAAACACTGGCTTACATAATACATTGCACATGAAGAAAGAAGAAAAAAAAGGAGGAAATTTGTACATAAATTAATATTATACTGAGGAAGGAAATGACAACTGGGAAGTAGCAAGATCACGAAGTATATTATGTATATTAACGTGCCTTTATAACATAAAACTAGTGACTTCGTAATGTTATTAATGTTTGGCATTGGTAACCATCTGAAAGAAATATATATGGTTGCCTTTTGTTACTTGCTTTGTTCTAGACGTCCTACATGAAACGAGACCGTTGTTGTCGTTGTGCAGTACACAGTCATGTAACGTCTTAATGTAAATACCATCTTGTAAATGGTTATTTCAGCCATGATCAGAAACGGCGTATATAATCCATTTTATTGCTGTTTCCTTGTTGCTGTTTTGTTGTATTGATTTTGGGGGCGGGCGCTTTTAAGCTTTTCAGCCCTTTAGAGCAGAATGTTTACTGCTCAAATAAATAAACAAAATATAATAAACTAATAATCCATGTGAAAATCCTTCTCTGTACTCCTTCTTCAAAAACTATACAAAAAATGTCAGGTAAAGTCAGCTGCAGCTCTGATGCCTTATGACTGTCCTCAAATTAATTGAGATCCTCAGACGATTTATTACTGTAAAAAAATACTTTATTTTTTACGGTAATTTCTTACAGTGTAGATTTAATCTCAGTGGGAAGTGCAGCCTTTATTTCACGAGTAACCAATTTGGCTCAAGAAGAAGTAAAACTATGGTGTGGAAAAAGAAGTACAGTTTCTTCAAAATGTACTTCTTGGAATCGTTTATATAGTTTTTGAAACACCCCTTTGTCTTTGCTCATCAGTCAGTGTGAAAAGGAAGGAAATATTCATTTTTAAAGTTGTAACTTCCTGTTAGCTCTGTGTGTGTGGTGAGTTGAAGATGGACTCCCGTCAGCTCTGGACGCTGACTTTCTTCTGTGAGTGTTTTACCATCCACTGTAAAAGAGGATTCTGGCTTTGTTCACTATCATACAAGGAACGGACAGCCCTTAATAGAGGGCCCCGGACCCCATACCACGATGGTGGCGCAGATGGTTGAGCGGGTCGTCTCATGATCGGAAGGTCGGGGGTTCGAATCCCACCTCCTGAAGGTGCACGTTGTGTCCTTGGGCAAGACACTTCACCCACCTTGCGTGTCTGTGTACATCGGTGTATGAATGGGTGAGCGGTTCCTTGCTGTAAAGCGCTTTGAGTGCCTAATATAGGTGGAAAAGTGCTATATAAGTTGAGACCATTTACCACACTCCCGGAGCACCCCCTACAGGGCACTATGAGGGGCACGGTCGAACGCTTTCTCCAGATCCACAAAGCACATGTTGAGTTCACAGGAGTCCACAGGAGGGCGGGCCCATCTCGTCCTTTCGGGCTGGGCCCCGTGGGCAGAGGCCCGACCACCAGCCTTCGAGCCCCAACCCCAGGCCTGGCTCCAGGGTGGGGCCCCGGTTACGCCATACCGGGCGACGTCACAGTCCTTGTTGTTGAACTGTCCGTAGAGGTCTTCGAATTTCTTTTTTTTTTACAAATATTTTATCTTTTTTTGGCCTATTAGTTTCTTTGCCATCATTCAGCGTAGAGGATGTAATCTGAAAATGAAAACGATGACTGCAAATTGTTTGCAATGTTTCCATCAGTTATTTTTCATCAATAGATACAAATTCTTGGACTAGTTTCCATCCAGTCTGATTGTCACAACATTTATTAACCCCACGGGCTACTTTTCCTTTTCTTTCACGCACAGAAACGTTGTAGTTTTATGGAAATACCGTCTTCTCTAGTTTTGTTTACGCTTCTTTTCATTGACGCGCCAGAACTGGAACCTGCTTTTGCCGCAAAGCATTACGGGGATTCAAAAGGGCCCTATGAACAAAAACAAGAGCGCGGAGGACTTCCTGTTTATCGCTCTTACTTCAAAACGACCGCAGTGAGAGTTTTCTGTTGTGGTTTAACCGCGGGGGCCTCTAGTGGCGAAGCGGGGGACTGTTTCGAATTACCCTGAAGCTAAATCTGCTTTGTATTAATTCAGCCATTAACCTCTTAACCCCCGCCTTAACCAAGCACATTTTATCCAGTTTGGCTTTACCCAAATCGAAAAGCTTCTTGAAAAAAGTGTCAAAAGAGCAACAAAAGGAGACGAAAACAAGGATGAAAATGCAACAAAAGAGCGAGAAAAGCGTGAGGACAAAAAGCTGATGAAAAAGCAATAAAAAGTCCAAAAGGTTACGACAGCAACAACACAAGGAAAATGATCTGTTTAGATGTGTTTTGCAGGTCTTAGCTTTCAAATGAGGTGTTACACTGGCCTGTAGGCTGTGACCTTTTAGATTTGGGTAAAAGTGAACTGGAGAAAATGGGTTACGAGGTTAAAAAGACTATATTGGCCAAAAACTGGGACAACTGAGAGACCGAGTAAAACTGGGACAAATCAATGGTTTTGGAGAAATCTATTGGGACGTGGGACTGGGACTGTCCCAGGAAAACGTTCTGGGACATCTGGTCACCCATAGCCAAAGGTTGATTTATACTGATATTTTGGGTTTATTGTGTTCTCACTACAAACAGAAAAGCTTAATGTAACGTAGCATCTTATATTTAAAAACATATTTATTATTTTATCTTATTCTTATGGTGTTATGTTTTTCATCAACACCAAAACAAGATTTTTACAGTTTTACGTGTAGGTTTTCAGAAAATCTTACATTTTTAGTTTAACTTGAGTAATGATTTGAGTCACTGCTTTTTACTTCTACCTGAGTAAAATAATTAAATATTTTCCCAACACACCCTTTGCCACTTGGCCCTGATTGTGTTACTTGTGTCATTAAGAGTGTGCTGACTTAAGTGTGGAAAAAGGAAGGAAGCGCAGAGCCGATATGTATCGAAATGATGGGACTTCCTTGTTTCAGTGCAAGTTCACTGATCGTTTTAGTTCATCTAAGGAGGAGCAGCTGGGTTTGAAGATGGGCTCCCGTCTTCTCTGGACCCTGGCCCTCTCCCGTGAGTTTATATACACATTTAATTATAGACAAGTGCAGAGTCAGGCCTTGGTTAACCTGTTTCACTCTCCTCGTTTCAGTTCTCCCAGCTGTCCTCTGCAAAGGTAAGTCTCACTGTTGTGACGTATTTCGTGGCTTGACTGTTCAAAATCTTTTGGCCGCCTTGGCAACAGTATTTAGGATTGTGAAACCGGTAATAATGTCTGAAGTTTATGTGGCTGATGTGAATGAGGCTTATGGATCTTTTTCAAATACTTTTTTGTCACTTTATAACAAATGGTGTCCAATGAAGCTTTTTTTAAAAATCTTTAAAAGTGAAAAACCTTGGTTTACTAAAGGAATAATAAGAGCATGCCAAAAGAAAAACAAACTGTATAAAAACTATTTTAAAAAACGGACCTCAGATAGTGAGATCAAATACAAAACATATAAAAATAAATTAACGGGCATTATAAGAAATGCGGAGAAGGACTATTATAATAGAAAACTGAGAGAAAATCATGGAAACATGAAAGCAACATGGAATGTATTGAATAAAGTAATAAGACCAAACTCTAGACAAGAAAAGATACCAGATCATTTTATTGAGAAGGATGTTGTGCATAACAACAGCAAAAGTATTGCCAATGAATTTAATTTGTTTTTTACAAATATTGGAGCCAATATTGCGAACACTATGAATGCAACTAACGGAAATAAAACGTGCAAATTGGGAAGCAGAATCATTCAGTCCCTGTTTGTTGAAGAGATCAGTGAATATGACATCTTATCTATTGTAAATAAATGTAAAAATAAAACCTCCACAGACAGTGATGGACTAGACATGACAATTATTAAAAGAACTATTGACTGCATTGTTAAACCACTGACTTTCATTTGTAATCTGTCCATACAAACTGGTGTTTTTCCTGAACAAATGAAAGTTGCTAAAGTAATTCCGCTGTTTAAAGATGGAGACAAGCACCAATTTAACAATTACAGACCAGTGTCGCTGCTCTCACAGTTTTCTAAAGTCCTTGAGAAATGGTTTGCACAAAAATTAACAAACTTTTTAGATAAACATAAATTACTCTCTGACAAACAGTATGGATTCCGATCACAACGATCCACAAGCCTAGCGCTCTCTGCACTGGTGGAAAATATTACAGCTGCAATTGAAAGAAAAGAGTACACTGTAGGTGTGTTTATTGACCTACGCAAAGCATTTGACACCATAAATCATGATTTGTTACTGTCAAAATCATTCAACTATGGAATTAGGGGTATAACATATAAGTGGCTTCAAAGTTATATTACAAACCGTAAGCAGTATGTACATATCAACGGGTTAGATTCTGAATGTAGAGAGGTCATATGTGGTGTTCCGCAAGGGTCTGTTTTAGGGCCATTGCTTTTTATTTTGTTTATTAATGACATTTGTGACTCAACAAACAGGTTACATTTTTTGTTGTTCGCTGATGACACCAGTATATTTCAATCAGGAAGTGATTTGTTGGAGCTATCGGAAAGAATTGAAGAAGAAATGTTAAAAGTGAGAAATTGGTTTAACGAAAATAAGTTATCTTTAAATTGGGATAAAACAAACTATATGATTTTCAGTAATCATAGCAAAATTGATAATGTGAAAATTACAATTGATGGAGTCGGT
Source organism: Proterorhinus semilunaris (assembly GCA_021464625.1). Taxonomy (NCBI): domain Eukaryota; kingdom Metazoa; phylum Chordata; class Actinopteri; order Gobiiformes; family Gobiidae; genus Proterorhinus; species Proterorhinus semilunaris. Next base: position 5,355,841 of record CM038346.1, read on the forward strand.
ATAAAAAGAGTCAAGGAAGTTAAGTTTCTAGGTGTTGTTTTAGACGAAAAATTAAAGTGGAAAGCTCATATTGATTATGTAAAAAGAAAGGTTTGCAAAAGTATTGGCATTTTATATAGAGTTAGAGATTTGTTTGATTGTAGCTTGTTGAGGATGCTTTATTTCTCAATGATTCTCCCATATTTCAGTTATTGTGCTGAAGTCTGGGGTAACACATATACTTGTACCACCAAGCCCTTGTTCCTGCTGCAAAAAAGAGCAATTAGAATCATCAGTAAGAAAGGTTATAGAGAGCACACTAATCCTTTATTTATTGAAAATAAACTTCTTAAATTTAAGGATCTCGTTGACTTAAAAATGTTGATTATCATGTGGAAAGCTAAACAAAAAAAATTGCCAAATGATGTTCAAAGTAATTTTGTTGCACATGACGCTTCCCATAGAAGAAAATATAATTTTCGGAACATGTTTGCAGGAACATCGGTGAAACGGAAATGTCCGTCTGTTTATGGAGTCAAATTGTGGAATTCTTTAAGTGTGGAATTTAAATGTTGTACAAGTGTTTACAAATTCAAAAAAATGTACAAAGACAAAATTCTGAGTGATTACAAAAAAATTGAAAACAACTGAAGTGAACTGTAAGACGAGCTGTTTTGTTATGTTTTGTGACCCGGTGATGAGTTGGGGTATAATGATGGGGATTTCTGATTTTATTTTGTAAATTTGCTAATGGGAACAGATATTACAAGATTAATCTTCATTCTGTTCCTTTTTGTTCATGTATGGATTTAAAAAAAATGTGTAATGTCCTGACATGACATGAACAAATAAACAAATAAAATAAAAAATAAAAAAAATAATGTATAGCGTGTATGGGTGGCACGGTGGCACAGCGGTTAGAGCTCGTGCTTCACAGCTAGAAGGTCCCAGGTTCGATTCCAGCCTGGACCGGGCCTTTCTGTGTGGAGTTTGCATGTTCTCCCCGTGTCTGCGTAGGTTTCCTCCGGGTACTCCGGTTTCCCCTACCACTAAAAACATGTACAATAGGCCATTAACATGCACTGTCCCGACTAAATAAACCAATAAATAAATAAATACAAAATAAAGCGATTGTCACAAAAAGTTCTAAATAACGCTGTTTAACACTCGTTGTTAGTGCTCGTTTAAGTTGGACCCATAAACACACACAATATCCAAAGCGTGGATCGAAGTGAATTTATTAACAAAAAAATGTCTTTGTGGCTTGGCTTGGTCCTGGGAGAGGCTCCAGAGCAGGCTCGGGTACTAGAGGAAATAAAAGGTCCAGAATCAAAAATGGAACTTGGCAAAAGGGCATAGACTACAAGAAATCACAGAGCGGAAGTACCACAACATAGATGGAACAATCCAACAAAGAATGGCGGTGAGTCTGAGGTCTTTGTGTTGCAGTGATGAGCGTTACTATGAAGCCAGGTCCGTCATGCCGCAGGCCTCCAATGCAAAACAATGGGACATACCAGCACTGAGCAGATGCACTTTTTTTTTTACTGCTAACGACTAAAAACCCTACCAGACAAAGAAGAAGCAAAATAGTGAAGTGATCTGCCTATGGAGGATGTACATCAGACACTAGGTACAACTAGAGTGTGTCAGGGGGAGTCCAGCTATTTTCCTTCCCAAAGCGAAAACACAACCTAAGCACTGCCTACAATGGATCAAACAATGTGGACGGTCTACGCCCAGCTAAATGTCTCCAAAATAAACAAGCAGAAGTCTGCTGTAAGGTAAGGCTAGGGCCTGGCCGCTAGGCTAACCCCTTAGCATGCTAACATCTAGTTACTGACAGTCACATAACGTTACACAACCTGGAGCTGTAACTTTAACTGTGGCGGTGAACATTTACAAGCCACACGTGTTTTTGTCTCCCTTTATGATAAAGGGATATGTATTTTGTCACGGTCCTGATAACTGGCTGTAGCTGATTGTCATTGTGGCACCTGTAGGTTTAGCTAGCGTTAGCTAACTTTAGCGCATTGGAGAAATTTTTCTATTTTTAGAAATACTAAAAAAATAAGAGGGTGCTTACCGGGCAGTGCAAGAGCACGACTGGTCCACAAGGCAAAGTTGAAATGAACTTTATTAGTTAACTCATAAAGTTTATATCAACTTTATGAATTAACTAAATATTACGAATGTCGCACACATTGAGGTTGTTTATAACGCCTTGGGTTATGGTGTAGTGGTCACTTGCCGCTGTATTCACAAATAAGCTCCCCCATATCAAAATATACTGTACTGGATGTTTTATCTTTGTTTTAATGTAACTATAGCTCTTTTCACTTGTGCAAAATCCTTGGTGGCTAATAACGTTTATCCGGAAGAAGTCAAATAGTACTGGTTTTGTGTGAGCCGTTTCGAAATATTCACAGCAAATCTCTGATGCTGTCAGCATATTCACAGCATTCAAACATTGGATTGTGCTTATTACATTTTCAATGATCATGTTTTACCTTTTTGTCAATAAAATCTTCAATGTTTAAGAGGTTAAAAACAACACGCTCAATAATGCTATTTTATTATTATCCTCACCATCAAGGGATATTAAATGTCAAAACCCAGTCACAAAGTATATACAGTTGTGCTTGAAAGTTTGCAAACCCTGGCAGAATTTTTGACAATTTTTCAAAGAATGCGAAAGAAGTGACAACACGAGGAAAAAGATCTGTTTAGATTAGTTTTGTAGGTCTTAGCTTTCAAATTAGGCGTTACATTGTCGTATAGGCTGTGACCTTTTAGATTTGGTTAAAACTGAACTAGAGAATATGCACTTGGTTAGGGCGGGGGTTAAGAGGTTTTAATTAAAAGCTCAGAAGGTTTAGCACAGAATGAAAGCTTCACTGAATCTCATGTTTTTCATAACTGGTTTGTAAACGTGTCTTTGTGCAGGAGTGACTTTACAGATGCCGTCCTCATCTCCATATCTCGGAGACTCAGTGACTGTGCGGTGTGTGGGGTCAGACAGAGAGAGAGTGAACCTCCATAAAGATGACACAGAGGTGCAGAGAGATTCTACTCATCAGATCAATCAGACTTTAAACTCTGTAGAGCTGAGGATCAGTCCAGTGTCTGCTGAAGATCAGGGATCTTATTCATGTGTGAGCAATGGGAGCATAAAACTTCATCAGAAACAACTGAATGTAATGAGTAAGTAGTTTACGTGAAATATTCACCTGCTTTAAGAGGTTGTTTTTTTGTCAGGTGTTAAAACACAACTTAATAAAACAGTGTACTGTTGGACTTTATCTGTGCAGGACGGAGACGCAGTATTGGGCTGAGTCCATCCAGCTCCGTCATCCCAGACCAGGGCAGTGTGCCTCTGACATGTTATGTGGAGGATTATCCAAACCCTCAGTGGCTCAGACGCAGCTCAGACTCTGACACTCACTTGGAAATATTGAAAGAAAACACTTACACTATCAGAGTGTCTCGTGGAGGAGTGTACTCCTGCAGAGGTTCAGATGAGTTTATCGTCACTGAAGAAAGTAATAAAGGCACCATCAGGGAGACTGGTGAGTGGAAACACTGTATTTTGTCTTGAGCTTGTGTGTGGCTCATGTTATTCCACGATAGTTTGTACTATGGTTGGACTATTCTTTCAGAAGGGTTTGTTTAGTATAACACAAGACCAAACATAGCCTCGATCATCAGTTAAGTTTATTATTGTATCAATGTGATTTCTTAATGTAACCTAGTCTAATAACGAGACAGAGATAGAGGGTGGGGAGACACAATAGAAAACAGTAGTAATATTTTCTAAATTGTATATTGTTTTTGCAGGTTTGCCTTTACAAATGCCTCCATGGGCCAATTCTGGAGAGACAGTGATTGTTCAGTGTGAGGGGCCTGTCAAAACACATCTGTACTTTTATAAAGATGGAGTCATTGTAAAAAATGACACAAATCACTGGTTTAAACGCACTTCTGAGACGACAGTGGAGCTGAGGATCCATGTGTCAGCATCAGACCAAGGCTGGTACTCCTGTGGGATCAATGAGGGAACATTATACACTGGTCAACAACTTACAATATTCCGAGGTCAGTCCTGCTCACATACAGGACTCTGATCTGTTGTTCGTTCACATGTTTTTTATTGAGTGTAACACAGCCGTGCCACTAGAGGGCAGTAATGCACTTACAACATACATTGTAAAATTACTATTACAACATGATCAGCGTTCTAGTCTGGAAACCTGAACCTTATTACAAACATACTTTAAAAGCCTGAATAATGATATATGATATAATGTTTTCACCACAGGATGGAGCCGCAGTGTTAAACTGACCACAGAAAAACACTTCATCCCAAACCAGGGCACAGTGAAGCTTAAATGTGAAGCACAAGGGGTTTCTGAATATGAATGGATCAGACGTTCTTCAGCTCAGAATTCTACCTTGGAAATATTAAAAGAAAACACACCTACTGTAACTGTCTCTCGTGGAGGAGTTTACTCCTGCAGAGGAAAACTACGGCTTTATGTTCTGACGGCTGAAAGTGATCGTGTCACTATTTGGGAAACTGGTGAGTACATTTCTGTATCTTACCTCCTCCAACATGTTGGTTCAGAAAGATTAGTTTGAACTTTTCATAGCTGTTAATCCATGATATGTTTTAGTTTTATAGGTAAGGTAAAGGTAAAGTCTTTTTTTTTTGTCACTACACAATTGTTTGGAGAAAGGGAAACCTACGCAGACACTGGGAGAAAATGCAAACTCAAAAGTCTCTGTAAGGTCTGAGACTTGAACCCTGGTGGTTTCCCTAAAACATGCACAATAGGCCAGTATGAATAGTGGTGTGAGTGAGTGGTTGGAGCAGCCCATGGCACAGATTGGCAGCCTCGCTCCCGTCAATCTACCCCAGGGGCAGCTGTGGCTATAATAGTATAGCTTACCTCCACTGTATATGGCGTGAATGAATCATGACTACATGTGGTGCTTTGAGAAACTTGGTAACACTGGATTGTAAAGCGCAATATACAAGTGACTTGCTGTGAGGCAAGAGCGCTAACCACTCATACACTGTGTCGTCTATTTATAATATTCATGATAATGTTTTACCGAGGTATCAGTCTAAACACTTCCTTTGTTCATCAGACACATTATAGCTCCACTGGAGGGGCATCTCCAAACTGTTCAAAGGTCTGTCTAGATGAGACTGTATCTTAGTTCCCGTGTGCCCTCTGTTGATTCCTCTGAATGTGTAGGATCAGCTACTGTACTCTAAACTCCACTTTGACCAGTAGACAGACCACAGATTGGGAACCACTGCTGTCAGAAAGTGACCAGCCACCATCTGGAGGAAACTCCTTTTGGTCATGATCTGAAACACATGAGCAGCATTAGTAAACTGAGACAGCCATACTGTATATTTAAAGGACATGCCCCGTCGGCCTGGAATAGATAAACAAACACATGTAGATTTTTTCACCTTTTTGACCATATTTCCTCTGGAGGACAACTGCACTAACATACTGTGTGTGTTGTCTCAGTGTCAAACAGAGCGGTGGTCCAGCCTGATCCTGCCTGGACAGAGGTGTTCAGTGGAGAGAGTCTGTCCCTCAGATGTGAGGTGGAGGATGAAGGAGGCTCAGAGTGGAACTATGTCTGGAGGAAGGATGAAGTCATTATATCAACAACAACAAGAGAATACATTCTCTCCAAAGTGTCCGTGTCAGACAGTGGAGACTACAGCTGCAGAGGGACGAGAGGGACTTATCAAAGCACAATGTGGAGCCAAGTGATCGGGCTCCAAGTGCTCAGTGAGTCCAATGTGTTTTGATCAAAAGGTCTATGTGTTTTTTTGTTTTTTTACAGACCTTCATTTGCAGAACTATGACACCACCGCAGAACTAAATATCCTAAAAAGACTGTTTGGATCTGGTGTTTTTACTTTTAAAAATGTTACAGATACAGACCAATATTACATTTTGACTATAATGATTTTTTTTGGGGGGGTGGGGGGGGGGGGTGGTTGGCTAGCTTTTCTGGAGTAGTCCAATGTGTTTGATTAAAAGGTCTATGTTTTTCTCTTAATTTCAACTATGACACCACCACAGAACTAAATATCCTACATAGAGTGTTTAGATCTGATGTTTTTACCTTTTTAAATGTTAAACACAGACCAGAAAGATTATAAACAACTGAATATTAGATTTTGGCTATAATGATTTATTTTAATTTTTTTTAGGTGCCTAACTAGCTTTTCTGGAGTAGTAGCTCTAATATTTAAGATTAAATTCAGTACATCTCTGCCTGCAGGTAAACCTGTCCCCGTCCTCTCCGTGTCTCCGTTGTGGCTGAGTCCTGGCGCCTCTGTCTCTCTGAAGTGTAACGTTACAGCGCCCTCTGCAGGATGGAGGTTTTACTGGTTCCGGGCTGTTCCTCTTCCATCAGGCTCGTACTCATATGAGCTGCTCCCGGGGCTCACCTCAGGGACCGCACATGGGTCCTTCACTGTTCACAGTCTGAGCAGCACAGCAGGGTTTGTGTGTCGAGCTTCACGAGGGAGTCCAGAGGTCTACACTGAATACAGTCCACCACAGTTTGTCTGGTCTGCAGGTAGCTCTGCTGTCACCGACTCTTCTTCATTATCTTTACACTATAACACTGTAAAAGTCTGTATTTGCAGACGCTGGCTCCAGAGTGTCTCCGATTGTGCGTCCAAACAGCTCACAACACTTCACCAATGACCCAGTGTCAGTGAGCTGTGGCTCCTCTGATGAAGACTGGAGAGTCCAGATGTTTTCTCTGACCACTCGCTCTTTACACCAATGTCCCTCTCACTCAGGAGACAAACAGGAATGTAATTTCTCCACAGCTGAGGAAACCAGGGCAGTGTTCTGGTGTGAGTCTGGACGTGGAGAAATGACTGACGCAGTGAACGTCACCATTCACGGTATGTTTACACATGTTCGTTCTTTTGTATTTGACTGTTGGACATAGTGACAGACACATCTATGCACAGACATGACAATGACAAAATACATTAACCTCAGGAAGGAAAGATGCATCGTACCAGGTTGTTCCATCTGTCTTCAACAAAACAGTAAAAGCAGAGTATTACATTTTTTTCATTAGGTACATTTTCTTCAACAACGTGAACGTATTACGCACAAGTGATACTGTAAATAATTCACCCTTAAGCACAAGCAGACTCTCTCACACACATCAGTCCAAGAAGAAAGATTACAGGCTTAAGGGCCTGGAGACTAGATGGAAACTTGAGTTGCCGCTGGTCACGGAGATGTCTCAGAGACGTCCCCTGGAGATGAGGCGAGTCTCCAAGTAGTCTCGGTGAAAACAAACATGTTGAATATCAGCGGAGACTGCATGGAGACCTTCTCCATGTGCGCGCGGTCTCATGCAGTTGTGTCGCAAATACTATTTGTTGTCCTCAACCTGTGAGACGTTCAAGACAAATAGTGTTCGCTCGTTGCCACATCTGCTTGAGACCGTGTAGACCTCTCAAAGACCATGCGGAGACTCGGTTGTGTTTCACTCCACATAACCTTGTGAATAAAATCTTAATTGCAGTTTGTTGCGGCGTGGTCTCTGCTAGTGAATTGGATTTTGGGACTAAAATGAGATCAAACCATGACTTCAATGCAGTAGGGCAGTTTTTAGTGTCCGCTTCTGGCTATTTTGTTCTTACCTTAAATATTTTGATTCCTTTTACAAGTAATGGAACAATGAAGTATTACCATCAGTGTTGGTAAAAAAAAAGGGGTTGGCAGAGTGTGCTATGAACAGCGCTGACTTCCTCTTCGCTCTCCTCTCCTCTACAGTAGCCTCGTGCATCTTATTAAGCGCTTGCAGAAAAAACTACAAACTATTTCTCCCAATGTGAGTTAAACACTGTCCAGCTCCCAAATATATCGATAGTCCTGCTTCAGAGCTGGTATTAAAGGGCACAGGGCAAACTCTGCAGAAACATGATCAAAACACCAGCACGCCACCCACAATAGAAGAAAAATATTCCAGTCTGGAATCACTACTTTGCAAAACATCAGCATGAGTGTCTGTCCAGTCACTGAAGCTGAAGATTGCACAGAGCGCCTCCTGTTTGTGTCCAAAGTTCTGAAAGGGAGTCAGTTTTGTTGTTGAAGCTTGTGGATCTGATGGATGAGGTCTTTAACTCTGACGCCGAATTTACACCAGGAGCTATTACTGGACGTTACGTACGCGGCGCGTTATACGCGCGCATTTTCGAAAGCGCAAATTTACACATACAGCGTCAGAGCAGCTAAAGCTACGCTTGTGTTCGGGTGTCTCTTTGGGTGTCTCTTCCCCAAATCATCAGCGTCATCAGCAAGGTGACTTCTACCACCTTGTGGCCGAGCTGAGGCTTGACAGCCAAAGACACCACCAATATTTTAGGATGAGCGCCATGCCTGCATATTCTTCACTGTGTCTTTGTAAAATTTGTGTTGAGCATCGTAAAGTATGCTGTATTTATTCACCTCGACAATCAACTTTTCGTCATCCATCGCAAACACAAGGATGCTGCGTGTTGTGAACTTCAACAAATCAACAGAAAACTTATTTTGACAGGGTGTCGGAAGTTTACTTTGAAAGATTGTGCCATTTTCCCGTCTAAAGTTCCAGAGTTTGCCGCGTATACGCGTCCAAATTAGAACTCCATTCTAATTTTGGCGCAGCCTCTCGTCAATACGCCCGTCCGACGCGCGTATAACAATGCTAGTGTAAATATCATGGGGTCAGCCCTATGTTCCCCAGTACCTATGTTCCCCCACTTCTATGGATTAAGATTAGGCACCAGCCCACTATCCTTAAGGTTAGTGGCTAGGGCAGGGTCAGGGTTAAGCTGATTGATATATGTATGACATTTCACTCTCATGACTTGTGATTGGGTGAAGTACCAACTCACCTACGGAAAAAAAACATCGCACCCGGGGAACATAGGACCCGGGGAACATAGGTATGCACCCAATATCATGATAGGTTAGAATGGAAAAAAGTGACGCGCGTCTGCTGCGCTACAACGTTTACGCGCTGTAATTCCTCTGGTGTAAATTCGGCGTGAGGAGCTGTTTGATGCTCTTTGTCCTGTTTTCAATGGACTAAACTCTTCTTCTTTGAATGATCAAATATCAAAATATGCTATTGTTTTGTTATCTGTGTATTATGTGTGTGTATAAAATAAAAAGTATATCTTATTTTCTCGACAGAGTCTGTAATTTTGTTGATCCCGGCTCGACCTGTTCCTGAAGGACGTTCTGTCTCTCTCACCTGTAAACTGGGACAATCTGTTGGATTGTTCTCAGTCCGTTTCTATAAAGACGGACAGTTAATACAAGAAGGATCCTCAAGAACATACAACTTCTCTGCTCTGTCCAAGTCTGATGAAGGCTTGTTCAAATGTGGAATACATCTTACTTCAAATCAGCTGCTGACATCTCCAGAGAGTTGGCTGTCAGTCAGAGGTGAGTTCAGTCCTTTTTAGTTGAGTTGTTCTGTGATCCATTATTAAATAAATTCTCTTATTTTATTCCTTCAACGACAGAGACGAGGAGCTCTTCAGTTCTTGTGCTGGTGTTGGTTGGGTTTGCCGTTTTCCTGATTGTTTTGCTGATTCTGCTCTGGGTTTTGTGGCGTTACAGAAACAACAAAGGTACAGCTAAGATACAAATAACCTTGAAATGTATTGATTTTTATTTGATAACATCTTTTTTGTTTTTTTAAGATGTGTGCATTATGAGGTCAGTAATGCTGTGTCTACATTCACTGTTCTTAGTGGGTTTGCTTGTATTTAATGTAACTTAATGACTCAGGTCTCAGGGAACCAATCAGATGCCTGCTGAAGATCATGTGACCACAACCTCTCCTCATGAGGGTTTGTACAAACATTGGTTGAATCAGTGACTTGTTTAAATCATATCTGTTGTTTAATAATGATAAAACAATGTTACATGCTCCACCTTTAACACTTGGGTTTATAGAGGTGACCTACAGCCAACTCGAATTCAAAGAGAGGAGAAAACGAGGGAGAGAACCAGACGTCATGTACTCCAGTGTTATTGCACAGTCAGCACCAGGTACAGTTTGGTCACTTCACAACAATAGCAACGGTTATGCTAAAAGGGAAATGGTTTCAGTTTTCAACAGTGTTATTTTACGAAAAGAAAAATACTGGGTTTCCACGGAACATTAGAAAGCATTAAATCAATTGTGTACAAATCAAGGCCTTAAAAGTAATTAAAGTGGATTCAAACTGGCATTAAGTATCGATGGTGCTGATACTGGGAAAAAAAAATACAATATCGGGTATCGGCTACAAATATCCAATACTGAACCGATCCCTGTTTTGACTCTCACCGCTTTACATTCACGGTAAGTGTGGATACTAGCTCCTCTAAGGTCCATAACATTACATGTGGTGTGCCCCAGGGTTCGATTTTAGGCCCAGTGCTTTTTAACCTGTATATGCTCCCTCTTGGTGATGTCATCAGGAGACATGGAGTCAACTTTCATAGTTACGCTGACGATACACAGTTGTACATCTCCATGTCTCCTGATGACACCAGGTCACTGGATGCACTTTTTAACTGCATTTTAGATCAAATCCTGGATGGCAGAAAACTTTCTCCAGCTTAACCAGGACAAAACTGAAGTTTTAGTCATCGGTCCTGAGGCCCAGAGAGAGAAACTTTTACCCAAACTACAGTCATTGTCTTTTAATCCTTCCTCACAGGTGAAGAACCTGGGTGTGATTTTTGACTCTGAGCTGACTTTAATTCCACACATTAAGAATATCACAAAGATAGGTTTTTACCATCTAAAGAACATAGCCCCGCCCCATTCTCTCTCGGGCCAACACGGAGACGCTAATGCATGCTTTTATCACCAGTCGTATCGACTACTGTAATGCCCTGCTTTCTGGTCTTCCCAAAAAGAGTATCTCAGGTTTACAACTTTTACAAAATCCAGCAGCTCGTGTCCTGACGAAGACCAGGAGGCGGGACCACATTACACCGGTTTTAGAGTCGCTGCATTGGCTCCCCGTGTGTTTCAGGATCGATTTTAAAGTTCTTTTAATGGTTTTTAAATGTCTTAATGGTCTTGGTCCTTCTTATCTCTCAGAACTGTTTTTACCTTATGAACCTTCACGGCCCCTTCGCTCCTCCGGCAGGGGTCTCCTAGTTATTCGTAAAGTCAACAGAAAGACTCACGGCGAGGCGTCTTTCCAATATTATGGCCCTCGCCTCTGGAACGACCTGAGGAGGAGCTCAGGACCGCAGAGAACGTTCATGTATTTAAGAGCAGGCTCAAGACCCACCTTTTTAGCTTAGCTATTTATTTAGTCCTAATGATATATTTTGTGTGTGCCCCAGTTTGTTATCTGTAAAGCACTTTGTGATACCTTTCGGAAAAGCACTTTATAAATAAAGTTTGATTTCATTTGATTTGATTTAAAAAACACAGCTTTCACTAAGTCTCAGTGAATATGGACATGCTGGATGTCATTTTGAAGCTAAAAATTCAATCGCGGAGTTAGTTTTAACCTCTGCATGTGTTTTTGATCGCATGCTAACGCTAACAGCAACTAATCCAGGCTGGGTCAGAAACCATGATGGAAACGCCTAAAGTCGCCTCATAAAATAAAATAACCACTGCTGTTAAAGAATAAATGAAGACATTTGTAATGCACAAGTTATGATCAGATCGATTTATGTGAACTGTTTATAATAATGTAAAATAGCCTGTCCCAAAGATGGAGTCGAAATTCTAGTGATCCTTGTTAAATGTTTTTCCACTAGTTTATTAATAAATATAATTGTAACATGATCTGTAAGAAAAGAGGAAGATGCACTTCTTCACTCAGAGAAAGCCACTTGGTTTAGGTTAATATCGGATATCGGCAGATACTCAAACCCCCAGTATCGTTATCAGCAGCAAAAAAAGCTGGATTGTTGCATCTCAAATTTTACAGTAAAAGTTACTTGTAAATGCCAACATTATGTTCTTAACCTCCTACCACCCGCCTTAACCAAGTGCATTTTCTTTTTGTTGCATTTTTGTCACATTTTTATATATTTTTTTTGCGTTTTCCTCCTTGTTTTCTTCTCGTTTTTGTCGCCATTTTGACGCTTTTTTCAATAAGCTTTTAGATTTGGGTAAAGCTGAACTGGAGAAAATGCACTCGGTTAACTGCAACTGCAACTGCAACTTCATTTATAAAGCACTTTAAAAACAACCAGGTTGACCAAAGTGCTACAAAGTGCAAATACCTTAAAATATATAAAACAGTTAAAGTTACACTAAAAAAAAGCTAATTTTAAAATGTCAACTTCTTAGGGTGTACCAAACGCCAACTTAAAAAGCCACGTTTTAAGAAGAGATTTGCATACTGTCTTGTACATAAAGGCAACTCATTCCATAACTTTGGTGCTGCCACAGCAAAAGCCCGGTCCCCTCTGAGCTTCTGATTTGTCCTTGGGACGCTGAGGAGGAGCTGGTCAGCCGACCGAACAGACCGAGAAGGAGAGGAGGGTTTGAGGAGCTCAGAGAGGTACAAAGGGGCAGCACCATTTAAGCATTTAAAAACAAATAAAAGCAACTTAAAATGGATCCTAAAATGCACAGGCAGCCAGTGAAGAGAAGACAAAATTGTTAAGGCAGGTGGTAAGATGCAGCTCTGCTTCTCATTTTTGAGGCTACTATTGTGTAGAATGATGATGAAAAAAAACGACCATCTCTGGTGCGCATCGCGGACGCAGTGCGGACACGTCCAGCTCTTTCTTCTTTTTTTTTCTTTTCTTTCTTACAACAGAAATAGCTAAAAAGCTGTTTTACAAATTAAAATCAGGCTGTAAGGCATAACTTTATACGTCGAGCAGGATTCAGGAGGAGTGCTTAGAAACTGCGGGAATGTAGCCGTAAAACATTGTGGGGGTGTTTTTGATAAGGAAATAGTATAACAACATGGTTAAAGGCTCCAAAACGTCGATTTTGCATGATATAGGTCTTTTAAAGCTATTGTATTTACTTTTATCTCTTTGATTTCTCTGACTGCATGTTCATTCTTTAAAAAAAAAAAAAAAACATTTATGGCTGTATTAATGCTGCCAATGTCGATAAATGTTTGGCAATTTCAAAACAAAAGTGTGGTCTTTTTCAACAGTAAAAACCCCGGATACATCTGTGGAAGAAACGGTTTACTCTGAGGTCAAAAGGACCTCAGGTCTTACTGGAGATCCGGACTGTTTGGGGCTGTAGCCTTTCCTCATAACTGTGCCTTAGATCTGCCACAGCCCGTCTTCTTATTATTTATCCTGAGCTGAACTGCTGCTCTAAGCTGGAGGGAAACCGTTGGTTGCTTGTTTTTATACTTGACTTGAATGTCGCTTTGTAAATATTGTATCAGTGAAAAATGTTTAGGCAAAAATAATGTGATAATGTAAATGAAACATGAAAAATGACTTTGTATGAACTGTCATGAATTATTGCCTCTAAAAGTGTGGAAGAAATAATAGATTTATTCTTTTTTATCTAATTTAATTTTTTCAGGGCAAACAGCAGCACAACTGTTCAAAATGTAATACAATTTTCTGACACTTTGACTGTGCAATATTAACATATTTGTGTGCTGGGTTTCAGGCGACATTACAGCGTTCTAAAGGCCTATAATATTATATAGAGGTAACATTATTTAGTTTTTGAGGAAATGTTTGGTCTTGTACAGAGAGATCATGGACCCAGTGACTGATAATAATGATCATTTTTTAAATTCAGAAATCATATTTAGATATGACTTGTGAAAGGCCACCGTTCAGAATCTCTCAATAACTTCACAGAGCTCGAAAGTCTCTCTTAACAGGTTGACAATCTAGCAAGAGACTGACTGAACTGAGGAAGTTTATATAACCTCCCCCGACTTGAGGGAATGGAGAGCAGGAAAACTGGGCAGGCATGAAAACATGAACAGGAACGGACAAAATCAAGGCGCAGTGAATCAGGACATAAACAATGACTAACTAAGCAGAATCATGACAGGACTCGTGGTTAAACAAAGTTTTTAGATTAAAAAAAATATTATATATATTATTCAGTCAATGAATAAGTTTAGACTTAAATATACAACATGCCCAAACAGTTTTCCTAAACGTAACCATTTCTGACTTGTGTCTGACCTAAACCAGGCTCACGGATGGAGCACTTTGTCTCTGTTCAGACGCTTATTCATGTAATGGTCAATAAACCGTGTCAATGTCTTATAAAGGATGAATGATGTATTTAAAGGTACACTGCGCAACATTTTGGACTATACTGTTGCCGGTGAAACTAAACATGCTCCTAAAGACCAGCTCAACACAGACAATGCCATTACTGCAGCGGGTAATCAAAGAATGGAACGGTTAGTCTCAAATTCTACTGCCTTTAGTCACATCTCCATGGAGACGAGCTGGAGACGTACCCACTCCCCGTAAAGTTTACAGTCACGTCTTAGGTGAGCCTCATACATGTTTGTTTGTACATCTATGAGGTATTTTTCAATGATGAAAATATCTCTCATAAAATAAATGCTTGTAATTTTAATTACATTTGTATTTATTGGGTTAAATTCTGTGGCTTTAATAAGGCATTGCTGCTGGATACGGGCGCGTACTGATTGATTTTATTACAACATTTGCATTACACAATGAACATTTTATTACATGTTGAACTGTTATGACATAATGCGGCTTAAAAAGTGCTTGTTAAAAGTGAAACAAACACAGTGCAGTGGTATAGTCTACGTGATACACTCATGTACGCTGTATAACCACTAACGCCTGCAGGATTACCTCATGCCCACTACAAAGATACGCATCACTCGTTTGCACAAACTTCACAACATGTGTTTCCTCCTGAACACGAGAGAAGGGCCCGGCGTCTCTCCCCTCACTCGGTTTGTCTCTCTCTCACCCGACGACCCGCCGCACATCGGCAGAGCAGGCGGGTGAAAGAAATCCCTGTTTTATATATATTACTGTAACAATAATGCCCTAAAGACAAAGGCAGCTTTGTGTAGTTTTGTTTTCACTATAAACAAAACTGACACCCACGAGAAAATTGAAGACCACACCACCGCCCCGTTGACTGAAAGAGATCTGATATTTCATTATGTAATGGTGTCCAGGCCTGCTGAAGGCGGACCTCCTCCTGAAACACAAATAGCTTTATTCAGAGGCTGTAACAGCTGCGCGCAGTCGAGGGGATTTTCAGGATGAGGCTGAAAGTCTCCAGCTAAACAAACAGGTAAGCTCACTGCTCTAAACCTTCCCAGCTCCAGCACTTACACTCAATCTTGTTCATTAAAAAGATCGTTTTAATTCCTACATGACGCGCTGAAGTATGGACTGCATCTACTTTGATCAAAATATACGACATGATTTCAATTGATTCAACAAAATGATGCTGATTTAAAATGTTTAACCTCTTAACCCCGCCTTAAAGGATCAGTATCGACTCGTCTAAGCTCAGGTAAGAACAGATCTCAGTCGGTGACGCTTAGATTGATTAGAGCTTGTGCAGTTGACCTGTTGTTTCTGAACCCATACGGACAGTCACTGAGTAAGTTATGTTTATTCATGAAGCTGTCCAGGCGGGCAGCAAAACGTTTCTCCAGAATCTTGGATAGTTGAGGAAGTATAGAGATCGGTCTATAATTTGTAAATTGATGTTTATCCTCACTTTTACATCTTTTTACATTTATCTTCATGAGGTCATGGAATTCACCAGCTGAAAAGGAGAGGTTGCATATATGTGTTCAGGGCATAGATATGTTTTGTATTACATTTTTAATCATGTTCATGTCAAAGTCGTTCCAATCAGTAGATTTTTTTATCCTTGAAAGCTTGAACTGTTTTAATTATTTCACTTTCATTCGTTGCCGTGAGAAAGAATTTTGACAACATATTTTAATTTAGTTTTAGTCTTTTGACGAAAATGTAATTCAATTTTAGTCGAGTTTTAGTCAAAAAAATATCTTAAATTTTAGTCGAGATTTAGTCGACTAAAATTAAGACAAATTTAGTCGACTTTGTATTAATAATATTCATTATAATCATATTTAATGGAGGTCCTGCTTCATGGAGCTGCTCCCTCATGAACAAAGCTCAGAGCTGTTCCTTTGGCAGTGAATTTACATGATATGAGGCTCTTTCAGACGATCAATAGAAGTTTGGAGGATTTTAGTCTCTCCTTTTCATTTTTATTTAGTCTTATTTTAGTCGACTAAAATATCTGGACATTTTAGTCATAGTTTTAGTCGCATGAAAAACTTTAAATTTAGTTTTAGTCCAATTTTAGTCGTCAAAAAAATCACTTTGACTAAAATTAAGACTAAATATTTTAGTCGACGAAATTAACACTGGAAAGAAGGAGTGAACATTCATATGCTCATGTGGAGAAACGTCATCAAACGGTGTAGCGGCCAGTGGCCCTGTACCACTGGCTACTATGGTTGGCAAAGTAAAAAGGTGTTTAGCACGCGTGAAAAGAGCCCAATACTCTAGTGTTAAATGAAGAATCCTTTTATTTCGACATATTAACAATCACGGTCAAAAACTGTATGCCTTCACTCTGCCCTTGAGCCCTTAAATAGGCTCACCTGGTCCCAAACAGGAAGTGTAGCGCCGCATAGTGGCTGGTGGAATAAATGCATAAAAGTCCTCTAAAATGGCTCTTACAAACAGGTTAAGAGGTTAATGAACTCTTCTGCATGTTGTTCTCCAGAAAACATCCGCTTTGGTCACAGATTATATTCACTTCTGCTCCAGACCGCTCCATGCAGTAGTGCCATTTTGTAAATATCCTGGCGTTTGGATGAGAGGCTCTCATTTGGTAAACATACTTACAAACTCAAAGCAAAACTGCCCTTTTTCTATCCACCTTATTCCTGGGGCGGCTCATGTAGAAACGAGGATGGGGGTCATTTCCGGTCAGATGCCGGAAGTCGCTCTGAGCCATTGGTTTCCAGGGCGAGTTTTCGTTCAACATAGCGAGTTTATTTCCACATTTTAAGATGATTTTCCAAACGATCAACCTCCGTAACATTTGAAAAGACGTCCTCGCGCAGCTCTGGAACTTGTTACGCTGTTCGTGGTTTAATTATAAAAAAAAAACAGAGAAAGTGACACTTGTGGCTCTGGAACGTGCAGTGTTTGGGACGTGCTAAAACTGTTTGGGGCGATTTTGAACATGCTCAATGCTACTGACTCACATACATTCACGAAGAGAGCCTTAGTTACGCCTCTAAAGCTCATAAAAAGTGTATTTGAGTGAACGGTCTCCATGAAAACAAACAATGTCATAGCGGAAATCGCCCACATCTTTCACACAAAGGCTCATGGGGCGTAGGAATGATGAGGATAGAAAGGCTTTTGAATTAAAGTGTGTGACTGGGACTGAAAAACGGCCCTGGACACTGACCAGCCGGGCCCAAACTAGCGTTCTCTTCCAGAAAGACATATTTTAACCTCTTACCACCGAGGGCATTTTCTCCACTCCGGCTTTACCTAAATCTAAAAGCTTCTCAACTGGAGAACGCCTCAGTTAAAAGCTAAGATCTACAAAAGTGATTGTAACTTTTTGGCGTGTTTTGGTCGCATTTTTCTGTCACTTTTTGTGGCTTTTTTTCCATTGCCTTGCTGTGTTTTCTTCTCTTTTTTTGTTGTGTTTTTTTGTTGTTGGTGGTTTTTTGTCACGTTGTAACACAAAAATGACTTATTTTCCCAATAATGACCGGCGTTCTATACCTTATCCCTCTTATTATACGGCTATTTGCCAACTGAACGCACACAAATAAACTTCAGAGACTGTTATGAAGGCAGAAAGGTTTATTTCATGATTTCCGCGGCACGTTCCCAAAGGTTTGTGCGAAGCTTGGCAACGTTTGTTGTGATTCCAGGCCGTGTGGCTAGGCTAGTAGCAGCCTGGCTAGCTACTTATTGCTAATCTAGCTACTTGAAGATGCAGTTAGAGAGGAGGAATGGTGGTGAATCTGTGTAAGTTGAAAGTCGGACTCCCGTTAACTTCACGAGCGATTCCCCCAACTTCTTTTTTTCAGACGTACTCTATCAGAAAATAATGACCGGTAGAACGTTGGAAAATCACATTCAAGTCAATGGAGCGTTCTACTTTGTAATTGTGAAGGGCCGTATAATAAGGGTTAAATAATGCTGGGGACAGCACTTCTCCACTAAAATACTGTGTAGTGTTGAAAGCTCGAGAAGCTCCTGTTCAAAGTCTTCTTGAACAGGCTTTTACTAATGTTCTTTTTGCTTTCTTGTTAGCAGTCTGTGTTTGGTGAGTTGTGTTGGTTTGAAGATGGGCTCCCGTCATCAATGGATTCTGACTTTCTTTTGTGAGTATTTTACAATCCACTGCAAACAAGTTCAGATTCTGGCTATTTTTTGCTCTTGTTTCAGATCTCACCGCTGTGCTCTGCGATCCCACCAAACGTAAGTCTCTCTAGTACGACATACTTTGCTCATATAGTTGGGTCACCTCGGCCACTTCCGCGACCATGGAGAGCGGGGGTCCGTTTCTCAGTGGATTTGTCATCTGTGGAGGGTAAATGAAAAATGTAGCCCCCATACCGCTCTCAAAAATGCGGGCCATTGTTTTTTTAAGTCCTAAATCCAAAATATTATGGCGAGACGCTGCAGGTCAATAGTGAAAACAAATAAATGTAGAGATATCAATTTGAAACTTGAACATTACTGATATAAATATGATTATTTCATATTCATCATTTTATGTTTTCATATAAAAAATAAGGCATTTTGTGCATGAAAATGATCGACAAACGTTCCATTTCAAACCTTCCCCTCATCTCCATAACCATCTCATCACTAACAATATCTATCAGCGCCTCCTGAGGATCCACTCGGAGTCACGTGACGCTCGGATATTGCCCAATGTACACAATTATTTTCTCAAACGTTTTCTGATGTTTCCTTTTGACTTTTGAACATTCAACATAATAGTACTAGGGCATTAAAAAGCATTAAACTTGACTGAAATGTGCTATTGACCTGATATTGACCTGGGTTAAGCTTTAGAAACGTGCAAAAGCACATCCTGGAGATCAATAGTGACAGTTGTGAGGCAGAGCAGTTGAATTCACCCTTTTCAGATCTTGATGAGAAATGTTGATGAATGAAATACAACACAACTCTTACATGTTTGATCAGTTTAAGAGCTCATATTATTCACTCTCCTTTGCCGCCAGTAAAGAACATCAGACACCTAATCTGAACATTCAAAAAGGAAGTGATGCTGATGCACATTTAGTAAAAATGCATTTGTAAGAAATTAAGCCTAATTTGACTTTATCCTCCTCATTTGTAAACGTGTCTTTGTGCAGGAGTGACTTTACAGATGCCGTCCTCATCTCCATATCTCGGAGACTCAGTGACTGTGCGGTGTGTGGGGTCAGACAGAGAGAGACTGAACCTCCATAAAGATGACACAGAGGTGCAGAGAGATTCTACTCATCAGATCACACAGACTTTAAACTCTGTAGAGCTGAGGATCAGTCCAGTGTCTGCTGAAGATCAGGGATCTTATTCATGTGTGAGCAATGGGAACATAAAACTTCATCAGAAACCACTGAATGTAACTGGTAAGTAGTTTACTTGAAATATTCACCTGCTTTAAGAGATTGTTATTTGTTATGTGTTTATTCAACAAATCACAACTTAATAAAACAGTGTATTGTTGGTCTTTATCTGTGCAGGACGGAGACGCAGTATTTGGCTGAGAACATCCAGAACCTTCATCCCAGACCAGGGCAGTGTGACTCTGACATGTTCTGTGGAGGATTATCCAAACCCTCAGTGGCTCAGACGCAGCTCAGATTCGGACAATAACTTGGAAATATTGAAAGAAAACACTTACACTATCAGCGTGTCTCGTGGAGGAGTGTACTCCTGCAGAGGTTCAGATGAGTTTATCGTCACTGAAGAAAGTAATAAAGTCACCATTTGGGAGAGGGGTGAGTGGAAACACTGTACTTTTTCTTGAGCTTGTGTGTGGCTCATGTTATTCCACGATAGTTTGTACTATGGTTGGTCTATTCTTTCAGAAGGGTTTGTTTAGTATAACACAAGACCAAACAAAGCCTCAATCATCAGTTAAGTTTATTATTGTATCAATGTGATATCTGAATGCAACCTAGTCCAATAACGAGACAGAGATAGAGGGTGGGGAGACACAATAGAAAAATAGTAATATTTTCTAAATTGTATATTGTTTTTGCAGGTTTGCCTTTACAAATGCCTCCATATGCCTATTCTGGAGAGACAGTGATTGTTCAGTGTGAGAGGCCTGTCAAAACACATCTGTACTTATATAAAGATGGAGTCATTGTAAAAAATGACACAAATCATTGGTTTAAACGCACTTCTGAGACGACAGTGGAGCTGAGGATCCATGTGTCAGCATCAGACCAGGGCTGGTACTCCTGTGGGATCAATGAGGGAACATTATACGCTGGTCGACAACTTACAATATTCCGAGGTCAGTCCTGCTCACATACAGGACTCTGATCTGTTGTTCGTTCACATGTTTTTTATTGAGTGTAACACAGCCGTGCCACTAGAGGGCAGTAATGCACTTACAACATACATTGTAAAATTACTATTACAACATGATCAGCGTTCTAGTCTGGAAACCTGAACCTTATTACAAACATACTTTAAAAGCCTGAATAATGATATATGATCTAATGTTTTCACCACAGGATGGAGCCGCAGTGTTAACTTGACCACAGAAAAACACTTGATCCCAAACCAGGGCACAGTGAAGCTTAAATGTGAAGCACAAGGGGTTTCTGAATATGAATGGATCAGACGTTCTTCAGCTCAGAATTCTACCTTGGAAATATTAAAAGAAAACACACCTACTGTCACTGTCTCTCGTGGAGGAGTTTACTCCTGCAGTGGAAAACTACGGTTTAATAGACTGACAGCTGAAAGTGATCGTGTCACTATTTGTGAAACTGGTGAGTACATTTCTGTATCTTACCTTCTCCAACATGTTGGTTCAGAAAGATTAGTTTGAACTTTTCATAGCTGTTAATCCATGATATGTTTTAGTTTTATAGGTAAGGTAAAGGTAAAGTCTTTTTTATTGCCATTACACAATTGTTTGGAGAAAGGGAAACCTACGCAGACACTGCGAGAAAATGCAAACTCAAAAGTCTCTGTAAGGTCTGAGACTTGAACCCTGGACCTGTAAGTGGTTTCCTAAAACATGCACAATAGGCCAGTATGAATAGTGGTGTGAGTGAGTGGTTGGAGCAGCCCATGGCACAGATTGGCAGCCTCGCTCATGTCAATCTACCCCAGGGGCAGCTGTGGCTATAATAGTGTAGCTTACCTCCACTGAATATGGTGTGAATGAATCATGACTACAGTGTGGCACTTTGAGAAACTTGGTAACACAGGATTGTAAAGCGCAATATACAAGTGACTTGCTGTGAGGCAAGAGCGCTAACCACTCATACACTGTGTCGTCTATTTATAATATTCATGATAATGTTTTACCGAGGTATCAGTCTAAACACTTCCTTTGTTCATCAGACACATTATAGCTCCACTGGAGGGGCATCTCCAAACTGTTCAAAGGTCTGTCTAGATGAGACTGTATCTTATTTCCCGTGTGCCCTCTGTTGATTCCTCTGAATGTGTAGGATCAGCTACTGTACTCTAAACTCCACTTTGACAAATAGACAGACCACAGATTGGGAACCACTGCTGTCAGAAAGTGACCAGCCACCATCTGGAGGAAACTCCTTTTGGTCAGGATCTGAAACACATGAGCAGCATTAGTAAACTGAGACAGTTTGACCTTTTTTACCATATTTTCCCTGGAGGACTAGGGGGGGGGGATCTTATTTGTATAGCGCTTTTCATATGACACAAGTCACACCCAAAGCGCTTCACACATGAAAGGGAATGAATGAACCCCCTGTTCATTCACTCAATGCTGATAAGCTACATTTATAGCCACAGTTTCCCCTGGGGCAGACTGACAGAAGCGAGGCTGCACACATCTGTGCCAACAGTCCCTCCGACCACCACCAACCACTCACACATAGGCATTGGGTGAAGTGTCTTGCCCAAGGACACAACTTTAGTCTGCACCTGCAGTACCCGGGGTTTAAACCCCTGACCTTCCGATCAAGAGACGACCTGCTCTACCATCTGCGCCACCGTCGCCCCCTAGTGCACTATCATACTGTGTGTGTTGTCTCTACTCAGTGTCAAACAGAGCGGTGGTCCAGCCTGATCCTGCCTGGACAGAGGTGTTCAGTGGAGAGAGTCTGTCCCTCAGATGTGAGGTGGAGGATGAAGGAGGCTCAGAGTGGAGCTATGTCTGGAGGAAGTCTGGATTCACCTCAACAACAACAAGAGAATACACTCTCTCCAATGTGTCCGTGTCAGACAGTGGAGACTACAACTGCAGAGGGACGAGAGGGACTCATCAAAGCACACTGTGGAGCCAAGAGACCAGGCTCCAAGTGCTCAGTGAGTCCAATGTTTTTTGATCAAAAGGTCTATGTTTTTTTTTACAGACCTTCTTCATTTGCAGAACTATGACACCACCGCAGAACTAAATATCCTAAAAAGACTGTTTGGATCTGGTGTTTTTACTTTTAAAAATGTTACCGATACAGACCAATATTAAATTTTCACTATAATGATTTTTTTTATGGGGGGGGGGGGGGCGGCGGCGCCTAACTAGCTTTTCTGGAGTAGTTGCTCTAATATTTAAGATTAAATTCAGTACATCTCTGCCTGCAGGTAAACCTGTCCCCGTCCTCTCCGTGTCTCCGTTGTGGCTGAGTCCTGGCGCCTCTGTCTCTCTGAAGTGTAACATTACAGCGCCCTCTGCAGGATGGAGGTTTTACTGGTACCGAGCTGTTCCTCTTCCATCAGGCTCGTACTCATATGAGCTGCTCCCGGGGCTCACCTCAGGGACCGCACATGGTTCCTTCACTGTTCACAGTCTGAGCAGCACAGCAGGGTTTGTGTGTCGAGCTTCACGAGGGAGTCCAGAGGTCTACACTGAATACAGTCCACCACAGTTTGTCTGGTCTGCAGGTAGCTCTGCTGTCACGGACTCTTCTTCATTATCTTTACACTATAACACTGTAAAAGTCTGTATTTTCAGACACTGGATCCAGAGTGTCTCCGATTGTGCGTCCAAACAGCTCAAAACACCTCACCAATGACCCAGTGTCCGTGAGCTGTGGCTCCTCTGATGAAGACTGGAGAGTCCAGATGTTTTCTCTGACCACTCACTCTTTACACCAATGTCCCTCTCACACAAGGGACAAACAGGAATGTAATTTTTCCACAACTGAGGAAATCAGGACACTTTGTCTTTGTGTCTGTGGGCCAAAAACAATGATCTCAGTTTTGTCTGAGTTTAGTTGGAGAAAGTTGTTTTGCATCCACAAACTGATCTGTTCGATGCAGTGACAGAGAGTATCTACAGGCCCATGTTCACCTGCCGTCAGTGACACGTAGATCTGAGTGTCATCTGCGTAGTTGTGGTACGACACATGGTTGCTGTTTATTAGCTGGCCCAATGGAAGCATGTACAAGTTGAATAAGAGGGGTCCCAAGATTGACCCCTGGGGGACTCCACAGGTCATGGAAGACACAGTTGCCAATTTCGCTCCCCCCGTAAAGCTGTAAAGCACAGGGGGAGAAAAGGCAAAAAGCAAGAAAAATGTGCTGTCAAAGAAAAAGAAAATCTAGATTTGCAAACAGGTAATATATAAATAAATGTCTCTTGCATAAATCCACTTCCCATAGAGCCTACCTCTACAGCAACTAGCAACACAATGACAACTAGCACCATTATCCCAATACACACACATTTGACCAGAGGGAAAGAAGAATTATAGTATAGTGCCATGGACAATGACAACGTTATATTATCCTTAACCTGCGCACACAGCTTACGACCAAAAGAAAAATCAAACACATCCACTTTACTGAACACACCACGTTAGCTTACAGCACAACAATGGCCTCATCAAAAAGGAAACAGACATGATGGCAAAGCGGCCACAAGCCAAAAAAATATATAACTTTCACTCACCCGTCTGAAGTAACCTTTGTGTGCCTTCCGCTCAGCAAACTCGTGATCAAATACATTTTTCCCGTTCAGTTATTTTCAATGTAGAGTTATGCAAATCCGACCTACATCCTTCTGCCTTAAAATACGAAGGCGAGTTGGCTCGGGAAACGTAATGGTCAGCAGGGCATCATCAGTGGCACTGGGAAAGTTAGCCCGGAAAAGTTCATTGGTTTCACACAGAAAAACGAACTTCTGTAGCATTCGGCTATGTAGAGCATTAGCAACAGTGGCCTGGTGTTCCTGTTTGGCCTCCGTGAGACACAGGGGAAGTGTTGCATAATCATGAGCCACACACACACAATGACACGCCCCCACGGCGTGCGCTATTTTTCCGACTTTTTCAACTTTTTTAAATATACCAATACTGTCATCTAAAACATGGTGGGGCTTCTTCGTGATCTCAACTAAAAGAATCTGCCAAAAAGCAAAAATCCCCACTTTTCAAAAAAAATAAACTTCTTTCTCGATTTGTGGGAAACTGAGTCAGCCGACTTGTGTCCCTGGTCCTCGTGACGGGGCACATATGTTAAATCATACATTATGCTACAGCTGTCACCTCTTGGTCATTTGGATTGTTTTAGTGCAAACGAACATGCTTTCCAAACTCAAACAAATCTCCCCTGCAGGTAAACCTGTCCCCGTCCTCTCCGTGTCTCCGTTGTGGCTGAGTCCTGGCGCCTCTGTCTCTCTGAAGTGTAACGTTACAGCGCCCTCTGCAGGATGGAGGTTTTACTGGTTCCGGGCTGTTCCTCTTCCATCAGGCTCGTACTCATATGAGCTGCTCCCGGGGCTCACCTCAGGGACTGCTCATGGGTCCTTCACTGTTCACAGTCTGAGCAGCACAGCAGGGTTTGTGTGTCGAGCTTCACGAGGGAGTCCAGAGGTCTACACTGAATACAGTCCACCACAGTTTGTCTGGTCTGCAGGTAGCTCTGCTGTCACCGACTCTTCTTCATTATCTTTACACTATAACACTGTAAAAGTCTGTATTTGCAGACGCTGGCTCCAGAGTGTCTCCGATTGTGCGTCCAAACAGCTCACAACACCTCACCAATGACTCAGTGTCAGTGAGCTGTGGCTCCTCTGATGAAGACTGGAGAGTCCAGATGTTTTCTCAGACCACTCGCTCTTTACACCAATGTCCCTCTCACACAGGAGACAAACATGAATGTAATTTCTCCACAGCTGAGGAAACCAGGGCAGTGTTCTGGTGTGAGTCTGGACGTGGAGAAATGACTGACGCAGTGAACGTCTCCATTGATGGTGGGTTTACACATGTTTAATTTTCTGAAAGACTTAGTTAGAGAAAAGAGATACAGTATTACAGTTGTGAGTCTGGACATGAGAAAGTGCCGATTTCGATTTCATATTCTGGAACATGGCTCTGATGGATGGTGCATCTTTAATCTGCTGCTATGAGAAGCTGGTTTGTGTCTTCATCAGCTTTTCTGTGGATCGGGACTTAAGCTGGATTCACACCAACATGACAGTGTGGGAGCAGGGAGGGGGTTCTTTGGCTTATTATCTGTCCAGCTGGTAACACTTGGCCAATCACAGCGCTTCTAGTGCGGCGACAAACACACACATCCCGACGTTGTACAAAACCTGCCCGACCACGACCAGTCTGGACATAATTGCGTCGGTGTGAAAGGACCTTTACGCCCGGCTCACACTGAATCCGGTCCGGTTTCGGTCCTGAATTAGTCCGGTTTCCCCCCAAACTACCACTCACATTGAGTCCGGCTGACACTGTGGCTCCGCCGGCTCCGGCGCCAGATGCTGCTCAGGCACAGAAACGGCCCTCGCGAGAACAGAAGCGCACGCGAGTTTCCCTCTTGGTGCGAGGTCACGTCATAAGTCGCCCCATATATCGGTAGTTTTTATCAACAAAAGCCGTATTTGCCAGAACAACGACTCTCCCCAGTGAAGTGGATGCTTTAAACACACTAATGCCCCTGTGCCACTGGTAATGGAGACATGTTTACATTTACGACGTTACACGCGTTTACAGGTCGTAAACGAGACCAAATAAATAGTAAGCGGACAGATTTTATTTTGAAATACACCGGATCTTCCTCTCACGAGACCTGACTTCCTGTTTGGCTCGTGTTTTTCTGTCAGCTTGATCCGTTGGGGCTCCGGTATCCGGCAAAAATAGACTTCTTGCGGATTCTTTCCGTTGCCGCCGGATGGCCTCGGTAGCCGGAGCCGGACCTCGCGGAGCAGTGTGAGTGTGGCTACATTGGTTTGAATGACTTTCTAAGTTTGCGGACGCCGTACCGGACCTTAACCGGATTCAGTGTGAGCCGGGGGTTAGGCTCTTCTGTGTACATTTATAAAGTCTGTAAAATATCTCACTTTTTGTAAAATATATATAAACTACAGATTTTTTTTTTTTCTTCACAGAATATATGATTCTGCAGATCCCGACTCGACCTGATCCAGAGGGACATTCTCTTAATCTCACCTGTATAATCTTAATTTTAGGATTTTATCTCCCCTTAGTCCATTTCTATAAAGACGGACAGTTGATCCAAGAAGGATATTTAACAACTTACAGCATCTCTGCTCTGTCCAAGTCTGATGAAGGCTTGTACAAATGTGGAATACATTTCCTTCCTTCAGATCTGGTGTTAACGTCTCCAGAGAGTTGGCTGTCAGTCAGATGTGAGTTCAGTCCGTTTTGTAGTTGAACTGATTATATTACACTTTGTATAACTTGTACACCCTTTTTCTTCAGCGCCAGAGAAGAGGAGCTCTTCAGTTTTTGTGCTGGTGTTGGTTGGAGGAGTTTGCCTCGCTGTGTCTGTGTTGCTTTTGTGGCATTACAGAAACATCAAAGGTACAGCAAAATATTAGATAAATAATGGATATATATTTAATTCATTTCATTCTTTTTCTTTTCAGATTTCTGTGTTATGAGGTTGGTAAGAATCTTTAAACATTCACTGTTCTCAGTGTTTTTACTTGCATGTAAAGAAACATAATTTCTCAAAGGTCTCAGGAAACCAATCAGATGCCTCCTGCAGATCATGTGACGACGACCTCTCCTCATGAAGGTTCATATAAATATTCGTTGGTGCATAGGTCTTTGATTTGTGAGGAATTATACCCAACTCGAACAGGCGGTCATCTACTCTGGCCTTATTGCACAGCTTTATCATCAGTTCTACAACATTGATCCAACAAGGCAATAGTGAACAGACCAATATCAAATACATAAACACAATGAGGAAGGAAGAGGCGAGTTCAGCTTCCTGACAGCCTGGTGGTAGAAGCTGTTCTTCAGTTAGGTCAGTTAGACCTGTTATAGTGTTATATGTTAGAAAAGTAACCCTAACCCTATAATAAACTAAGGACTATTTATCTAGCATCAGATTCACTAAATATATGATTATATGAAAAAAAACGTGGATTGATTTTGATGTGCACCGTCCACCTCACTTTATGGAAATGTTTTTACACAATACATTTAAATGTTTAAAGATTTGGAAACAAATGCCTGGTCTTTTTCTACAGCGAAAACACCTGGAACACCGGCTGATAAAACGGTTTAGTCTGAAGTCAGAAGGACTGTGGGTATGGAGACACACAAACATAATCCAGTACATGCACCATCTTAAACTCTACATTTACACAGAATCTTGTTCTTATAGTAACTCGAGACTAAGGAACGTCTGTGACCTACAATCCTCACACCTTTGTGCCGTGGACAGGGTCCTATATAACCATCACAGGAGATGGTTTTGGACCCATCACTGTGATCTATATGCAAGAGTGGGATGGCAATCTCTAGAAGCGAAGCTCTTCTTGGTGTCCTGCCTGATTATTTGATAAATCTAATAAATGTCAGAGCAAATGCTCACCAGTTGAGGTCTCAGGTCATTTTGACTCTGGAGTCACACCGTGTTTAGACAGCATAGGGTAAAAAGGCTTTTTGCCGCTTTGTACCATATGTTTGTAATGAGGCACAGAAAACTTTGCGTGTGGACATTTTACTGACCCTTGAACAGTGTAAATCCCTTGTAAAGGAGTGTCCACCATGTGAATGTTCTTGTTTTAAAGTATTATGGTAATAATTTGTAAAACTGTTCAAACAGGTTTCTCTTGCAAATGAGAAACGGGCTACATGCGGGGAAATCCTGCATATAGCCCGTGACTTCTACCTGGTTAGATCGGTGCTGTACTTCCTGTCCCGCATCTTTTACATTCAAGGAAGAGGACCAAGAAGGCGGAGTGAGCAGTCGCAAAAGTTGCAGGGTCTGACAGAAAAAGTGATTTTGACATTCAAAACATATTTTGGAACAACAGTCATCCCTAAAGTCACTGTGAGATTGATAACACTCTTAAAAGACTTGTGAGATATATATATATTTTTAGTAAGGAGCACAAAAATAATATCTTTGAAAAAATGGCTAACATCCAGGATCAAGCTAGCATCAATGAACATGACTACAGCGTGGACGGGATACGTGAGGCATGTTTTGACGATTTTGTTGAAGAAGAGATGCAGATGGCAAAATATCTGAACGACCACGCTCTGTTACAGTGTCCAAATCCCAAAAAACTTAAGAGGAGAGGTGAATCAAGAGAAGTAAGCATGGACATTTTATATGACGCTATCCACACTCTGTCACAAAGATTTGAGGAAAGACGAAAGAAAGTTAGAAAAATTTTGAACAGCGCATTCAGAACAACGAGAAAGAGGTGACAGATGATAAAAATGAAATAATCCAACTCAAAACGCCAGTGGATATGCTGACAAAAGAGAACAAGGAACTGAAGGAAAGATCGCTAAGATGGAATCTCAAAGTGATCGGGCTACCAGAGAAAGAAGACAAGGATACAAGAGAAACGGTGATCGGTATTCTCACAAGAGTGATCCCGATGTCAGTGGAAAAACTACGAGAAAAGGTTGATACTGTCCATCGTCCGGGAAAGAAGGATGATCCTGCCTTCAACATGAGACCACGACCGATCATCATGCAGTTTGGAATGCGGACGACGAGGGACGAGATCTGGAGGAAATGGAGGGAGGCCAGAGTCTGCAAGAAGCTGCACATCCAATTCAGACAGGACTGGTCAGAAGAAGATGGTGAAGCCCGGGCAAAGCTGTATCCGACGGTGCAAGAGGCCAGGCGCAACGGGAAGTAAGCTTAAGTGTGTAAGCTTACTTATAATTTTACACCACATGGCTCCACCTTGTGGAACAACAGAGTGATAACAATAAGTAGAAAACAGTTGGTTTGAAAAGGGAATCGTTTTTATCACAGATATATTAGACACGGTAATTTTCTTAGGTTTACGAATTTTAAAACAAAATGCAATATATCTTCAATAAAGGTACTTGATTCATCTTCTGTACTCAGTAGTTGAAGTCCTCGAACGTTTCGCCTCTCATCCAAAAGGTTTCGTCAGGTCACAATCTGCACGCAGCTGAATATATAGACCAACGGGGAGGAGTTAGGGTTGGCCCGGCTCCTCCTCTCTAATCACAGCTACTCTCACCCGTGTGTAAACACCTTTGAAGTAGAGCGTCTCTAACCATCTGCTCACCTCAGTATCGGTCAGTCTTGTCCTATTCATAGCTATCACAGTAACACTATGCATTTAGATTTTGTGCATACCTCTGAAGGAATTTCAAGGAATTTCAAGGTCATAGAGACTTCCTCTTGGGATTCAAGTTTCAAGAGATGATATGCAGCAAGCTTCACCAGGGACTGAAATAAAATTGATAATATAAAAGAATGAATCAATAGGTTGTCATTGATTGGCGACGTGAAAACAGGAAGCGACCTCGCTCTCTCCTTGTGCAGCTGAGTTTTTTGCCTTTTTCTGCTAACTGCATTTGTGGTTTAAGTGTTCCACATTGTTTTTCTGGATACTTTTGTACGTCTTTGCCACGTTTTTGTGGAGGTTTGGTGGATTTGTTTACTTGGTCCTGAAGAAAGCAGCTTTTTAAAGGTAAACAAAATGCTAGCTTATCAGCTAAACCCATTTGAGACCTACACATTTCTTCTTCTGAGACACTGAAGAGGCACCAAGAGCCCCCACAGCTGTAGCACAGAGGAGGCGTCACAAGAGGAGCTACAGGAAACAAGTAAGGGACAAACGAGAGGTGGTGAAAGACTGTTGTGAAGCGGAGGGAGTGGAGGGAGGAAGAGGAAGGAGGAGGTGGAGCTGACCAGTGCAGGACACCACGCTCTGAAACAGGGACAAACGCAGGAGGCGCGGCACCATTTCAGAGGATCAGAGGAGACAGAGGGCAGCCAGTCAGGTTTCTTCTGAGTGCTACAGTTTCCCCGACCTCCAAGGTCATGCGGGTCAGGTCGACACAGTGGCAGCGCGGCTCAGCCGCAGCAGCTCAGGACTAACACCTGAACACTATTTCGTTGTACGCTTGTACAATGACAATAAAGCACTTACTTACTTAATACAAATTTTAATTCTACCAATAGACAAAGCTCCTGTCTATTAATGGAATTCAAGCCAACCACCATCCATCTAGTATTTAGCTGATGTCAAACAGAAAACCCCCAAAAGTTCTTATCGGATTGGGCAGCGCTGTAGGCCGAGGAGCCTTTTGATAAAATATAATAAAATAACTGTCAGCTATCCCACTTGATTAAGGTAGTGACTAAAGGCATTGTCTACTGTCCTTCAACTGCCTTGGCTGTCTGAATAAAATCATAATTACATTTCAAAGACTGTCTTTTAGTGGATAAAGAGTGGAGCGAGTGATCTCGTCACCAGACGTTCTAGCATGTACTACATATAGAGAAAACATTTACCTAATGTAAAAGGAAAGTTACTGTATGTAGGGCTTACATAATACATTGCACAAAAAAAGGAGGACAATTGTACATAAATTAATATTATACTGAGGATGGAAATGACAACTGGGAAGTAGCAAGATCACGAAGTATATTATGTATATTAACGTGCCTTTATAACATAAAACTAGTGACTTCGGTAATGTTATTAATGTTTGGCATTGGTAACCATCTGAAAGAAATATATATGGTTGCCTTTTGTTACTTGCTTTGTTCTAGACGTCGTACATGAAACGAGACCGTTGTTGTCATTGTGCTTCGTTTCTGTTAATTATATGAACATTTCAAACAGTGCTTTGTTAGTTTAGTCTGTGTTAAAAATAGCCGCTTTGAAGTGTAACAGGTTCTCTTTTGCAAATGAGGCAAATCAAAATATGATGCTGCTAATTGTATAATTGATCATGTAATTGCAATAGGATAAAGTTAATTCATAAACGGGTTGTGTGAGTGTGTGTGCTGCAGAGGTCGTGCATGCGACTGATACAGCAGCATTATTATTGTTGTTTTGTCATCAGTTCCTTTTTGGGGAATTATACAGTACATGAGTTTCAGTCATGTAATGCCTTAAAGTAAATACCATCTTGTAAATAGTTATTTCAGCCATGATCAGAAACTGCAGACGTATATAATCCATTTTATTGCTGTTTCCTTGTTGCTGTTTTGTTGTATTGATTTTGGGGGCGGCTTTTAAGCTTTTCAGCCCTTTAGAGCAGAATGTTTACTGCTCAAATAAATAAATAAAATAAAATAAACCAATGATCCAAGTGAAAATCCTTCTCTGTACTCCTTCAAAAACTATACAAAAAATGTCAGGTCAAGTCAGCTGCAGCTCTGATGCCTTATGACTGTCCTCAAAATAATTGAGAACCTCAGACGACAGGAGGCGCGAGTCAGTGTCTGAGTTGGATAAATATACCGTCAAAATATAAACTTAGACTTCCTGAACATAATGTGTGTCATTTCCTGTGGGGATTTACCATCAGCTGTTTCATAGGAAAACGATTTATTACTGTAAAAAATTACCATATTTTTGCGGTAATTTCTTACGGTGTAGATCTCAGTGGGAAGTGCAGCCTTTTTTTCCGCATTTCCAATATGGCTCAAGAAGAAGTAAAAGTATGGTATGGAAAACACCCCTTTTGTCTTAGCTCATCAGTCAGTGTGAAAAGGAAGGAAATATTCATTTTTAAAGTTGTGACTTCCTCTTAGCTCTGTGTGTGTGGTGAGTTGAAGATGGACGCCCGTCAGCTCTGGACGCTGACTTTCTTCTGTGAGTGTTTTACCATCCACTGTAAAAGAGGATTCTGGCTTTGTTCACTATTCGCTCTTGTTTCAGATCTCACCGCTGTGCTCTGCAGACCCACCAATGGTAAGTCTCTCTCGTCTGATATATTCTGCATAAATGTGGTTTTCAAACATCTCCGACTCCCGTCTCCAACTAATTATAATTAGCCGGGAGTCCACACACCGTCCAGCCCATACGTGGCACCACAGGTTGGCCATTATCCGTGGCCCACCCTACGGTCTGCATCATTCAATGTCCCCTGCCTCTCCCAGGACAGAGACAGCTGCACCTGTCGGTCACCTTTGACTGCAGGACCTGTCGCTCATCTGTCTGTGTCTGTGCAGAGTGTTGCATAGTGCGCTCTGCTCCAAAAACTATGTCCGTTCCTCGTGTCCCCGACCCGAGGCTTGTGGTCCCCACAGCGCTGTCAGTGACCAGTGGGGGCAGAATCCAGTGTGGTCATTGATCAATGTTTAAAACTTATTTTTTAAGAAAAGGAAAAGATCCGCACAACTGAGGTTTGCTCACCGATTTATTGTTCACCGAAGGTGGTGGTTACGTTTCGGGTCTAGCCCTTCATCAGACATAAAACTTATTTTTTACCCGAAGATGCAGATGTATATTTTTGCGCCTTCCCTCTTCCTCTCTCCGATGTGACCGACTCCAGAGACACTACAGCCCGCTCTGTTAGGGCATCTGAACTTATATTTGCTGATGATTGTTTTACGTTTTGTCTGACGAATGAAAGGAATGAACTTCATGCACGATGCCTGTGCAGGAAGTCTGCCCTGGTCGCTGGCCGCGTTGGCACAAGTTTATTTAGACCAGAGCAGTGTGACTCTGACATGTTATGTGGAGGATTATCCAAACCCTCAGTGACTCAGACGCAACTCAGACTCTGACACTCACTTGGAAATATTGAAAGAAAACACTTACACTTTCAGCGTGTCTCGTGGAGGAGTTTACTCCTGCAGAGGTTCAGATGAGTTTATTGTCACTGAAGAAAGTGATAAAGTCACCATCAAGGAGACTGGTGAGTGGAAACACTGTGCTTTTTCTTGAGCTTGTGTGTGGCTCATGTTATTCCTTACTTTACTTTAATCGTGATTTTAAGGGACAATGTACAGAGACATTAAGCTCATAGAGACAGATGTACTGCACCAGATTATAGCTAAATACTGTAGCTAGTTTCCATCTGTAGTCCCTGGTTACAGAGAAATAAATAACAATATACAGTATAACAATGCAACACTTTACCAATCACTGCATTTAATTCTGCATCAGTGCAATCACCATTTCCTTTTTTTACAGACATATTAAACTACATTAAAGTCATTCAGTGTTGTTCCCTCTAGTTCACAGTATGTAATCCAATAGCTACATTATGTCATACTACACTGACACTGGTCCAAGAATCTAAAACCAGCCTCTGTCAGTGCTGGCAGGCTTGGCCTCTCCGCAGCCACGTTTTCAATTCCCTGGTAAAAAATAATGTAATGTAACTGTATGATTGTTTAATTCATTTGGGAGATTATTCCATTCTTTGATTGCTTTTTATGAAAATGCTGATTCTTCAAATTAAGTTTTGTGTTTTGGAGCACTACGTGTAGCGCTATTTGTCACTTGAGATGTTAATTGTACAAAGTTCTGAAGAGAAGCAGGTGCAGATTTATCTATGATTCTGTACGCCGATCCACGATATGGTAGAGTTTGTACTATAGTTGGACTATTGTTTCAGAAGCGTTTGTTTAGTTTGTTTGCTCCCGACAATCTACCCCAGGGGCAGCTGTGGCTATAATAGTATAGCTTACCTCCACCGAATATGGCGTGAATGAATCATGACTACAGTGTGGCACTTTGAGAAACTTGGTAACACAGGATTGTAAAGCGTAATATACAAGTGACTTGCTGTGAGGCACGAGTGCTAACCACTCATTCCCTGTGCCGTCTCTTTATATTATTCAGGAAGTGTAGTTCAGAGGAACAAATGTTTCGCCGAGGCATCAGTCTGAACGAACACTTTGTTCATCAGACACATTATAGCTCCACTGGAGGGGCATCTCCAAACTGTTCAGAGGTCTGTCTAGATGAGACTGTATCTTAGTTCCCGTGTGCCCTCAGTTGATTCCTCTGACTGTGTAGGATCAGCAACTGTACTCTAAACTCCACTTTGGCAAATAGACAGACCACAGATTGGGAACCTTTGCTATCAGGAAGTGCCAGTCACCATCTGGAGGAAACTCCTTTTGGTCAAGATCTGAAACACATCACGGAGGAGAGTAGCCAAGGGCGTAGGTTTCCTCCCCCAATAAATAAATAAATAAATATAAATACCTTTTAAAATGAAAAAAATAATGCCACCAGACTTGTCAAACATCGTCACTTAACCATATTAATAAGACTCTTTGCTTTGTTGTAAGTGAAAATCAGGCTCTTCTGACCTGCCCGTGCTGCCCCTCCCCTCACTGCTGCGCTCAGAGAACACAACAGAAACACGCCGCTCTCCTCTCCCACTTAACTTGTTCATGAAATAAGACTGGAAAGTCCAGATGTTTACTCTGACCAATCTCTCCCTACACCCGGGTCCCTCTCGGACAGGAGACAAGCATTAATGTATTTTCTCCACAGCTCAAGTGTTCTGTTGTGAGTCTGGATCTGGAGAAATGACTGAGTCCGTCAGCAGCACCATTCACGGTATGTTTACACTTTTGAGCGTCTTTATGGAAAGTTAGACAACGCTACAACACTGTACACAGAAAGTGGATTATACAGTATTGTGTGGCAGAGGAAACACTGTAGATAGTTTACGTTTGCCGTATCAAAGAACTAAGTGTTACCACAGTGAGGTTTAGGATCAGAGACGTGACAGATATTTAATACAGAGCAGCATTAGGCCCTGGTTGGATTATAAAGCTGAAGATTTTGGGCCCGATCTTGAGTTTCTAAAAGCAGACTGTAGACTAGACTTTTGCGCAGACAGAGACAGACTCCCATGGCGATGTTATGCACTCCCGAAGCTTTACGTCCTACTACAAGACTGTTAGAAAATTCTGTATTTGATGTTAACACCAAAGTATTAAGTTTACTGTTATAGGCAGTGGCCTGTCTGTTTGGTTAAAGTCATAAAACCCCCATGAAAGGAAACATTCCTAAGCACTGAAGCTTGACTTCAAGCTTCAAAAGCAAATGGTAAACGATTATTTGTTTTTGGTAATCGCAGTTTGGGTCTGAACAACTGATGTGCAAAGTAATTTCCTGACCTCCTGGGTTTTTTTGGAACATGTGACCTTTGTATGCAGCCTGACCCCAACTTGTGTTTATGCAGGAACAAAGATAAGTAACCTTGAGAGGAAGGCAGGAAATACCCCCTGTTCTTTCTCCTGGGCTCAGGAAGGGGGGTGAAAGTTGTATGACCCTGACAAGGAAGGACTGGCTGTGGGTTCAGGAAAGGAGGGGTCCAGGGGGAGAGGCTGTGATGGGATGGGATGTACCCTTGGGTCTTGTTGGAAAGACGGGGTGTGGTTATGTTTCTTTAAATATTCGTATCGATGAGTTTGAGCAAAGGACAGGCTGGCTGCCTGAGCGCCTTTCGTCTCAGCTCCCGGATTCGATATAAGAGAAATAAACCTTATGTCTGAACCGATGTGTTTGTCAATCTGTTAATATTTCTGACTTTAAGAAATAACAGAGCATTTCCAGGTCTGCCATGAAGAACAGGCAATATTCCCTAACAAAGACTCTGTAGAGAAATAGCTTGTAGTTTGTCCTGAAGTGCTTGTTGTAGTCAGCGCTGTTCGTAGCAAAGGACGCCACAGCCCGCCCCTTTTTTCTCTAAGCAGCCCCCTCTTTACTTGGAGCCGAGTCTTTGGGATCTGATCATTTTAAAGAGCCGTTCAAAAGACTCAATAAGTCTCTTCTTAATACAACATTTGAATAACGCCAGCCAGATAACAAAGTATAATATATCTAAGACTAAAGACGTGTTTGTGAATAAAATCTTGCAGCACAACAAATAAAATGAGGCCGCAACTTTTTGACAAATCCTTTTTAGTTTGTTTAGCTTTGACTATAGTGCAAAGGGCTTTCACTTGTGTCGCCAGCTCCATTGTTGGAGTGATTTTTGTGTTTGTTCGGGGAAATTCTGGGTTGACTGAAAAAAAAGGTCCGTCTCTGTTCACAATTGAGATCTGGTTTGAACCGTTCACTTTAAAGAGCCGTTCAAAAGAGCCGCTTGGTTACGATCAAAATCACTAGCTCTCCGGGAAAAGTACTGGCGCAATATAGTTTGGACTCAAGATACCAATTTGATTGGGCCCAGAGTCTTCTCAAACTAACCTTTGGGGGCTACCTGAAGCGAATGTCCGCCACGGCGTCACATAGAATAAATCTTTGCAGGCTGTTGACTGAAGCTGTTGGAAGGACAATTTTGATGATTTCAGGAAGGCTATTCTAGTGGGTGAAACTGGAAACAAGAAGTCCAGGCGTTTGGATTATTACAGTCCTGACCACTCACAACAAGAGAAGATGGAATCAGTCTAGTCAACGATATTGGGAAATGTCTTCTACGTTTGAGGGTTTCCATTTCACTGATTATTGTATTTGTTAAGTTTGTAACATGTGTCAAACTTGATTTTTTTTTTTTATCTTGACAGATTCTGTGATCTTGTTGATCCCGGCTCGACCTGTTCCTGAGGGACGTTCTGTCTCTCTCACCTGTGAACTGGAACAATCTGCTGAATTCTCCTCAGTCCGTTTCTATAAAGATGGACAGTTGATCCAAGAAGGATCCTCAAGAACATACAACTTCTCTGCTCTGTCCAAGTCTGATGAAGGCTTGTTCAAATGTGGAATACATCTTACTTCAAATCAGGTGCTGACATCTCCAGAGAGTTGGCTGTCAGTCAGATGTGAGTTCATTCCTTTAGTAAAGCTGAGCACACACTACATTTTTTGCCTATTCCTTTAAGACTGAACGAATTGTACTTCGATGCATTCTAATATAAATGGTCTAATTCTTTTTCCAGCGTCAGAGCATTGGAGCTCTTCAGTTCTTGTGCTGTTGCTGGTGTTGGTTGGAGCAGTTTTCCTGATTGTTTTCGTGATTCTGCTGTTGCTTTTGTGGCGTTGCAGAAAGAACAAAGGTACAGCAAAATATTAGACAAATAATTTTGAAACGGCTAAATGGATACAGAAAATATATTTAAACCCGTTTTGGCCTGTCTGGGCCTTCATCAGGGCATAAACTGCAGTAAAATACATTGCCATTTTCTTAGAATCTAAAATGGTAAATGGTAAAAGGACTTATATAGCGCTCTTCTACCTTTATCAGGCCCAAAGTGCTTTACAGTAAGGAACCAGTCACCCATTCACACTCTCATTCATACGCCTTAATATTGAGCTCACACTTATTCACTGATGCGCCACCCCAAGCTGAACAGAACACACACATTTTTAGACCAACTTCACCACAGTATAGCGCCTCCTTTTCTATACCGACATCGTCCAAAATGTTAGTTTGGACGATTTGCATGAAACGTTGCAGGTATATTCTACACAATAGAACAAATTAAAATATATATATAACAGTCATGTAATATAATACTCTCTACAATGGCATATTTTCCTGAATCATTCGAACATGCAATGATCTACTGAGCTCACTGGACAGAACAAGCTCATTAGCAGGTACACTTCAGCACAGTACAGCGCCACCTACCTATACCTCGAAAATTGCAGTTTGAGTGATTTTTAAGAAACGTTGCAGGTATATTCTTCACAATGAAATAGACAAAAAGTTATATTACATGTGTATGATATTTTGTACGATGTGGGCGTGGCCAGGCTAAATGTCCCAAAGATTGCATATTATCCTTTATAATTCGCACGTACCTTGTCAGATGGATTTGGAAATGTAATCAGTTATGAACTGGATGAAAATGAATCCATTCTCATGACAATAGAGATGGTCCATGCTATAGCGCCGCCTAAAACAGGGATAAGGCCAGTGTCAAATTTGACCCCATTCAGATGAAAATGCGCATTGTCCGGCATAGTCCAAAACCGTTCCGTACAGTGAAAGGGGACATCAGGACAAACCAAAAACTGAATTCAAGCGCCACGCCCGGAAGCACAGTAAGTCGACCAAAAAAATGGCTCTTAAGTGGCTTGTAAGTGGCCCACCCATCCTCCATGAAAAAAAACAGAGTTCTTAGCCTGGCACCATGCTGGTCTCTGTTTCTCCTGAAATCCGTAAATTTCCCCCTTTATTCACAAAAGCCACACTTTTAGACTCCTACGTCTTTATACTATCCCCCTGTCACAGAAAGAAGCTTTAATTTAGACTTTTTTTTGCTCCAAATTCAGTTTTTTGAACTGTACAATTAGACGAAGTTCAGATTGGCTGTTTCCTGTCCGTCTCTCTGTGTGTTCCTCATACTATGTGGGTCTCACCAAAATATTATATACTCAACTTATATAGCGCTTTTCTACCTTTATCAGGCCCAAAGCGCTTTACAGTAAGTACAGTTATTTCGGCCCAAAAGCACCGCAACCAAGAGGCCCAACGGAAAAACGTCCCGACTCTCCCGATTACCCAGCACGCCACTGCTCTCTTCTCTGCTGTAGGCTCGTTCCCCTCGGTAAACCTGCCTCCTCTTGCTTCAAAAAAACAGGCAAACTTGCCAGGGCAAAAGCTAGCAGGCGCCTGGTTGGGTGTAAGGCCGAGGCGAGAGCAGGTTTGGCCGAGAGCGAATGGGACGGTCGCAAGGGGGGGGATTACCCAGGGGCGAGGGCCTCTATCGCCGCTTGCGGCTTTAATTTACATTTGTTTTTTGTTTCGTTTTTTTTCAGATTCATGCTTTGTGAGGTATGTAATGATCTTTCACATTCAATGTTCTGTTTGTTTTTTGTATGTAATTAAAATATTATCACTAACAGGTCTCAGGAAACTGTTCCACCTGAGGGTGAGTAGACTCTAAAATGTCATTTACATTTTACACCTCAGCTGTGACCAACACTTCACTCAGAGGCATATAGTATTAAAATAATTTTTACCTCTACTTGATAAATTATGTTTGGAACATACTGTACTCTTCACTGTAAGTAATAATCTGTAAAGCTCTGTCATAGGACAGATGAAAATGAATAACATTTCCTAGTACCTTTAGCTAATATTTATTTTATCAAATATTTTCATTTATTTAAACACAAATTAGACAATGTCCATAAGTACTGTAGTTGTTTTACGTAAGTATTTTATTTACTTTCTTTATTTTAAATAATTAGGCTTTACCTATCTCTGCTCCCACTACGAGGCCTCCCTATTATTTCCCCATAGATTGTCTGTGACTGTTATATATGATAATAAAAAGAGGTTTGCACAAAGTAATCGTAATGTGGATCTTTTGAAATAATAAACTGATACAGTCGACTACAGCAAAATGCAATCCTGATATTATGAGGAGTTAAACGTGTTATTGTAAAGTATTTTGGATTCACAGCGATGAACACTGAGCTTCAACGCAGAGATCAAGAGGACATTTATCAAAACGTTCAGCAGCAGGAGAACGACTACGACAACATTCAGAAGCAGCAGGTACAGCTGGTCTCTAAAGTTCTAACAACAACAATTATGCTCACAGCAAATAAATATTAAAATGTTCACCTTGTTTGTTTTCTGCAGATGGTTATATGATGCATTCAAATAAAAAAAAGAAAAAGCCACAGAACATTTTTCAGCGTCTGCCTGTAAATTTAAATGGGGCTTTCAATATAGTCAGTCATTGCCATGTTTTTTTTTTTTTGCCTACTAACTATGTATGTGGGATCATTTGTACTTTTTGTCTCAAATATTATCAGACCAAGATCTAAAATATGTTTTGTAATATCAGTTATTCCTTCATTTTAAACATTTTAACATCTCCCAATAATATCCAAACCCTTGAATCTGATTTAGTATGTTCTTGCATCCACAGAGGTGTGATCATTGATTTATCAGCAAATACAACACAGTTTTAATGTAAATATTACATACTGCTGTATATGTAAACGTCTGTTCAAAACACATGACATGTTTATTTTTCTGCAAACCTTGCACTAAGAGGTTTCATCGTCCTGTATCCACTTGCTCACACACGACACCATCAAGTGGACGAGAGCTGACATTGCAGACACGACTGCAGTTCTTCAGCAGCTTATAGTAGAATTGGGACTCCAACCGTTTTTACCCAGCGAGCTACTTTTACGCAACAAACCAGATTGGAGAGATACTTATGCTTCAAAGACACTTGTGTAAAATGTGTCTTAGATGGACTTCAACCAGGAGAAGACTTGAGTTTAGTCCTTAAACTTCACTATTCTGACCCAAATGTTTGCAACCAGGAACCAGGAAATGCGACCATATTAGTCCAGTGCTCCGGTCTCTGCACTGGCTTCCTGTCTGTTGGGGCTGGTGAACCAACACAAACAATAATTATTATAAGAAAGCGAGACAAGACAGAATACCTTTTACTGGCCAGGAGAGACGAAACAGAGATAAAGACCCAGTTCCAAAAGAGGAGCTGAATATAAATCTTCCGCTCACTTCTCTGGGCTCTCTGAGCGACCCTTCTGACCTTTTATTATGTCCACGCCCCTAATTTACATAGCACGACTCTGGTCTAAAGGGAAAAGGGGAAAAAAACATAAATGATGCCAGAGCCGTGAGATAACAATGTTGAAAGCATACAATGTTCTCATTATTTTCATCCTTGAGACAGTCGGTCTCACAGTACAACTCTCCCAGAAACCCAGGCAAAGGGAGTAACCCAGGCAGATAAGATTCATTCAGTTTTATAAAGCAAAGAATCTGTAACTCAAAGCACAAACATTAATAATATCTTTTCAGTCAGCAGGTTATAACGTCTAAGACAAAGCAAAATATAGAGAATAGATATTTTTCCCCAACACTGTCGCTCAGAGAAAATAATTTAAAACAGCTCTGCTTGTTACAAGTCGTTTCATGGTTTAGCACCAAAGTCCATCTCTGACATGTTAGAGCCGTATGAAGCATCTCAGGGAGGGGTCTCCTGGTGGTTCCCAGAGTCAGGACTAAACACGCTGAGGCTAAAGCTAAAATCTGGAACAGTCTTCATGAGGATGTGAAACAGGCCTCAACTCTGACAATGTTCAAATCCAGGCTGAAAACAGTCCTTTTTACCCGTGAATTTGACAACTAAAAGTATTTTATTTGCACTCTTTACAATAATAAATACATTTTTATGTTGATGTTTTATGGATTAATTTGATCTGCTTTGTGTATGAATTGTGCTCTACAAATAAAATTGCCATCGCTTTGCAGATTGTGTTCAATATGTTCAGAACCAAGAGAAAATGTATCTAAAATGTGAGTCAAGCGTATGTAAACATGCAGAAATAGTTTTGGCGAGCGACCTAGAAAGGGCTGGAGAGCGTTTTATCCGTACAATCCGTTTTGATAATAATCAAAAACATGTGAGTGATGTTGGTCAGTAGAAAGGACTTTCAGCCAAAAGATGAATGTGGAGGTTTGGGAATCCAGTCACTAAGCAGAGACTGAGAGGAAGAGGGACTGTATTGTTTGGCCATTTGTGACCGTGTGCTTTGAGTGACAGACAGAAACTTAACTGCGATGTGGGGCCGTACCATATGTGTGAAGTTAAAATACATGTCAAAGCAATTAATGATACTAAAAATAAATTGCTCATGAAAAAGGAAAAATATAAAGAGGGCTCCTTGATGGGCCTGAGGCTCTGTTGTTCCCCCCGTCGACGGGCCTGGTTGTATTTATTTAGAGGCTTCTTTGTATTTTCTTACATAGACAACACCAGTTTGATTTAATTCTGACAATGATCTATTTAAATAAGTTCATGTTGGCGTCACTAAACAGCTTTGACAGGAAAACTATTTTCGGTTTAATGTTATGTTCGTCCCTAAGCAACTTCTGCAGGAAAAAGTGAAGTGAAAAGGTTTCTGTGCCGCTAAAGTAAAGTGTGATTCATTTCAATTAATATTTTTAATGGCATTAAATCTTATATTATATTGGAAAAGTCACGGCCTTAATGTTATAATAGAAGTAAAAAGCAGTGACCCAAAGTGAAGGTACTGGGTGAAATTCACACTTCAGTATAATTGTATTTGAGCTGAAAAGTGTCATTTATGTGTTTGTGTTCAAAATTAAAATGTAGAAGGAAGGAACAGTGCATAGTTTGGTTTAGTTTTTATGTCCATACAAAGCTTTTGTCATTTCTAGAGTGACTGTCTTAGCTCATCAGTCAGTGTGAAAAGGAAGGACATATTCAATGTAAAAGTTGTGGCTTCCTGTTAGCTCCGTGTGTTTGGTCATTGTCTATGATAATGATACTGAAAATAAATTACTCCTAAAAAGGGAAAATATAAAGCGGGCTCCTTGATGGGGCCCCCCAGTCCTAAAGCACGTACCCTGTTGTCCCCCCCCCCCTGTCGACGGACCTGGTTGTATTTTTTTTTAGAGGCTTCATCGTATAGACAACAGCAGTTTGATTTATTTTGGGGAATGATCTTTTTAAATAAGTTCATGTCGGCTTAACTGTGAATCAACAGCTCAGACAGTGAAACAATGTTTGGCTTTTGTTGTGTTCGTCCTTAAGCAACTTCTGCAGGAAAAAGTGAAGTGAAAAAGTGTCTGTGCCGCTAAAGTAAAGTGTGATTCATTTCAATATTTTTAATGGGATTAAACCTTATGTAATTAATAATTGGGAAAAAGTCCCAGACTTAATGTTATAACAGGAGTAAAAAAACAGTGACCCAAATCATCCATCCATCCATTTTCTTCCGCTTTATCCGGGGCCGGGTCGCGGGGGCAGCAGTCTCAGCAGAGATGCCCAGACTTCCCGATCCACGCACACCTCTTCCAGCTGTTCTGGGGGGACCCCGAGACGACACCAGGCCAGCTCGGAGACATAGTCCCACCAGCGTGTCCTGGGCCTTCCACGAGGCCTCCTCCCAGTGGGACATGCCTGGAGCACCTCC
This sequence comes from Proterorhinus semilunaris, assembly GCA_021464625.1. Taxonomy (NCBI): domain Eukaryota; kingdom Metazoa; phylum Chordata; class Actinopteri; order Gobiiformes; family Gobiidae; genus Proterorhinus; species Proterorhinus semilunaris. The sequence goes on from CM038346.1 coordinate 5,399,182, forward strand.
CGAGGGAGGCGACCAGGAGGCATCCGGTACAGATGCCCTAGCCACCTCAGCTGCTCCTTTCGACGTGGAGGAGCAGCGACTCGAGTCCGAGCTCCTCCTGGGTAACTGAGCTCCTCACCCGATCTCAAAGGGTGCGCCCAGCCACCCTGCGAAGGAAACTCATTTCGGCCGCTTGTATTCGCGATCTTGTCCTTTCCTGTCCCAAATCATTACAAAAGTAAAAAAGTACTGGGTGGAATTCATACTTCAGTATAATTGTATTGAGCTGAAAAGTGTAATTTATGTTTTTGTGTTGAAATAAAGTCAAAATTAAAATAAAGTAGAAGAAAGGCAAACAGTTTAGTTTAGTTTTTATGTTCATACAAAGCTTTTGTCATTTCTAGATTTACTCTCAGTGGGAAGTGCAGCCGTTATTCCTCGAGTAAGCAATATGACTAAAGAAGAAGTAACAGTAGGGTGTGTTGAAAGAATTTCTTCATCTCTTCAAAATTAACTTCTTTGTCTTAGCTCATTGGCCAGTGTGAAAAGGGAGGAAATATTCAATGTACAAGTTGTGGCTTCCTGTTAGCTCTGTGTGTGTGGTGAGTTGAAGATGGACGCCCGTCAGCTCTGGACGCTGACTTTCTTCTGTGAGTGTTTTACCATCCACTGTAAAAGAGGATTCTGGCTTTGTTCACTATTCGCTCTTGTTTCAGATCTCACCGCTGTGCTCTGCAGACCCACCAATGGTAAGTCTCTCTAGTCTGATATATTCTGCATTAATGTGGTTTTCAAACATTTCCGACTCCCGTCTCCAACTAAATACAATTAAGACGAAGAAAATGATCTTTCATTTTAGCCGGGAGTCCACACACCGTCCAGCCATGTTAAAAGGAGTCTGTTTCTGAGTATAAGTATGTTACATCATTTGTACCACAAACAATCTGCATTTGGATTAACTCAATACCTTTGGGTTCACCTGATGTGAGGGACTCATTTTAACTCAAAACCCTTTCAAAGGAAAAGGGCCACCGTTTTTAAATACTGATATGTTCTTAGACGAGCTTAGACGAGTTGATCTGTAGCTGTCTGGTCTTTAAGCGTGTTCTCAGTCACGTAAACAGAGCACAGACAGCGTTAGCATTTAGCCTCTCCTCCTCTATTGACCTGAGTAAAGCGTTTGATACAATAAACTATGATGTATTAATTAATAAACTAGAACATTATGGAATAAGGGGGGTAGCTCTACAGTGGGTTACCAGTTACTTAAAAAATAGAAAACAATGTGTGAAAATCTGTGATTATCAGTCGAGTTGTCGACAAATTGTGTGTGGTTTACCTCAAGGTTCCATTCTGGGCCCAAAATTGTCCATCCATCCATTTTCTTCCGCTTTATCCGGGGCCGGGTCGCGGGGGCAGCAGTCTCAGCAGAGATGCCCAGACTTCCCGATCCACGCACACCTCCTCCAGCTGTTCTGGGGGGACCCCGAGGCGACACCAGGCCAGCTCGGAGACATAGTCCCACCAGCGTGTCCTGGGCCTTCCACGAGGCCTCCTCCCAATAGGACATGCCTGGAACACCTCCCGACGAGGCGACCAGGAGGCATCCGGAACAGATGCCCTAGCCACCTCAGCTGCTCCTTTCGACGTGGAGGAGCAGCGACTCGAGTCCGAGCTCCTCCTGGGTAACTGAGCTCCTCACCCGATCTCGAAGGGTGCGCCCAGCCACCCTGCGAAGGAAACTCATTTCGGCCGCTTGTATTCGGGATCTTGTCCTTTCGGTCATTACCCAAATCTCATGACCATAGGTGAGGGTGGGAACGTAGATCGATCGGTAAATCGAGAGCTTTGCCTCAGACTCAGCTCCCTCTTCACCACAACAGTCCGATACAGCGATCGCATCACTGCTGACGCCGCACCGATCCGTCTATCGATCTCACGCTCCATCCGTCCCTCACTCGTGAACACGACCCCGAGATACTTGAACTCCTCCACTTGAGGCAAGGACTCCCCACCGACCTGAAGCGGGGAAACCACCTTTTTCCGGTTGAGAACTATGGCCACAGATTTGGAGGTGCTGATCCTCATCCCGGCCGCTTCACACTCGGCTGCAAACCGCCCCAGTGCAGCTGGAGGTCTTGATTTGATGAAGCCAACAGAACAACATCGTCTGCAAATAGCAGAGATGAGATTCTGAGGTTCCCAAACCGGACACCCTCCGGCCCCTGGCTGCGCCTAGAAATTCTGTCCATAATGAACAGAACCGGTGACAAAGGGCAGCCCTGGCGGAGCCCAACACGCACCGGGAACAGGTCTGACTAACTGCCGGCAATGCGAACCAAGCTCCTGCTGCGGTCATACAGGTAACGGACAGCCCTTAGTAGAGGGCCCCGGACCCCATACTCCCGGAGCACCCCCCACAGGGCACCACAAGGGACACGGTCGAACGCTTTCTCCAGATCCACAAAGCACATGTGGACTGGTTGGGCAAACTCCCACAAACCCTCGAGCACCCGATGAAGGGTATAGAGCTGGTCCAGTGTTCCACGACCAGGACGAAAACCGCATTGTTCCTCCTGAATCCGAGGTTTGACTATTGGCCGGATCCTCCTCTCCAGCACCCTGGAATAGACCTTACCAGGGAGGCTGAGAAGTGTGATCCCTCTGTAATTGGAGCACACTCTCCGATCCCCCTTCTTGAAGAGAGGGACCACCACCCCGGTCTGCCAATCCAGGGGCACTGTCCCCGACCGCCACGCGATGTTGCAGAGACGTGTCAGCCAAGACAGCCTGTAACAACCCTCTGGGATTGCCCCATGTATGGAGCGATATTCACTCTCTCGGCCCCCACCGGCGGCTCCATTCCGAGCATACGCCCCCGGGCCTTCGGAAACGCATCCCATTTGTCCACCGTTCGCGCAGCCGGTCGAGCTGGTTTCCTTCCTGGTTCTTTAAAAATGTCAGTATGCGAAAGGCAGCAGGAGGAGTAGCAGTGCGTAGTAGCCGCGTGGGAGAGCACGATCATTGAAGACTGGAATTAAAGGCGTCAACTCCGCCGGTAGCCGTGTGTCCTAGTAAACCGCTGGTTGTCCAAAAATAGTACTATTTAGCCCTGTTCGAAGAATCCGTAAAACACGGAAGTCCAACAGCGGGTGCGTCCCGCATGTCGCTGACGTCATCACGTCACGCGTCATTGTACTACCTCCCCCATGAGTTTTCTTAGATTTGTATTTTGCCCCATTGTGAAAAGCTTTGTATTTTGATGTAAAAATGTAATTGTTCTTATTTAGACCATACCACTGCGCCTGAGTGACCTGACTGGCACACACGCACCCAGACAGTGGCAGTGAGTTTATGGTTGTGTATTGATGCTGGTAAAATGTATTGATTGCTCATGCATTGTGTGAAATTTGTGTTCCCTCTGTTAGAGTGGGGGTTTGTGTGGAGCTGCCCTCCCCAAACCTTTTCGGAGCTGGACTATATTACTTCATTTGTAAAAGACATTTCACGGACAATTTGTATGCGGGTTATTTTTGGGAGTTTTGTGGGGTTCTCTTTTCTGTTATTCTAAACAAACAATATACGGAAAGCATTCAACTGGTGTTCCTTGACTTATGTCATTCAGAAAAGGGTGTATGCCAAGTAGTGTATGTCCTTGTGTGTGTGTATTGGCCTAAGATATTCAAACTGAACACGAATACAGCATCCTATGTTCCAGGAGGGAGACCTGGATGGCACCCCGGAAAGAGAACCAAAATTATATTATTCACAAATATTATAGGGTCAGTCCGTCACAAGCCCTACAACATCCAGAGACTTAAGGTACTCGGGACGAATCTCATCCACCCCTGGGGCCTTGCCACCGAGGAGCTTTCCCAAAATTGTTTAATATTAATGACATTTGTAAAACGTCTGAAGTACTTAAATTTATCTTGTTTGCAGACGATACAAATATTTTTGCATCAGGAGACGACTTACAGCAGCTGTGTAACTTGGAACTTAAAAGTGTCAACAAGTGGTTCAAACAAAATAAATTATCTCTAAATCTGAGTAAAAGTAAAATGATGATATTTGGCAACTGTAATTCCAATGCTCAGGAAGCAATTAAGATATAGGGTGTTGTTATCGAGCAAGTGCATGAAATCTAATTTCTCGGTGTGATTATTGATGACAGAATTATTTGGAAATCTCATATTAAATACATACTTATGAACATTTCTAGAAGCATTTCAGTAATTGCAAAAGCAAAGCACATTTTAAACATCAGAGCTCTACATACCTTATACTGTTCTCTGATTTTGCCCTACTTATATTATTGTACTGTGGTTTGGGGTAATACTTATAAAAACACGGTTAAACCAATAGTATTGTTGCAAAAAAGAGCTATCCGAGTAATTCATAAAGTTGGGTTTTTGGACCACACAAACTCATTATTTTTAAATTCAAAGATCATGAAGTTTTGTGACATTGTTGAGTTCCAAACTGTACAGATGTTATTCAGAGCAAGGTATAAATTGTTACCAAACCAAATACAAAGAAGGTTCCAAGAACGTAATGGTTGTTATGAATTACGTGATGAATTAAACTTTAGGATTCAGAAACATAGCACAACTTTGAAAAGTTTTAGTCTAACAGTTAATGGTGTACACTTGTGGAATAAACTGGAGATGGATTTGAAACGATGTCCAACCATCAGCCTGTTCAAATATAAATACAAACAAAAGACTCTTGAAATATACAGACAAGAGGAAATGTGTTGCCACTAGGGGGAGCAGTAGGATCAATTATGTGTATTTTTTCCTCTATATTCAAGGAAGAGTGTTGCTGCTTGGAACGGTTGTCATTCTATTGCTCAAATTCACAAATGGAGAATTAGGGTTGGCAGGTTATGGATCTGTTGAGAGGAATCCTCCCAACGGGCTCAAAACCTTGTCCTTTAATGCACCACTCAGCATAGGAACATCATCTATAAAATCAGCTGTTAGGGCAGCCGTGTGGGGGTTTGTTGATTGGGAGTTACTGCCCTCTTCAACTGGCCCGCTCCACACTCTGGCTTTTTATTGCACCACACTATGCAGGGCTACAGCATACTTCACATATAACTCAATTAAATACATATATAATAATAATAATTTGACTTTATCCTCCTCATTTGTAAACGTGTCTTTGTGCAGGAGTGACTTTACAGATGCCGTCCTCATCTCCATATCTCGGAGACTCAGTGACTGTGCGGTGTGTGGGGTCAGACAGAGAGAGAGTGAACCTCCATAAAGATGACACAGAGGTGCAGAGAGATTCTACTCATCAGATCACACAGACTTTAAACTCTGTAGAGCTGAGGATCAGTCCAGTGTCTGCTGAAGATCAGGGATCTTATTCATGTGTGAGCAATGGGAACATAAAACTTCATCAGAAACCACTGAATGTAACTGGTAAGTAGTTTACTTGAAATATTCACCTGTTTTATGAGGTTGTTTTTTTGTCAGGTGTTTATTCAACAAATCACAATTTCCTAAAACAGTGTATTGTTGGTCTTTATCTGTGCAGGACGGAGACGCAGTATTGGGCTGAGAACACCCAGCACCATCCTCCCAGACCAGGGCAGTGTGCCTCTGACATGTTATGTGGAGGATTATCCAAACCCTCAGTGGCTCAGACGCAGCTCAGATTCTGACAATAACTTGGAAATATTGAAGGAGAAAACAAACGTTTTCAGAGTGTCTCGTGGAGGAGTGTACTCCTGCAGAGGTTCAGATGAGTTTATCGTCACTGAAGAAAGTAATAAAGTCACCATTTGGGAGAGGGGTGAGTGGAAACACTGTATTTGTTCTTGAGCTTGTGTGTGGCTCATGTGATTCCACGATAGTTTGTACTATGGTTGGACTATTCTTTCAGAAGGGTTTGTTTAGAATAACACAAGACCAAACAAAGCCTCAATCATCAGTTAAGTTTATTATTGTATCGATGCAGCGGCGTCGGAAGCGTTTGGAAAGTGGGGGGGACACATTTCAAAAATGGAGGGGGTCGACTTCTTAACATTAAGAACTACAGTGGGACACGGTCAGGACACAGAGCAATGTTATTGCTTTAGCGGGACTACATCCAAATCGAGCGCTACTTCAAGAATACGTGAGAGGCTCGATCGGCTCAGCACCGCCTCCTCCTGGCAGCTGGGTGGACATATAGGGCGGATAACCAAACACCTGTGGAGCCGCTGTTCTCCTGTCCAGCCCTGGCTTCATGACGCTTTGTGAAAAAAACTCAGTGAATGAAACTCTTATGAGACGGCGCTCGTGTTTGCATCCACATTTAGCTTCAGCCCCACCCGTTAACTCCTGCCATCGCAAACAAACATCTCAACGCTCGTATCTTCACATTTCCCACAAACGCAGATAAAATGTAGTCAAGGGGTAAAGGAAGCGAACATTTATCCGTCAAATGAATAATTCAGATGTTATTTGGTTAAGTTAGAGTCCAGACAGTGAGGTTTAACGGCGTATTGACCGGTTGAACACTCGTGCTAGCCCGGGGCAGTTTCCCCAAATTCACGCTACATCAGTTTCAACACTCGCTTTACAAACACGTCCAAAACTGATGTTCCTCACCTTAAAGTTACTGGTCAGGCCCTTTGTACCGATGAAGACACGCTGTCCACCTGCCGAGGACCGTGAAAAGTCCTGCTCCTCCATGTGAGAATCCGTAAAAAACTCCGGAAACACGATGCACGAGTCCTTGTGCTTCGGTGTGGTCAAATCTGTCCGTCCGTCCAACAATAATCCTCAGTATTCTCACTTTAGCCGTTTTTCAGCGGTTTACAGAGACATGTTTACATTTCAGCCGCTCTGAGGTGAGGAGCCGCATGAACACAGCTACGCAAAGCGGAGCGTATGCGCCGCGGAGCGACGCGACACTGGCGCGGATAATGGGATAATGCCAATACATATGTTTTTAAATGTATGGAAAATAAGGCGCGGGTCATATTTAATTGTTTGGCCTCGGGGAGCCTATTGAAAAGGTCCAGTCTAAACTAGTAAATGTAAAGTCAATGAAAATTCACGTTGTGAAAGTGGGGGGGACCAATCAACCACTTTTCAAAAGTGGGGGGGACACGTCCCCCTCACAATGAATGGTTCCGACGCCCATGTATCGATGTGATTTCTTAAAGCAACCTAGTCTGATAACGAGACAGAGATAGAGGGTGGGGAGACACAATAGAAAACTTCTTTTTTTTTTTTTTTGCAGGTTTGCCTTTACAAATGCCTCCATGGGCCAATTCTGGAGAGACAGTGATTGTTCAGTGTGAGGGGCCTGTCAAAACACATCTGTACTTTTATAAAGATGGAGTCATTGTAAAAAATGACACAAATCACTGGTTTAAACGCACTTCTGAGACGACAGTGGAGCTGAGGATCCATGTGTCAGCATCAGACCAGGGCTGGTACTCCTGTGGGATCAATGAGGGATCATTATACGCTGGTCAGTTTCTACCAATACACCAAGGTCAGTACTGCTCAAATACAGGACTCTGATCAGTTTTCTAGTCTGGCAAACACTCACATTAACACAGGGGTTCTGGACCTAAAGACAAAAATACTTTGAAAAGCCTGAATAATGTATGATCTATGATCTAATGTTTTCACCACAGGAGGAAGCCTCAGGCTTAAACTGACCACCGAAAACCGCTTCATCCCAAACCAGGGCACAGTGAAGCTTAAATGTGAAGCAAAAGGAGTTTCTGAATATGAATGGATCAGACGTTCTTCAGCTCAGAATTCTACCTTGGAAATATTGAAAGAAAACACTTCAACTATCAGCGTGTCTCGTGGAGGAGTGTACTCCTGCAGAGGTTCAGATGAGTTTATCGTCACTGAAGAAAGTAATAAAGTCACCATCAAGGAGAGGGGTGAGTGGAAACACTGTACTTTTTCTTGAGCTTATGTGTGGCTCATGTTATTCCACGATAGTTTGTACTATGGTTGGACTATTCTTTCAAAAGGTTTTTGTTTAGTATAACACAAGACCAAACAAAGCTTCAATCATCAGTTAAGTGTATTATTGTATCGATGTGATATCTTAATGCAACCTAGTCCAATAAAGGAAGAGATAGAGGGTGGGGGGACACAACAGAAAACTTTTTTTTTTTTTTTTTTTACAGGTATACCTTTACAAATGCCTTCATGGGCCAATTCTGGAGAGACAGTGATTGTTCAGTGTGAGGGGCCCGTCAAAACACATCTGTACTTTTATAAAAATGGAGTCCTTGTAAAAACTGACACGAATCATTGGTTTAAACGCACTTCTGAGACGACAGTGGAGCTGAGGATCCATGTGTCAGCATCAGACGAGGGCTGGTACTCTTGTGGGATCAATGAGGGAACATTATACGCTGGTCAGTTTCTACCAATACACCAAGGTCAGTCCTGCTCACATACAGGACTCTGATCAGAGTTCTAGTCTGGCAAACACTCACATTAACACAGGGGTTCTGGACCTAAAGACAAACATACTGTGAAAAGCCTGAATAATGTATGATATATGATCTAATGTTTTCATCACAGGAGGGAGCCTCATGGTTAATCTGACCACCGAAAACCATTTCATCCCAAACCAGGGCACAGTGAAGCTTAAATGTGAAGCAAAAGGAGTTTCTGAATATGAATGGATCAGACGTTCTTCAGCTCAGAATTCTACCATGGAAATATTAAAAGAAAACACACCTACTGTCAATGTCTCTCGTGGAGGAGTTTACTCCTGCAGTGGAAAACTACGGCTTTATATTCTGACAGCTGAAAGTGATCGTGTCACTATTTGGGAAACTGGTGAGTATAGTTATTTCTGCCAACATGTTTTCAGCCTATAATCCATCCCTTCATTTAGTCAAAGGACAAAGGAAGTGTGACTTAGTTGTCTTACTTTTTCATAGCTAGACTATTTGATGCATGGGACATATGCATCTTTACACACTCAACACAATAGACACACACACAAAAACACACACACACACACGGCTGTGTCTGAAACCTCAAAGTATGTAGCTTCTATGTCCTAACCCTAGCTCCTGATCCTTAACCTTTCATGGGGTCAACTATTAGATCCCTATGCAGTAAGTGAACTAGAGCTTCAGCAGCATTTTCCCAATTTGACATCATTACCCAGGTCGGAAAACACAGGGGAAGTGAAATCACCAACAGTTGTTTCAGAAAAAAAACGACATTACCCATATACACTACAAGCACATTCCTACTCCTGGCCATGGACTTCAGTGACTCAAACATGAACCACAATAATGATATGAAGCCACACAGAAAACAGATGACAAAAAGAGGTTTCAGATTTACCTTTCAAAGCAACAGCTTCATCACAGAAATAAAAAACGCTGATGAAATAATTCCATCAAATCCTGTCCTTGGGCTCATCCTCAGAGCAAGATGCAGAAACACAGTGAGGTCTGCTCCTCCACTGTGCAATGTATGCAAATAATCCATGTGGCTTAAGTTTCCTCTAAATGAAAGCAAAAGCACAAACTGCCTTTTAGTCCATTGACGGAGGCATCCTTAAAACACTGACAAGTGACTGTGCTGTGGTGACTCTAAAATGCATTTTGTCACTTTAATAAAGTTTGGCTTGTGTAGAATCTTATTATTATTATTTTTTATTAAATGTGCGGCTGTCAGTCAACAGTGGTTGTGCATGAATCACTCGGGGGGGGCGAGGGGGGATTGGCGCCAGTGGCTTATGGGATGGCACCTAGCTCCTAATCACAGGTGAGTTAGCACCAGAGGTCCCTATGCTAAAGTGGCTATGATAGTTAGCATACAGGCCACTTTCCCCAACTCCTTCCTAACTGACAGCACCATTCGGAGGCTTCTTATCATGGCGGATGCTGACGCGCATCCGGTTTGGTGTCAGACCTCTTTCCAATTTTCGCGTTTTGGATGGGGCCTATGACTGGAGGAAGACTGGAGTCATCTTACCAACAGAATTAAGAGAATACACTCAATTCAATGTGGTTGTGTCAGACAGTGGCGACTAAAGCTGTAGATGGACATGAGGGACTTATCAAACAACACCATGGAGCCAAGAGATCATGCTCCAAGTGCTCAGTCCAATGTTTTTGATCAAAAGGTTGTCACGTGTTAAAATGCAATGAGAGCCTAAAAAAGTGGTGGTGCTATCAAGGAGAATCCCAAGGATAAAAAGAAATTAAATATCAATTTATTACATTTTTTTACCGCCCTTGACGCCCGCGTACGTCCCGGTCCACGAACTTGTCCTCCTGCTCACAGCAGCCCCGTCCTCTTTGAGCTGCAGCACGTTGCTTCTCCCATGTTCCTCTGCGTCCTGGTTTCGTGGTGCTCATCCATCATGTCCTACATGCTGCGCCCATCGCGGCGTGCTCCGCAATGTGTCCAGCTCTTCGTTCGTACATTCTTGTGCTTCCGGCGGCGCAACTAGCTACAGCGCACCTCTTGTTGTCTCTCTCTGGCCTCCCCTGGTTCAACCACTTCTCCCTTAAGTTCTATTTCATCCCTTCTGACCGCCAGAGGCGGTGCTCCAAGCACTGAATGATCATTCTTGAGCATGCCCAGGTGGAGAAATTAATAACAACACAGTCACTTGTGACATCCGGTGACCTACGTGAGTCTATAAAGTCACGTGACACCAGAAACACAGTCCCTTTTGTTCTTCTCGCACATGGTCGAGTGTTATCATTTTGACGGACTCCACTCCCGTGTTTTTGGCCCCTTCACCGTGGTGGGAGCTGCGAGCGTGTCTCGCCCTTCTGGGCTGCGTCCCGGTGAGTATCCCAGTTGCCGTTTATGGCTTGGAGTGCGTTTTACGTGTCCGGTGCCGTTTTCGGCGGGACGTTTGATCGTACTACGGCCGGTTTTGTGGCTTGCTTTTCTTTCTGAAACGGCGCTGCCGTGTTCGGCTGTCCCGTTTTTGTTTATCTTCGTGGTTTTCGGCAGGGGTTCTGTGTTCCCTGCTCGCGTTGTTTTTTGTCTCCACCAGTGGCGTGCTTGCTCTTGTGGCATTTTACTTATTCCATTTTTGTGGGTCGTGAGTGCCGTTTACGGCTGTATTGGCCCGGTGACATGCTGGGCTCTCCCTGCTGCAGGGACTGTGTAGCCCTGCTGGCCTTGGACGACGGGCACGATCTGTGCGCCTTGCATGGACTGTCGTGTGATGCCGCTGTCTGTGCATGAGGCGCGCCTGGCTGCCAGCGGGGGCGCGGGAAGTGGACGCAGGGGCTGGTCTCCTCTCTTCTTCCTACTCAGCAGGCGCTGGACGGGGTGAGCTCCGCTTCTGGAGCTCCTCCCTCCGCTGGCCGAAAACGCTCCGCTACGGGAGCAGATTCCCCTGCCCGGAAGAAGGGCAAGGTGGGTCGTCCTTCTAGATTGGCGATGAAGGTCGACTGTTTGTCATCCGTGCTGCCCCAGATGAAGGCTCTCCTTCAGGCCCTTCACGGGGATGGTCCGCGTCCGGAGGGGGACGCGGAGCCGCAGGAGGACGTGGCGTCCCCGTGGACGTGCATACGGAGGCGTCTGAAATGGGCAGCGACGCTTCTGACTCCCCCATGAGGGATGTGGAGGGCGCGGCGATCGCCGTGTGTACCGCGCTCGCGCGTTTGCAGCTGGACGCTCCACCCGCGCAGTCGCCGGCCCCCAGTGCCTTTTTTAGGCGGCAGGCATCGTCCACTGCCTTTTTGGTTCCCCGTCCACAGAATACATCGGCCAGCTTCAGGCCTGCTGGACCGACACTAAGGTTTTTTCGAAGCCGACAGCGGACGGCAGGGCGCTGGCCTCCATGCAGGAGGCGTCCAGGTTTGGGCTGGACCGCATGCCGTCCGTCGAACCTGCGGTGGCCTCACTAATAGTGTCTGCGGACGAAGCCCTGAGGACTGATGCGAGGTGTCCGCGTCCTCAGTGTCCGGCTACGGATGAGCTCTTGTGCAAGGCATACGAGGCCGGTGCTCTTATGGGGCGCATCGGGGATTCCATGTCCCATTTGCTGCTGGGTCTGGCTTCCTCTTTGGAGGACGACGGCCTGGATTCTCCGATGCAAGGCCTTGTGGATACATCTCTGCAGGTCTTTGCCTTCATGTCCAGGAAACTCTGCCGCCTGCTCTCCACCCTCACGCAGGCTCGTAGGCAGGTCTGGTTGGCTCAGTCTCCTCTGACTGAGTCGTGTAGGAGGACTCTGCGGGTCTCCCGGTCCGTACGGGGGAACTCTTTGGTTCGGCGGCACTGGAGGTTTTAAGCCCTAACCCTAACCTTAACCTCTAAGAGCGTTCTCTCCAAGGGGCTGAACTTTTCCATCACACCCAAATTCCTTCCTACAGTGGACGTTATCACAGCAGCAGAATCAGCCATTAGGAATAACAGGATGACTGAGTCTGAAGCAGGGGACCTCCGACTGAAAACCTCAGCAGCAGTCAAAAGCTCCAAACCTCCTCCCTCCAACATCTCTGGAGAGGAAAGAAGAGCTTTGGCAGCTTTGAAGAAGAATCAGAGCATTACCATCCTTCCAGCGGATAAAGGTAGATGCACAGTTGTCCTCAAGACAACTGACTACGAGACCAAGGTCAGGCAGCTGCTCTCTGATGTAAACACATATGAGCGACTGAGAAGAGACCCCACCAGCGGTTACAGGAAGAAAATTATAGAGCATCTTCAGAAACTAAAAAAGGAAGAAATAATTGACCAAAAGCTGTATTACAAGCTTTACCCGGAAGAGTCCATTCCGTGTATCTATGGTCTGCCAAAAATACACAAGGAAGGTTTTCCTCTCAGACCCATCGTGAGTGGCATCAACTCCATCACCTATAATCTGGCGAAACACCTCAAGTTCATCTTATCCCCTTTAGTCGGCAACACTGAACACCATGTGGAAAACACCAAGGAGTTTATGGAGAAGATCAAACACCTGCAGCTGGAAACAGATGAAACCATGGTGTCTTACGATGTGACAGCACTGTTTACATCTGTCCCAACCTCAGCAGCAGTCACAGCGGTGAGGAAGAGACTGACTGAGGACAGCACTTTAGCTGATAGGACCCAGCTCACTCCTGACCACATTTGCCAACTACTGGAGATCTGTCTGAGCACCACATACTTTCAGTTCAGGGGCAACTTCTACAGACAGATCCATGGCTGTGCAATGGGCTCTCCAGTTTCACCCATAGTGGCTAACCTCTACATGGAGGAAATGGAGAGGAATGCCCTGGCCTCATACCCAGGAAACGAACCCAGCCATTGGTTCAGATATGTAGATGACACGTGGGTCAAAATTAAGCAGAAGGAAGTGGCACCTTTTACAGATCACATCAATGCTGTGGACCCCAGCATTAAATTTACTCGGGAGGACGCCAAAGAGAAAGAACTTGCCTTTTTAGATTGTAAAGTTATCATAGGGGAAAATGGACAACTTCAGACAGAGGTTTACAGGAAGGCAACTCACACTGACCAGTATTTGATGTTTGACTCTAACCATCCACTCCAACACAAACTAGGGGTCATCATGACGCTCAGACATGGAGCTAAAGAGGTGCCTACGAGTGCAGAAGGAAAGACCAAAGAGGAGCAACATGTCCAGAGAGCCCTCTCAGACTGTGGCTATCCTAACTGGTCTTTCGCTAAAGCACAAAGGGCAAGAAGACCCAAAGAACAAGACAGACAGACTACAGGGCCCAGAAGAAAGGGAGTTGTAGTGCCGTATGTAGCCGGGGTCTCAGAGAAACTTCAGAGAATCTTTAGGCAGCACAGGATTCCAGTGAACCACAAACCGGTGAACAAACTGAGACAAAAATCAGTTCATCCCAAAGACAAAACTCCGAGCCACAAATAAAGCAATGTGGTTTATTCTATTCAATGCAAAGAAGAAGAATGCAAACAACATTATATTAGAGAAACTAAACAAATACTGAGGTGAGCAGATCGTTGGAGACGCTCTACTTCAAAGGTGTTTACCCACAGGTGAGAGTAGCTGTTATTAGAGGGGAGGAGACTGGCCTACCCTAACTCCTCCCCAGTGGTCTATATATTCAGCTGCGTGCAGTTTGTGACCTTTGTCGCTGACGAAGCCTTTTGGATGAGAGGCGAAACGTTCGAAGACCTCAACTACTGAGTACAGAAGATGAATCAAGTACCTTCATTGAAGATGGACAACTCCTGTACGACTGAGAACTTACACAGACAAAAGAAAGGTACCTACGGTATTCATAACAGCGGCACAAACAACGAATTAATGGCCACATAAAGACAATGCCAAACACCACAACATTATATTACCAAAGGTTCATAATAACATCTTTTCCCAGCTACATTTCAACCGAGTTAAGCAGCACTTACTGTGTTCAGAGTTGGACAAATCAGTTACTTCTCTCTGCTGTCTCCTCGGCCTTGGGCTGAAGTTCACCTTCTCTTCTTAAATCCACTGGAAATACTTTAAGCTTCTTCGTGTCGCCGACTTTTAATTTCCATTTGAGAGAACTATAAACAAGATCACATGACAATGTTGACCAATCCGGACCCACGTGTTTCCCACGCTCCCAAACAGAGTTCTATCTTTGCTGATCTGTGGCCAGTTTTTCTCCTCAAAAAAAAGAGAAGAGAAATTAAGCAAAATCAAGCAAAATCTTAAGACTGAAAGAATCGTACTGTGATGCATTCTAATATAAACTGTCTAATTCTTTTTCCAGCGCCAGAGCAGAGGAGCTCTTCAGTTCTTGTGCCGGTCTTGGTTGGAGCAGTTTTCCTGATTGTTTTGCTGATTCTGCTGTTGCTTTTGTGGCGCTACAGAAACAACAAAGGTACAGTAAAATATTAGACAAATAATTTAGAAACGGCTAAATGGATACAGAAATATATATTTAAAACCTTTATTACTTCATAGCATGTACTTTTAAAAATGGCAATGCATTTTGGCCTGTCTGGGACTTTATCCGGGCATGAGCTGCAGTAAAATCCAGAGGCATTTCCCCTTTTAATATATTTATGGTCATCGTGCGAATCAGTCTTTGTTTTAAAGTGATTTATTGATCCGTAATCTGAAAAGTTCCTCAGTGATATAGCACAAACAGAAAATGTTGTTTCTCTCAATTGATTGATGCCAAATAGTATATGTATACGTGTATGTACACAATAGGGATCAGCAGAGGGAGGGAAGGAGAAAGTCCAGCTCCCTGACAACTAAGTAGACAGTAACCTGTCCTTCAGTCAGGTGGACCTGGGACTGATGGAGACTCCAAAGTCTTCTCCCTGATGCATGACTGAAGAGGCAGTGAGATGGGTGTGGTGTCTCCCTCTGAGATAAACCTGTCTGCTCTGCAGCAGGAAATGCAATAAAACAGGCCCTGTCCAGATCATTGTTGAGCCAAAACATACAGTCTTACACAGTCCACGGGGAAGAGCGTCGTTCACCTTGAAAGAGTTCACGATGACCTTTTGTAAAGTGTGGCTTATGTGGATTAGACTCCGGTCTGGCTCAGATCTGTTTACACTTAAGTGGATGTGGAACTAATGACATCTGCACTTTGTTTTATATTTAAATCTGTAGATTCGCAAACTCAGGTCTAGCAGAAACTGTGCTCTGAGGTCCACATAAAGACTAAAAAATGCTTTAGTTTTGGGAGAAAGAAGCCTCTGAAGATGAGCACTCCATGAATAAATTTAAATAAATTAGCAATCAAGAGATTAAGCGACTTTGGCCTGAAGAATAATTATACAAATAACATTGATTTATTTTTATTTATTGATTTATTGATTTTTCAGATTCATGCTTTGTGAGGTATGTAATGATATTTCACAGTAACTGTTCTGTTTGTTTTTTGCTTGTTAATAAAATATTATGACTCACAGGTCTGAGGACACTGTTCCACTTGAGGGTGAGTAGATTCTAAAATGTCATTTACATTTTACACCTGAGCTGTGGCCAACACTTTCCTCAGAGGCATATATTACAATAATACTGAAGTAACTGTACTTCTCCGAGTCGCCACAGTACTTTTTACTCTTACTATATTTTTTGTAGATACTGTACTCTCTCCACAGTAATGAAGATAAGATAATCCTTTATTGATCTCACAATGGAGAAATGCACTTGTTACATTCGGCTCTATAAAATCACTCAGGGCATGCAAAACAAACATGAAATGTGCAGATAGTTAAATAGTGAAAAAGAGGTATCTTAAGTCAGGGGAAGAAATATAAAAATTGAAAATAAAATAATCTGTAAATCTCTGTCATAGGACAGATGAAAATGAATTAAATTCCCTAGTACCTTAAGCTAATAATGATTTTGTTTATTGAATTTTCATGTTTTCTATATTTTTATATATTTTCATTTATTTAAAGATAAATCAGACAATGTCCATAGGTATTTATTTTTTCTTTAGTATTTTATTTACTTTAACTTTTTCTTTTTTTATATAATTAGGCGATACCTATCTCTGCTCCCACTACGAGGCCTCCCTATTATTTCGATTGCCTGTGACTTTATTATACGTTTTGCTTTGACACAAAGTAATTTACAAAATCTTTTGAAAAATGGAATCCTGAGGAGTTAAACGTGTTAATATAAAGTATTTTGGATTCACAGAGATGACGAACACTGGGCTTCAACGCAGACGTCAATAGGACATTTATCAAACCATTCAGCAGCAGGAGCACAACTATGACAACAATTATGCTGAAAGTAAATAAATATTACAATTACAAGTTTTTTCTCTGCAGCTGGTTATAAGGAAACAAGCACGGAAAGAAAATCCATAAGAATATTTTAAAGATTTAAAGGTTTTCTTTGATGTTACATTCAGTGTCCACCGGTAAAAAGTATTTAAATGGGTGTTTTCGAAACATTCAGTCATTGCCATGTCATTTTGCTAACTATGTATGTGAGATAATTTGTACTTTCAAATAGATTAGATAATACCTTCTTGTCAGAACAGGATCTGTAATCTGTTTTGCAATATCAGCTGTTATAATTTATTTCTTTATTTTGTTGGTTTATTTGGTCAGGACAGTTAATGAACACCCCAGATTATAGCCATGGGCTAATTTCCATCCACACTTGCACTCACACACACTCGTTCATCCTGGCCTATTGTACATGTTTTTAGTGGTAGGGGAACTCCACACAGAAAGGCCCCTTCCAGGTGGGAATCGAACCCGGGACCTTCTAGCTGTGAAGCACGAGCGCTAACCGCTGTGCCAGCGTGCATTTGAACAACCCTTGAATCTGATGTAGTATTTTCTTGAATCCACAGAGGTGTGATCATTGCTTTATCAGCAAACACAACACAAGTTTAACTGTAAATACATATACTGCTGTATAAACGTCTGTTCAAAACACACATCGTAAATGTGTGTTTTTCTGCAAACCTTGCACTAAGAGGTTTCATCGTCCTGTATCCACTTGCTCACACACGACACCATCGAGTGGACGAGAGCTGACATTGCAGACACGACTGCAGTTCTTCAGCAGCTTATGTCATGTCTGGCTGAATGTGTTTTTTATCCTTACAACAGTTTCTTCAAGTCTACAGTTCAGTCTTTTATGAACTACCTTAAAATATTGCCCTAATTCTGTTTGCAACACATGTTTAAACGGCCTCTCACTCCATCAAAAGGTCAATTGTCATGTCATGTATTAAAGCAGATCTATGGCCATTGTCAAATAAAAGCTTATTCTTAAATATGTACCTCTATACTTATTTGGTATTCCACGTAATGCTAATTAGTAGACAGGATTTGGTAACGGTCAAAATGCCGATTTTTTTTTTTTCTTCGTGGTTTTTGGCTAATATCTCTGCTAATATGAATGGGACAAGCCATAGAAATAAAAAGAGTCACAGTGTTCAGTGTTTTCTCGGTCAGCACGTATTCACTAGTCCAATTATTTTCTCATAAATGTGTCCAAAAGTGCAGAGAATATTAAAAAACCATGTGAGTGATGTTGGTCAGCCGTAAGATGATCAGGCAGGTTTGTGGATCTAATCACCACCAAATAAGGATCAACTTTAATTTTTTGGGGGGAGATTTCTTTCAAAAACTCCTTCTCTACTATTGAGTCGTATTGCCTCCGGCCCTCCATCTGAGATAATGATAATCAAATTCTAGAACGTGAACACAGTTAGCATTGCATCTTAAAGCTGTGGGATACCTGACTTTTTGTTGTTGTAAAGTATATTTGTTTCTATGTCGTGAACGCTGCAAAAAGCAGACCCTGTTGCATGGTCTTCACCTCACTTTTTTTTGAGCGATAGGAGATGGAAGTAGAATCTAAATCAGTGCACGTTATTTCTTCGCTTTACCACTGCTCAATGAAACGTGCATATAAACAATTTGCTTGAACAATTCGGAACAATTGTGAGCGCTAGAAATGAGTTTGGGCCAAATGATAAAATGTCATAGTTTGTGCAGGAAAAAAAAATCAGGTTCTCCGGCTTTAATTGTGCAGTTTTAATTGCGGGGTCCTATTGATTGCATTTTCACGATTAATACAGTACATTTTTGTTAATGTTTGGTCCACGCTCTGACTGTAACACCAAAGATCTCAAATTTAAAGAAGGGGGTCCTCGATATTAGGCTTTATGTCATTTTGGTAATAATTTCTTGACCGCGATCTTACACTTTGCTGGTGAGAAACAATATTAGATGTTGATCTAAAACCGCTGATTTAAAGTTTCCCTTGACCTTCTCTTTCATGCTTCCCACCCACCTATCGCCTCCTCTCGTTTTCCCCCCGCCCACTTTCGCCTCTCCTCGCCACCATCGGCACTTCATTGTCTTGACACTTCCGGTAAAGCGAGAAGCTCGTTCATTTAGCGGAGAACGAGGGAAAATGTTCGGCACTAATAGGGCTGGAAAGCAGAAGTGCGAGAATTTGCGAGATTCCCGTCCACGGATACAAACAAACCACACACGCTGGTTGTCCTGTACTGATATCGTAGACTTTATACGCTCTGATGGCCTTTTCGGTGTTATTTTGGACACATTTCGTCACTGGGATGAAAAACTTCATATACGGCCCACGCTAGTCGCTGAGTGGATCGGCACATGCCCCACTCAGGTCTGTGGCATGGTCCCATTTAGTGATAATATTAGAGTAAGTTATATTCTTTTTATATCTGTAGATGCCTTGGTCAAGGAGGGTCGACACGCACGCCTGCCTTTTCCTCTGCCTTTGATTGGCTTTTTCTTTTCTGTTATTCCCCTGTCACTGGACACGTGGAGCTCCGTGTGTGAGAGCAACACCTCTACTGACGGACTGTGGCAGAGCCGTGGGAACATATTTTGGTTAGGGGTGCTGTTGGACAAGAAGAAGATTTCCCCCAAAAACGCTTTTTTCTGTGCTTATTTCCCATTTATTACTTGCAATAGACAAACTATCCACCAGGGGGTGCTGCAGCACCTTCAGCACCCTGGGTTCCCACGGCCTTGGACTGTGGTCATTTACGGTGACTGAAGCCTCTAAGGACTCAACAACAGAACTGTGAAACAAACCACGAACTGCATGTGGTCATAACCTCTGAACCCCCACTTTAAACAAGTACATTTTCACTTTTTTTGTCGGTTTTTTATCATGTTTTTATTACTTTTTTTGTCACGTTTTTGTCCCTTTTTGTTGTGTGTTATGCTCGTTGCTGAACTGGTGAAAATGTGCTCGGTTAAGGTGGGGGTTAAGAGGTTTTAACTAAAAGAAAAAGTGAAATAAACTCAAGTCTTTGGTATAAGTTGCCTCTGTAAACTATTTTATCAACAACGGACCTCCGTGCCTTAATGTGCTGGTGTTGGTCGTCTCCGGCGTTGATTGGCATTTTGTGTTTCACTGCTGAGGCGAAACCGCTCGCTGTGCCATGAAAGCATTTTGCACTATTCAATTCAGCCGCCTCCTCGAACAGCTGGTTGTTCGTTTGTATCCGAGCGAAGAACCGGAAGTGCTTCTGGTACGAGACTTTCCAGCCCTATATCTGATGTTTAGTAGATGCACAGTGGGTTGCTATCCCCCTTTAATTTTTCGACGTTTTCCCACACTGGACCATACACATACATATATTGAATTGAAATGTTATGTAAAAGACACACACTAAGTGACACACAATCGTGAAGTGAAATACATGATTTTGATTTCTGAATGATGTTGATCTAATGACTAACTAGAGTCTACCTGTGTGTAATCTAATGTCAGTTCAAATACAGCTGCTCTGTGATGGTCTCAGAGGTCTGTTCAGAGACTATTGGGGAGCAGACGGCATCAGGAAGTCCAAGAACACACCAGACAGGTCCAGGATAAAGATATTGAGAAGTATAAAGCTGGGTTAGGTTATAAAAAGATTTCCAAAGCTTTGACCATCTCTTATAGTTAAATACACCATCCAGGAATGGAAAGACTGTGGCATCACTGCAAACCCACCAAGACCCGGCCGTCCTCCTAAACTTACGGACCGAACAAGGACATTTCTATTACGAGTCATTAATTCTATAGCAAACAAAAGGCAGTTGAGTTAAACGGGTGGCGGGGCCCATAAAAAACCTTTTGTTGACAACCCTGCCACCTGGCGTGGATTAGGCCTGTCACGATAACAACATTTTAAAGTCGATGAAGGAAAATGTGGTGATACACGATAATACTATTGTTAATTGTTAATGTTATTGTTAATCTTTAAATATCCCAATAAACATGACATGCAATAAAACACAACTTACTTTGGGTAAAGAATTATTACATTAAAAAAATGGGAAGATGCAAATAAATGTACAGAAGATAAATATTGAGCCCCAGAATTTATTGAACAATAAGTCGATATCGTAATTATCGTGACAAACCTAACGTAGATAAAGATAAAATCATCTACATTATGACTAAACTGGCTGTACACAATGTCTAAATTAGTAATTAAATGTGTATTATTACTAAAGAAGGAAACTAATTATCACAATTTAATTAAATCAAATAAAAAAAAATGAATAAAGTCTCACATTACAGATGACCCAGACTACCTGATGAAGTATCACCCCCCTCCTGAAACTAGCACATGTTCTCCGGTTCAGCTTTACCCAAATCTAAAAGCTTCTTGACTGGAGAGCAACGGTGTAATGCCTAATTTGAAAGCTAAGACCTACAAAAGTGATCGTAACTGTGTTGTCACAATTTTAAAGCGTTTTTGTCCTGTTTTCGTATCTTCTTTGTTACTTTTTGTTGCGTTTTTATCCTTGTCTTCGTCGCTATTTTAATGCTTTGTTGTTGTTGAAGTTTTTAGATTTGGATAAAGCCGAACTGGTGAAAATGTACTCGGTTAAGGCCGGGGTTAACAAGTCTGAGTTATCTACAGACTTCTTTTATTATCCAAATAATCTACAGTTAACCCGCCTTAACCGAGTGCATTTTCTCCAGTTCGGCTTTTCCCAAATCCAAAAGCTTCTCGACTGGAGCCTATAGGCCAGTGTAACGCCTCATTTGAAAGCTAAGACCTACAACAACCCATCTAATAAGCTTCTTCCTCATTACGATTGTCAAGTTTTCGTCCTTTTTGGTTTGTGTTTCAACACGTTTTTGTTGCATTTTTGACACGTTTTAACGAATGTGGCCAAAGCGCTACAAAAAAGCAATGAAAACGTGACAAAAACGAAACAAAAATGTGAAGAAATCAGAATCAGAATAGTTTTTATTGCCATTGTTTGAGAACAGGTTCACAATCGTGCAACATACAACACAGCATTTAGATAAAAGTAAGCTATAAAACTTTAAAACTATAAGGGCATGCATAAAGAATAATTAAATAAATAATACATAATAAAAAGTAGAATATGATAAGACGACAACAATTTTACATAAAACAAAAGGCAAAGAAAACGTAACAAAAAACGTGACATAATATGGCAAAAAATGCAACAAAAACGAAGTGATAACAAAGACAAGGAAGACACTTAGATGAGTTTTGCAGGTCTTAGCTTTCAAATGAAGCCTATAGTCCGTAAGCTCCAATTGAGAAGTTTTTTAGATATTTATTTTTGGGTAAAACGGTATGAAAATGTGCTCGGTTCAGATGGAGGTTACGGGATTAATATCAATGAACGTCAGTGAAATACTTCTGACCTCCTGTGCGCGCGCCCGTTTGTCATGTCGAGAGGAGGATCACATGACGTAACGTAACTCTACGGGGCTCGGCTAACAGGCTAGCATTTGCTGTCAAAGCGCTGTCATCTGCCTCCTAAGTGCCCCCAAATCCACCCTCCCGGAGCGGCTTCGGACCTCGACCAAACGTGGCAAGTCTAACACCTTCAATTCTCTCCATCTTTGAGCCGTTTTTCGCGGAGTTTGTGGTGTTTTAGAGCGCTGCTAGCTAGGTGTGCTAATGCTACGCCGAACTTCTTGGAAAGGTGTTCCATTAATGCGGGGGTGTTAAGCTATCATTAACCATGGATGAACGAGTATCTGGTTTGACAAAGAGGCTGATCTCTGTGCCTGCTCCCCGTTTCAGACAGCGTATGCCCCCCTTTTGTCCACGAAAATGTGTACATTATTAGAAATTGTCATTGTTTACAAGTTGGAGTTGGCAAGCTTCTTTCGAAACTCCAAATTTTGCAGACTTTCGCTAATTATCAATGGATAGTGGTGATAGAAAATGACACTAGAGCTCATTTGTTTTGAGATTTGACCAAAAAAAAAGCAATAATTTGTCTCGTAAACGTGAACCGTGGGGTTGCGAAATATACATTAGCTGTTAGCATGTTAACATAGCTAATATTGATCAGCTAATTTAGCCAGACGTTCATAAAGTGCGTTTTAACCGCGTTTTCCTAATCATAATCTCCCTTCTGTTGGGTTAATATTGATATTACTCACGCATTGGATTTCTTAATGCTAACTTTTGCATATCCAGTCAGTTGCACCTGTTTGACTGAGAGCTACATTTGATCACTAGCTTTCAAAAATGACCTGAAGCCTCACTCACTGCTTCCCATCTGTTTTCTTAACCCCAGGCTTTTTACTATAAGTAACCCCACAGATTATGTGTTGACAGTCAAAATGTCACGGCCAGTGTCGTAAAACTGTGCTCTGTAACTTAAAATTTTTGCTCAATGTATTGTGTGAACCATACAGCTAGAAATACACTTTTAATCTTAAACGAATGGAAACAAGCATCAACAGATGGTGTTACAAAGCATGAACGTTAATGATTTAAATGAGGCATATCTTGCAAAATCCACCAAATAATCCGGCTCACTTATTTCAGAAAAAATCCATCAGGTTCGTGTTCCCCCATAACATGATGTGTTATTGGGGGTAAAGCGACACTGTTCTGGACATTATTAAACCCCACAATCAGTCACCAGACCTGTTCTGTCTGTGCAGTCCTGCGCTCAAAGTGCGTTCATCGCAAAGCCATCGATTTGCTAGCGTGCCATTGGCTGAAATAGTGAAAACCTGCTTTTCCTCTGCTGCCAGTAAAAGGGGCTCCGTCCCTATTGACACGAGATTAGAATGACCTTTTAACGGATATGACGGATATGAGCAGTGAAACAGCCCTTTTATTCATTTGTGTTGCAACCCCTTGACTAAATGTTTGTTTATGAGCTTTACTTTAGCGAGAAAAGCCGTTTCTTTCAGACCCTCCGTGTTGGTCTGACTAACGTTGCCGTGACAACGGGGCTGAGCTTCCGGTTCACGCCTGTTACGCCGTAGTTTTTCTCTCTTATACTTTTAACATGGATAAACAAACAGCATTTGTGTCTCAATAGCATGATATTATCACTATAGCTCAAACGCGACATAAATAAACTGGTCAAAATAAATTTTGAACTGAGGTTCTTATTTAGACTTTATTACATAAAACTCCGGCATGTTGATTCACGCGATAATAGAATCACCTGAGAACCTCGGGAGTTTTGTAGAATAGGTTGCGTTCACGTTATAGAATTCCATTTCAGTGTGAGGGCAGGTGCCAATACAACTGTATGGGAGAGAAACAGTTTTTGAAAGAAATTTCCAAAAAGAAAATGTCCAAATGTTTTCTCTGATCATCATGTGACAGTGATCGGATTCACAAACCTGACATGTGAATGTTATGGCTGAAAGTCCTTTCTACTGGCCAACATCAAGCACATGTTTTTGAATATTGTCTCCACTTCTGGACGCTTTTGTGGAGAAATAATTAGACATATGTTCATATCTGCTGAAAGATATGACTTTGAACTTTGTGTCAGTTTTTGTTTCATGTGAATTGGCCTCAGGAATTACAGAGAAATTAGCAATGATTTAAGACTAGAAATCTACATTTTGAGCATTACTATGGTTACAGCCATGGCATTTTCAGTTGCTCCGCCTCAATTTTAAACTATAGGCTCTTTAGAATAATGTGATGTCACGTGAACACAGCCTATTGCCAACATGGTAGATTCGCTAGGGAAGCTCCGGGGACGTCAATAATATTTTTTTACCTGAGGTCTCTAGGTAGTTCTAATCCGGTGCGAATAAGGCTCAAGTCTCCTTTATGCTGACTATGCCCACTTTAAGTGTGTGTGTGGGGGGGAACGGTCGCCATGGATACACATAGATTACATCCACAAAAACCTAGCAGAAATCTTGGAAAACTTGAAATGGAAAGTAAAGGCGCCGTGCTAACCACTCACACAGCTGGGCCATTGAAAAGTCTTATACACACCAGTGTTAATTTCGTCGACTAAAATATTTAGTCTCAATTTTAGTCAAAGTGATTTTTTTGACGACTAAAATTGGACTAAAACTAAATTAAAAGTTTTTCATGCGACTAAAACTACGACTAAAATGTCCAGATATTTTAGTCGACTAAAATAAGACTAAATAAAAATGAAAAGGAGAGACTAAAATCATCCAAACTTCTATTGACCGTCTGAAAGAGCCTCATATCATGTAAATTCACTGCCAGAGGAACAGCTCTGAGCTTTGTTCATGAGGGAGCAGCTCCATGAAGCAGAGGACCTCCATTAAATATGATTATAATGAATATTATTAATACAAAGTCGACTAAATTGACTTGCAATTTTAGTCGACTAAATCTCGACTAAAATTGAAGATATTTTTTTGATTAAAACTCGACTAAAATTGAATTACATTTTCGTCAAAAGACTAAGACTGAAACTAAATTAAAATATGTTGTCAAAATTAACACTGATACACACTAAATGTATCTTTGTCTGCTTAACAAGTTACATAATGCACCTCTCAGCTGCATATGGCGTCTTGTTGACATGTTGGAACATTTTGACCAAAATCAAACTGAAATAAATTTGCCCTGATTTTATTTTGAAACTCAAAATTTGATCAGAGAATGGAAAAGTCATCCCGCTATAACCTCGTGAACATACTGTACAAATGCAGTGTTTCAATTATCATAGACTGAACAAGGAAGCAGTAGCGTCTTGCACTTAATATGATGTAACCCCCAGCAGCCCCCGCACCCCTGTTGTGTGGGAAGCACTGGCCTCATATAGCAGTCGGACGTTCCCATTGCTGCCCCACCCTGTCACAGCTGGTCACAGGGTCAGGCAAGAAGAAGTGAGAATATAAATACACTATTTTTTTTCACCCTCTGAATGTATACGCCCAATCAAAGCGTGTGAGAACCTGTTGTGTTGGAGGACGCTGGACTTTCACATCACGTTCTTGCCGAGTGTGAATAACTATTTTTGCACTACCTCCTGGGAAAGACTTAATTTCTCATAGTCATGTTTCCTTTACTTAAGCGTCTTCTACAATGAAGGAGTGACGTGATGCCGGGTTTGAGGTCTTCCGATTTAAGGCTGCAGGGTTTATCGGTATCTAATCGCAATCGAGGTTTTGACTACTGCAATAACCTAACCATAAGAGGCTGAAGTTTGGATGCTTTTCGTCTTCTGGAATTTGAGTGATCGATCTTCACCGCTCAGATTTGTCGAGCCGTGCGACCTCGGGTTCAGCTGCAACAGACAAAAGGTCTGAGTTTGCATGAAGCAGATTCTAAGGTGTTTAGATAGACCGAGCTCTGTGGTTCCATCCCAGACTTATTTTAATCACGTGGCTGTCCCCCAGAGGTACTCTGAATGCCGGGGGAACTCCTCCAGGAGAGGGCGATGTCCATATAAAACCAAATATTCTTTAAGGTAAATTATTGTGTATTGTTCTAATTTGAGCGAGACTGTTTGACAGAGTAAAAGTAACACGACTTCCTTCACTCATAATTTGAGCAGTTTATGCATTTAAATCAAATATAAAAATCGCAAATATCAAACCGCAATATTTGTTTGAAAAATCGCCAGTATCAAAACCAAAACAATGGCATTTGCAATGAAAAAAAAACCTGCATAAGTAAAATCACGTATTTGGCCGAGAAACAGCACAATCTTAAAGCAGCCTTCAGCTATTCTCCGGGAACTGTCTTCATCAGGTGTCAGTAGTAAACCTTGCATGCTTTTATCACCAGTCGTATTGACTACTGTAATGCCCTGCTTTCTGGTCTTCCCAAAAAGAGTATCTCAGGTTTACAACTTTTACAAAATTCAGCAGCTCGTGTCCTGACGAAGACCAGGAGGCGGGACCACATTACACCGGTTTTAGAGTCACTGCATTGGCTCCCCGTGTGTTTCAGGATCCATTTTAAAGTTCTTTTAATGGTTTTTAAATGTCTTAATGGTCTTGGTCCTTCTTATCTTTCAGAATTGATTTTACCATATGAGCCTTCGCGGTCCCTTCGCTCCTCTGGCAGGGGTCTCCTAGTTATTCCTAAAGTCAACAGAAAGACTCACGGCGAGGCGTCTTTCCAATACTATGGCCCTCGCCTCTGGAACGACCTGCCAGAGGAGCTCAGGACCACAGAGAACGTTCATGTTTTTAAGAGCAGGCTCAAGACCCACCTTTTTAGTTTAGCTTTTAATTAATATTTACTTATATTAACCTTATTTACCGGTTTTAGTTCTATTATTTCTTTATTTTCCCTCTTTTATCCTGTGCTATTTCACGCACAGTTTTAGCTGTTTTTAATGTATCTCTTATTAAATATTTATTTATTTATTTTTATTTATTTTATTCATTTATTTTTTATGTTCTCCTAGTGGTTCCTCTGAGGGAGCCCTCTGCCCCGGGAGTGCTGGTTGGCTGTGGCCGTGCGGGCGCTCTCCTGGGGGTGCCTGGATGGAGGTAGGACGTCTCTCCTACACCTACTCCGGGCCCCCTGGGTTGGCGCTCTGTGGCTGTGGGCGATGGGCTGCTCCTGGTGCAGACGGCTCCTTGGATGATGTTTCCTCTTTCGGTCCATCTGTACCCAGCCTTACGTACTCAACTCTATGTCCATTTTTATTTAAGACTTTTAACTGCTGGGCTGTCTGTACGTCTGTGTGTCTGTGTGTGC
The DNA here is from genome assembly GCA_021464625.1 of Proterorhinus semilunaris. Lineage (NCBI taxonomy): Eukaryota > Metazoa > Chordata > Actinopteri > Gobiiformes > Gobiidae > Proterorhinus > Proterorhinus semilunaris. Next base: position 5,426,528 of record CM038346.1, read on the forward strand.
GGGTGGTGGGTGGTGGGGTTGTAGTTATTTATGTATATTTACTGGTGGGGACGATTTTTATTATTTTTAATGATTTTTAAGCACTGTAAAGCACTTTGTGTTACATTTTGTATGAAAAGCGCTCTATAAATAAAGTTTGATTTGATTTGATTTGATTTGATTTGTTCATCCCTCCTCCCCTTCCCGGGCTTTCCCCAGCTTTGCCCTTATGATGCGTTCAAAGGGAAAAGGAAATCTCATTTATCAGAAGAATAAGCAAAGTAAACCTCCATCCATTTTCTTCCGCTTTATCCGGGGCCGGGTCGCAGGGGCAGCAGTCTCAGCAGAGATGCCCAGACTTCCCTTTCCACGCACACCTCCTCCAGCTGTTCTGGGGGGACCCCGAGGCGACACCAGGCCAGCTCGGAGACATAGTCCCACCAGCGTGTCCTGGGCCTTCCACGAGGCCTCCTCCCAGTGGGACATGCCTGGAGCACCTCCCGAGGGAGGCGACCAGGAGGCATCCGGCACAGATGCCCTAGCCACCTCAGCTGCTCCTTTCGACGTGGAGGAGTAGCGGCTCGAGTCCGAGCTCCTCCCGGGTAACTGAGCTCCTCACCCGATCTCGAAGGGTGCGCCCAGCCACCCTGCGAAGGAAACTCATTTCGGCCGCTTGTATTCGCGATCTTGTCCTTTCGGTCATTACCCAGATCTCATGACCATCGGTGAGGGTGGGAACGTAGATCGATCGGTAAATCGAGAGCTTTGCCTCAGACTCAGCTCCCTCTTCACCACAACAGTCCGATACAGCGACCGCATCACTGCTGACGCCGCACCGATCCGTCTACCGATCTCACGCTCCATCCGTCCCTCACTCGTGAACACGACCCCGAGATACTTGAACTCCTCCACTTGAGGTAAGGACTCCCCACCGACCTGAAGCGGGGAAACCACCTTTTTCCGGTGGAGAACCATGGCCTCAGATTTGGAGGTGCTGATCCTCATCCCGGCCGCTTCACACTCGGCTGCAAACCGCCCCAGTGCAGCTGGAGGTCCTGATTTGATGAAGCCAACAGAACAACATCATCTGCAAACAGCAGAGATGAGATTCTGAGGTTCCCAAACCGGACACCCTCCGGCCCCTGGCTGCGCCTAGAAAATCTGTCCATTTAGGTAATGAACAGAACCGGTGACAAAGTAAACCTTTTGTTACTTATTTATTTGCGTAACTGCAGCTTTCATCTGCGTTTTTTTTAGATTTAGAACATAATTGCTCCATTTAGACCTCAGTTTAGAATGCAGAGGCTGTATTTCCCACAACCCTTGGTGCCTGCTCTCTGAAGACAACAGACCTGATGGTTTCCTGTTGACTTTGGATTTTTAAACAAACGGACCTTTCATGAGGAGTTCGTCTGCATCCGAGCAGGTCAGTCAGATGATTATCAGTCCACGCTCTTTTGTAAACGTCTGTGATCTGTCGCTGCTTTAAACCTTTGCGACCCCTGCACGTGTTTAAACATGGGGCGGGTGAGGGGTGTGTGAGGAGCTCGCCTGTGCTCCTGCGGGACGCCGTTCGCTCGGTGTCTGATTGTTCTTGTGCCTCGTCCCGGCTGCAGACGGGACGGGAGGAGAGGTGAGTGACTGATAAGCGCCGGGGGGACATTGGACTCGGGCAGAGCAGGTGGAGATGACACTGGGACAGAGGAGGAGCAAAGTCGAGGCAAACATTACGCCACACTGCGCATCACAAAATATCCCGTCTTCACACATTAGTTTAGCGTTTCATATTACGTTGTTAATCCTCCTGGATCGAAACGAAAATAATTAAGCCGAATGCCAATAAACGCTCTTTTCAAAAACAAATCTGATACGTTTTCGACACCTTCACCATTTTAATTTTCAAATAATATTTCTTATGGCCTGACCCTCTGACCTAATTGCAGTAATACTTCTCATTTTGATGGATCTCAATTGTCAATCTTATTTTTTAATAATAATAAAAACAAAAGCGTGTAGCCGTTTCATGAGCGTAGACTTTTCTTTTTCGCAAACCTCAGCTCAAACAAAAACAAACATTTTCCTGTAGTTTCATTCAACCCACAATAATCTTTGTCTCGTCCAAACTCCAAAACCAGGAGCTGCCAAAGAAATGGCTGTAAACCCGGCGGTTATTGAGATTGGCAAAAGTAGGGATTGGGATTTCTATAAAATTTTAATAAAGCTGCCCAGCCCTAGTTTGGGCATTAACAATAGTTTACTGGAAAACATTTACAAAAGATAAAGGCGCAAACTGTGTAACATTTAATCCAGTAAATAAAATAAAATGTAAGCATTCGTTTTGGTGATTTTTTTATTGTATTTTTTTACTGGGGGGAAAAAACATACACATTAACGTTGCCACGAGCTGTTTCCATGGAGAAGTTGAGTGAACGAATGATTTACAATTTATCACTTGGGGAAATTAGTTCTGGGCAAATACATAGTGCAGATGCAGCTGACAAAGAAAACATAAGACAGAATATATAGTTTTCTCTTTTTTTTTTTTTTTTATCATTGCTAATATAAGCAATGATAAAAAAAATAAAAAATAATACACTCAGAAATCACAAACCTTTCCTATTTTCGCTCTGTTTTTCATACCTGTAAGTTGCCTTGTAAGTCATCAGATTTTTTGACATGTAAAAGCTTCGAATTATTAATGCTGCTGATCAATAATTGTATTTTGAAATTGGGCTAGGCTTTCTTGCTTCGGCCTACTCCTTTTGAGTTATTTATTTTTTATTTTTCTTGGTTTTCTTGTGATAATGTAAATGTAATGATCATATTATAAAATTATTAGGGCCGGGACTTTTTTCGATTAATTGCGATTAATTAATTACATGAGGTTTAGTGCGATTTAAAAATATTAATTGCACTTTGCTTTTCAGTTTTCTTTTTTCCTGCAGACGCGCAATTGATGGCAATATTGCACTGGTCTGTTGGACTTGGTTGAACAAAAATAAACAATATTTTGTTGCTTAAGATTATGTATTCAGTCATTATTCAATGGTATACTAAAAATCCTTATGAAAAAACTTACGTCTCACTGTTCTCAGGTCAAATATTTATATGCGATTAATTTCGATTAATTACAAAGCCTCTAATTAATTAGATAACATTTTTTAATCGAGTCCCGGCCCTAAAAAATTATATATTTAATTTGAGCTATTTAATAGCTCAAATAAATCAAATCAATATGAAGACGTTAGATCCTTTTCTAAGTCCATTGCAAAAATATCTGCGCTTTCAGTTTTAGGAGCAGCAGCGTAGCTTTAAGTGTTAGAATATCGGAAGCCATCGCTCATTAAAAATACTTTTTTTTTATTTTTATTTTTTTAACCCAAACTCACTTCTCTTGATGTCGAGAGAGATGTTTTTTTGATTTTTTTCATCCTTTTTACTAATAATAAAATGTATCAATAAAATATTATCCATTTAAGTAGTTTTCTAGTTTCCCAAACAGTATAAGTGTGTGTGTGTGTGTGTGTGTATGTGTGTGTGTGTGTGTGTACAGGAGTGACTGCCCGATAGTAACCCCTGTGCTCTCTCTCCCTCCTCCCTGCTGTATCTGTCTCCCATAGGGTGCCGGCTAAGCGCGTTTCCTCTCAGATCACCCACTTATCGAGTCATCGAGATCGCGGCATCACAAGGGCAAGAGGGACCGCAACAAGAAGCTCCCCGGGCTGACCCCCAACACGCGGCCGCTGGCGTGAGGATGAATAGGAAGTAATATTTCACAGGTAAGGCCTGGCCACTGTACACACAATACTGGGCCTATTCTGGTTTTAAGTGTCAGCGTGATGTTGGTGGATTAATAAAACGCATGCTTTGTTTTAAGAGATTTTGTGAATACAGCGTCCAGCCTCTCTGTCCTCTCTCCTGCTTCATGTCTCTCTTTGGAGGAGAAAAACTGACCCCAGATCAGCAAAGATGGGCCTCTTTGCCGGTCGTGGGAAACATGTGCGTGTCCGGATTGGTCGACAGTGTCATGTGATCACTGTCGGCACAGGTTCAAGTCTTCCTGAGTTTTTTTTTTTATCATTCTCTCTAATGGGAATGAGAGGTAGGCGACATGAAGAAGCGGGACGTATTTCCAGTGGATTTGGTAGGAAAAGGAGATGGACAGACATCGGTACTGAGACGGCGGAAAGAAGGAGCTGAATTGTCTGAGCACACTCTGTGGAGCTGTGAAAAGTTGATCTTTTGGTGATGATATGTCTGGTCTGTGTGGGGCTGTGGCCATTCATTAGTTGTTTGTGCCGCTGTTTTGATGAAAGAAATGAAACTGGAGCAAACTACGGTGTTCTGTGTGTGTTTAACTGTTCAATTTCGAGACGGTAAAACCACTCACGCGTCTCCTGTTCGTCCAAAATCGAGCTTAAAACTCAAGCACGAGTCCAGTCGTTCCCCAGACACGACTCTCTGCAACTGTTTTCACCTAGCCACGACTCGGGAAGACTCACTAAGTTAAAGCAAAATCGGGAAAAAAAAGTTTTGACGTGTGTGTGTGCTCAGAGAGAGTAACGCGTAGACCTACTGGCAGCAGAAGGAGTTGCCGACAGTTAGCGTTTGATCTGCATTTGATCTACACCAGCCCAGGGAAAGGTTTTTTGCCGCCATCTAATTCTTTGTGAACAGTTTAGAGATGATGATAATTATTTTAAATGGCAGCGTGACCCAATAAAAATCTTCCATGACCCACACAGTGAACAAGATGATACTGAAGGAGTCGCTCCATAACAAAGGCCAGGGCCAAACTGGTCTGACCAGGTATAGGTTTTGGGACCGACCTCCTGCTGTGGCCAAAGCGCTGACCCGTGTCTGATGTGACGTGAACAGACTCTGGCCTCTGATTGGCAACGAGAGAGTAGACGGCCCTCACTATTGACACGCAGGTCATATGGATCATACGCTGTGCTAAAAGGGGATTTTGCCGATATTAGCATTTAGCCGCTGTTAGCGCTGCTTTAGCTGGTGTTAGCATAACACTTGCATGTAGCTTACCTTCATAGTTGTATTTAGCGGTTTCTTTTCTGTTTTAATACAGCTTGGCTCCTCTGAATAATTCCATAACTCCCACCAGAGGGCAGCATTTGTCCACATTTGTTCCAGATTTTAGCCTCAGCGTGTTTAGTCCTGACTCTGGGAACCACCAGGAGACCCCTCCCTGAAGTTCTCAGGGCCCGAGATGGTTCATACGGCTCTAACATGTCAGAGATGGACTTTGGTGCTAAACCATGAAAAGACTTGTACACAAGCAGAGCTGTTTTAAATTCTATTCTCTGAGTGACAGGAAGCCAGTGCAGAGACCGGAGCACTGGACTAATATGGTCGTATTTCCTGGTTCTTGTCAGGACTCGAGCAGCAGCGTTCTGGATGTTCTGCAGCTCTAACAGCTCGTTTAGAAAGGCCAGAGAGCAGCCGTTACAGTCGTCTAACCTGCTGGAGACAAATGATAGAAACAAATGACAAAGAATGTTCCGCAGTGTTGCTTTAAGTCTTTCAAGAATATGAGGATGCATTTATGAATTCATTTGCGGATAATAACAATAGTAAAGTGAGTTGCAGATCAGCTTTGTTGGTAAATGTTGGGTCCCGAGGCCACTGTGTCCGGCTGTTTATCTTTTCATAGTTATGCAATCTTAACGAGGCCAGCAATCTCCGGCTCAAATCACCACCTACTTTTAGGTACAGTTATTTTATCACTGGGCCATAAAGATACAGATCATACCTCGGACAGACTTGATGATCCATGTTGGAAATAGTTTTGTCGGGCTGCTCCATTGCACACAAGCACCCTTTAAAACACATACAGTAGGTGTTAAATAGAAACTGAATCATACGAGTGAAACAAGCGAGATTATAAGATTGTATTATAAAAGTGACAATAATGGTTAGTTACTGTAGAAACGTAGAAACTTGAGGCTGCATAATGAATCATCAAATTTAAATTGCAATTTGAAAGCAGCCTGAGCTTTTAGTGTTGTAATGAGCTTTAGAAGTAAATTAAATTTTAAGGGCAGCACGGTGGCTGAGCGGTTCGTGCGCTTGCCTCAACAAAAGAAGTTCTGATTCCTGGACCGTGCGGGCCTTTCTGTGCGGAGTTTGGATGGGTTTCCTCCTGGTGCTCTGGTTCCCATCTCCACCTCTGGAGATCTGTCGGCCACTATGTCGAAGGATGGGTCAAATGCAGAGGACAAATCCCCCTATGGGGACAATAAAATATACCTTAACTTTATTGCCAAAGGACCAGGGGTTTGTGTGCAATACAACGATAATAATCGTAATCAACTCGCACATCCACAGCAAAACATTTCTTACAATGTTGATTGACAAATGTTGATTCATTGATTGAAATTTGATTTCCATTAGCAAATTTGGAAGACTGCTCTTGTCTGTAATGTAAACAAAAACATTTACTTTTTAGAGCTTTATGTTCAAAAACATACCTGGAGCCGCTGGCTGGTGCATCTTAATAATACTTATTATTAATAATAATATTTGTATCTTCACCGGTGGCTGGAGAAGCTCCTCCTGGGGTCCTATGTGTCCAGGAAACCGTCCCTCTCTTGCTGAGCTTAATTTTCTCATTGTGAAGTGAAATGTTCGAGGGGGTGAAAGTAAAAATACTCTATTTCATTGTAGCTCGGTCATTCCGTGTGGCTCCCAGGTACCCTCTCAGATTTGGATGACTTTTTATTGAGTTCCTACACAGGTGCAATGAACACATTCAAAGTTATTTGCTCTAACTCCCAATAGTTTTTTTTGTTTTTTGTAAACAATTTAAAAAACAAAACACCTTTTCTGCTCGTGGGTGGGTTTTGCGTTTGTTTTTTAAAGAGTTGTAGCTCAGCAATGGAAACATGTATAGAGCTAAACTTTGGTCTACTAAATATATTTCCAGGGACAATCATCAAAAATGTGCTAGATTGTAAACTTTGGGATTTATAGGCTGCTAAAAATGGAAATGTTTGAATTTGTATTGAGTGATCATCTTCATATGTTTTTAGTTTGTTGGGATGTAACCTTGATATAGTAGAAGCAGGATGTTGATCTGATGAAGGGTCTTTGAGTTATAGCGTCACAAAGATGGGTCCTACTCGGAAAATCTCAAATATGGCCCTCTAGTCTATGCAGGATTTGACCACATAGTCACTACTGAGGCACTTAAAGAACAACTAAGCACCAAATCAACTTTTTTTAGCTTATAAACTGCATAAATATGTTTCTTATAGTGCTCTCTCCATGTCCTGGTCAAAGAAATGTTCCCAGATAGAAGCCATATCAGTCAGTCTTTAGCCAAAAGATTATTATTTAGCTCAAATGACTTTATGGTTAAAACATATTTTGAAGGCTGCTCGTTTTTTGCTAAAACAAGTGCATTTATTATAACAAAAATGAACATAACATTTTAGTTTTGCGTGTATGTGGAAACATCTGTTCGTCTTCCTCTTTGAATTCTCTCTAGCTTCATGATACTATCTAAAAGGAATATTCAGTGCAAACATATTTCTTGAGATTGCACATTTTTTTAACATTTCTGTGATGTTTTTCAACTCCTCCTCCTGCAGCCTGTACCGTCTGCCAGTACGGTGGGTCTTCATACGTACGTCCACAGCACAAAGAACTTGGTGAAATGGTCCCCCACACTGGTCTTGCCGGTTTTCTGGGGGCCAGGAAAATTATTATGTGTAGGAACAAAAACAAAAAGAAAGAAGTTTAATCCAAATCTTAGAGGGTCACCTGGGAAGATTCAGAAAATGCGGGTGATTTGGGACGGAATGACCCAGCTGTTTTAGATCAATATTGCATTTTCTAACCAAGAAAGTGATAAAGACGTTTTTGACCCGATTACCAAATACCTGCAAATGTAATAATAAAATCACAATTCGATGAGATGAGCACTAATTTACATTCTCTGCGTGTGCTAACTGGAACTGCTGTGGAGAAGTCAATGCTATAAAACAACTAGATTTATCGTGTCGTTCTCTGCTATCTCCATGTCCTTCCCTTTTAGCTGGCTAAGAAAAGCTGTTCCCCCGCATGACTGCGCGCTGCTGAATCAGTTTCTCGAAAGAACAACCACTTTCGTTTCTGTTTCCACAGCCGGCTGGGTTTCCTCTGCCAAGTGAAGATATAAATAACATGTCACATTGTCTGATATTTTTAACAAACTCCTCTCGTAAAACGGGCTTTACTAACAGTACTTGAAGGCCCTGATTTCTGTAAATGTAAATAGACATATTGGAGCTTTCAAGCATGTTATATCTTTAACAGAGACCGTCACTGACCTCACCAGAACAGAGCAGGTTGAGTGGTGAGAATTACTAAGAGGATTGAGCTCTGGTTTTTATTTCAAACATACAAAGTTTTAGCAACGGGATAGTGCTCGTTTTGAAAACCAAAAAAGGAAAACACATTTTCAAGACTTGTTTTGTGGCACTACACAACACGTTTTGTGTGTGTGTGTGTTTCCTCATTGTAGTCTTGCATTGACGCTCAATCATATCTTGGCTCCTTTCCAGAGGGCTGACGTCACGGCAACAGCGTGGCTCATTCAGTCCGACTGGGCTGAGCACAGCTGGAATAAGCCTGAGTGGGTGTGATGAACTGGCTGAGCTGTGAGTCTGGCTTTTCTGAGCCAGTGAAACGGCCCTCATGTCACATAAGTACGTTTTATTTGTCGTTGTTCAGATGTTGGGGCCAACCGCCATTGTGGGCCGACCTGAGCAGCATGTTTTTAGGGCTAGGGGGAAACTGGACCACCTGGAGGAAAACCCAGCTGTGGGCCTTCAGTGCTCTTCTGAAACAGTGCGGCGGTGTCCCACACTGGTCAGCTCCTCCACCTCCTCCTTCCTCCTGCGCAGTTCTCGCCGCTCTAGAGCTCTCTGACGCCATTCTGAAACACCGCCTTACAGCTGAGCCAGAACTCCGTGAACATAATTTAGTATTTAGTACAAATCTGCGTTTCCAACTGGCAACGAGCAGATGAGGCAATGGGGACGCGCTTGGTAGAGTTTGTTTTAAGACCAGCTCCTTAGAACCTTTGTCTACGATTTGGCATTTGAGATGAGCTGCCCCTCCCCACTACCGAGTGTCATGGCCGACTATTTACCATTTGGCTGAATCCGCTCCGTCTCAATGAAGATGCCAGTGTTCAAACAGATCGAAGCAGTTCTGAAGCTCCAATTCTTTTGCAAAGCTTTTGCCAGGAAAGTGTTTAATTGTCCCACGGCTTCACTCGCCCATCGCTGCTAACGGGAGCAACTGTTCTTGGGTTTATTTCGAGCAGTTCTAATGGCACAACTATAGAGGTATTTTCTACAAGCGTTATGTTATGTGACACTGAATCTTTATCACTAGATGTTTGGCGGGTCGTTGAGAAACAAATGTTATTGTCTGTAAAATGCAGTTGCGATGATGAAACTTCATATTTTCTGTGCAGGAGCAGAGTGGATTCGTAATGACAAGGGGCTGTGCGGAAGATGTCCACGCTGTCAGTGACTGATGTCCCAGATGTTGGTCATGGTAAGAGCATTCTGAATGAGTCTGTTGCTGGGTTGTTGCACCAGCCCCTATAGCGCCCCCTGCAGGTGGTGGGTCCACAGAAGGAAGGCCTCATGGTTCTAACCGGGCCTGTTGGTCTCTCATAAGAAGCTTCTGAACCGCTCTTTGTCTGACCCGTCACCTAGGACCTGTTTGCCCTGGGAGACCCTACCAGGGGCACGAAGCCCCCGACAACAGAGCTCCAGGATCATTCAGGCTCAAACCCTCTACCACGTTAAGGTGGCGGTTCCAGGAGGGGAATATGGCTCATACAGTTTAAGGATGAAAATTTAACTCGTTCTCTCTGGTTTAAGGAAAAACTCGATACAACCAGGAAGTGGAAATGTGCTCATTCCTAATTAGAAATGGGCACAGAATGCGACATAAGAGGGGAAAGTTCCATAAGTCTCATTGCAACAATACCTTTGAATTGTTGAACTCTCTGCTTCTGTCACTTATGCTTTAGAACATAAGAGACAGATGTTCTAGGTTATAATTAATGCAAAGGTATCATAACATCAAAATAAACATAAAATCCACAGACAGTTTCTGTGTGGAGCTTGTTCTTACTGTGTCTGCATAGGTTTCCTCCTGGTGCTCCAGTTTCCTTGGACACAGAATATTTTTCTTTTTGAAACTGCAGCGATTTGCTAACTATGACCTTTTAAATGAAATCCGCTCTACGTTAAACACATTTGCACAAACCTTCAAAGAGCCATTTCTCAACATTTGACGTTTATCAGTAAGTGTTTTTGTCCGGCGTGTTGAAAGACTCGTCGCACATAAATAAGCACTTCTGTCCCTGTGCCCAGATGAGAGGAAAGTGCTGGACGGGGCGTCGGGGCTGCAGCTGGACGGTCTGGCGGTGGAGGAAGCCGGTGGAAGCAGCTCCATGAAGTCGGGCACCTCACTGTTCCCCACGCCGCCCCCTCCCAACGGGGACGCGCTCGGCGACATGAGCAGCGACATGAGCAGTGGCCTGCCCATAGAGCCCAGCCACATCAAACTGGACCCGGGTGCAGGCGACGCGTCCGCAAGTTTAGGTACTCGTTTAGTTTGAGTGATTAATAAAATGCTTTTGTTCATTGGGAGGCCGTTGACCCCACAGATCTATAATAAAAGATCGGATGACGTCATAGTAATCCAATGGAACTAACGTCTAACTCTGGCAATATGTTTGTGAAGGCATCCAGGGAGTATCTCTGGTGGCGATGCTTTTGTTCCATCTACTCAGGAACTTTTGTATGTTTGTGTGTGCGTGCTTGATTTGAAGATACTAGTGAGAAAATATATTGGAAAAACATAATGTTGAACTTTGTTCTTTAACGTCAGCATTTTTACATTTTTGTGTAAAAATGCACGAAATTGTGTGCATTAAATTAAATGTATTAAGTGATGGATATGTCCATCTGAAAATAAGATTCCATTAAGTGAATTGACATGTTCTGTAAATCTGTATAAAACAGCCCAGTGCAATGTTTTTGTGGTTAATACTTCTATTCCTATTTCAATGAAATTATTCCCTGACAAAGACTGACGCCCTTCCTTGTTTTTTGTATATTTTATCGAAGTAGGGAAGTGTATTTATTAATATTTATTAGGACTCTAAAATACCACATACCTTGAAAAGCATGACAGACTGGCCCATTATCACAAGTGTGCTTCGGATCAGCTACTACATCCTCTGTGCTCGGAATGTTGCGAGCAACATGATGCTAATTGCCTTCCTTTTCTAGTTTTATACCTATGGAAAGTTGGCCTTATATGTTTATATATTTAAACAGCTGAAATCAAGGATAATAATAACAGCCCCTTCGCTAGCCCTGATGGAGCTCGGGCCTAAGGAAAGACTTCTGTGTTTTAGCCTTGAAGCCAAAGTCTAACGCTAATGTAATGCTAACAAATGACAAAATAACACCACCATATGAACACAAGTTTTCTTCAGTTTTTTTTTTTAATCTTTTATTTTTATTTACTTTAAAATGAGGATGTAAAGTTAGTTCTTAGAAATGTGCATGTTTTTTAAGCTAACAGCTGAGGTTTACTGCTACCCAGTCTCGGTAGACAGTCTAAATAAAATGTGTGGGATAAAAAGCCAGTTAGTTTAAAATACAGTAGCTTTACTATTAATTCCATTGCTCCTAAATTTCACCCTATTTTACACCTGCTTCAACCGGACCAGTGGATGGAATTAAACCTGTGCTTTTAGGTTAGTCTTCCTAGTTATTGGGAAACAACTATAATCCGGTCAAACCTTTTGTCACAACTTGAGTACGAGTGTTTCTTGAACTGTGTTTTTGTTTGACGTGTAGATGGCCAGCCGGTGAAGAGGAAGAAGGGCCCGGCCCCGAAGATGCTGGGGAACGAGGTGTGCAGCGTGTGCGGAGACAAGGCGTCGGGTTTCCACTACAACGTGCTGAGCTGCGAGGGCTGCAAGGGCTTCTTCCGCCGCAGCGTCATCAAGAGCGCCCAGTACTCGTGCAAGAACAATGGCCGCTGCGAGATGGACATGTACATGCGGCGGAAGTGCCAGCAGTGCCGGCTGCGCAAGTGTCGAGAGGCCGGCATGTTGGAGCAGTGTGAGTGTCACGACCAACCGCTTTAAGCTTCGTGTTGTGTTTCTGAATATTCCCCAGCACTAAGTGACGTGTTTACCTAAATAAATCCTTCCCGTAGTCCCTCTGGGGGTAATACAAGTGTTAATGGGATGATTGGAGGGTCTTTCATCTCCCCCTGGTGCATCTGGCCAGAAAACCATGCTTGCAACTTCCCTGCCACCGGGTTGGAGCCACCAATACACACTAATAGAATCACGAAGAAGAAGCTAACAGGCTAACGGGCAAAGCTAACTGCGGGCTAGCGCCACTTTAAACAGTATTTACAGCCAAGTTTGAGTGAAAAAAATTATCTCTATTGGGAAATGTGTCCCTTTGTCTTTTCTGTCAGCGTAGTATTTACTCTGAAAGACATTTAATAAGTTAAAAAATTGTAACTTGCTACGACACTTGCAGTTGCGCTTATGGCCTCTAGGGGCAAGAGTTAATTAGTACTGCTTTAAATGGGCGAGAAAGACGCCTCTCAAGTGATTTTTGTCCTACCTGAGAGCAACAGGAATGAGTTCCAGATCCCAGACGCTTTACGTTACCTATTGTGTGCCCCAAGGATCTGTACTGGGTCCAATACTGTTTAACATAGACACCTGCTCTCCCCCACCATCACCAACCGGGGAGTTCTCTCTGTCCAACGTTGAAGCCCACCTCCAGCACAGCCTTTGCACTGCTGGTCAGATACTGCATGTACGCTGTAATACTGTGTTTGTTGTGTGCAGGCGTGCTGTCCGAGGAGCAAATCCGGTTTAAGAAGCAGAAGAAGCAACACGAGGAGGAGACGGCTCGCAGCTCCTCTGTGGTGACCCCCACGCCGCCCCCAGACCCCGCCAACCTGGACCCCCAGCAGGAGGACATGATCCAGAAGCTGGTGGCCCTGCAAAAGCAATGCAACAAGAGGTCTTTCCTGGACCGACCCAAAGTGACCGTGAGTACACGCTTCCCCAGCTGTGTCCGTTGGGTACATGTAATTGTACTTTTACTGCAGGTGACTAATTTACTGTTCTATTTCTCTACTAGCTCTTAAAGTAAAGAACAGGGTTTCCGGGGAAGAACAGGGTTTCCGGGGGGCTTTAAAGCGCCTTTTTTTTTGTCCTGTAACAGTTCATTGAAAATACCAACAACAAAAAACATATTCAGTTGCTGTTCTGGCTGTCATTGACCACTTTTTTTTTTAATGCTCAAAAGTTGCCCGTTTTGTTAAATTCTCTTTCCCCTGTTTGATGAAATCTTTGCAAATCTTAATAAATGAAATATGCGCAGACATTTATCCTGCGGTTGTGGTTTTAAAATATAGTATTTGGGCATTAAAAACCATTAGCTGTATGTGATTGTCAAGGCAAGTTTATTTGTAGAGCACAATTCATACACAAGGCAATTCAAAGTGCTTCACAGTTGCATAAAATTACAAGAAAACAGATCAAATCAATCATTAAAACATCAACATAAAAGTTAATGAATTACAGTAAAAGGCAAGAGTGCAGATAAAATACTTTCAGTTTTCATCTGCTCGGGTAAAAAGGGCTGTTTTCATCCTGGATTTGAACATTGTCAGAGTTGAGGCCTGTCTCACATCCTCATGAAGACTGTTCCAGATTTTAGCTGCATGAAACTGAAACGCAGCCTCACCGTGTTTAGTCCCGACTCTGGGAACCACCAGAATCTTTTGATTTCCGCCACTTAAAAGTTAAAGGAAAACTTAATCCTCAAATCCATTTTATTTTGCTGATAAACTGTATAAAAGAGTGTCCAATAGTGTTGTCTACATATCCTGGTTATAATTTAGTACGAATAAGTAAGTAAATCAACTTTCTGCCTAAAAATGTCAATGTGGCGCCTCTGTAGGCGAAATGTGTGTACTGCATTTGATTTTTTAATTTGGTGCCACTGTTGGAGTAGGTGTAAAATCTGAAGTCAGTCGGGAAATCTGACGTCACTTGCCCTGCACTTTTACACTTTCATTGATTTATTGAGTGAAAATCTTCTGAAAGAGCTTCACTATATCTGTAGGTCCGTGGTGAAACATGTACAGTAACACTGATGGCGGATTCTTCCGATGGCACTGAGGGTCTGCAAATTCAGACTTTATTCATTCAATTAGAAATAAATTCATTTTTGCTTCAGCAATGCATTTATGTTCGATTTTATTTTTTTATTTAGTCCAATTTAGGTCTATTTTTGGGCCGTCTTAGACCTGGTTAAGTCTTGATTCGATCTCAATCCCAGCCTGATGGTACTTGGTATTTTCTAAGGAGGTACTTGGAACGTCAATGACTTCATGAGGGGTTATTTTGTGTGTTTGAGAACCACCGCTCTCGGTTGATGAAGTTCCTCTTAGCGTTGACCTGTGCCTTAAATACTGTGGTAGTGCGGTTGCTGTGGTTGCAGCTGTGTACACACGAGTTCCACTATTGGACCATGTGGCTACAAGTAAGTCAATGTTGTAGCTGCTTCAAGTGCACGCCAAGTGTTCACGGCAGATTTATGAACCCCTCCGTTCTCACCTGTCCATGCAAACCGTGCTTTATCGCCCTGTTCCCACGCCTCCATGTCCCCATAAAAGGACAATGCAAAGTGAGTTATGAGATAAAACATAAACATGATGGGATAATGACACAAGGCACACCTGCACTTTATTTACTGATGAAAATTTAAGAATAAAATGCTGAAAAATAAGATTACTCGTTGTTCTTAAAATCAAATTCGTCATCCTTCATCATATTCATAAATAAAAGTCTCTCTGTTCTCGATTCTGTGGGATCAAGTTTATCGGGTGAATGTCTGAGTCTGAAGAAGGGCTCATACCTGAAATGTGAAGCGTTGAAGCAAATAAAAAGTTGAGCGAATTCAGTTTTGCAGACCTTTTCTATTTGTCATGATGCTGTTTCTTCAAAAAGCTACTCGAGTAATACCCGCCTCTGCTCATGATTCAATACGATACATGGCTCACGATGACGATAACCTTATTTAATTATATATTTTTACACACTACATATTATTTATCATTTACATTCGTTTTCATGCGTGTTGTATCCCTTTTTCTTGAATAAATAAGTGAATAAATAATCCCTGACTTGATCTGTCAGTGGCGTCATTTACATTTAAATGAACCACAATCCAATTGCAAAAGGAGTGGATTAAAGTACAAATGAATCTTATTTACAATTATAAAAACTAGCAATAGTATATCAAAGTAATGCAGGTGCTTGTCATATTATTAGAACATCATGAAGAAGTGCATTTACTTCTGTTATTCAACTTAAACTGTGAAACTAATATATGATATGGACTTTATATACGCTTTTATTTGTTATAATTTTGATGATTGTGGCTTTCAGGCCATTTTTAAAACGTTCTAATTTTGAGATTTTTAATTTGGGGTTTTTATTCCCTGCTTTCTGCTCAAAATGATAACAAATAAAGGCTCGACTTATCTCACTTTGCATGTAATGAGTCTACATCATATATTAGTTCCACAGTTTAAGTTGAATAACAGAAGTAAATGCACTTTTTCATGATGTTCTAATTATATGACGAGCATCTGTATACAAGACACGGTTTGGTCTAAGGGCTTAAAATAGAAGTGCTGCCCTCTACTGGTCTGACTGAGTTCTTGATCATTATTGTCCTCTATTGACTGAAAGCAGTAGAGCACTTCGACTTTACCCAATTTCTTCCCAATTTTTTACTTACTTTTTTGTCTATTTTTTCCCCATTTCCCCGGCATTTTTTCCAAAATTATTCAAAATTTCTCATACATTTCTTGACATTGGAGATGAACCCGATATTGTAAATTTGTAGATCTTCCACACATTATTGATCTTTTTCCTGGTTCTAGATGACAAATATTTAGGTATCGACAAAAGTATTGTTAAGGTATAGGTATCGAAAACCAATTACAGTGTTAATTTCGTCGACTAAAATATTTAGTCTTAATTTTAGTAAGTGATTTTTTGACGACTAAAATTGGACTAAAACTAAATTAAAAGTTTTTCATGAGACTAAAACTATGACTAAAATGTCCAGATATTTTAGTCGACTAAAATAAGACTAAATAAAAATGAAAAGGAGAGACTAAAATCATCCAAACTTCTATTGACCGTCTGAAAGAGCCTCATATCATGTAAATTCACTGCCAAAGGAACAGCTCTGAGCTTTGTTCATGAGGGAGCAGCTCCATGAAGCAGGACCTCCATTAAATATGATTATAATGAATATTATTAATACAAAGTCGACTGAATTGACTTGCAATTTTAGTCGACTAAATCTCGACTAAAATTGAAGATATTTTTTTGACTAAATCTCGACTCAAATTTAATTACATTTTCATCAAAAGACTAAAACTAAATTAAAATATGTTGTCAAAATTAACACTGTGTACTGGTATCGGAAAAAATGTAACAGTATCGGGCCCCACGACTATCTTAATTTAGTGATTTCCTCTTTGTCAATGAAATGACAAAATGTCCACTCCCCGCTCAGCTCTGATCTTGATCCGTGTCCGCTTCTCCACGAGCGTCGCTTGTTCCCTTTGACGTCGGACTCTGTGTTGAGCGTACGCCAGCGATGAGCGACGTTCTAAGCCTAATGGCGGTATAAATATTTCACCGACCCCTGTTTCTGTCCTTCGCAGCCGTGGCCTCAGAGTCAGGACCCGCAGAACCGAGAGGTGCGGCAGCAGCGCTTCGCCCACTTCACTGAGCTGGCCATCATGTCGGTCCAGGAGATCGTGGACTTCGCCAAACAGCTGCCCGGCTTCCTGGAGCTCACCAGAGAGGACCAGATCGCGCTGCTCAAGACCTCCACTATCGAGGTTTGACATGAGCGCGAGGAGCACTAACAGATCGCTGCCGTTTGAAGATACTGTATGTGGAGTCGATCACACTTTACACTTTAGATTGCAGCCTGCAGAAGCCCCGTGTGCAGGTACAGGTAACCAGGAAGTGATTACACAAATAAGTACAGGTAATTACTAGGGATGGGACAAAATATCGTTTGGCGAAATATCGCGATACAAAACGTGACGAAACGCATAGAGTAAAAAAAATTTTTTTTTTCATGTAAAGCGTCTTTGAGTGTCCAAAAAGCGCTATACAAGTTCGATGTATTATTATTATTATTATTATTAAATGAAAAAAAAAAATATATATATATATATATATATATCCGGGGAATGGTGCAGTGCGTTGTCAAGTCACAGGTATGTTAGTTTTTTTGAAGAAGAACCAGTCCTGAGATACATTAACCTCGGGTCAGAGCTGCACTAAGGGAGGGTTCTTGTTGTGTTTCCCTGTGTTCAACTGAAACAAAAATAAACAAGTTGTTATTATACAATAATATTATTATTTTTTTTGATATCGTATCGTGACGTATCGTTTCGTGACTCTGACATATCGAGGTGCATCGTATCGTGAGTTTAAGTGTATCGTCCCATCCCTAGTAATTACACATTCAAGTGTGAGATTTGAAGGTGTACATACCAGTGTTAATTTTGACAACATATTTTATTTTAGTCTTTTGACGAAAATGTAATTAAATTTTAGTCGAGATTCAGTCGACTAAATTTAAGACACATTTAGTCGACTTTGTATTTAATCGAGGTCCTGCTTCATGGAGCTGCTCCCTCATGAACAAAGCTCAGAGCTGTTCCTTTGGCAGTGAATTTACATGATATGAGGCTCTTTCAGGCGGTCAATAGAAGTTTGGATGATTTTAGTCTCTCCTTTTCATTTTTATTTAGTCTCATTTTAGTCATAGTTTTAGTTGCATGAAAAACTTTTAATTTAGTTTTAGTCCCATTTTAGTCGTCAAAAAATCACTTTGACTAAAATTAAGATTTTAGTCGACGAAATTAACACTGATAAATACATAGTGTCTCACTTTTAGACTATTTTAGGTTCACTGGAAAAAGTGACGTCTTATCTTTGCAAAATGGCTTGAAAAGTGCGTGAATTAAAACGTTTATTGCATTTTTTTTGTAGGTTTGGGCTGTTTTTGATTAAAAAATTGCCAATAGATCAAGCATTAAGTTGCTTAAAATAAAAGGGATTAACTTGAACACTTAAAGCAGAACAGAGTAGCTCATGCCCCTAGAGGCCATACGTGGCACTGCAGGTGTCGTAGCATGTTGCGTTTTTTTACTCATTAATTGTCCGTGAGAGTAAATACTACGCTGACAGAAAAGACAAAGGGACAGAGGGATATTGTTCATCCAATTACACAATGGAGATCATTTTTTTCACTCAAACTTGGCTGTAAACACTGCTAAAGTGGCGCTAGCAGTTAGCGTTGCCTTTTAGCTTGTTGTGCCTAGTGTGTATTGGGTCTCCAGGTTGGAGCAGGGAAAGTTGCAAAGGTGGTTTTCAGGCCAGAGACACCAGGGGGGGATGAAAGACCCCCCAATCATCCCATTAACACTTGTGTTACCCCCAGAGGGACTACGGAAAGGATTTATTAAGGTAAACAAGTTACTTAGTACTGCTTTAAAATAAGACAAAAACTCTTGAGACAAAAAGTCAAAGTAAGATAAATCCTTCTTGTTCCATTGGCAATAAAATGGTCCAAACCTTATTAAAAAATAGCACAAATTCCAATAATTCAAGAACTTTCAAGTAATTTAGCATTTTTTCCAGTGTATTTGTGCATTAATTATGCAGCCATTTCTCCCAATTGACAAAACTAGTTTGTAAAGCTGGCACATCTATAAAACAGCCAAAACACCTGCAACCATACACCTTACGTTATTAAGCCTTTCACTTTAATGTGTGAGTACATGTGTGATTACTTTCTTGTTTCCTGTACCTACACACGGGCTGTGATCTAAAGTGTTACCGACTACACTTTACACGGACTCAGAACGCTCCTGTTCTCCTGCTTCTCAATACAGAATCATGTGTCAGTGAAAAGTATAGCTCTGGAAATGTCTCCTTAGTCGTCTGTTTGAAGGAGTCCTTGCAAATCTTAAAGAGGGGGTATTATGCTTTTTTCAATCCCATAGCACCAGTCTATAGCACTACAATGATAACCTTCTGTTGGTCTGTATATGCAGTAAATTAAAATAACTGCCTTGAATAAAATCGCTCTCTCAAAATGGCCGTACTGAACGTCTTGAAATAGGCCTCTGTCTCTTTAAGAAGCTTTCCGACACGCCCCCTTCAGCACACTACTGTGGCATTGAAACAACAACACTGTGCAGGGAGGGGGCTCTGCTGAGCTGAGGAGCAGTGGTTGGGGGCTTGGCTGGTGACGAAAGGTCCAGAGGCGTCTCCAGGAGGTGGGGGCGTTCCTAGGAGGACTGAGGCATAGCTACACCTAAAATGGCCGCCGTCTAAGTTTTTACTGATTACTAAAAAATATGTGAATGAGCCGAGGCAACACTCCAGGCATGTGTTTAATGAGGGAATGACATCGTAGAGCACGGGTCCAGCATGCTCCTCTAACAATCAATGGTGCTGCAGTGGAGAGGGTGACCAGCACTAAGTTCCTGGGTGTGCACATCACAGAGAACCTTTCCTGGACCATGCACACTACATCTCTGGTCAAGAAAAGTAATCAGCGTCTCTACTTTCTCCGCAAGTTAAGAAGAGTCCCAGCCTCCCTTATGTGCAACTTCTATAGAAGGACTATAGAGAGCCTCCTGACCAGCTCCATCACTGTGTGGCACGGCGCCACCACTGCCTCCTGCCGACGGAGCCTCCAGCACATCGTGAGAGCAGCGGAGAAGATCTGTGGAGCTCCTCTCCCCTCCATTAAGGACAAGTACTCCACCCGTCTCACTCGCAAAGCCGTCAGAATCACCAGGGACCCTACGCACCCATCACACAGTCTCTTCAGAGTAATGCCTTCTGGGAGGAGACTGCGGAATCTGCGGGCCAGGTCGAGTCGCCTTAAGAACAGTTTCGTACGCAGGGCCATCGGGAAGCTGAACTCCCTGCCCTCCCTCCCACCCCTCTTCCCCCACCCTCCGCTTCACAATCAAGGATGAGAGAAATATAATTTCGAATCAGTCACATGGTTTGACAAATAAAACATCTTGAATCTTGAACATAATAACATGATATAAATCTTGAAAAAGTCCATTTTACATAATATCCCCCCTTTAAGTAAATGACCATAAAAAGCATTACATTTGACACGAAGACAACGTTCCTATTTGTTTATCTAAAACAAAGCAAGAAATGTGTGTGGATTAGTTGTGAAAATAACTAAGATCGTGTCCTCGTCAGATTATGCTGCTTGAGACGTCTCGGCGATATAACCCCGCGATCGACAGCATCACGTTTCTGAAGGACTTTAGCTACAACAAGGAGGATTTTGCCAAAGCAGGTAAAGCCGCCGTCACACGTCCAAAGTTTCAGAGCGGTCGTGTTTTCATGTGCTCTCCTTTTACCTCAGGGCTCCAGATCGAGTTCATCAATCCCATCTTCGAGTTTTCGAAAGGAATGAACGACCTCCATTTGGACGAGGCCGAGTACGCCCTGCTCATCGCCATCAACATCTTCTCTGCAGGTGAGATTTAGAAGAGAGACTTTTAACCCCTCGGAGAACAGCTCTGACGGTCCTGTTTCTGCCCTGGTTCAGACCGGCCCAACGTCCAGGACCACGACCTGGTGGAGAGGCTCCAGCAGCCCTACGTCGACGCGCTGCGCTCGTACATCATGATCAAGAGACCAAATGTAAGTCTTCTGTCAGGAGGGATGATACTGAAAGAAATACGATATCGGGTATCGGTTACAAATATCCGATACTGAACCAATACCAGTTTTGGCTCTCGACGCCTTAAAAACATAACTTTTACCACCTTAATCTAAGTGAATATGGGCCTGCTGCATATCTTTGGAAAGCTAAGAACTAGTTTCAACTAGGGCTGGGCGATATGACGATATTAAACCGTCTCACGATCTCCAGAGCTGACGATCTGTTATTGTTGTGGGATCGTTTTATCACGGTTCTAAGCACTTCTGCACAGTTGACTCTTTTCACCGTCAGTGAAGGAATCCCAAGCCAAACCTTCTGCTACGCTAATGTCAGACGCTAATGCGAGCGTTTAGCAGAAAGACGCTCCTCTCCAGGGCGCATACAAGACCAGGCTCCTCAATCTGGAGCTTTAAAATGTTTTAAACCCGGCGTTCTGTCTCTGTTTCAGTGTCATGTCAGTGTCTTTTTCCCCTAACACGACACATGTGCGAAGAACCGAGTGTGTCCTCACAGTTCTGTCTCATTTGTTTAATTTAAATCCTGCTCCGCGTTCACAATCCATGTCTTTGAAAGTATAAAAGTTCCACAAAAACACCGTGACTTCATTATTGTCAAATCACCCAACAGTGACAAACCCTTTTCCTGTTTGAGTTTTACACAATAAAGGTCACTGCATGTTATTGGTTCAGTAAGACTCTTATTGTGAAAGGGTGCGACAGCGACAGAGCGTTACGTTTACATCAGCTCGATGTCATGAGAGCGACGTCTCAGAAAAGATGCCAAACAGCCACAAGCATTTACCAAACTTACTCTTTTACTTCAACCTAATTTTATTATCTGGAATTTTATTGTGTTTATGATTGCTGTGTTGAATAAATTAGTATTTTTCTTCTTCTGTGTGTAATTTCAGTCATTTTTGTCATTATAAAAAAATCGTGATAAAATTGAAATCGTAGGTTTATAATTAAAAAATCGTGATATTCTATTTTTGCCATATCGCCCACCCCTAGTTTCAACCTCCACAAATGTATTTGCAAAATGCCGCAGTTGGCGCCAGTATGGTAAAGCAAGCGATAGCTACGGATCAAGGCTGGGACAGAAACTAACATAGAAATACCTAAAGTAGCCTAATAAAATAAAATAACCACTGCTGAAGCCAAGTGTTCATATTTTATTACAAGAAGTCACTGATCTGACGTATTTGTACTGATCAGATCAATGTATGTGAGTTGTTAATATTAATGTAACCTAAAGCCTGTCATATACCCACAGATATGTTGTGTAGAAAAATCCAGTGATCCTTGTTTAATGTTTATCCAAGAGTTTATCAGTAGATACAATGGATAATTTATCCGTAACATCATGACAATAAAATATGACTTTATTGATCTTAAAATGGAGAAAAGAGTAAATTCAATGTTTCACTCAGGAAGAGAAACTTTTAAGAGCGTTGTATTGCTGGGTTTCAGGCGACATCGCCGCGTTCTAAAGGACAATAATATTATATGGAGGTAAAATTATTTTGTTTTTGAGGAAATGTTTGGTCTTGTACAGAGAGATCATGGACCCAGTGACTGATATTAAAGATCATTTTTGTAATTCATACATTTTCTTTTTAGATACGACTTGTGAAAGTGTAATATTGTTAATAGAAAAACTGGCCCCGCCCCCCACTGGGTGGGCGGGGGACATCATCACAATCTGGAACCTGAAAACAACCAGCAAAAAATCTGGATCGGTGCATCTCTAGGTTGAAGGCGCAACATTCAATATAATCAATCAATATAATTGATTTATGTATCAGAATCAGAATTGTATTTATTGCCATGGTTTGAGAAGAGGATCACAAACTAGGACATTTTTTCTCGGAACATAAAACATATAACACAGAATATAGATGGAAAAGAAATTCGGTATGAAAACTTTAAAACTAAGACTATAAGGGCATGCATACAGAAAAAAACTGCGGGGAAAAAACTTAACATCAAATCTAAATATATAATGGATGCAAAACAACTTTCTCCAACTAAACTCAGACAAAACTGAGATCATTGTTTTTGTCCCACAGACACAAAGACAAAGTGTTATCAGTCACCTTGAGTCACTCTCTCTAAAACCAAAAAAACAGGTTAGAAATCTAGGAGTAATCATGGACTCAGACCTGAACTTAAACAGCCACATCAAAGCAATAACATCATCAGCTTTTTACCATCTGAAAAACATTGCTAAGATCAGAGGAATAGTGTCAAAACCAGACTTGGAGACACTCATCCATGCGTTTGTCTCCAGCAGGTTAGACGACTGTAACGGCTGCTCACTGGCCTTTCTAAACCAGCTGTTAGAGCTGCAGAACATCCAGAACGCTGCTGCTCGAGTCCTGACAAGAACCAGGAACTATGACCATATTAGTCCAGTGCTCCGGTTTCTGCACTGGCTTCCTGTCACTCACAGAATAGAGTTAGAGCCGTATGAACCATCTCGGGCCCTGAGAACTTCAGGGAGGGGTCTCCTGGTGGTTCCCAGAGTCAGGACTAAACACGGTGAGGCTGCGTTTCAGTTTCATGCAGCTAAAATCTGGAACAGTCTTCATGAGGACGTGAGACAGGCCTCAACTCTGACAATGTTCAAATCCAGGCTGAAAACAGCTCTTTTTACCCGAGCATATGAAAACTGAAAGTATTTTATCTGCACTCTTGCCTTTTACTGGGATTGATACATTTTTATGTTGATGTTTTAATGATTAATTTTATGCAACTGTGAAGCACTTTGAATTGCCTTGTGTATGAATTGTGCTCTACAAATAAACCTGCCTTGCCTAATTGATTGAAGAAGCACATTAAAGCACGAGCTGCCCCTTTGTGTCCAGGACCACCTGATGTTCCCGCGGATGCTGATGAAGCTGGTGAGCCTCCGCACGTTGAGCAGCGTGCACTCGGAGCAGGTCTTTGCGCTGCGCCTCCAGGACAAGAAACTGCCTCCTCTGTTGTCCGAAATCTGGGACGTCACCGAGTAACTGCGGACTCTCCCTAAAGACAGACCGACACTGGGCCTGGGCCTCGGGGAGTCGGAGACAATGCTCGTTTTCATACGGACACTAGTTCAGAGCCTCATTCTTTTTATTGATTTCGGCTAATGTGGGTTGATTACGGTGGTGAAACCAGCATTGATTCTTTTGCCTGTTATATTGGATTCACTTTAGATGATGAATAACTTCCTTTTTGTATAAAGAAAATAGCCGGATTACACAAAAACTCTCAAAGGAATTGGCTCAAAATCCACTAACATTCAGTCTGTACACACGCCCGCTGTGAAGTCCAAAAGTGCTTGAACGTCAACGGATAATGAAGCACATTTTTTGCAAACCATCAGAATATCCAAAAATCTGCTGCAAACATTAATATTTCCATTGCTTTGTCGCTCAAAAAGAACATTGTCCTTAAAGCAGTGTTAATTTCGTCGACTAAAATATTTAGTCTTAATTTTAGTCAAAGTGATTTTTCTGACGACTAAAACTAAGTTAAAAGTTTTTCATGCGACTAAAACTATGACTAAAATGTCCAGATATTTTAGTCGACTAAAATGAGACTAAATAAAAATGAAAAGGAGAGACTAATATCATCCAAACTTTTATTTCAGTCTGAAAGAGCCTCATATCATGTAAATTCACTGCCAAAGGAACAGCTCTGAGCTTTGTTCATGAGGGAGCAGCTCCATGAAGCAGGACCTCCATTAAATATGATTATAATGAATATTATTAATACAAAGTCGACTAAATGTGTCTTAATTTTAGTCGACTAAATCTCGACTAAAATTGAAGATATTTTTTTGACTAAATCTCGACTAAAATTGAATTACATTTTCGTCAAAAGACTAAAACTAAATTGAAATATGTTGTCAAAATTAACACTGCCTTAAAGTGATAGTCTAAATGTTTTACACGTTTTATAAAATGAGCAAAATCGACCACCTCTTGCTTTTTGAGTAACTAATAATACATATATCCTGACCAATGAGACGGACTTTTCCTGTGAGCCAGGTCCAATCAGGTGGGAAGGGGGGAGGAGCTTGATCGTACCTGCTCCTCATTTTGTAATTCAAGGCAACTTTATTTATACTGTGCATTTCGTACACTAGTGTGAACTAAGAAGGACTTTCTGGTTAAAGAGGGGAGAAATTTGATTAGATTAAATTTTGATTAAAATTTCGCTCTATCCCTCCTCACTTTGCAAAAATACAGGGCAGAAAAAAAGACTTTCCACATTTATCTAAATTTGTCCCCTTTTTCCCCCCAATTTTCCTCCTATTTTTATGATGTTTTCCCCCTTTTTTCACAAGAAATAAAGATGTGGGAATTACCTTTTTTTTTCTTATTTTTTATTTTTATACAATTTTTCCCACAATTATTTTCATCCTTTCTTACTTTTTGCACCTTTCTCTCCCCATATTTTGACATTGGAGATGAACTCGATATTGTAAATGTATATATATTGGCCGTGTGCATACAGACTGAATGTTAGTTCAAAATTAGAAAGTCTGACTGGGATTGACTGTTGTAGATATATTTTCATTAAGCGCCGGCAGATGCACAGACGATTTTGGACCTTCTAATGGGACGGCTCGTTCAAAAGGGACCCCCGTTTGGTCATTCGTAGACGCCTGAATAAGTGCAAATGTCGTATTTATTTTCACAGTGTGTAGACGGCACGGGGGAAGTGTCCAGATTTTGTACAATTGCAACGTGATGCACATACTATAGAAACGTAACCAGAGCATGTCGTTTTGAAGAATTATGACTGATGCATTGCCCGGTTCCGGTTGGCACAGAACAGCCGAATGTTGAATTCGAGTCGGGTCATTAAGATGAAAATGAACCAGTGCTGCTTGGAATTAATACTTGACAAACCGAACTAATGATAAATGCAGAGAAATTGTACATATTTCAGCCTGTGATTAATTAAAACGGAAAAAACACAACTGTACTATTGAGAAATTTAAGATTATTTAAGTTCTCGCAATGCTTTCCACTGTATTTTAGTTTATGAGACTAACATATTATTCACGACTGCCCGGTTAATTTCACAGTTTTCTAGAAGCACAGCGTTGAATGCGGGTGAAAAGAGAAATGTAGGTAGAGGTCAGCAGAGACACAATAGTCTTAACACCGGCAGGTCTGGTATTTAGTTATCGATGTTCCAACTTCCAACTTGGGCTACTGTAAACGCTAGTTCTTCCCCTCGACTATCGATGCTCATTAGTTGGGCCCGAGTGTGTGAAGCGTATGGGTCCTTTATACTTATTATTGCGGGGAAATGACTGGGGGTCTATGGAGAGGTGGATGACCGTTATTTGCTCACAATAATCACTTTGGAAATGCATCGTAATGGATGTGGGAAAGATTCTCCAATTTAAGACATTGCTTTACGGTCTTTCTTGATTTCGATTAACTGTAAAATCCACATATTTGATGAGGAAACACTTATCGAATTGGCCTGTCATTTGCAAGTGAGTTTCAGAATCTAGTTGGTAATGGTGAAATTTGCCGTTCTGAATTGTCGGTATCGAACCATAAGTAGCTTAATCTATTCCTTAGACGCGCTCACGTTATACCGTTGAACTAAAAAGAAATTGCGTAATTACTGTTTCAACTTGAGAACAAATCGATGACGTAAACGTTTGTTCTCGTATGTTACTCACTAGGAGTGTGTGAACTGTACATAAGATCATTTGTTTCAATGTAAAGATAGAAATGCAAACTTATTTTAATACTTCAACCTCCTGTCGGTTTTATATGTGCTGAATGAATAAAAGCTATTCTCGAAGTGGCCTACATACGTTTCGCTGGTTTGTTGATTTGGAAACGTGTTCTTGTTAAGCCAGCTAAAGCTTTCTATCCCTTCTATTGTTCTATTTGCCAGTAGTTCTGTGGAGCATCCAAGAGCTCTTTCGGAAACCAAAGTTGAAGAGTTTGGGAGGAACACGCGACGTCATGTGTGGAGGAAAAATGGAACTGCACCAACATCTAAACCCTCTCCTCACTTTGAAGTCTGGAGCAGGACAATCATGGTGTGGGGCTGTGTTGTTGCCTCAGGGCCTGGACAACGTGATATCAATAGAAAAATGAGTTTATCCAGATATTTTGCGGAAAAACCTTCACCCTTGTATTAAATGGCTGTTTTTTTGGCAGCAATAACTTCATCCAGATGTTTCCTGTAGTTGCAGATTAGATGCTCACAACGATCAGGATGAGTCTTGGACCGTTCCTCTTTACAAAACTGCTGCCGTTCAGCGAGATTCCTGGGTTCAGTTACTTTTCCCCCGCTGTCCTGTGACTGTTTACATGTCATGGCCATTAATGTGAGAACATGTAATGGTTTGGATGGTATCTGGTAAAGGAGACACTGTTTACTCATTCTTGTGTGTACCGGCTAAACCCCCTTTAGACCGATGAGGGCAGCAAATCCAGGTGAAGTAAGTGACGCGCTGACTGTGCACTTCAATACAAAGCCGAAGAGTCAAATTGTACAAAATTACAGCTGCTTTATTAAGTTCAAATTCATATAATTTCCAATTATTCGTCATAAAGTCCAGTTTGTTATTTCCATAAAAAAGGGCTAAAAACACACACAGTGAAGCGGTCAACAAACTGTGCTCTTCTGGATTGCCAACACCTGTGGGACTAAGGTGTGGCTCCCCATTTATAGAGCACCACCACAGCTCCTCCTAGTGGTGACACATGGCTCCACCATTGTGATTTTGATGAAGATACGACCACGTTTTTACCAATTTAAGCAGAAATGTGAGAAATTCCAAAGCGTTCACTTGCATTCTCCTCCCACTGTATTTATGTTTAAACATAGTTTAACTTAATTTAGGCCTGGGGGTATTTGGAAGGTAATAATAACTCAGACCGTTTCCAAAGTGCTGCACAAACAACAAGAATAACGTAAAAAAAAAAAAAAAGGTGCTCATTGGATGTATCTGAACAAGCTTAGTAGCGTTTATTGTGTTACTAGTATAACTTTCAGAGTTAATTTGGTCAGACATTTGGATTAGTGAAGATGACGGCCTGCAGGCGGCGCCTGAAACATGTAAAGATTTGAACATCCCTGATCCTAGTGTCTGACCAAATTAACTCTGAGAGTTATACTGGTATGTGAGCATTTAGCCGGGAAATGAGGGGAAACCGAACAGTATTTCAATATATAATTTTGAAAGAAAATATATTTTTAAAGACGTTTTTCAGTAAAAGATTTGAATCTTAAGACTTTTTGTTACATTTTGAACACAATTCACAACAAAATACCAATAAATCTCATCAATATATAGGTTCAATTAAACATTTATAAATATGATTTCTATGCATATGTGATGATCTGATAATGAATAAAAACAGTAATACTGACATGGTTATACTGAATGTATTGGGTATAGGAAGTGAAAAATGATACACTTGTTATAAAGTGTAGCATATTGTGTATGTTGGTTTAATGTAATGCATTGTTTTGCATTTCGCTCGAAATCTACCAAAACAAGCAGGTTTGAATGTAAAGGTTTACGCTTTTAAATATACCAATACTGGTAGCTTAAACATGGAGAGGCTTCTTCGTGACTTCAACTGAACGATTCTGCAAAAAAGTGAAAACCACCAATTTTCAAAAAAATTACTTTGTTTACGTTTTTCTCGAGACGCAGGCTGCCGACTTGTGTCTTTGGAATCCAGGGCGGGTCACATATATGATTCGTGGACGGGGGTAAATACTGTAAGTCTGTCTTCTTCCCACTACTTTTCTAGCTAATATATATGTATATATTTTGTGCCAACTATGGGGCAAAGAAAGTATGTTATGAAATTTTAATAAGTAAGCATTGTTTGCTTCAGCCTACTCCTTTTGGGCATTATTGTGTTTTTTTTCTTTCTAATCTAACATGGCTTGGAATTGCTCGAATAAACAAACAAAAAATTCGACTTTAGTGGATCACACGGGGCTGTGCGGGATTCTCTGCCAATGGTTGGAGAACTTGCTGACGCTACCGCGGATACTGGCGCTGCCAATGCTTCATGAAAATGCATGCGCAATGTTCGGCCGTAATGCCTTTTTCTGTTGCCACTTATAATGCGCGTGGTCTGCGTGTGGGACAAGGTAAAGGGGGCAGCGCGCGCCGTATTGTTGTGGACCAGCTTCTAGGAGCGTGTGACGTCTTGTGCATCCAGGAGACTTTTTTGGCCAAACAAGACCTTCCATGGGGCTGGAAGTCCTCGTCTGACTTAAACACTATAGACTGGGGGTTGACTGGGCAGTTGGCCTTGAAATCAGTCATAGTGGTGGCAAGTGTGTTATTTTAAGTGTATATACTGGTGCACAATGAGGATGGGTACATAAGCAGACTTGCAAATATTGTGACGTTTATCCAGGATATTGACTGCTCATGCATCTTTATAGTCGGGGACATGAATGCCGACATTTCTGATGCAAAATCGTTGTTTGATAAGATAAGATAATCCTTTGCCACGCATTTAATATAGGGCCGGGACTTTTTTCGATTAATTGCGATTAATTAATTACATGAGGTTTAGTTCGATTAAAAATATTAATCGAAATTAATCATTCATCAAATTCATCAAACTTTGCTTTCCACACTTCAGTTTCCTTTTTTCCTGCAGACGCTCAATTAATGGCAATATTGCACTGGTCTGTTGGACTTGGTTGACCAAAAATAAACAGTATTTTGTTGCTTAAGCTCATGTATTCAGTCATTATTCAATGGTATACTAAAAATCCATATGAAAAAACTTACTTCTCACTGTTCTCAGGTCAAATATTTATATGCGATTAATTTCGATTAGGGGCGACGGTGGCGCAGATGGTAGAGCGGGTCGGCTTATGATCGGAAGGTCGGGGGTTCGAATCCCGCCTCCTGAAGGTGCACATTGTCGTTGTGTCCTTGGGCAAGACACTTCACCCTCCTTGCCTCCAGTGTCTGCGTACACTGGTGTATGAATGAGAGAGTGAATGGGCCCCCTATGAGAGACCAACAGGCCCGTTTGGAACCGTTTGGAACCATGAGGCCGTCCTTCCGTGGACCCACCACCTGCAGGAGGAGCCATAGGGGACTGGTGCTATGTGACTTGGGCAGCTCCAACAGCTGCCCCCACGACCCGGCAACGGACAAGTGGGAGAAAATGGATGGATGGATGGATAATTTCGATTAATTAATTACAAAGCCTCTAATTAATTAGATTAATTTTTTTAATCGAGTCCCGGCCCTTATTTAATACAATTTTGAGTTGAAAACGGTCTTATTCTGTCCAGTGGAGACCTCCTGCCTAAAGAAAGCTGTACCTATGTTAGCGACGCGTGGCATACAACATCTTGGCTTGACCATTGTGTATGTTCACAAATGCATATTAGTTATGATTTAGCCACGTCTGATCACATGCCATTTGCTTTCAATTGTAACTTGGACAACATTCCTAAATTAGTCAGTACTGAAGTGTCGTTTAATAGTGATCAATTGGACTGGTCTAATCTAACCAGTAACGGTATTAATGTATATCACCAGAGGACGCATATGTACCTGGGCCATATTGTGATGCCTAAAGATGCCATTTTGTGCCGTGACATCATCTGCATCAATCAAGAGCACTGTTCTCAACTGTGTTTGTTATCGATGCTCTGATCGAATCAGGCAGGTCCCTATCTCAATGCAGACGGAGCATTCACAATGGGAAATGTAAACCTGGCTGGAATCGGTATGTGGACGCAGCCCATGGCCCGAAGTGCATTTAAAGTGTGGGCTGAAAATGGTAAACACAGAAGTGGCCCATTGTTCGAGAAGAAGAAACATGCTAACGCTCAATTTACATACGCCTTAAGGTACATTAACAGGAATGAGATTCGCCTAAGATCAGAGTCCCTTGCGTGTAAACTCCAAAACAACTCGTACACTGACTTTTGGAAAGAGATCAGAAAGTTAAACAGTAGCAGGGCTTCTCTGGCTTCTAATATTGATGCTGGTAAACTAAGCAGTTTGGACAATAATTATTATCGGCCCATAGCCTTGGACAGTTCTGTTTCAAAAGTGCTTGAGAGGGTCATCCTGAACAGACTTAAACCGTATGTTTAATCAGCTGCCAACCAGTTTGGTTTTAACCCAGAACACGCTACTGATACATATATTTTTTGCCTTGAAGGAGTTACTAGATAAATATCATTGTCAGGGCTCTACTATATCTTTGTGTTTTCTTGATGTGTCTAAAGCTTATTAGAATTCTCTTTTTCTGGTGCTCACAGCAGACCATGCAGGTGAAATGGGGCGAGTCTGTGTCTGACTCCTTCAGGGTCAGCAATGCGGGGAGGCTGGGTGGGATATTGTCCCCACTGCTCTTTAATATTTACATGGAATAATTGTGAGACTGGATGTGTCGCAGGAGGTTCTGTCATTAATCCCCTCATGTGTGCAGATGACCTGGTTGTGTCCTGTCCGTACAGTGCAGGACTTCAACATCTCCTGAATATCTGTTCACAATATGGTTTCGATAATGATATTAAATATAACGCTATGAAAAGCTATGTAATGGTTGTGAGAACCAAGGATGATGGGCCTCTAACATTCCCTGAGTTCACCCAGTGTTCTTAATGTCACAAATGAGATGAAGTATTTGGGTCATTGTATCTGTAGTGACCGGGACATGCACAGGCAGGTGTGTAAACTGTATGGACAATCGAACATGTGGGTCAGGAAGTTTCATATGTCCCCCTCCTGGAACCGTCACCTTAACATGGTAGAGGGGTTTGAGCACCCGAATGATCCTGGGAGCTCGGTTGTCGGGGGCTTCGTGCCCCTGGTAGGGTCTTCCAGGGCAAACAGGTCCTGGGTGACGGGTCAGACAAAGAGCGGTTCAGAAGCTCCTTATGAGAGACCAACAGGCCCGAGTAGAACCATGAGGCCGTCCTTCTGTGGACCCACCACCTGCAGGGGGCGCTATAGGGGCTGGTGCAGCTCCAACAGCTGCCCCCACGACCCGGCAACGGACAAGTGGAAGAAAATGGATGGATGGCTGGATGTTCATATGTCAAACCTAATCTGTTTGAAGCTTTGTGTTGTCCTCTGTACACTGCACAGCTGTGGCAAAGTTTGAAAAAGTCCAGCTTGCAGAGGCTCACAGTTGCATATAATGACTCAATGAGGCCGCTGTTAAAGATGCCGAGACAGATGTTTGCTGACTGTGATGTTCGCTCTTGCTCTGCTGCACTTCATCATTGTTATTTTAAATGTATGTGTAGACTGAGTAACTCCCAGAATGCCATTATACGGACTCTGGCTTTGACCTGAGATTCATGTAAAAAAATGTGGAATCATTGGCGCTCATGTCTTTATGTGAGTGGCAGCTCACATAAAGATAAGTATTGCTAGTGCCTTTTACCGCTATCTGCCCCACTTACTTACAACATTTTTCAAATGCTTCCCAAATTTACCCCAGCCAGACTTCACACGATTTGTCTTTCTATACCCATTTTTGTTACATACAGGAGATTGAAAACGAGGCCTTTGAGATTTTGTTATTGCTGGTTGCGTTTGTTGTTGTCGTGTTATATTTATTTATTCTGTGTTTTGTTTTTCGAGACGTGTGGCCTGGGGGTGGCGGGTGGGTTGGATGGAGGGAACGGGAAAAAAAAAAAAAATACATGTTTATTATACACCATGTAACATGAATAATATTCTTCCTTCACATGTGTATAAAAAAAAAAAAAAAAAAAAAAAGTATTGCTAGTGCCTTGTTTTGTTCCTGCAATTATTTTCAGTATTTTAATACTTTTCTACCTTCTTTTATGTATTTTTTAACATAAATGTGGCTCATGTGTTCTCACTTGTGTCCTTAATACAAATTGAAGAGGAGCTCAGGACCGCAGAGAACGTTCATGTTTTTAAGAGCAGGCTCAAGACCCACCTTTTTAGTTTAGCTTTTAACTAATATTTACTTATATTAACCTTATTTACCGGTTTTAGTTCTATTATTTCTTTAGTTTCCCTCTTTTTATCCTGTGCTATTTCACGCACAGTTTTAGCTGTTTTTTAATGTATCTCTTATTAAATATTTATTTATTTATTTTTTATTTATTTTATTCATTTATTTTTTATGTTCTCCTAGTGGTTCCTCTGAGGGAGCCCTCTGCCCCGGGAGTGCTGGTTGGCTGTGGCCGTGCGGGCGCTCTCCTGGGGGTGCCTGGATGGAGGTAGGACGTCTCTCCTACACCTCCTCCGGGCCCCCTGGGTTGGCGCTCTGTGGCCGATGGGCTGCTCCTGGTGCAGACGCTCCTTGGATGGTGTTTCCTCTTTCGGTCCATCTGTACCCAGCCTTACATACTCAACTCTATGTCCACTTTTATTTAAGACTTTTAACTGCTGGGCTGTCTGTACGTATGTGTGTCTGTGTGTCTGTGTGTGCGGGTGGTGGGGTTGTAGTTATTTATGTATATTTACTGGTGGGGACGATTTTAATGATTTTTAATGATTTTTAATGATTTTTAAGCACTGTAAAGCACTTTGTGTTACATTTTGTATGAAAAGCGCTCTATAAATAAAGTTTGATTTGATTTGATTTGATTTGATTTGAATGAATGAATGAATGAAATGGGGCGAGTCTGTGTCTGACTCCTTCAGGGTCAGCAATGCGGGGAGGCTGGGTGGGATATTGTCCCCACTGCTCTTTAATATTTACATGGAATAATTGTGAGACTGGATGTGTCGCAGGAGGTTCTGTCATTAATCCCCTCATGTGTGCAGATGACCTGGTTGTGTCCTGTCCGTACAGTGCAGGACTTCAACATCTCCTGAATATCTGTTCACAATATGGTTTCGATAATGATATTAAATATAACGCTATGAAAAGCTATGTAATGGTTGTGAGAACCAAGGATGATGGGCCTCTAACATTCCCTGAGTTCACCCAGTGTTCTTAATGTCACAAATGAGATGAAGTATTTGGGTCATTGTATCTGTAGTGACCGGGACATGCACAGGCAGGTGTGTAAACTGTATGGACAATCGAACATGTGGGTCAGGAAGTTTCATATGTCCCCCTCCTGGAACCGTCACCTTAACATGGTAGAGGGGTTTGAGCACCCGAATGATCCTGGGAGCTCGGTTGTCGGGGGCTTCGTGCCCCTGGTAGGGTCTTCCAGGGCAAACAGGTCCTGGGTGACGGGTCAGACAAAGAGCGGTTCAGAAGCTCCTTATGAGAGACCAACAGGCCCGAGTAGAACCATGAGGCCGTCCTTCTGTGGACCCACCACCTGCAGGGGGCGCTATAGGGGCTGGTGCAGCTCCAACAGCTGCCCCCACGACCCGGCAACGGACAAGTGGAAGAAAATGGATGGATGGCTGGATGTTCATATGTCAAACCTAATCTGTTTGAAGCTTTGTGTTGTCCTCTGTACACTGCACAGCTGTGGCAAAGTTTGAAAAAGTCCAGCTTGCAGAGGCTCACAGTTGCATATAATGACTCAATGAGGCCGCTGTTAAAGATGCCGAGACAGATGTTTGCTGACTGTGATGTTCGCTCTTGCTCTGCTGCACTTCATCATTGTTATTTTAAATGTATGTGTAGACTGAGTAACTCCCAGAATGCCATTATACGGACTCTGGCTTTGACCTGAGATTCATGTAAAAAAATGTGGAATCATTGGCGCTCATGTCTTTATGTGAGTGGCAGCTCACATAAAGATAAGTATTGCTAGTGCCTTTTACCGCTATCTGCCCCACTTACTTACAACATTTTTCAAATGCTTCCCAAATTTACCCCAGCCAGACTTCACACGATTTGTCTTTCTATACCCATTTTTGTTACATACAGGAGATTGAAAACGAGGCCTTTGAGATTTTGTTATTGCTGGTTGCGTTTGTTGTTGTCGTGTTATATTTATTTATTCTGTGTTTTGTTTTTCGAGACGTGTGGCCTGGGGGTGGCGGGTGGGTTGGATGGAGGGAACGGGAAAAAAAAAAAAAATACATGTTTATTATACACCATGTAACATGAATAATATTCTTCCTTCACATGTGTATAAAAAAAAAAAAAAAAAAAAAAAGTATTGCTAGTGCCTTGTTTTGTTCCTGCAATTATTTTCAGTATTTTAATACTTTTCTACCTTCTTTTATGTATTTTTTAACATAAATGTGGCTCATGTGTTCTCACTTGTGTCCTTAATACAAATTGAAGAGGAGCTCAGGACCGCAGAGAACGTTCATGTTTTTAAGAGCAGGCTCAAGACCCACCTTTTTAGTTTAGCTTTTAACTAATATTTACTTATATTAACCTTATTTACCGGTTTTAGTTCTATTATTTCTTTAGTTTCCCTCTTTTTATCCTGTGCTATTTCACGCACAGTTTTAGCTGTTTTTTAATGTATCTCTTATTAAATATTTATTTATTTATTTTTTATTTATTTTATTCATTTATTTTTTATGTTCTCCTAGTGGTTCCTCTGAGGGAGCCCTCTGCCCCGGGAGTGCTGGTTGGCTGTGGCCGTGCGGGCGCTCTCCTGGGGGTGCCTGGATGGAGGTAGGACGTCTCTCCTACACCTCCTCCGGGCCCCCTGGGTTGGCGCTCTGTGGCCGATGGGCTGCTCCTGGTGCAGACGCTCCTTGGATGGTGTTTCCTCTTTCGGTCCATCTGTACCCAGCCTTACATACTCAACTCTATGTCCACTTTTATTTAAGACTTTTAACTGCTGGGCTGTCTGTACGTATGTGTGTCTGTGTGTCTGTGTGTGCGGGTGGTGGGGTTGTAGTTATTTATGTATATTTACTGGTGGGGACGATTTTAATGATTTTTAATGATTTTTAATGATTTTTAAGCACTGTAAAGCACTTTGTGTTACATTTTGTATGAAAAGCGCTCTATAAATAAAGTTTGATTTGATTTGATTTGATTTGATTTGAATGAATGAATGAATGAAATGGGGCGAGTCTGTGTCTGACTCCTTCAGGGTCAGCAATGCGGGGAGGCTGGGTGGGATATTGTCCCCACTGCTCTTTAATATTTACATGGAATAATTGTGAGACTGGATGTGTCGCAGGAGGTTCTGTCATTAATCCCCTCATGTGTGCAGATGACCTGGTTGTGTCCTGTCCGTACAGTGCAGGACTTCAACATCTCCTGAATATCTGTTCACAATATGGTTTCGATAATGATATTAAATATAACGCTATGAAAAGCTATGTAATGGTTGTGAGAACCAAGGATGATGGGCCTCTAACATTCCCTGAGTTCACCCAGTGTTCTTAATGTCACAAATGAGATGAAGTATTTGGGTCATTGTATCTGTAGTGACCGGGACATGCACAGGCAGGTGTGTAAACTGTATGGACAATCGAACATGTGGGTCAGGAAGTTTCATATGTCCCCCTCCTGGAACCGTCACCTTAACATGGTAGAGGGGTTTGAGCACCCGAATGATCCTGGGAGCTCGGTTGTCGGGGGCTTCGTGCCCCTGGTAGGGTCTTCCAGGGCAAACAGGTCCTGGGTGACGGGTCAGACAAAGAGCGGTTCAGAAGCTCCTTATGAGAGACCAACAGGCCCGAGTAGAACCATGAGGCCGTCCTTCTGTGGACCCACCACCTGCAGGGGGCGCTATAGGGGCTGGTGCAGCTCCAACAGCTGCCCCCACGACCCGGCAACGGACAAGTGGAAGAAAATGGATGGATGGCTGGATGTTCATATGTCAAACCTAATCTGTTTGAAGCTTTGTGTTGTCCTCTGTACACTGCACAGCTGTGGCAAAGTTTGAAAAAGTCCAGCTTGCAGAGGCTCACAGTTGCATATAATGACTCAATGAGGCCGCTGTTAAAGATGCCGAGACAGATGTTTGCTGACTGTGATGTTCGCTCTTGCTCTGCTGCACTTCATCATTGTTATTTTAAATGTATGTGTAGACTGAGTAACTCCCAGAATGCCATTATACGGACTCTGGCTTTGACCTGAGATTCATGTAAAAAAATGTGGAATCATTGGCGCTCATGTCTTTATGTGAGTGGCAGCTCACATAAAGATAAGTATTGCTAGTGCCTTTTACCGCTATCTGCCCCACTTACTTACAACATTTTTCAAATGCTTCCCAAATTTACCCCAGCCAGACTTCACACGATTTGTCTTTCTATACCCATTTTTGTTACATACAGGAGATTGAAAACGAGGCCTTTGAGATTTTGTTATTGCTGGTTGCGTTTGTTGTTGTCGTGTTATATTTATTTATTCTGTGTTTTGTTTTTCGAGACGTGTGGCCTGGGGGTGGCGGGTGGGTTGGATGGAGGGAACGGGAAAAAAAAAAAAAATACATGTTTATTATACACCATGTAACATGAATAATATTCTTCCTTCACATGTGTATAAAAAAAAAAAAAAAAAAAAAAGTATTGCTAGTGCCTTGTTTTGTTCCTGCAATTATTTTCAGTATTTTAATACTTTTCTACCTTCTTTTATGTATTTTTTAACATAAATGTGGCTCATGTGTTCTCACTTGTGTCCTTAATACAAATTGAAGAGGAGCTCAGGACCGCAGAGAACGTTCATGTTTTTAAGAGCAGGCTCAAGACCCACCTTTTTAGTTTAGCTTTTAACTAATATTTACTTATATTAACCTTATTTACCGGTTTTAGTTCTATTATTTCTTTAGTTTCCCTCTTTTTATCCTGTGCTATTTCACGCACAGTTTTAGCTGTTTTTTAATGTATCTCTTATTAAATATTTATTTATTTATTTTTTATTTATTTTATTCATTTATTTTTTATGTTCTCCTAGTGGTTCCTCTGAGGGAGCCCTCTGCCCCGGGAGTGCTGGTTGGCTGTGGCCGTGCGGGCGCTCTCCTGGGGGTGCCTGGATGGAGGTAGGACGTCTCTCCTACACCTCCTCCGGGCCCCCTGGGTTGGCGCTCTGTGGCCGATGGGCTGCTCCTGGTGCAGACGCTCCTTGGATGGTGTTTCCTCTTTCGGTCCATCTGTACCCAGCCTTACATACTCAACTCTATGTCCACTTTTATTTAAGACTTTTAACTGCTGGGCTGTCTGTACGTATGTGTGTCTGTGTGTCTGTGTGTGCGGGTGGTGGGGTTGTAGTTATTTATGTATATTTACTGGTGGGGACGATTTTAATGATTTTTAATGATTTTTAATGATTTTTAAGCACTGTAAAGCACTTTGTGTTACATTTTGTATGAAAAGCGCTCTATAAATAAAGTTTGATTTGATTTGATTTGATTTGATTTGAATGAATGAATGAATGAAATGGGGCGAGTCTGTGTCTGACTCCTTCAGGGTCAGCAATGCGGGGAGGCTGGGTGGGATATTGTCCCCACTGCTCTTTAATATTTACATGGAATAATTGTGAGACTGGATGTGTCGCAGGAGGTTCTGTCATTAATCCCCTCATGTGTGCAGATGACCTGGTTGTGTCCTGTCCGTACAGTGCAGGACTTCAACATCTCCTGAATATCTGTTCACAATATGGTTTCGATAATGATATTAAATATAACGCTATGAAAAGCTATGTAATGGTTGTGAGAACCAAGGATGATGGGCCTCTAACATTCCCTGAGTTCACCCAGTGTTCTTAATGTCACAAATGAGATGAAGTATTTGGGTCATTGTATCTGTAGTGACCGGGACATGCACAGGCAGGTGTGTAAACTGTATGGACAATCGAACATGTGGGTCAGGAAGTTTCATATGTCCCCCTCCTGGAACCGTCACCTTAACATGGTAGAGGGGTTTGAGCACCCGAATGATCCTGGGAGCTCGGTTGTCGGGGGCTTCGTGCCCCTGGTAGGGTCTTCCAGGGCAAACAGGTCCTGGGTGACGGGTCAGACAAAGAGCGGTTCAGAAGCTCCTTATGAGAGACCAACAGGCCCGAGTAGAACCATGAGGCCGTCCTTCTGTGGACCCACCACCTGCAGGGGGCGCTATAGGGGCTGGTGCAGCTCCAACAGCTGCCCCCACGACCCGGCAACGGACAAGTGGAAGAAAATGGATGGATGGCTGGATGTTCATATGTCAAACCTAATCTGTTTGAAGCTTTGTGTTGTCCTCTGTACACTGCACAGCTGTGGCAAAGTTTGAAAAAGTCCAGCTTGCAGAGGCTCACAGTTGCATATAATGACTCAATGAGGCCGCTGTTAAAGATGCCGAGACAGATGTTTGCTGACTGTGATGTTCGCTCTTGCTCTGCTGCACTTCATCATTGTTATTTTAAATGTATGTGTAGACTGAGTAACTCCCAGAATGCCATTATACGGACTCTGGCTTTGACCTGAGATTCATGTAAAAAAATGTGGAATCATTGGCGCTCATGTCTTTATGTGAGTGGCAGCTCACATAAAGATAAGTATTGCTAGTGCCTTTTACCGCTATCTGCCCCACTTACTTACAACATTTTTCAAATGCTTCCCAAATTTACCCCAGCCAGACTTCACACGATTTGTCTTTCTATACCCATTTTTGTTACATACAGGAGATTGAAAACGAGGCCTTTGAGATTTTGTTATTGCTGGTTGCGTTTGTTGTTGTCGTGTTATATTTATTTATTCTGTGTTTTGTTTTTCGAGACGTGTGGCCTGGGGGTGGCGGGTGGGTTGGATGGAGGGAACGGGAAAAAAAAAAAAAATACATGTTTATTATACACCATGTAACATGAATAATATTCTTCCTTCACATGTGTATAAAAAAAAAAAAAAAAAAAAAAAGTATTGCTAGTGCCTTGTTTTGTTCCTGCAATTATTTTCAGTATTTTAATACTTTTCTACCTTCTTTTATGTATTTTTTAACATAAATGTGGCTCATGTGTTCTCACTTGTGTCCTTAATACAAATTGAAGAGGAGCTCAGGACCGCAGAGAACGTTCATGTTTTTAAGAGCAGGCTCAAGACCCACCTTTTTAGTTTAGCTTTTAACTAATATTTACTTATATTAACCTTATTTACCGGTTTTAGTTCTATTATTTCTTTAGTTTCCCTCTTTTTATCCTGTGCTATTTCACGCACAGTTTTAGCTGGTTTTTAATGTATCTCTTATTAAATATTTATTTATTTATTTTTTATTTATTTTATTCATTTATTTTTTATGTTCTCCTAGTGGTTCCTCTGAGGGAGCCCTCTGCCCCGGGAGTGCTGGTTGGCTGTGGCCGTGCGGGCGCTCTCCTGGGGGTGCCTGGATGGAGGTAGGACGTCTCTCCTACACCTCCTCCGGGCCCCCTGGGTTGGCGCTCTGTGGCCGATGGGCTGCTCCTGGTGCAGACGCTCCTTGGATGGTGTTTCCTCTTTCGGTCCATCTGTACCCAGCCTTACATACTCAACTCTATGTCCACTTTTATTTAAGACTTTTAACTGCTGGGCTGTCTGTACGTATGTGTCTCTGTGTGTCTGTGTGTGCGGGTGGTGGGGTTGTAGTTATTTATGTATATTTACTGGTGGGGACGATTTTAATGATTTTTAATGATTTTTAATGATTTTTAAGCACTGTAAAGCACTTTGTGTTACATTTTGTATGAAAAGCGCTCTATAAATAAAGTTTGATTTGATTTGATTTGATTTGATTTGAATGAATGAATGAATGAATTATCCTTTTCTAGAAGATCGGCCGCACACTGGAGGCAATGAAGGATTACAATAAATGAAAGACTCAAGGGATACGCGAGACAGATATACCACAGATTAAACCACTGGTCTACCTCGCTCACGTCATTAAAAAAAACAAAAAAAGCATCGCGTTTGTTTGCCACCAGCTGGTAGCTTCCGTTCGCGGACCTCCCTCCCTCCCTCGCCGCTGATGGAGGATGTAGAGCGGGCACAGGCAGGTTGCACAGAAGGACACAGCCAATCGCCCACCGAAGACAGGCGAGCCCACAGCAGCATCATGCACCCGCTCCAGCCTCGTAACAGCGTGACCGTCCTTCTCATCGGGTGACCTCTTAATATTATGCCATTATTCCGCCGTTCACCACACATCACCCCGTTCCACGCCGTCCGCAAGAGGCTGCCTTTCCGCGACCGCGAGGAGTCCGCACCGCCCAGGCCGCGCGCTCTCGGCAGCAGCTGCTTCCCCGGAGCGAGCGTTAGCAGCTAACCAGCTAATGTCACCAGGTATTTTAAGCCTTCTTTTAGTAAAGGATAGTTCAGATCTGCCTTTCACGCGCGTGTTCGTAACCGTGGCGTGTGTTTACCGGGCGTTTTATATGGTGTCACGTCGCGAAAAGACAGTTTTATTAGCAACGTTGGCTAGCTGTTGTTAGCCACGGGGAAGCTAACTGGCTAATCCATCAGTGACGTAGAAAAGCGCACGGCTAACCGGGGAGCGGAGGTGACGGGAGCATCTTCTTTGAGGATGGAGGACCGTCGTGGCGATGAAATGAACGTCTGTCTTTGTAAATAATCTTAAATCTTGGTTTTAACAATTAATAATCGTGCTAGGAGTACCGAAACGACCACTGTGTGCCCTTGTTTTTGACGTCAATTCCCCACTACGCGCTGTCCATTGACTCACTTCCTAGACGTGAAGAATTCAATTATGTGGTCTGCTAAAATGGCAATTAACCTCACCCTCAGCGTGACTCATCAATATCTAATTATATATAGTTTTACGTGCTTTAAATCTATTGGAAAAAAAGCCAGATGAGGGGAAACGTAACCTTCGCTTTAGGTCGTGATGGTGTAATGAAGGAGTAGCTAATGCTAAGAGGAAACGGGACATTGGAGCCAGTGATGGACTGGATGACAGAAAACACGCTGCTCGTAACATAAAACGTGGTCAAACCGGTCGTAAAGGCTGGGCAGAACACGCATAACCAGGATGAATGTGGAATATGGACTGGCAGGATATTGGCTGCTTCTATTGTAATTTATCTCGAGCCCCGGTGTTGACAGTGGGTAAATATCCCCTGGCGCACAGTGAAGATGATGCCAGCTGTATGGTTGAATGAATGAAATCATATCAATCCAGAACTGCAGTATGACGGTAGAACATGGGATTCTGTGGAGATTGTGTTTCCCCCTAATGTAATATTGCTTTCTTCATACCTTTGTTTTCTTCCTCTCGGCTCCACATTGTATCCGTGTGGGCAAGGGAGTGAAGACGATTAGCTTGATGGTGTTTGGGGGGAAAAAAAACAAATCAACTACAACAGAGACTTGACGGAGACGGCAATCTGGGTATTCGTGACGTAGCCCCTAAGCAGTTCTTCTGGGTGTCTATGCGGCAGCAAACGTGCCCAAACTGGTGGTGTGTGGCAGGTTGCACCAAAAAAAAGAAAAGAAAAAAAAAAGGCATAAACTGAGCTTTTTCTCCCGATATGGTCTGGAACGGTGAAGCCAGTGCCGACTACGGCGAGGTAAGAATGTCAGTTTCATGGCATTTCGGAAGTTTCCCCATAACACACAGATTATTGGATGATGTTTAGCCGCCGTTAGACGTGTACCCGACCCACAGTAAGCCGAAGAAATGGGATATGTTTTAACATTTGGATCAGAAGCCACTTTTATATGTTAATTTTTATTATTAACTACTGATGACTTCTGACCAGGCGTTGACCTCATCTAAATGGGGTCGATGGGTTGACATGACAACAGCGGTAAACGACTAGATTGTTCATAATTGTCAATGGTTGATGAGTAAGTGCTAATAAATTTACCAAAATAACTAGGGCTGGGAACTTCGGTCGTTTAGTCGACTAATTGGTCGATGCCGTCGTGGTCGACCAAGATTTTCATTGGTTGACTAGACTTTACTATGCAGGGGATTTCAATTGCAGCATCCATCCATCCATCCATTTTCTTCCACTTGTCCGTTGCCGGGTCGTGGAGGCAGCTGTTGGAGCTGCACCAGCCCCTATGGCTCCTCCTGCAGGTGGTGGGTCCACAGAAGGACGGCCTCATGGTTCCAAACGGGCCTGTTGGTCTCTCATAGGGGGCCCATTCACTCTCTCATTCATACACCAGTGTACGCAGACACTGGAGGCAAGGGGGGTGAAGTGTCTTGCCCAAGGACACAATGAAAATGTGCACCTTCAGGAGGCGGGATTCGAACCCCCGACCTTCTGCGTCACAGTTTTTATAATGGTTTTTAATAATTGAATAATAATACTTTTTTTTTCTTGGTCGACTAATCGCTACATGTGCCATACTCTTGGTCGACCAACCATTTCCTTGGTTGATTATTAGGGCTGTAATCAACCAAGGAAATGGTTGGTCGACCAAGAGTATGGCACATGTAGCGATTAGTCGACCAAGAAAAAAAAAGTATTATTATTCAATTATTAAAGACCATTATAAAAACGATGGCGCAGATGGTAGAGCGGGTCATCTCATGATCGGAAGGTTGTAGGGTTTGAATCCCGCCTCCTGAAGGTGCACATTGTCGTTGTGTCCTTGGGCAAGACACTCCAGTGTCTGCGTACACTGGTGTATAAATGCGAGTGTGAATGGGTGAAGCCCCTTATGAGAGACCAACAGGCCCGTTTGGAACCATGAGGCCGTCCTTCTGTGGACCCACGACCTGCAGGAGGAGCCATAGGGGCTGGTGCAGCTCCAACAGCTGCCCCCACGACCCGGCAACGGACAAGTGGAAGAAAATGGATGGATGGATGCTGCAATTGAAAGCCCCTGCATAGTAAAGTCTAGTTGACCAATGAAAATCTTGGTCGACCGCGACGGCATCGACCAATTAGTCGACTAAACGACCGAAGTTCCCAGCCCTATTGATTACAGCCCTACAAAATACAGATTTCCCAGAGTAGCCGGATCGCTAACTGTTTCCGGAGGTAGGGCGTCATTTGTCCTTTTTTATTTTTAGTTGTATAAAACATTAAATGTAAAAACTACAAAGCCTCAAAGTGGAGTCTTTCTGTCGTCGGGCTCTGCTCTTCTTTCACCTTGTTCCGTCTGGTCACGTGGTTCATTCATGACGTTGTGCCGTCTTCATCAATATTGCAAATCTGTTAGAAAAGTGCAGTCATGATGTGAGTCCTTGAAATAACTCCCATCATTTTTACATTTCGCTTTTAGAAAATTTAAATGGAAGCCGTCGAACTAAATGCATCTGTGGATTTGTCTTGTTTTAATCCGAAATCTCGCCATCATATTTTCGAGTGTTTTTGCGTTTATCTGACCAGAACGTCCCGCTGTGATTTGATGATCTCTCTTTCAAAGGTGTTGTGGCATCAGATTGGGCCCTATTGTGCATGTTTTTGTGTGTGACTGGCACAATTTTCAGAGAACGACGCATACATGTTTCGATTAACTGCGAGGTGATTGATTTGGATGATGTTACTCATGTTACTGATGCTTCATAATCAGTGGCTACCAAGTAATGTCTAGTAACGACACTCGGGATTAAACATTTTCTAATTTTAGCCTTTATGCTAATCCGGCGGCCGGTGGCGGGCGCTTCACATCGCGGCTCGTGAATCACCATCTCTGCCCGGTGCTTATATAACCCGAGCAGTTCAGTCGAGCAGAGCCGCGCTGATGTGCCGCCTCAGCCTGCGCCGGGAGATCTGATCTGACTAGGAATAGAAATTGGAAAGTCTTTTTTTCAGGACCCTCGCTGCAGTTTCCCCGTGAAAATAAAGCCAGCTTGCGCCACTTGCCTCGGCTCAACGCACGTCTCCTGAAGCCTGGAACTGCAACGATAAACGTT
The DNA here is from genome assembly GCA_021464625.1 of Proterorhinus semilunaris. NCBI lineage: Eukaryota > Metazoa > Chordata > Actinopteri > Gobiiformes > Gobiidae > Proterorhinus > Proterorhinus semilunaris. Next base: position 5,471,074 of record CM038346.1, read on the forward strand.
GGTCGTAGCTACGATTGTCTCTTTGAACAATCACACAGTGGAGACGAGAGCAGCTCACGATTTTATCATCCCCGTGTCGTGCAAAGTGACCGTTAAAATCTTATAACAAAAAAAAATCTCACAGTGTACACTAGGGAGAACCCGTGTGAACTAGTGAGACATGTGAGAAAAATGTTAATGCCTGTCTGAGAAAAGTGTATAAAGTGTGTGGTGAGGGGGTTTACAGCCTTAAAACATGTGTAGTAAAAAAATAAAGCTGGGCGTTTGAAAAGGTTTAGCATTTTTTCCCATGTAGGTTATAGAAGGGTTGTTGTATCATTTGCAAAGGATATTACTCTATATATGCGCAGGCTGGGATTAGGGTACTTGGTACCGACCGAAAAGCTCCGGTCGGGGGTGGTATCGTAAAACTAAAATTCTTTCGGTTCTTTTTCTCTCTAGACGTCAATATATGACCCGCAGCGAGTCTAAAAAAAGCAACATGAACGTGTGCGGAGATAAGGAGCCGCTTCAGCGCAAATGGAGCAAAGCAAAACTATAACTTAAAGAGAAGCAAAGCTATAACGTACTAAACTTTTGTAATAGAGATGGCTCAGCCGAGGTCTGTGGCAGGACTGAGCCAGGACTAAACCAGGACTTACACCGTTGTAAAACCCAGAGCTAAACTAAACCAGTTATTATAAACCAGGACTGAATAAGAAACGTGTGTTTCTAGGCAAATTGAAAAGCAAAACAGAGCAGTGAGAAAGGCGTCTTTACCTTTAGCGACAGACCCGGAGGCTGAGTTTGCAACTTTACCAGCAGCTGCAGTGAGGGGAATATCAAAGATTGTTTGTGGAAAGGTGTGAGCGCTCACTCTGTATTAGACATTTTTGGTACAGTTTTTGTACATTATCAGTGGCAGAGTGAGCGCTCACACCATGTAAGGATCTTTGAAGGAAAAGTGTTTTCGCTTCGTCAAAGCGCAGTGTGTTTAGAAAAGTTTATCCGAAAGAAACCCGTGTCCTGATGTGGATCTGTCTCTGCAGCTCAGGAGGTAATAACGTCCTTTATTTCTTTTTATCGCTGCTTAAGGGGAAATTGTGCTCAAAGCACGAAGTTACAGGTGACGCTGCTGCGGCCTGTGGAGCTTCTCTTTTGCTGTTTTAGGACTTTTTCTCGAACGACACTTTTTTATACACGTTATTTTAATTAAATTAAAATGAAATAAGTACCGTTAAGGCACCGGCACCGAAAAGCAGGTATCGTTAAAGTAGTGGTATCGAAAAAAAGCATTATTTTCTTTAAAGCTAGCATTACGAGCGGTCTGATTTCTAATGTCGAGGCTGTATTCTGAGCAGGTCGCCGCTCGTCCGTCCTCTCCCTCGTGTCTCTTTTGGACGAGCACCAGGAGCTTCCGCGGTGCCAGAGCAGCACGCCGTTCACTCCGCCGCTGTCTCGATGTTATTGCAGGATTAAGAGGTTTGTCGACTGCGCGGCTCTGGCTCCGGGGTAATTGATGCATTGAGGCGAATCGTTCGCTTTCCCCTAAATGGCTCTTTGTAACGATGAAGGGTTCAGCTTGTAGTCGGTGAAGTGAAACGGGCGACACTGTGGTATTTGGAGACCGTGCAGTGGCTTGTTTGTCTTTAAGGTGGAGCGTCACACAGGCGGCAAATGTTCATCTCATCCTCACGACAGCTTGACTGACACCGTGGCTTCTTTTCTTCCAAATATTGTATATACTAAATATTGTTTACAAATAAACATTCTGATCCAGTTGTTCATGCACATTATGACACAACAGTTTATTGAAGAATGAAATACCGTATTTAAACTGATTAAAGAGTCTTTAAGAACGAGAGCAGAGTAGATCACATTTAAAAGGAATGTTTACTTTAACGATTTTGATATTGTGTAAAGAGTAGAAGCCTTTGGAACAATTCACATTGTGATTTTGTAGTATTCTTTATCTCTTCCATGTTATTAGCCTCCATGCATAATTGCACTGTCATTTTTTCAAATTTTCTGGAAAAACACTTTGGAAAAATAGCAAATACAATCACTGTAAAAAAAAAAAAACACTGAAAAGTCAAGATTTTTAAACATCGAAACACTAAAAATGAAATCTAAAAAAAGATATATATTTTTTTGGAAAATATTAATCTATTTGACTCACCAACTCGATCTTTTAGTCAAATCGATTTTTTGCATAGCCCTATTTTGTAATATTTATCTCTTCTGTTATCCGCCTCCCTGCATTTGCCCCTATTTTTTAATGTCATATTTTACAATTTTAGGGGAAAATCTGTGAGAGGCAGGGCCTGCGTTCTGCCACATTTTGGATCCAGCGTGCCAGTAATTTCCCAAAAGTCAAAATTCTAATCTAATCCAATAATGAGCTGAAAACAAACCGGGGGGTTATTTCATTATTGGCTAAAAAGGGCCAATCAGATAGTCTTGTTTATCTTGTTGGTTTAATAAAGTATTTTATATCTTGCAGAGGACACGAGGTTCATTTTTCTGTTGTCAAAACAACTGAGAGCATACATACCCAGTGATTGTTTTGTTTTTTCAAATAATTGCAATTAAGTATGATGGTTCTTTCACATACTTAATAATATTCCAGAAAAAATACCGAATCTGAGGGCAGAACCAATGGATTTGAAGTTAAAGCAAAGGGGATGATTTAGATTTTAAATTTTTATTTGATTGTATTCTTTCATGATAAAAAATAAATACATGCAGCTGATTCATGAGCTTTACCCAAACCTCAGCTCCAACGAAATCAAATGTTTTACTCCACTATCATTTTAACTCACAAAAATCCTCCATTGTCTCACCCAAACTCCCAAACTAGGAGCTGTTTCTGCCAAAGAAAATGGAAGTATGAAGTCCCATCTCGATGATTGAGATCGACCAAAGCGGAGATTTCGATGAGTTGCCCTACTTTAATATCGTGGTCACATAAGTCTTACCGAAGTGTCTCAGAGGGACGTCGGCGGTCGTTTCCTCTCCGTACTCCTGACGCCTGTTCGTATCTTGGCTGTGAAACAGATTGACGACGTATATAAACCAGTCCGTCGCGCTGATGCATCTGATGTAGATCAAACGCGCCGTCACCTGCAGAAGTAAGAGGCGGACATTATCTCCCGCCTTAATCCAATCATCAGAGGAGGATGACATGTGGTCTCCCGGAGGCACAATCAACCATCCCCATCAGTCACGTGTGGCTCCGACCTCAGCTCACCCTGCTCTGCTCTGCTGGCCAACGTTTGTGTTCACTAGGAGTGGGACAATATATCGATTTTCCGTTATATCGCGATATTTTGCGGGACCATACGATACCGATACTTTTTATTCCGATATTGATACTTTTGATGACTTCATGCATATTAATGAGCAACGTTATGCATACTAATGAGACGGCAGTGCTCCACTGTTTTCACAGTCAATAGAGGCCAACAATGATCAAGAATTCAGTCAGACCAGCAGGGGGCAGCACTGCAGTTTTAAGCACTTGGACCAAACACTGTCACACAAATAAATAACTTTTAATGATATCGTGGGGCGACGGTGGCGCAGATGGTAGGGCGGGTCGTCGGGGTTCGAATCCTGCCTCCTGAAGGTGCATGCTGTCATTGTGTCCTTGGGCAAGACACTTCACCCACCTTGCCTCCAGTGTCTGCGTACATTGGTGCATGAATGGGTGAGAAGTTCCTTGCTGTAAAGCGCTTTGAGTGCCTAATGCAGGTGGAAAAGCGCTGTATAAGTTGAGACCATTTACCATAGTTTTTATAATTATAAAGAAGATTAATCTGTGGTTGATTTATTACTTTTTAAATAGGACTGTGGTTTCTTGTTTATTTAAATGTAAATAAGTCGCTGACAGATCTATAGACCCAGTGTGTAAGTCAGGGATCATTTATAAAAGTGGTACAAAGCACATGAAAAGAAATGTAAATGAATAATATGGAGTATGTTAAAATAAAGGTTAAAAGTAGCATGTTTTTTTTCCGTGATGTATCGTAGCTTATTTTTATGCAATATATCGATTATCGCAGTATCGGCGTATCGTTATCGTGAGCCATGTATCGCATATCGAATCGTGAGGTACCCAGAGGTTCCCACCCCTACTCATAACCGGGGTCGCTGAAGGCCGAAGTCCGAGCCTTACCCGCCACAAAGGGCAGTACGGTTCTTAAATGCCCTTTGAGGACCCACTAATTGGCTTAATCGAGTCGTAATGAGAGCTTTTGTCTCCAGAGCCCGTGGGGGTTGTTGTAACAGGAGGGACGTCCACTTTTAAATAATGAGCAGGCCTTTTGTTTTGTTTTTTTCCCAGGTGGAAGCCCGCTCAGACCCCAGCCCGTGTCCATAATGCTGCCCGCTCCGTGTCGGGCCTGCGGGTGTGAGCTGTGACTCGGTGACTTTGCAGCTGCTCTCGGTCCAAGATGGAGAAAAGGAAACAGTGCCCCCGTCTGCTCGACTACCTGGTGGTGGTCGGAGCCAGGTAAGAGCTCACAGAAACCTCATGGTCACGCTCGGCCAGAGATACTCGCATTGATCAGACCTGCTCTGTGTGAGGTCTCTGATTTTAAAAGCAAAACTTCAGTACTGTTTCTTCTGTTAGTCATTATTACTGGGCCTTTATTTCTTTACTTTTTACTTAATGTTGTTTATTACTCACACAGATGCGAATTATTATAGACGAGAAGCCTCTGATCACAAACGCTTAATAAAAAGGGAAAACATTTGTGCGTCTTCTGTCGTTTTAGAACTAACTGACTTGGCGGCACGGTAGCACAGCGGTTAGTGCTCTCGCTTCACAGCTAGAAGGTCCCGGGTTCGATTCCCACCTGGACAGGGCCTTTCTGTGTGGAGTTTGCATGTTCTCCCCGTGTCTGCGTAGGTTTCCTCCGGGTACTCCGGTTTCCCCTACCACCAAAAACATGTACAATAGGCCGGGATGAATGATGTGAGTGAGTGGTTGGTGGTCGGAGGGGCCGATGGCGCAGATTGGCTGCCTCGCTTCCGTCAGTCTACCCCAGGGCAGCTGTGGCTACAATAGTAGCTTACCACCACCAAGTATGGAATGAATGAATAGTGCAATGTAAAGCGTCTTTGAGTGTCCAGAAAAGCGCTATATAAAACCGATGCATTATTATTATTATCATTATTAACTAACCCCGTGCTATAAAAGAGGTCCACTGGCCCGTCTCCTCCTGAGATTTGGACATCAGCCCATTTGATGTCTAGTTTTTATACGCTCTCATCTGACCTCACAAGAGCTCCAGTTTTACATGATCCTAATGAGCTCATTAAAAGTTTATTCCTTATGAAGCGTGGCGGCTCAGACCCACAGCAGGAGGTTTTAAAGGGATGTTTTTAACGCCTTCCATGGAGAAATTATTCGAGCTCTTATTTGGATGAGAAACCTAATCATTATGACGATAGAAACTCTGATGTTGCTGTACTTGGGCGTCCCGTGTGAAGCGGCGTTCTTTAACATAATGTGCCCGTGTGTCTGCAGGCAGCCGAGCAGTGACAGTGTGGCTCAGACCCCTCAGCTACTACGGCGTTACCCTCTGGAGGACCACTCGGACTTCCCCCTGTCTCCAGACGTGGTGTTCTTCTGCCAGCCTGAGGGCTGCCTGAGCATCCGGCAGCGCCGTGTCAGCCTGAGAGACGACTCTTCCTTCGTCTTCATGCTCACAGATAAAGACTCAGGCATCACGCGCTACGGCATCTGTGTCAACTTCTACCGCTCTTTCCAGCGCGGGCACCACCGGCCCCGCCCAGACAAGAGCCACACGGAGACGGCGGGACAGGGCGCAGACAGCGAGGGCTCAGACACCAGCGGGACAGGTCCTGCTTCAGCGCCGTCTGCCCCGAACTCTGAGCTCCCCGTCCCAGGGGACGACGGGGACCAGCCCTCAGACATAAACCGCAGTAAATCCCCACAGCACAAACGCCGCAATGCCAAGATGTCCGCCCGCAACCGCAACAGCACCCTGACGTCCCTGTGCATCCTCAGCCACTACCCCTTCTTCTCCACCTTCAGGGAGTGCCTGTACATCCTCAAGAGGCTGGTGGACTGCTGCAGCCAGAGGCTCACGCAGCGCGCCGGGCTGCCCCGGGCCGCTCAGAGGTGAGTTAGCTCCACACGCCGTTAGCGCTGTTTGTTTGGATCTTGTTGCTTAGACACGGGAGATAAACGAGTGAATTATGTTGCATCGAGGGAAACACGATGAACGTACGCACCAAATCTGCTCCGCTGTCACTTTTGATTAGCAACTCCCACTGAGTTACCTCAGGACACTCTCTTTACCCAATTACAACAAAGTGAATCTATACTCATTACGTCTCATTTCCAAGGCAATGCTTTTAAGTTTGCAGCTGTTCGGCTTCATTCACTAACTGAAAAGAACAAACCAAATTGCCGATCCCTTCTTTTCTTCTCAAGTGACTCAATTTATCCCAGGAGAGCAATTCAGTTTTACAATCCCCTTCAGCATTCAGCAGTGAAATGTCAGCGCTCACAGGTCAACGGGATGATCTGCCCTCCCACAGACATGAGCTATATATGGAACCAGGGCTTTGAGATCAGAACGATATTCACAGAGCAGGACAGAGCAGCTTATACAGGCTTAAACCATGTTCTCATCACTTCATTCACACAGGTTTGAGTTTAGGCTGTTTCTTCTTCTATTTTGAAGCACAATAGATGAAAGTCTATAAACAATCACCGGACCTGTTCTGAGCAGTTCAAACAGCGTTTATCATTGCACGATCAATTTGTTAGTATGCCGTCGACTTTGCTGTGCAGCTGTTTTAATAAAGAGAAAAAGTCAGTGTGGCTGCAGTGAAGCTATAAACTACAAAAACTAAATATCAAGCATTGATTTAAATCACTTGATTTGATGTTAATCTTGTTTTGAGCGGTTTTCACTACTTTAGACTTAAATCCTGAACTAGTACTTTGCTGGTTTGATGACGTTTCCGATGGTTCTAAGGTAATCTCGCTTGAAACAAGAAAGTAAAACTGCCATTGGGACAAGTGCAATGTTCTTACCCCGTCCGCAGATAAATCAACCTGAAACAAAGACAAAATGTATTGAATCGAGTCAGAAACATCTCAGAACAAGTGAAATAATCGAGGTCAAATGCCCGACTTAATCTCAACTAGTTGAAAAATCTCAACTCCGCTACACAGCGAGCTAACATTGTACCGCAGAAGCAGACGAACACTGCACCTCCCGTGGAGGCTGTGAGGCGTTCAAGGGTTGCGGGGAAAAAAAGTTTCTGCACTGTAAACTTGGTTCTAAATGGAACAGGGTTCACTACTGACAAAAAAAATCAAATCAAAACGACTTCACTGAGGGCAGCTTTAAAACAACTCAAATTTGAAATATTATGCTCAATTTCAGACATTTAAATTAATCTACAGATTCATTATTTGGAGTATGATGAATGTCTTTACTTAGCAAGAGACGAGGTAGGGAAAGCATTTCCTGGACACTTCGACCTCAGGAGTAGCTTTATAGGAGCTTCTGCTACAGCCAGATTCAAAGATCACTCCAAGATGCGCATGTGGGTCGAAAAACGGCTCCAGGTCCGTTTATGACGAGAGCGTAACGATGTAGCAGGTAAAAAGCTCTGGAAAATCAAGCTTGCATAATATCCCCCTTTTAAAAGTTAATTCCATTACTCTCCCCCATCTGTTGATTTCATAATGAACTGTTCCTGATTTTATTATTTATTTATTTTTGTTGCGTTCTCATCATAGCTACAACAAATGGCTATTTTTCTGAAAAGGAAGCATACGCATTTGAGAGACGGTTCGCAGCTTTTGCAGTCTTAATTATTTGCTAATTGTGACCTTATCAATAGAGAATTTTAATCACCTCTACATCTAACATTTACATTTATTTCCCCATTGTTCCCAGAAACCGTCAGCCTTTCAAACGATCATAATTCTCCCTTTTTCTCGGGTGAACAAATTGCTCGTTTGTGTGAGTGGAAGCGTGATCTGCAGCACATATTTTAATCGAGCGACACATGCTGGAGCTGTCCTTTTGATTCGGCCGCGGGCGACGCTAAAACATTGCTATTTCGGCGCGACGAGGCGTTAACGAGGCTGTCCGTGTGGGAAGACCGCTCTCGCACAACGCCCTCGCCGAACGCTGTGCACTTCGACCGATAAGAAACGTAATGTGCGGCATCGAGGCCGTGTCCAATATCTCTTTGAACTTTTTTTTTTTCTCAAATTAATTACTCCTTCGCTGACATGAGAGAGAAGTGATGCCATATTCGTGACTGCAGTAGATGGTACCACGGCGATGTGGTCCCTCCTGTCCTGGGCTAATTTGTGCTTGTCCCGGTGTGGCAGATAACACGGCCTGCCTTTCGTCAATGCAAAACTCCTAGCGCTTCGACCGCGGCTCTCTGTCTTTATTATCTCAGAAATGCAAAGATAGTTTAGGACACGCTCTGTTTAGGGATGTGACAATAGGAACATTTAGGGCAGTGTTTCCCCTACCATTATATTGGCAAGCGTCCCCCATCAGCGCCCCCCCGCCCTCTCAGGACGATAGCCTTTTAATATGCAGCGCTAATCACTGATCGTTAAAACGAGCGTCTTTACCAAATCCATTCCGCAATACTATTCCGTTTATTGTTTTATGAGTTGCTACGCCTGTTCAATCCAGTCAGAGTCCACGTTTTTTACGGATCCAGTCCGCGTTTTGCGCTCAGTGACCCAGGCCATGCGGTCGTGTTTATTTGGGAGAAGCGGGGCCAGAGACGGGAGCTGCCACAGAGCGAGTAAGTTTAACTAGAGCATTAGATGACAATAAAATTGACATTAAATCCCTTTGTAAATAAGCAAATCTAAGCTAAATGCCACAGTTGAGTTTAGCCCAAACTGTTTAGGTGAAGCTGTTCGCATTTGTTTCACATTAAGTCAATAAAATTAGCGCTGTTGGATTTTGTAGAAAGTCCTGAACTTGGCCTTAAATGCTGATTTTGGCTCCTCTTGTTTTAAGTAGAACACAGACTCATAAACTGTGGAACTCACTGATAAACATTAAACATGAATATGAGGAAAATCCAAACACCCATGGGAAAATGAAATAATGGTCGCCTACATTGGGCTAATCTAATAGTATATTACATTCTCAAACTTTCTAAAACATATTATTGTTTCCTACATCATCAACATGCTTTACTTTAACTGAATTAATTGTGTATCATATAGAAATTCAAACAATACATTGGTACAAACACCCCCCAGCCAAACCAGTAAACCTACGGGAAACACTGTAGGGTCATGATTATCCTAAATAATAATTGCGATTAACGGTATTATCATCTCCCGACGTCCGTCCGAGCAGATGAGCCATCTGAACTCTCAACACACCAGGAATATCTGATAATTATCTGTAGAGCCTTTACAATAATCGGAGCGTCCTTAAGATTGTCGAAAGGGGAGAATCGGGACTAAAATCTGCTTAATTATCCTGCCGTGTGAATCAGGCTTAAGTCTGGTAAAATTGTGTCGGTACATACGAAGACGTCCAACTAGGGCTGGGTCCCGTTAAACTATACCAGTATGGTATCGTAAAAAAAGTGTAGGTCCCGTTGGTGCTGCAGGGCTGGAGCACTCACTCAAATCTTTCGGCACCCAGGCGAATTTGCCCTAACTACAAAATATATATGCTGTAAAGCCACTACTTTAATGTAAATGCGTTGGCACCATTTTGCTCGTTTAGCTCCATAGGTAGAGCACCAGGCTCCCAACCACGAGACTGCGAGATCGATCCCAACCCGACCTTTTTTTTTTATTTTATTTTTTTTATTTTATTTTATTTTTTTATTTTTTTTGGGCTGGGCACCCACTGGGAAGAACATAAATCGGCGCTTATGGGTACTACTGGTATTGAAAACATTTAAGTATTGAAAGCAAGTCAAAAACATATCTTTAGATCCAAGTTTTGATGCTGTTGGTCCACAGACGGCATTAAAGGAAATGACACCCGCTTTTTTTATTTATTTTTTTATTAATTTGCCCCAATTCTTTCTCGTTTTCCCAATTTGTTTCCCTAATTTTTTGCTCATTTTTATTATTAATTATTTCATATTTCTTAATTTCCCCCCAATTTATTCAAAATGTTTGCCCCATTTCCCCCCAAATTTATTGTAAACATTTTTCATAATTTTTGCCTCAATTTCCCCCTAAATTATCCCCCATTGCTTGACATTGGAGATGAACCCGATATTGTAAATGTGCAGATCTTCCACACATTATTGTTCTGTTTTCTGGTTCTTAGATAAGTATTTTAGTCTAGGTATCGGGGAAAAGTACCGGTATAAAAAATAATGTTAACGGTACCCAGCCCTGCCTCCAACCGACCCACATTGTGTTATTTTTAGACAGAACGTGACTACTGGAGCATATCCAACAGCACGAGCCTTTATGTATCGATTCCCGTGTGACTCAGAGGTCACGCAGCAGCAGGACGGCTGGAGGAGGTGTCGTGTGGAGACAGTCTGATCGTTTCTGCTCATGATGATGATAATAGCCTGGATTCGATAGTTTGACTTCCTCCCATGAGAAATCGGTATTTACACAACAGTTTGTAAAGGTCTGAAGTGCTGGGTTTGCAACTTCCAGAGAATTAAAACTACGACCTTCTCAAGCTTCTGGTAAATCTGTGAGATCTAAAAACTTCAGTAATCGCCGCGAAATTAGTGGTGTACTCGGTTTCTGCAGGCCTGAAATGTCATTAAAAAGCGTAACATTGGATTCAGCCGGCATTAAATCTAAATGTATTGGGACATTGTGACGTTGCTCAACAATTTTTTTACTCTTAAGTTCTTTAAAAATGCCCAAATCAGGGTCTAAAACATATGCAGGTGCAGTTTTGACTGAAATTCACCACATATTTTTAAATGAAGCGCTGATTTTCTTTATTTTTTTCTGCGTTTGTGGCTTTAAAAGATGGTACCTGGCCATTAAAAAGCATTACATTCGACTTGCATCTGCCAAATGCAAACCCTGCATTTAACCCTTTGATGTATTCACGTAGTATTTAGAGTGGAAGAAGTTGTTTTTAGGGGGCTTAGCATCTTGTTACAGGCCTCGCTGTCGTTTTTATCTGAAGTACGTTGCATCGGACTGATATTGTATCGGATTGGGGGGAAAAAATGATGACAAGTTGGAGACAAAAATACCCAAATAATTGCAGTCTTTGAGTAAAGTCATCGCCAGAATTCAAGACCATTTCTTGTAATAACTTTTATAATAATCATAGTTAACACAATTATATGTAAGATTGTACAGCTTTCTTTAGTTTGACTATTGTTGTGATGTTTATAGGTTCACTTCCTTATTGGACACTGACAGGGAGTGACATAGGTAGAGGAAAACAATTTTAAACTGTTGCCGTGCCAACCGTGTTATAGAGGTCAGTTTTAGATGGATAGATCTTTTATTTACTGCACAATTGTGATGAGGAAACAAAAACAGACCGTAGTGGCAGGTTTTGCACGGATAGATAAACGGTTATTACACATGTGAATCGCTAAACCCTTGAAAGCCAAGGAGAGGGAATGCGTTTTTCGATAACATGGGAGTTCGCAGTGACAGGAGGAGGAGGAGGGTAATGACCGGGAGCAGGTCTCTGACAGATTGAGGTCTGCCCCTTCGCAGCATCTGCAGCTGGTGGGAGTTTCCATAGGACTAATGACTGAGCCGCACATTGAGCTAACATCCAATTAGCTTCTAATGGCGCCGTATGTGACGCATCAATATTTCAACCCCCAACCGTCTCTGGAAATGTCTAATTTCTATAACATTACCAACGGGTTCTTTATCAAAGTACAGGCCTGATCAAAAGTTGAATTATAAATATAGTTTTCTACTGAAATAAAGATGCAAAGACATGGAGAGGAGCAAAGCGGTTCAACAGCCCATGAACACACGAATAACGGAGAATGCTGTTTGTTTGTTGTTTGTTTGTTTGTTTATTTCCTTATTTGGTGTCTTGCACCTTTTAAAGGTGCCCAGCCCACATGGGCTTATAAGACACAAAAATACAGGCAGACAACAGAAAAACATTAAACAAAGAGTGTCCTCTTACGTTGAAGCCAAGCGCTTAATAAAAACGTAGACAAATAAAATGGCTTATACTTGAACAAATACTTAAGCCTTTCCTCATCTGATAATTCAAACAAATTTACAGAAACATCAGACAGTTTACAAAATAATAACCTTCTCAAATCATGATATAAAGGACAATAAAACACAAAATGCAATTCGTTTTCAATATCATCTAACTGACACAAACAACATGTCCGCTCCTCCTCTGGGACCGAGTGGAATCGACCCGTCTCCAGAGCCAGGGGCAGAGTCCCAGACCTCAGCTGAGCACAGACTGACCTCTGACCTCTAGGCAGGTTCAGGGTCACATAGGGCTCAGGGCCAAAATGATCTTTTATCAAAAAATAAGTTCTCAGCTTTGGCTTACACAGGACATCAGTTAACCATTTATGTTTATACTTTTCAAAGTAGACTTTTGCAATTTCTCCAACATTACATCTTAACTTGTTTCTAAAAATAAACTGGAGATCAGCATCAACAAAAATGTTCTCCATCTGCGCACTCCAGCCATATCTATTAGACAGGTCCCATTTAAAAATGTGTTTGGACAGTCTTGTGTCAGGCATATTGATGAACCTATTCCACAACCGTACCATGTCACAAACATGCCTCACTTCGCATGGTTCCCAACCCATGTCTCCGTACAGAGCAAGCTTAGGGGTGTTTTTGTGTACACCTAAAAAATACCTTAGAGCTCTGCATTGAACTTTTTCACTGTGGGTTTGTTTACAGTAACCCCAGACCCCAGCACCATAATCCAACACAGGACAAACACAGGCTCTGTAGAACTCAGTGTAGGTTTTATAACCTAGATCACGACATGCCTTAAGTCTGTTTATAACGGCGCCGAGAGCTCTACCTGCGGATTCAGACAGTGATTTAATCCCTTCGTCAAATGTGAGATGTTCATCTACAGTAAATCCAAGATATTTGTACTTTTTAGTAAAAGAAAGGACTATAGTGCCAAAACAGAATTTAACGTGTGATAATGCATGGGTACGTTTTCTAAAATGTATAACTTGAGTTTTATCACAATTTATCAACAGTCTCATTTTGTTGCACCAAGCATGAACAATATTCAACATTTTCTGAAGGTCTGATTCCTTTTCAGCCAATAGCACGATGTCGTCCGCATACAACAAAATACAGAGTTTCAAGTCTCCCACATTAATGCCCACATCTGCCTCTTTTACTTCATTTACTAAATCATTAATATATATGGCAAATAATGTGGGAGACAGAACATCACCTTGTTTTACGCCATATGGTGTTGGGAACCAGTCAGTTAAGTGGTCATTTACTTGAACACAAGATGTAGGATTTTTATAAATAGCCTTAACTGAGTCATAAAATTTACCGTCAATACCCATTTTTAATAACACATAACCAAGTAAATCTCGATTAACACAGTCAAAGGCTTTCTGAAAGTCTATGAAACAAGCAAAGGTAGACTTTCCCTCTTGTTTTCTAGCATTTACTACAGTGATAAGAGAATAAATGTGATCTATACAGGCTCTTTTCTTCCTAAACCCATTCTGTTCGTCGGCCAATAGGTTAAGGGATTCCAGGTAGCAAGTCAACCTCTCATTGAGAATACTGGTATACAATTTGTATACACAACTAAGAAGACTTATTCCTCTGTAATTCATCGGCACTCGAGGGTCTGAACTCTGTGACTTTGGAATAGGTTTGATTACAGATTTGTGCCAGTCTGTGGGGACCAAGCCCTGCTCAAAGCAAGTAAACAGTAAATGATAAAGCACTGGGAACAAATCAGGCTGTTTCAGCAATTCATTAGACAAGTTATCAAATCCAGTCGCTTTCTTAACCTTGAGTTTATCTATAGCCCTTTTCACTTCACTTTCTGTAAACTCAAAATTTAAGTATGGATTAGATGAAAACTTTGCAGAGATTTCCATTTGGTTCTTTAGCGTCGATATCATTTCAAAATAAAAATCATCCCACTCAGGGGACACAACACTACCTGAGAATAACGCTTTGAATTCAGATTCCCATTTCTTTAACACCACTTCAAAATCAAAACATAAGGATCCATCCTCCAAAATTACTTCTAGTGGTATCTTTTTAACTTTCCTTGGACCAAGTTTATTTACCAGACTCCAAAAATTTTGGGGGTTATGAATTTGATTATGTTCAATTTTTATAGCTAGTCCTCTTTGATATCTTCTCTTATTTGCTCTAAGTCTTTTATCAAACTGGTGTTGTTTATTTTTAAAATCACATTTTAACTGTTGTTTATTTATGCTATTGCACAGGAGATACTTTTTCTCAGCCAGTCGCACATCTTTCCACATTGTAGATAATTCCTTGTTCCAGTAAGGTTGGTTTGTTGTTTTATTTTGTTTTCTGGTAGTGCACTTATTGATGCCATGAGATTTACCAATATCATACACAAATTGACAAAAATCTCCATAAACCTCATTCATCAAATGTTCATGGTTAACAAGGGTCAATTTATTTACAAATACTGCGACTGCAGACTGAAACCGATCGTTTGAAAAGATATGATGGGGGAGATTTCTTGTATTAATTTGTTTGTGTTGTTTAAGCTGTTCATTACTTGAGAACACAGGGTTTTGCCTTCCTTTGAAAGTTAAAACTAACATAGAGTGATCAGGCATTTTGCAGCGATAGTCCAGTAAATCAAAGTAAGACATATTTCTGTCTAGAATCTCATTTGGACTATGAACATCTAAATTAAAGGAGGTGTACAGGCAATCATGAGTTGTGATAATGTAATCCACCACTGCTCTTCCTTTCACAGATACAGACGTGAAATTATCATTCCCCCCAATTCGACCATTTAGAACACAACATTTACTGTCTCTCAAAAATTCAATCAACATTTCCCCTTGAGAGTTTACAGTATCATCTATAACAGCCACTCTGGGAGGAGTAGCCAAATCAAAATCACAAATCCAGTCGGCCAAGTGTCCGATCCGACTATTAAAATCTCCACAGATGTACACTGCGTCTATTTCAACTAAATCATACATTTTAACCAAAAGAGCGCTATACAGTCTCTGTGGGTCAGACCATGTTGATCCTTCAGGGGGAAGGTAACAGGACAACAAAGCCAGAGAATATTTTGAAATCACATGCTTAAGATTTATACATATTATACCCTCGTTAGATCTATCAACAAAGAGTACATCAAACTCCTGAAGTGTATTGTTTTTAATAAAGATACCAACCCCCCCTGAGCCTTTTTTAGCTTTAATGTGAGTCCTCCTGTTATGACCAAACCATGTGTAGCCATTAATGTCAATAGTGTTCTGACCCATTAAATGAGTTTCATTCAGAGAGATAAAGTCAGGGTTATGACTCAATAAGATATATCGTCTAAGTTCAGAGTTCAGGTCCGTCCATCCATTTACGTTCCAGTGTACAAGAGTGTAGAGTTTATCACTTACGGGCTGGGCAGCAGACCCTCAGGTAGCCGTGCGCCGCACCGCGCCGCCGCTGGCCCCAGCTCCCGTGCTGGCCTCGGCACCCGCCCCGGAGACCGGCCTTCTTCGGATCTTGCCATTTCCCGCAACATAAAACTGACGACCGAAAGGCAGCTCATCCAGCAGAGTTCTGAAGTTGAGTTCAATAAGCCGTTCCGCGTGCGTCTTTGCCGAGCGGATATACACCCGGCTGTACTTTGGATTGTCTTTGAGAAGCCGTTTCTTCCGAAGCACGCCAATTTTCTCTAGTACGGATCCAAATTCAACCTTAACCACTCCCGGACGTCCTCCTCTGTCCTTCAACCTCTCTGCATCCACGACCCGCGTGGTCACCAACAGTCCATCGGTGAGTAACTCCTTCACCAGATCAGTGACGTTTTCCCCGTCGGTGTAGCTGAGCCCGGAGATTACAATGGACACGTCTGGGTCAAAGCGCGTCTTCGAGGATCGATCGATTTTAGCTTCCATTTGTTCAATCCTCCTTATCAAAAGGCTCATGTCATTATCCATATTTTGTTGAATGTTAGTTTGAATTTCAGCTGTTTTCCGTGAAAGCTCCTCTTTTAGCCATTCCTTGTTTTCAGTCATCATTAATTGCATCGAGTCCCGCAAACTGTCCACTTTGGAATCCAGCTGCTGCTCAAAGGAGAGTTTTAGTGCGTCGATTGTGGAGGTCAACGCCCGTATCTCCTGGACCAGATTACCTGAAGGCTGATCAGGATCTTTACGCTCCTTTTGCCTCGTGCTTGGTCCCTCGATTGGCATCTTGAGCACAGACGTTCCCTCTGCCCCTGACGGAGCGATCGAGTCCAAAAGGCTTTGTTTTAATGATACCTTTGTACAACTGTCATTTGTACAAATGACAGTAGGTGTGCATGTACAGTTTAAAACAACAACAACAACTGTGTTCCAAATTATTATGCACATTGTATTCGGTGTCATAAAGGTAAAACGTTTATGGTACTGTGTCTCAGGGCTCATTGAATCACTCACATCAATGTCCGACGCCTGGGATGATTAGTTGTCAGGTAAGTCTGTGTTTGAGCCTTTGACCCTGACTCTCTTCTCTGAGGTGGTCCAGGGGATGAGACCCACAAGTTGTCTTCTGGATATCGTTCCATCTAAGGTTCTCAAACATGCTTTTGACACCGTGGGCCCATACCTTCTCGCTCTGTTCAATAGCAGCTTAAGCACTGCAGCCTTCAAACTTGACCTGTCTCTCACCTGCCATTTTTGTCTAAGGTTTTAGATAAACTAATCTTCATTCAGTTGCAGTCTTTTTTTGGAAATTAATTATATTCTGGAGAAATTTCAATCGGGCTCCAGCTCACGTCACAGCACGGAGGCAGCTCTTCTCTTGGATTGGAAGCAGCCAGTGCTTTTGATGACGCTGGACCTGACGGCGTTTTACACCGTGGACCACTCAGTTCTCCTTTCCCGGCTGGCGGAGCTTGTTGGTGTTCAGGGCACGGTCCTGCAGTGGTTCAGGTCCTACCTGACTGACCGGAGCTTTGTTGTGATGGTCGATGACTATTCCTCCTCCTCTGCCCCGCTGCCATCTGGGGTGCCACAGGGTTCCATCCTTGGCCCGGCCCTGTTCTCACTTTACATGCTGCTGCTCAGGTCCATCATTGCCAGACATCATTTATCATTCCATCTTTATGCTGACGATGTCCAGGTCTATTTACCAGTGCTCCCTAACACTGCCTCTGCTCTTGACTCCCTCCATAGCTAAATTAAATAACATTAAATAATGGCTTGCGCAGAATTTTCTCCACCTCCACGGTTCATCCAGACACCGCCACATCACTCCCGTCCTCTCCTCCCTGCACTGGCTCCTGGTCCGTTTTCGGATTGATTTTAAAATGTTAATGCTTGTTTTTAAAGCTCTTCATGGTCTCGCTCCATTATATCAGAGTTGTTGACGGTGCATTGCCCCAGCAGAGTCACCGGTCTGCCAGTCAAATGGTCCTGGATGTGCACAGGTCCCGGAGCTATATAAAACTGATGCATTATTATTATTATTATTATTATTACAAACAGTGGGGCGATCGTTCCTTTAGGGTTGCCTCATCTTTTCAAACTTGCAAGCAATACTTGGAGCACACTGAATTGTGTCTAGGTTGTAATCATTTTGTGTTTTTAAATTGTTTTTATCTTTCTGTGAAGCACTTTGGCCCTCCTGGTGTTGTTGTAAAGTGCTATATAAATAAACTGTGATTGATTGAACCCCAGTTAAAGGAAAAACTACTGAAAAAGGACGTTCCACATTATTAAGCAGACCACCATTTCCAAGCAATGTGGGAAAGGATCTCTCTGCTGATGAAAAGCATGAAATGGTTGAATGCCTTGGACTGGGTATGAAAACCTTCGATATTTCATGAAAGATGAAGCGTAATCGTTGTATTGTTAAGAGATTTGTGGCTGATTCCGAGCACACACGAGTTTGTGCAGATAAAGGCACAATGAGGACGGTTTCTGTCAGACAAATGCATCAGATTAAGAGAACAGCTGCTACAAAGCTGTTAACAGGTATTTGAAGCTGCTGGTGCCTCTGGAGTCTCCCAAACATTAAGGTGTAGGAGTAGGATCCTCCAGAGACCTGCAGTTGTGCATAAACCTTCTATCCAGCCTTCCCTAAACTGTTAATTTAATGCTAACGAGCAGAAACGGCTCCAGTGGGCCCTGAAATACATGATGAGTGCCGTGTAACCCTGGATGGTCCAGATGGATGGAGTAGTGGAGGGTTGGTGAATGGCCACCATGTCCCAACAAGGCTGTGACGTCAGCAAGGAGGGGGCGGAGTCATGCTTTAGGCTCCCTGAAGGTGTGAAACTTACCTGAAAAATATGTGGAGTTTCAGACTGACCACTTTCTTCCATGATACAAAAAGAAGAGCCGTGTCTTCCCTTACAAAATCATCTTCATGCATGACAGCGCACCACGTCATGCTGTAAAGAATAGCTCTGCATCATTGGCTGCTATGAGCGTAAAAGGAGAGACACTCATGACAATTTAGAAAATCTGAGAAAAATATAATTTGCATACTGACTGAAGGCAGTGTACATGTTATTTGTGTTACTGTGTGTCCTGTCATGGCGTGTTTCAAATCGCTCATGTGTCACTACCATGTCTTGGCAGGGACACCATGTGGAGGGTGTTCACGGGCGCCCTGTCACTGGAGGAGAAGGGCAGCCAGCTCCTGTCCGACCTGCGGGACATGGAGTCGTGGCTCTACCGGCTGCTGCGCTCCCCGGTGCCTGTGGCGGGGCAGCGGCGCGTGGACGTGGAGGTCCTGCCCCACGAGATGAAGCGGGCCCTCACCTTCGCGCTGCCCGACAACTCGCGCTTCTCCATGGTGGACTTCCCCCTGCACCTGCCCCTGGAGCTGCTGGGCGTGGACGCCTGCCTGCAGGTGCTCAGCTGTGTGCTGCTGGAGCACAAGGTGAGCCTTCACAACTATTTCCACTATATTAACAGAATATAAACTTGAGACCCTCGTAAGTCTAGTAAGTAGTAATCTTTACCTCTGCGCGCTCATTTTCAAGTGTTTAAAGGGAATTATGCAACTTTTGACCCAGCGGTTGTATGAGTGGTCAGCATGGCGCCTTTGCTTTCTATCACAGTGTTCTCTACAATTGATCCTGGAGCGTTGTAGAGAACACTGTGATGGAAAGTAAAGGCACCACGCTTCACCCATACAGCTGCTGGGTCACTACAAGATCAAATACGCACATACACTTTTTGTTTTGACATAAAAAGTTGCATAATGCGCCTTTAAAAACATAATTTTTAGGGGGTAAGTTTGTCACTCGAGTCCGTGTGAAACGTGAGTTTAGTTTCACTGCACTTAAGCTCGTGCTCATAATGGACAAACATTGTATGGAAATGGAACACAAAATGACCAACAATGCTGTGCTGAAAGAATACACTACACGCAGGTGAATCATTACTGTCTTAAAACTGTATTTGTAAATGTTTGTTGATTATGTTCACTGTGTTCATAACAATTACAGTATTAAGTGCGCAAAAAGAAAATGTGTTTGTCCATGTAAATGATACAGTAAGACGGTCATCAAATGTATTAAAGGACACAGTACTGCTTTTTTTTTAAATGTTTTAAGTTCTATCCTGCCCACATACATAGTTAAAGGTAAAGGTTTATTGTACGAAAAAGTAAACATGAGTCTTAAAGTGCTTTACACGTGTTAAGAAACCATGTACAGATGAGTTTAAAGTTCTTCAGCTTATTTTTATCTTAACTCTGTGTTATATGTTTTCTGTCGCACGTTTGCACCGAGAAAAATTCCTAGTTTGTGAACCTGTTCTCAAACAATGGCAATAAAACCCATTCTGATTCTGATAAACCCAGTTCAGAACACAAAGTTTTGTTAGAACAGTTTTGGTAAAGCTTGTTATGAGTGATACATTTTGTGATTTCAGCTTAAGTGGCTGCTCACTGTTAAAGGAGAGGCTTCCTGCGGCGTCTGTTAATGTGACTAATGCCTCAGTACATCTGAGCCCATGTGTTGGGGTTTATCGCAAC